>JAPXFQ010002407.1:0-1200000 GCA_028564705.1 Apricaphanius iberus
TCTCTTCATCTACAGCTGAGACTAATAGTCATATTATCATCATCAAGATTAAAATTCAGTAAACCAGCCAGTTTACAAGTTCAAATACTGACTGGGCCTTTTCTCTAAGGGGTGTTTTCCCTCAGTACAAAACCAAGCATGGTGATTATAAACTAATTTTACAAGACAAACTATGTAGAAGTTTATTCTTTTAGGTCTGCTGTGGTGATGTTGTGTAAAAGTCATTGAACCTTTATGAGAGGTGGATATTTTAAGCCATTCAACATGGAATCCAGTCATAATTGACCCTCCGCATTAAGTCACTTTAAACTAAAGTGGTTAAAATCACTTTTGACATCAAATATTTGTGAATTAATTTGGCTTTTAACCATTTAATTGAAAGTACTTCATATCAAAGTAATGTCAAGATCTGGGGGTTGGACTCAGGTGCAGAGACAGGCTTAGATAAATTGTTTCCCATTTTATTGAGGTAAATCCAAATTTAAGCCTGGGCGTACAGGACCAGGAAATGCACAAGGGGAAGTTAGACGAGAATCCAGCAAGGACAGTGAGACACAAAGGGGTATATAAAGGGCAGGACCACACGGGGGGGACTAACTAGACGATTAACAACAGGTGACTCAGATTTAACAAATGAGGAAACAGATGAGGAGACACAAACAGGGAGGAAGAGATGACGCAGACAGAGACGTATCATAACAGTACCCCCCCAGGTGTGCCTCCTGGAGCACCAACCAGGAACCTCAGGCCAGGGTGGGAGGAGGGGGTCCAGGACGAAGGGACGAAAAATGTTCCACTTCAGAGTTTCTTCTGCTCAGACATCTGTGATTATTGGATCATCTGAAGCTTCAGTGATGGAATCAACATCTGGAACATCAGGGCTTCATGACCGATTATGTTTTAATGAATGACTCTATCCAGCTATATTGGTATTTGGGAGCTCCAAACAATATTACTCAGCAAATCTTTCCTTTTATCACATCACTGCCCTATTTTACATCGATGCACATTACCACATAACATCACGTTGCATTAATTGTCCATAGTGAATCTGTAATAAAGTCTCAATTAAATCTAATTGTTTAATCATTAGTTACCACCACAGTCACTTTCAACACCTCTTACAAAAAAAACAACAAAAAAAAACAGTTGACTTTTTTTCTCATCTGGTTTATTAAACAATGAAAATAATAGAACAGTTGCTGTTATCAAACAAAAAAATATATATATCTTTGAATATTAAGAATCGGGACCAGGTTTATTGTCCAAGATTACAGTATACCCCCCCCCCCCCCCCCCCCCCCCCCCCCCCCCCCCCCACCCCCCCCCCCCCCCCCCCACCCCCCCCCCCCCCCCCCCCCCCCCCCCCCTTTACCCCCCCCCCCCCCCCCCCCCCCCCCCCCCCCCCCCCCCCCCCCCCCCCCCCCCCCCCCCCCCCCCCCCACCTCCCCCCCCCCCTCCCCCCCCCCCCCCCCCCCCCCCCCCCCCCCCCCCCACCCCCCCTCCCCCCCCCCCCCCCCCCCCCCCCCCACCCCCCCCCCCCCCCCCCCCCCCCCCCCCCCCCCCCCCCCCCCCCCCCCCCCCCCCCCCCCCCCCCCCCCCCCCCCCCCCCCCCCCCCCCACCCCCCCCCCCCCCCCCCCCCCCACCCCCCCCCCCCCCCCCCCACCCCCCCACCCCCCCCCCCCCCCCCCCCCCCCGTTTTGGCTTCTCTCATTGGCTCCCTTGTAACATCACAGAATATCTGAGTTTAAGATCCTCCTCCTTACGTACTAAAGCCCTTTATAATCAGCTCCATCTTAATAATCAGCTCCATCGTACATCAGAGATCTGATTGTTCCATATGTTCCTAACAGAGAACTTTGTTCTCAGAATGCAGGTCTACTGGTAGTTCCTAGGATTTCTAAAAGTAGAATAGGAGGCAGATCTTTTAATTATCAGGCTCCTCTCCTGTGGAACCAGCTCCCAGTTTTAGTCCATGAGGCAGATACTCTGTCTGTTTTTATGACTAGGTTTAAAACCTTCATTTTTGATAAAGCTTATAGTTAGAGTGGCTTAGGTTATCCTGAGTTATGTTTGTAGTTATGCTGCTATAAGTTTAGACTGTTGGAGGACAGACTGACCACTTTTCTTCTCTCTTCTATTTTTCTCTTCTACTACTTTCCAGATGTATTTCAGATGATGCTCCCAGTGACCGAACATCCTCCATGTCCTGTTGTAAACTTTTTAACTTTTCAATTTAGAAAGCACTCTTCCATCATTTCCTTTGTTCTTTTTGTGTCTCTTCTCTGTCTTCTCAGACCCCCAGACGGTCGTAGCAGATGACCGCTTGTTCTGAGCCAGGTTCTGGTTCTGCTGGAGGTTTCTTCCTGTTAAAGGGGAGTTTTTCCTCTCCACTCTCGCTACATGCTTGCTCAGTATGAGGGATTGCTGAGGAATTGCTGTGGTTGGATTCTGCATGATCTGGGCACAACCTCACATGGATGACTCAGCACAATTTCCTGGGATTCCTTACATAGAACACTTTTAACTGATTGGAATGTTTTTATAATTGTATTAAAATGACTTTTGCAGTAAAATTCATTGAGATGACATTTGTTGTGAATTGGCGCTATTTAAATAAATTGAATTGAACTGAATAAAGTGGCGATGTGAGATGAAGGGTTGGAATGAAGAGAGGGTATGTGGGAGGAGAGAGGTGAAACAGATGGAGATGGAGACAAGGAGCAGGTTGGGTATTTTGGGATCCAGGATCTCCCCCAGTTGGTTGAATTGGGAAGAACCAAGATAGAAAATAAAAGTTTAACCTTTTAATTAAAAACCAAACATTTACATAAGCAATTCTCCGCAGATATATCTGAGGGGTGACCTAAACTAGTGGGACCCAGGTCTTGATTCTATCCTTTGTTTCCTGTATTGAATAAACCATAAATATTTGACAATAAAGAGCTGTTCCCCTATCATTAATTACTGGATATATAAATTGGTCCATATTCTATCCAAATATTCTGTCCAATTGAAAAATGTATTCCGATTCATTATACTGTACCAATTAAAAAAAGAGTGTGTTGTCAAACTCTTAGAATTTTGTAGAAATAAAATCTGGAAAGTGTTACAATCGTCTATTCTGCAAAGGCATTATACTGTATTTTGACTTTATATTACTCCAAAATTTTACAGTAAACATTTTTAAATATTTATTCTAGTTACACTATAGGTGACCCTCTACCATAATCTGAAAAGAGCCTGTTATCAACCTCTATTATGTTTGAGAGAGAGAAAAAAGGAGAGAAAGGCATTATACTGTACTCTTTGGTTTCTCTTAAGGTCTGCATTAAAATTATGACAGATATATTATGGATTTATTATGAATACGTAATATATTGGTCATAAATAAACATTTCTGATGTTTAAGTCTCTAAATTTAACTCCCTTTCACCATTTTCGTCTGCACGGGCTATTACCGTAATGCACTGTGTATGCGCGAAGTTAGTGTTTACAGCAGCGCTATGTCGGCTGGTTTGACTTCGTATTTCCAAGTGTTGGCTCACTTGGCTGTGGTTGGGCTGCTGCAGCATGGCTGCTGGTTTAGCTACGTCATGCAGGTGGAGATGGGTGATAGGTGGGAGCAGGTGATTCAGCACCCCCAGAAACTACTAGAAGAGACGTAAAAATAATTCAAAAACAAGTAGATGACTCAAAGCAACACTTCAGGCATGTTTTTAATGAGGAAATAATATATTATCAGGATATTACATGTTACAATGAATCTACAATACTACAATGAATCTGAATACATTTTTCAATTTGACAGATGTGGATATGGAACAATTTATATAAACAGTAATTAGTGATGGGGGAAACAGCTCTTTAGACGTCAAGTATTTATGGTCTATTCAATACCAAAATAAACAGAGAGCAATGTCTAGGTTTCACCACTTGGTGGCAGTGTTGTTAATAAAATACAAATCACACTCATTTCTGAATGACTCATTGTTCATATAAACATGAATCAGTTCATGCATAAATTGATCTAAAAGAAGAAACAACGTATTGAAGTCATTTAAAGCTGAACCTTATTTATTTTTCTCTGACTGGTTCCTTTGTGTTCAGACGACAGTTTTCTTGCTGAGATCTAAACTGCCAGAACTTGTCATGACAAGATCTGGACTAAAATATGAAGCATTACTGGTTTGCTCTAATGAAACTGGAATCACTTCTGTTCACTTTAGTTTCTATGACTAACACTTTGATAAAAACTCCCTGGACAGTTTAACAAGGGGTTTCCCTTCAGGAGTTTCTAAGTTATTGTTCTAAGTTTAAGTTTCTGTTCAAGAACAGCAAGCATGAAACTTTTAAAGTCAATTCTTGGTTATAACAGTGAAAATCTGTGAAGCTGATGCTCACAAACTTCTGTTACTGACTCACTGAATCATAGTCTAGTATTATATATGTAATTATGTTTTCACAATAAGCTTTACTGAACATGTTTGTGCACACAAACAAGAAATTTGACTTTCAGTTTCACTTTACTCTATACATGACATGGATGTAGTTTTATCCTATTGAAGTGACGGCTGCATGGAACAAAAGTTTTACCTTCACACTAAGGAACATTTCTCTGCTCACAGTGGATCAGAAGAACAACAGAAGGAAGGAATCGCTGCTGGTTTATAACAAACACATTACAGCTGATTTATGGGGAACTTCTGAAAAAATAGTAATTAAAAATCGATCGGTTGAGCTTTAGAGATTTGAACACAAATGAACGGAGTGAAAATTGGATTTTACTAAACAGAAAATAATTATATATTCTTCACAAAAATTATGTTTGGAACGCTGGATGATTTTCTTTTAGTCTGAGCAAAGTCAAAGGTTAAAATCTGTCAGGTTTGTTTTATTCCTGAGGCTTTTCTATTAGTAGTGAGACAGACTGATTACTGAGGCCGTCTGCTGTAACACAAACAGGAAGTAGGGGACAAGGTGTCCACATGTCCTTCTTTCCTTCTGTCAGTCAGGATTCCCAGCTCTGGACTGACTCAGAGTGATGGTGTTAAACTTCAAACTGTGTCATTTTTCAGAAACAGCTTCTGCTTGATCTGTTTTTTTGTATTCACTGGATTAAAACATAAAATCTCTTAAATTCAGTCAATAAAATCTCAAAACAATAAAAGTCACTGAAATGATAACAGGATGAGGACTAAAGTTTGTAAGATTATTTCTTAAGAATGATCGATCTGTCATTGATCAGTTTGGCTGTTTTAAACGTATTTTGTTTCCATCAAACATAAATTTAAATGATCGAATAAGAAGGAGAAAAACAGGGAGAATTATTCAAGCTTAAGGGGAAATTAAAAACAACAATGATTTGTTTAGAGGTCAACAATTAAATCAGATTTATTTGATAAACAAAAAATTACAATAAAATCAAAAAAAGAGAACATACTGAAGTGTTTAAGGCGTATTAGTCAGGACCATTTAACAAAAAAAAATATTTCCTGAACTATTTATTGTAACAGGTACTGTACTATTTTCAGTGACCAAATTTAAATATAACATTGTATCAGACAGTGTTAACATAACCTGGCAGAAATAAACTCATAAATGTCCCTAAAAAAGTGCTTCAACCAAAACTATTCATACAGCAAACAGCAAAAGGACCAAAAAATATCAAGCACCTTCCAATAAAAACCGCATGGTCATAAATCCCTCCAATAAAAAATTATGTAGATAAAAGTTGCTTATATAATATAGAAAACAAATGTATAAAAATATACATTAAAAAGTACAAAATTATGGACATACATTTTAACTACATATATATGAAAAAATATAAAACCTCTGCAGGAGAAGAAAAACAAATAGAGAGAAAAACCCAACATCAGCTCAGAGCAGCAGCAACGCCTGGCTAAATATCTGCAGTTATTAGTTATTATGCAGCTACTGTTAATAAGTTAGAGGATAATGAAGGACAGGAAGAATCTGTCTCTGCGTTATCATTTAATAAAGGTTCATAAATTCAAAACTCAGGGAAAATTTATCCTGAAGGTTCAAAATGTTCAAGATTTTCTTTGGACAAAAAACTTCAAATTGAAAAAGTTATACATGCTTCCAGTTCTCCAGAACCAATACTGATGAATACTGGGTCTGCAAACCAGAACCAGAGGACCAGGAAGTGCCCCCCGATCGTCCATCAGAACCTTCACTGAGATCTTCTCTCTGCTCCAAAGTCTGACTGGACCAATAATCAAAGAGGGATCAACAAGATGATCGGACTGATTGAACAGCTAGCAGAGGAGCGTAGATGGAGCCGTTGTCTTCTTGTTGGACCTGGTCCGTCCCTGATGAGGAGACAAAGAGAGACAGTCACACGGAGAGACGGAGAGATGATGGAAAGAGGGACAAACAGACAAACCTTTGATTGTGAGCTGAATTTTTTTCCTCCTCAGGTGGTCTCCCTCCATCCAGACGTCACATCTGTACTCTCCGCTGTCTCTCGCCGTAGGATGTCTCAGAGTCAGACTGAGGTCTCCAGTTTTCATTGGGTCTCCACTCATGCTGGTTCTGGTTCTGTAGACCTCGTCCTGTTCTCCAGGCTGACCAGAACCGTTCTGATACGCATGGACCTTCCTACCTTCACTTTCCCTCCACACCACCTTAGCACCTTCAGGCAGATCAGGTGTTGTTCTGAAGTGCAGTAAGACAGACTCCGCCCCCTCCTCCACCTTCACCTGTTGGACTAAGAGACGAGAGGAAGATGAGCAGCAGCTCTTCATCACTTTTTTTGACTGATTGTGTAGAAAGCTGAAGCCCTAAAGCTGCTGAGAGCAGAAGAGAACAGAGAAAAGCTGAAGACGATCACTCTGGATGTGTAGTGGATATATTTTAAACACTTAGATAAAGTCATCTGTAGTTACAAGGGTTTAAAAATACTCATGCTGGTTGAAGAAAAGACCTCCCATTATGTTAATGTGTCATGAATGCATAATGTCTCACAAACTTGTGAGGGCCAGCGGAAATATGTCTGTAGAAATGTGATATCTGCCCCACATTGGGCGTTTACCTTTCTTCAACTAAGAATACAAAAATACACGTTTTGATATGTGAAAATCAGTTTGATGATCATGTTACTCACCGGTTGTCTTGTCTAACCTGGAATAAACATTTGAACTCTGAGGAAAAATCACTGCCTTTCCTAGTTTCAGGATGTGAATTACAATTGAAGAATTAGAGTATCATGTCTAACCATGACAGATGGAGATTAGATCTTTGCTCCAGGAGCTGCTACAGAACCAGAACCATGTAGAACCCACTGGGTTCTAGAGGAGGTCCACAGTGGGACCATTGTGTAGGTTTCTACTGCAGCAGAATCAGCTTGTTAACTGGACTCTAACTGTGATCTTTAGAACTACCAGGCTTCTGGATCGGACCTGGAAACAGTTCAACTATCAGAACCTCTGGAAGCCTGTGGGCAGAGAATAAAGCAGTAGAAGAAGAGATGAGGTGTCAGTGAGTCCAGCTGTGATGGGGACGGTTCCGTGGAAGACGCTGAGTTTTGTTTCAGATCTGAGGCAGAAGGAATGTTTGGTCCAATCTTCACAGAGACGTTAGAAGCTGCTCCACTAAACACAGGAGACAAGTCCCACCCTGGACACCAGCAGTAGACATCGTCCAGAGTCAAATTGTCCAGCTGTTTCTTCAAAGACGAAGAGCTGAAAACTGGTCCCAGTCTGTCCTGGACCTCTTCCTCCTTCTCTGCTTCCTCATCAAGATCACATTGACCTTTGACCTTCTAATCAGCCATACATCACTATTGATCACAACTAATCAGCTGATTTTAAAAATACAATAACACATTTAAACCACTGACCTTTGACCTTCAGATGAACTAGTTTCATCATAAGAATGTCTCCCTTCTTGTTAAAGATCCTGCAGGTGTAGATATTAGTGCCTCCATCTGTAGGATGTCTCAGAGTCAGACTGAGGTCTCCAGTCTTCAGCAGGTCTTCATTCATCTCGGTTCTGGTTTTGTAGAACTGGTCCTGTTCTTCATCCTGATTAGAACCATCCTCATACACATGGACCCTCCTTTCTCTGTCGTCCATCCACGCCACTCTGGCGTCTACAGGCAGCTGAACTGTGGTTTTGCAGGGCAGCAGGACAGACTCCACCCCTGACTCCACCTCCACCTGTTGGACTGGTAGAAGAAGAGAGAGGAAGATGAGCAGCAGCTCTTCATCACTTTATTGACTGATTATGTAGAAAGCTGAAGGTCAGATGCTGATCAGAGCAGAAGAAAAAAACAAAGGAGCTACAGGTGATCAAAGTCTGGATGGAGCAGGGAGCTTTGGTCCAGAACCTGCTGCAGAACCAGAACCATGGGGAACCCACCGAGTTCTAAAGGAGGTCCACTAAGAACATGGTGTAGGTTTCTACTGCAGAAGCATAAGCTTGTTAACTGGACTCTAACTGTGAACTTTAGAACTATTATGATGCTGATCTGGGTCTCTGCAGCCAAGAAGAAAAGAACCAGCTGAGGTCCACTTCCTGAACCCAGATCAGTGTCCACCGAGGTTCCTGGTGTCCATTATAGACTCACTAGACTGTCCAACAGACTGCAGCAAAGACCCAGGAATTTTCCTGGATCTGACCTGAAAACAGTTCAACTATCAGAACCTCTGGAAGCCTGTGAATAGTAGAAGAAATTAGGTTTGTCATTGAGTCCAGCTGAGATGAGGACGGTTCTGTAGCAGATGCTGGATTCTGTTTCAGGTTTGAGGCTGTAGGAACATTTGATCCGATCTTCACTGAGACATTAGAGGATGCTTCACTAAATTGCTAAAGCACTTCTGGATGTATGCACACTGCAATTTGTTGCCTTGAACTTGTGACATATGCATGGCAATAAAGTTGAATTCCATTCCATTCTGAACCAGGAGACAAGTCCTGCCCTCGACAGTGGACATGGTCCTGAGTCAAAGTGTCCAGGTGCTTCTTCAAGGACACCAAAGCTTTCATTGATCAGATGAAGACCTGGAAACTGGACATCTTCCTCCTGCTCGGCTTCCTTTTTTCACCACTTTGACCTTCTAGTCAGCCACCAATCAACAATGATCACAACGAATCAACTTATCACATTTAACCCACTGACCTTTGACCTTCAGATCAACACGTTGCTTCATCACCATGATTCCCTTTTTGTTGATGGCTCTGCAAATGTAGGTGTTAGTGTCTCCATCTGTAGCATGTCTCAGAGTCAGACTGAGGTCTCCAGTCTTCAGCAGGTCTTCATTTATTTTGGTTCTGGTTCTGTAGAACTGGTCCTGTTCTTTGGCCTGATTAGAACCATCATCATACACATGGACCTTTCTGCCTCTGCCATCCATCCACGTCACTCTAAAGTCTTTAAGCAGCTGAACTGTGGTTTTGCAGGGCAGCAGGACAGACTCCGCCCCTGACTCCACCTCCACCTGTGGGACTGAGAGGACAACAGAGGACAAGATGAGTTGGACGGACAGTCTTCGTGCCTTCATCTACCACCTCCTCCTGCCCTGTGTGCTAGGTTTGCACAGGGTGGTTGATTATTAGCTTCCTGTTTTTTTCCTGTAGAGGTCATTTTTAAACAGTTTGCTAATGTAATCTATAGGCTCAAGGATTTAAGAATACTGTCTCAGAGCGTTCCGCATTAATTATGTGAGTCAGTGTCATTTAGCAGAGCAGAGGTCCGTTGCTAAACTGTTGTTGAACTCTTTTTAAGTAATAAATAGTTCTCTTCTGAAGGACCAGCAGTTGATCAAGATCTTGTTATTTGAAGAAAATACCACTCATTGTGCTAATGTGACATGAATGTCTAATGTTTCAGAGGCCTGGAAGGACCAATGAGAATAAGGTTGTATTTCTTAATGGTAGAAATGTGATATTTGGCCCACATTGGCATATACCCTTGTTCCAGGAGAGAATACATTAAGACATGCTTTGCTACGTGAAAATCAGTTGATGCATTGACTCACTGTCTGTCTTGTAATAAACATTTTTTTGGATTCTGAGGAAATCACTGCCTTAAGTAACCTTTTTTTCCAGTTTTGGCTTCCTTTTATAAATAGTCAGATAGTTTCACAGTTTGCGAAAATTGAAGAATTAGAGTACCTGTCGAACCATAACGCTCCTAGCCCTTTTATACCCCAGTCTCCCTTTGTCTGTTGTTGGTTCTCCGTTAACTCATCTCTCTGTGATCTCTTCATTCCGTCCAACCCATATTCTGGATTTAGATAGATAGATAGATAGATAGATAGATAGATAGATAGATAGATAGATAGATAGATAGATAGATAGATAGATAGATAGATAGATAGATAGATAGATAGATAGATAGATAGATAGATAGATAGATAGATAGATAGATAGATAGATAGATAGATAGATAGATAGATAGATAGA
Source organism: Apricaphanius iberus (assembly GCA_028564705.1). Classification (NCBI taxonomy): domain Eukaryota; kingdom Metazoa; phylum Chordata; class Actinopteri; order Cyprinodontiformes; family Aphaniidae; genus Apricaphanius; species Apricaphanius iberus. The sequence goes on from JAPXFQ010002407.1 coordinate 10,436, forward strand.
TAGATAGATAGATAGATAGATAGATAGATAGATAGATAGATAGATAGATAGATACTTTATTCATCTCCAAGAGAAATTCACAGTTCTAGCAGCTTACGGGAACACAGGGGCATGCAGGGAAAATACAATATAAAAATTTAAAAGAAGAACTAAGGTAAAATATAATGGTATAAAAAAGTATAATGTCTGCCAGTCCAGTTCAAGTGCAGTTGTGCAGATGTCAGTATGCAAAAACAGTTGAGTAATGGTCAGTTTGTACATACTTAGACTCCAACTTGTAGATGTGTGTGTATGATAAAGTGCATGTGTGACCGAAGGTGCATGGTGTGATTAGCATTAAGTCCAGTTTTCTATGGTTGATTTTATTGCCCTCCCCCTAGAGTTTTTGAAGAGCCGCATGGCGTGGGGGAGGAACGATTTCTTCAGTCTGTCAGTGGAGCAGGACAATGACAGCAGTCTGTCACTGAAGCTGCTCCTCTGCCTGGAGATGGCGTTGTGCAGTGGATGGTGTGGACTGTCTATGATGGACAGTAGCGTGTTCAGAGTCCGTTTATCTGCCATAGATGTAAGGCTGTCCAGCTCTGTGCCAACAACAGTTCCTGCCTTCCTCACCAGTTTGTTCAGGCGTCCAGCGTCTTTCTTCTTGAGGCTGCCCCCCCAACACACCACTACGTACATGAGGGCGCTCGCAACTACAGACTGGTAGAAGATCTGTAGCAACTTCTTGCAAATGTTGAAGGACGCCAGCCTTCTGAGGAAGTACAGACGGCTCTGTCCTTTCCTGTACAGGGCGTCTGTGTTGGCAGTCCAGTCCAGTTTGTCATCCAGCTGCACTCCCAGGTATTTGTAGGTGTGAACCACCTCCACACAGTCACCTTTGATGTTGACAGGCTCAAGGTGCTGCCTGATTCTCCTAAAGTCCACCACCATCTCCTTGGTCTTGGTGGCGTTTAGGAGCAGGTGGTTAAAGTCGCACCTGCGAACTAGCAAAACCTGACATCTATCGATAAAAATGTTCCTGTCAGAGGTGATGTGGGAGGCAAATATGGGGTTTGAGCTCTGATATAAACAGTTTTATATGCTTTTCACCTAAGAGCTACATGCAGTCTTCCCTCCAACTATGGATCTGATCATGAAAACTGTTCATGGAGCACAGAAAATGTATTCTTCTCCCAGGAAAGTTGAAAGGATCTGGACACTGGACAAGTAAGACATTGGCAAGAGAATATGTGGTGTACGTGAAAATTTGCAGGCTTTTAGGGCATAAGTCTGGCAATGCATGATGTATTCTTTTAAAAACTTGGCTAGGTCAGCATGACCCACAGGGACTTCCAAAAAGTAATCCATTTCCCATCAAGCCGAGTGTCTGTGTTTTAAAAACAGTTTATATTAAAGGTCAAACCCCATATTTGCGCCTCCCACAATGAAAACAGTAGTCCTGGTTTCCTTATAGAGATATTCAATGCTGATGGTGCTGACCAATGTTCTAAGCATAAGCACAGTCTTTGGGCAGAGAAAATCTGTGCTGCGCACAAAAAAAATCCAACCTGAATTGAAAGCAAGTTAAATAAATAATTGATTCTGTTCTGTTTTGCGAGGTGAATCAATGAGCATATGGGCTGTTTTACTGTACCAGTGGGTGCTTCTGCACCAGTCTAGCCCATCCACACTTGCCCCCACACTGACACAACACAGTGGGTATATAGCTGTCATGGCCTTCCTGGTATGCATCAGATCCAACTTAAATTTAGGCTGAAACGTTGTGATCTGAGAATGCTAAAACAATCACAGATCACAATGCTTCAGCAGCGAGCCTCACTGTTTAACACAAAAAGGCAGAAAGAACAAGTATTGACATGGAAGAAGCAGGGCTTGTTGTTGCATTTGCTGCTGTTATAAAATGCTTTGCAAGCAACTTTTCTTGTTTTTGACAAAGTCACTTATTTGGCATTGTCTGCTCATTTCCCACTGAATTAAAACCTGTTAATACGAGTTAACTGAGACATTCAGTGCATTTACACGCAAGAGAAGAAAGTCAAATTATTACCTTACTGAAATCAGACTTTTGAAATGCGACTAAGACAACCATGAGTGGCCGATCAGTGCATTCTTGGACTGATGAAGAGGCAGTGTATTGTAATTGTATATATCCTGCTTTGAGTCTGTCTGATTCTCTCCTGTTTACCGCCCGTTTGCTGCCCAGGGCTAAGCAGTAGAAGGCCAAAACTAAGGGACGCATGTCGTCATCTATCATTGTGTTCCAGTCTGTCCTGGACCACTTCCTCCTGCTAGTTTCCTCATCTTCATCACATTGACCTTTGACCTTTTAATCAGCCAACCATCACTATTGATTGCAACTAATCAACTCATCTTTCTCTTTCGGGTTTTCCCTTCAGAGGTCACCACGGCGAATCATGTGTCTCCATTAAGTCCAAACGTCTGCATCCTCTGCCCTCACATCAGCTGACTCCATGTCATCTTTCACCACATCTATAAATAAAATTTTTGGTCTTCCTCACTGCCTCCTGACTGGTGGCTACAACCTCAGCATCCTTCTACCGGCACAATTTTCCTCTCTCCTCTGAACATGTCCAAACCGTCTCAGTCTGGCCTTCCTGGCTTTATCCCCAAACACCACTGATGTACTCATTCCTGATCCTATCCATCCTCGTCACTCCCAAAGAAAATCTCAACATCTTGAGTTCCACAACCTCTAGTTCGGCTTCCTGTCTTTTCCTCAGTGGTACTGTCTCTTGACCGTACAACATCGCTGGTCTCACTGCTGTCTTCTACACCTTTCCCTTCATTCTTACCAAACCCTTTTATCACACTTGACATGTTTTTTCCACCCAGCTTGCACAAACTTCTCTTTCCCACACTCTCCATTGCTTTGGACCGTTGACCCTACGTACTTAAAGTCCTCTACTTTCTTCACTTCCACTCCCTGTAACTTCACCGTTCCACTTGTGTCTTTCTCATTTACACACATATTCTGTCTTTCTGCGACTAATCTTCATTCCTCTCTTTTCTAATGCATACCTCCATCTTTCTAGCTTTTCCTCCACCTCTGTCCTGCGCTCACTGCAGATCACCATGTCATCTGCAAACATCATAGTCCATGGAGACTCCTGTCTAACCTCATCCGTCAGGCTATCCATCACCAAAACTAACAAGAAGGGGCTCAGTGCTATACCTGAGATGTTGTATTGGAAAAATACAACATCACCACATTTAAACTACTGACCTTTGACCTTTAGATGAACTTGTTTCATCAGAATGACTTTCTCCTTGGAGACAATGCAGGTGTAGGTGTTAGTGTCTCCATCTGTGGGATGATCCAGGGTCAGACTGAGGTCTCCAGTTCTCACTGAGTCTTTATTCATCCTGGTTCTGTTGCTGTAGAACTGGCCCTGTTCAGCAGGCTGATCAGAACTGTTCTGATACGAATAGACCTTTCTGCGTTCACTGTCCCTCCACACAACGCTAGCATCTCTCAGCAGTTCAAGTGTTGTTCTGAATGGAAGCAGGACAGACTCCGCCCCCTCCTCCGCCTCCACCTGTGGGACTAAGAGAAGAAAGGAGAGAGGAAGATGAGCAGCAGAGACAGCAGCAGCTCTTCATCACTTTATTGACTGATTGTGTAGAAAGCTGAAGCCCAGAAGCTGATTGGAGCAGAGGGAAAAGACAGGAGCAGCAGATGATTAGAGGCTGGATGGAGATGAGATCATTGGTCCCGGAGCTGAAGAAGAACCATCCAGAAACAACCAGCCATCACTTTTGATTACAACTGATCAGGTGATTGGAAAAAATACAACAAACATTACATGAAACCACTGACCTTTGACCTTCAGAACAACTTGTTTCTTTAGCACTATGTCTCCCTTCTTGTTGATGACTCTACAGGTGTAGGTCCTACTGTCTCTATCTGTGGGACATCTCAGAGTCAGACTGAGGTCTCCAGTTCTCAGCCGGTCTTTATTCATCTCGGTTCTGGTTCTGTAGAAGTGGTTCTGTTCTTCAGGATGATCAGAACCGTTCTGATACAAATGGACGAGATCACCTTCTTCATCTGCCCACTCCACTCTAGCGTCTCCACGCAGTTTAACTCTGATTCTGTAGGGCAGTAGGACAGACTCCACCCCTGACTCCACCTCCACCTGTTGGACTGTGTGGACAACAGAGGAAAAGATGAGTTGGACAGACAGCAGCAGCAGCTCTGAGGACATTTTCTCTAACTGGATGAAGGTCAAGCATGTTGGACTGGCTCCAGTCTGAACTGTGTCCCCTCATGTCTCCAGTGTTGTCTCTGCTGTGTGTCCACTGTTGGACAGAATGTCCTCTATCAGTGTGGACAGCAGAGGCAGCAGACACCTGCAGACTGAGCCAAGCAGCATCAACACTGTGTTCCAGCTGCTGCTGGCCAGTTCTTCATAGCTTCTACATGTTGATCAAAGCTCATCATTTACTGTAGCTCCTGCTGCACTAAGGCTGGGACGGAGACAAGGAGACAACGTCTAACTGGACACCAGAACCAGTTCTTTTCAATGTGGACCAATCAGAACACAGGAGACAACACTTCTCATCTTCTATCCTCTAGTTTGATTCCTGACATGTTGGAGACAGAAGATCCAGTTGGAATGAGGCCTGTTATTTCACTGCAGTAGAACTAGGAGGTTCTGATTCTGTCTCAGTGTCTCAGAGAGGACATGAGGACGTCTTCAGTCCACATGGACATGAAGCTCTCTGAGTTCTCCTGAATTCCTCAGCTTCTTCCTGTTCCTCAGAACCTTCAGTATTGAGAAGCTTCTCTCTCTGAGAACTGGACTGAGTTCTGGAGGAGCTGATGGACCTGCTGGAAGGTGCTGGTTCTGGAGCCCAGATTACATCAGAACCTGGAGGTTTCTGGAGCCCAAATTCTATCAGAACCTGGAGATTCTGGAACCCAGATTACAGTAGAACCTGGAGGTTCTGGAATCCAATAAACCCATTCCTACCTTTGAACTTCAGATCAACTTGTTTCTTCATCAGCACGTTTCGATCCCTGTCAAGGACGCTGCAGGTGTAGGTGTTACCCTCTTCTTCTGTGGGACGTCTCAGAGTCAGACTGAGGTCTCCAGTTCTGAGCGGGTCTCCATTCATCCTGGTTCTGTTTCTGTAGAACTTGTGCTGTTCGTTAGGCTGATTAGGAACGTTCTGATAAACATGGACCACTTCATCGTATCTGTCCTTCCACTCCACTCTAGCGTCTCCAGGCAGCTTAACTGTGGCTTTGCAGGGCAGAAGGACTGACTCCGCCCCTGACTCCACCTCCACCTCCTTCCCTGACTCCACCGCCACTTCCTTCCCTGACTCCACCGCCACTTCCTTCCCTGACTCCACCGCCACCTCCACCTCCTCCCCTGACTCCACTGCCACCTTGTCTCCTGAATACAACAAAGGACAAGATGAGTTGGACAGACAGCAGCAGCAGCTCTGAGGGTCACATGACTCCTGGTCTCCTCCTGGTCTTTGTGTCTCCTGGTGGTGGAGGACTCTCAGACTGAAGAAGGTTCCTCAGAGACACAGAGAGCAGATCCTAGAGTCCTGATCACCACCATCAACCATGGAGACCAGACAGTGACCAGCAGCATTATGGGTAATGGAGTTCTAGAGACTCACCTGGCATGAAATGGTGCCGGAAATAATAGAGAAGACCTGCAGCAACAGCTAGAACCAGGAGAACCAGGATAACTATGGCCCAGGATGGAAACGGTTCTGTGGAAACAAATGATGGATGGATGGAAACATTAACAGAGGAAGAAACTGAATCCGAGTTTATCTAGAACCTCAAGAAATCTGTTTGGTTGATCTGGTTCCACCTGATAACCAGAACCTGATCTGCAGCAATGATCTGTTTCTGATTGGTTAATATTCATAGAAATAGAGGATGTTGTTGATTCTGGATCAACAGCTATATGGATTCTGGTTCTGTGGGACAAGTGGAAAGGAAAGGAATACTGGCTCTTCACTGGAAATCACAAATTAGGAGGCACAGTATCAATGCAAAAATCCTGCTGCTTGCAAAAATCCTAACTGGTCGACAATGGATACATGAGGAAATCAGCAGTGAATCACAGAATAAACTTTAAAAAGTATGTTCAAGCACTGAGACAGTTTAGCTGAAAAAAGAGGAGCCAATATGTCAGAGAGGAGAAAATGAAGGCCAAATGCAAGAAACAAATATGGCTTCCAGGATAAATTGCCCATCAAATCAGAGTTTGGTTTGTTTAAAATATTAAAGAAATTTTGTCACAGATCGGTCTTGTAGTACCCGTGGTTATGACTGATTTAAAGATAACATTAGTTCTTTGTTTAGAAATTATTGTGGTTTTGATGGTGGTGATAACCATCGTAATCCAGTGTTTCTAAACCCTGGTCTCAAGGCACACGTCCTGAGTGTTTTAGACGTTTCCCTGCTTAAACACACCTGATTCAGAATGACTGCAGCTCAGCACAAGCCTGTTAATCGGCCACCAACTGAAATCAGCTGTGCTGAAGCCGGGAAAAACCTAAAACATGTAGGGCAGTGTGCCTTCAGGACCAGAGTTGGAGAAACAGTCCTAATCAATATGATGGTTTTCTGATCTACGTTTCTCCATGATTTGTTGATCTTGAATGGCTGTTAGGCATAAAACATTGAACTGCTTCTGGATCTCCTGTTTTGGGTTTGTTCACAAACTTTGACCGTTGTGCCCTACATTTGTGGGTATGTGCACATGAATTTGGAAATCGCAGTGCACAATGATAAATATGGCTCCCCGATTAATTCGAACCCTGCTAATGCTGTAAATGTTGCTTCACCACCATTAGCCATTTGGGGGGGGGTGGCATCTAACTTGCAGTGTGAGGAATAATTCCAGAATATACATTATTTAAGGACAAATGAATACTACATAATGCCAAAGGTAACATTTTATCATAAATGTGCCTATCCCTGATGTTGAGTGGTGTTAAACAGCACGATATATTGTAGGATCATTACGAGCTGAAGTCTAACTGCTCTAAATGTGACATGAAGCTGCTGAGATGAAGTCAGATGTTCCTGTGGGACAGAAAACCTCCAACATTAAACCTGACCTCCATCTGTAGCTTTATCAACTTCCTGTTCATCACTGAATTCATTCCTACATCCTGTACTTTCTGCGTCAGCTCAGAAAGTTCAAGCTGCCTCAGGAACTGCTGACCATCTTTTACACAGCAATAGTCCAGTCTGTCCTGACCTCATCCATCTCTGTCTGGTTCGGATCCGCCACCAGGCAAGACAAGGACAGACTGCAGAGAACAGTCAGGTCCTCAGAGAGGATCATAGGTACTGATCTTCCCTCCATTGAGGACCTATTCCGGGCCAGGGTCAGGAAGCGGGCCAGAAAAATCACCACTGACCCCTCACACCCTGGCCACAATCTGTTTAGGCTCCTCCCTTCAGGCCGGCGTTACAGATCTTTGTACGCCAAAACAACCCGACACAAGAACAGTTTCCTCCCCCAGGCTGTCGCTCTGATTAACTCTGAGTAGTCACAGAGTGTGAATCATTGTACAATAATATATAATATATAATCCTTTATTATTTATTGTATTTATTTTTATTTCACTTATTTAAGTTCTGTACTGGAGAGAAAAGTTGCCGGAGTCAAATTCCTTGTGTGTGTCATAATTGGCCATTAAAGCTGATTCTGATGTTGGCTCATAGACGTCTACATGTTTCTGCTGCTCTGTTCTGATCCATTTACCTTCATCTGTGTTTTCATAATTCTATGTCTGGGTTTTATCTTGTTTTATTAACCTGCTGTTTTACTAAATGGGTTAAATAAATAACCTGAACTTCGACCTCAGGCTCTAGATCATCATCATGTCCTCTCTGGTACCACACTGGATCAATTTTTTCCTTCACAACTGCTTTAACCCTTCGTGGCTCCAATTCAACGAGAATTAAGACTTTCTGATTTAATTTTATAATTGATCATGGCTCAGGAGTTGGGATTTCATCTTGTAATCGGAAGGTTGCCAGTTCAAGTCCCGGCTCAGACGGTCTTGGTCGTTGTGTCCTTGCGTCAGTGTCCGGCAGCCTCGCCTCTTTCCGTGCACGCCAGGGCAGCTGTGGCTTACCATCACCAGTGTGTGAATAACTGAACGTAGTGTAAAGCGCTTTGGGGTCCGTAGGGACTAAGTAAAGCGCTATACAAATACATTTACAGGCCATCAGTGAAATTATGGTTAGATCTGTTATGATCCATTATTGATCTGCTCCAGTCAGAGGTCATGTTATCTCTCTAACAACTTATGGACATATTTAGATATTTAAAGGTTAAAGGTGCTCATTAATCAAATCTTACGTAAATACATGACCTCTAACCTCCAGTCTGAGCTGCCAGGAGATGACTGGAGAACGTCATCTACTGATTCCGACCAGCTGCTTCTACATACTCTCTTCCTCAACATCTGATCTCTTTCTGCGTCACCAGGAAGCTTCTGGAAGTTCTGATTCAGAGACAAACGAACTCACCTGGAGGAGGAGGAGGAGGAGAAACATCCAGGGTAATGTTGTTGATCAGTCTCCCCTTGTTGTCATTCTGACCAACAACACACGCATATGCTCCGTTGTCACCAATCGTCGTGTTCTTCAGAATCAAAGATGCATCTCCATCCTTCAACCCTCTGACCAGCAGATCCACCCGGTTCTTAAATGATTGATGGTTATCTCCACCAATCTGTTCATTTCTGTACACCAGAACAATTTCCTCCTTTAGATCAGTTCTGCTCCACTCTACAAACGTGATGGTCCCACTGTCAGGCACTCTACATGGCAGGATGACGGTCTGTCCAGGTTCTGCTTTGATGATTCTCTGATCTGCAGGAAAGGAGACAACACAGAGTAGAGAGGTCAGAGGTCAGCTTTAGACAGAAGGTGAGACTCTAAATTTTGAGATCTGTGTAATGAGGACCCATCAGTTTCTGTTCTGATGGAGCATAATAAAGAAATTTGGAGCTAAATGTAATCTCAACAAATTGTTATGTTGTTCAACAAGAGCTCAGGTTAAGATGGTTTTACAGAATAGCATAAACGAACAACAGGGTGGGGGATTGTTAGGCAACCGACTGGATAAACTCCTGACAGAGGAGCTTTTAATCCTTCTTAAGTTTCTCTGGAAACTGATCAGCTGCTGATGAAGTCTTAGGAACTTCATCCCGGAGCAGGAGAACCAGCAAGTTTCTATCTGAACAGTTTAACAGTTCCTGTAATTTCGATTTAAAACTAGTGGTGCACCAATACAACCGATGCATGGATTTTGTGTATCTGTCGATACCCGATACCAATCTGATGCTTTTGTTAAATTAACTGTATAACTTCCACCTTATACCTTTCTTAGATACACTAAAGGCACCAGACTTTACTAACTAAACATAAATGAGACAAAATAACAGATATACAATATAAAATTACCAAAAAAATAAAATTTCAACTTAAGAATTTTTTTTTTTGTGAATTTATTGCAGATTTCCACATTTTTAGTATCGGTTCATGGAATGGGTTAAGTTTAGCCGTTACCGATACATGTACATTAGACGGTATCGGGGCTGAAACCTGATACCAGTATCGCTGCCTCCCTATTTAAAACCTGATTTTATAGAATGAGTCCATCAGGGACCTGGGAGAAATGACCAAAGTTACCTTGACGTATAACTGCTGCATTTACTGGGCTTTATTATCTGTTGATGTTCATAAAGCTGAGTTGGACGCTGAGAGCTCTCAACTACCAGTTATTAAATAAACGTGAATTACAGTAATCTTACGACATTGTGACCATAGTAGCCTGGAATAATCACTAATTGTTTTGATTATTAGTCAGCTAATCCTATCAAGTGTAAATGGTATCTTATCACAGCAGCTGTTCTAAAATAACCATCATTAGCTTCAAGCTTGAAGTGGTATATTTAAGTGTTATGTGCTGTTGAAAATACTGGCGGTTATTATACCTCAGTTAACATTTAAGAAAAATTTAAGGAATAAAACATTAGTGTTATAACAGACACATGACATGTGGTTAGGTCAATGGTATTACTATCATTACTATTAATGTTACAGCTATAAATACAAGTATATCAACAGCATCTTTAATCAGAATCTTCTGCAAAACCACTATAATATAAACTGTTACAGAAGATCCTTCCTGCCTACAGCCATCTGAAATATACGTATAAAAATGATATTCTGGGAAAAAATAGGTATTTTATTTGTTTGCGTTTATTTATTTACAACAGGGACAACACCTATTAATGAACATGTACATGTAAATATACAAGATTATAGCCTAAGGCTAATTTCCATCTTTAGTCATTTCCGGAGGTTGATGTCAACAACATAAACTAATAAAATCAATAAAACAGTAAAAAAAAATAGAAAAGTATGCCATAATTTCCCGTATGAGCAAGAGGAGTAATTAGAGAGGAAAATGTGTCCTTGTAAACACAGTAGGACAAAAAGAAAACAACATACAGGCATTTTATGCCTTATTTTTTTCTTTTTTTATAATAAGGGCAATTTATAATAATTAATATGGGAATGTTTATATTTTATTATTTATATATTATGATTATTGCATATTTAAAGTTATAATAACAAGCAACATCCTCACAAAGAGCTCGAAACAGGGAAACTCCATCCTTTAGTTTGTCATTTAATAGATAAACTCTCACTTTGCTCAGTCTTTTTATTTTTGTGTCCCTTTGGCCACCTGACGTACACAGAAACAAAGAAGATAGCTTTCATAACCATACACCTATGATTTCTGGTAAAAATGAATCAGTTACAATAAATTATTCCCTCTTCACTTTTAAAATGACTGATTCACCAGCTGATGGTCTTTGAACCCAACAACATCCATCTGCTGGATTCTGCCTGGAATGTAAAGTAGTTTTGCTGTCTTTGGGCGATGGGTTGTATACAAACCAACAGGGTCTCAAGATGATAGATGTATAAAATTATTATCCAACAGCAGTTAAATTCACCCGATCCAGATGGCCCAATTTATGTTGAAATTAGTTGTCTTTGTCTATGTATAGATTAGTTGTCTTTTTTTAAACACAATGACAAACATACGTGGAAAGAGAGTAATAACGCTATAAAAAAAATTAATAATAATTAAGAAGTTAAAAGGAAAGATATGGGAAAGTATAAGAAATAGACTAGAAGTAAAAAGTCTCCTAAAGGAAAGTTACTGTATTATTTAAATTTGTTCTTTTTAAGAAAATGTTGTCTTAAATAAAGGAAGATAAATATTTCACCACAGAAGACAAAATGAACTTCTTTACAGTAGAAAATTACTCCAGTTAATATATATATATATATATATATATATATATCCTCCCTACATTTTCTACTTAAATAAGGTTAAAAAAAAGTATCTGTACTTCATTACTTGACACTTTCGTTTTCCCAACAGAAACACTAGAAAATCAGGTTTCACTTCTTTAGTTTTCTCCTCGTGGACAACGACGTCAACAGGTGTGCCAAAACCTACAAGTATCCGCCATGTTGTGAGTGGCATGTTCTTCTTTGGAACCAAACATATCGGTTTAGAAACTGGGTTTTCTGAATCAAAGAAACAATACAGAAACAAAATGGCTGCATTTTGTGTCCATCTACTTTAAATGGGTGTTTTTCAACCATGTGTTAAAGTTAGCACCAAATGATAACCATGAGCTTGAAGCACTTATAAGGCCAAATAGTAATAACAATAATTTGAATAATGTATAAACCACAGTGTCACAGCATTTCCTCTCTCAGTAAATCGTGTTAAACATGTTTCCAGCTTAATCTCACCTGCAGAGACCTGTAGGAACAAGAAGAGCGCAGACAGCAGCAGTGACCAGAGAGACGCTCTCATTTCCTTGTTGGCTCGATCTCTCTATTTACAGAGATGATTAGATGATTAGATTAAGGCCACGTTTGAAAACATTTTTGAAGAACCATAGCAACAGTAAAGTTTAACTAGAAATTGTGAAGTGTTCTTTGAGTCAATCTTTGAAGCGTGGGGTAATCCAACAAGTTGTGACGTTACCTGTGACACCTCGTCAAAGACTCTTGGAAATAAACAGTCACGCAAGCCGACTCTAGCGCATATTAATAAATATTAATTTCGCGCATACTCAGTGCAATACGGACGGCGGCGCCTGTCCAGGTTTAAATAATCCGATTAATTAAGAGGTTTAACGATCAGAGATTTTTATTTATGACCCATATACGATGTATTCGTAGCCTACTAAATCCAGAATAAATATGTCTTAATTGTATTTTAGATCTTTGGAGAAACCGACGATCACAGTACAGTATAAGGACTTTCTATAGGCGTCTGTGTCATTTTGACGAATTTATTTAGACAAAATCTTTTCATATTATGGTAAAGGGTCATCCAGACTAAAACTAAAATAAATGTTTCAGCATTTTACTGTAGAATTCTGGAGAAAAAATATCAAAAATACAGTATAATGCTTTTCCAAAAATAGATGTTTGAGCCAATTCCAAGATTTTATTTCTAGAAACGCTTAAAACTAAACTCTTTTCAGATCATTGTAGAGGGTCACCTAGACAAGACAACTAGAATAAATATTTTTTTTTAATTACTGCAGAAATTTGGAGAAAAATAATATCAAAGTACAGTACAATGCCTTTCCAGAATAGACATTTAAGTCCAATTCCAGAATATTATTTCTGCACAATCTTACAAATTGACAAAAAAAATAAAATAAATCAGATTATAGTGCAGGGTCACCCAGACTGTAACCACAATAAATATTTCAGAATTTTCGAGAAAGGCCAAGTCAATGTACCGTTTCATTTGAATTCCTAGATACAGTTTTGTTAATTCATAGCCTTTCAACAAACTGAACACAAAATGCTTTTATTAAAACAAATTTTCAAAATAAATTAGTAAAATCCCTTCCTCCAAGAACAATATAAATTTACATTAATTGGGACAATGGCCCCTCCAACAAATAAATGTCAACTTATTAACTTGAATTTCTTACTTAAACACTTCATAAACTGAAGTTGCTTGATAAATCTAATGCAATGGGCCTCTCTTGGTCTTCCAGCTGCTTCACTTCGCCTTTCTACAAACTTACTGCACATCTGGATTTGTGCATCGCGTCCCAAGGCCTGCACACTGCTGTTTTGTTTTTGCTGAAATTGTTTAATGTCTAATTCTACTGTTCTTATTGTATTCTTCCAGATTTCTACAAAATCAATTGGTCTGGTTGCCAGGGCCACCGCTTATTACCCACTAACTTCATGGGGCAGCTGATCCAGGGTTAACGGGGGGTTATTCTATATTTTTGGCTTGCTGTGTGTCTTTGAATTTGTGTTTGAATTTGTTTTATATGTGGACTACGAATTCCTTTGGTATCTGATTTGGCATTAAGCCTGGGAGGAATATTGTGGTGCACTCTGTTATTTACCTGAGAGGTTGAATAAACGATTAACTTATCGAAGAAAAAACCTGTCTGTTCTTTTTTGGGTGCTTTCAAGCCTGTGTCCTTATCTTAGTTTCCTGAGTTTTCCCCCAGGGTGGTGTTGTTGCAACTTCTCTGTGCAGGCTACCAACAAATGTAGGTAGACCTGTGAAGATACTGTTACAGTAATCATAAATGCATGGATGTGTTTTTCTAGGTCTCCTTGTGTCATCATTCCTTTAATCCTAGAAATGTTCCTCAGGTTATAGAAAGCTGACCTTGTTTTTTCCTTTCTGTGACCCTCGAGGTTCAGGTCTGAGTCCATTATTACACCTAGATTACTGGCCTGGTTGGTAGTTTGTAGTTGGACCAACTGAAGCTGTGTACTGATATTTAATCGATCTTTTTTGGGTCCGAAGATAAGTACTTAAGTTTTTGTTTTTTTTCAGTTGGAGGAACTTATAGGACATCCAGCTCTTAATTTGCTCAATGCATTTATTGAGCATCTGGACGGGTTCAACATCACCTGTTGACATTGAGATAAAAAGCTGAGTGTCGTCAACATAGTTGTGGTAGTTTACATTGTTGGTGGTTATAATCTGTCTTAGTGGGAGCATGTAGATGCTAAATAGGAGGGGCCCTAGGATGGAGCCCTGGGGGACCCCACATGTGATTTCTGTGTTTTCTGATGAGAACTGGCTAATCGCCACAAAGAAGTTCCTGTTCTTAAGGTAGGATTTGAACCAGTCCAGTACTGTACCATAGAATCCGACCCAGCTCTCTAGACACTCCAGTAATATATCATGATCAACGGTGTCAAATGCTACACTGAGTTCTAATAGTAACAGTACTATCGTTTTACCACGGTCAGTATTTGTATGGATGTCATTAAAAACGAGGCAGTCTCTGTGCTGTGGTACCCACAGAAACCATAATGATAAATATCAAAGCGGTTATTCATTGCTAGGAAGCTGTTTAACGGCTGGAACACAGCTTTTTCAATAAGTTTACAGATTAGAGATTGGCCTGTAGTTCTGCATCAGTGTGTTGTCCAGGTTGTTATTCTTAAGTAGTGGCTTGATAACTGCTGTTTTTAAAACTTTAGGGGAAAACAACTGATAGGAGGGAGGAGTTAACTGTTTTTGTAGTAGTCTACCATCCCGTTAGGACTCTTAAGATCTACAGAGCAAAAACTTCTGGTGGTAACCAGGCCACGCTATAAGAGATGGAGTTTTAAAAAGACTTTTTTTATTCCATGTATGTTTTTCTTATGTTTTTTTTAACTCTTTTTACTGCAAAGTACCTTGTGCACCTTTTGGATGTTGTTAAGGTGCTATATAAATAACGATTAATTTGATATTTGTGGCTCTAAACAGAGTATAGAGATGATATAGAGAGCTCTCCTCCTGTCTTCTTGCACTGGGGAACAGGAAGAGAAAATATATTAAATGTGAAGTGTAGATTAAGAAAGTTGTAGTTCAACAGTATATCTACAATACTACTCTCTACTAGCTACCACACACACTGTCTTTCTGGTTGTGTGTGTCTCTCAACAACGGATAAATTAAAGAAGTGTACACACTTCCTGGTCACAGAAACATGGCGTCATTATTTCATTGATGTTATTTACTTACCCATGAAAAAAAAGCTCAGAATAAACAGCTGCCACGAAGACATACGCATCTGGTGTAACCCGGGCAGCGGATAGAGCAGGATTTTCCCTGAATACGGCTAGAGGGAACATGGTAGTTGAAAGCAGAATATTCTTGCTATCTCGGTATTCAGAAAGAGATTTGATTTGTCCACCTGAAACAGCGGATTAGCCGCAGGTACCCGTTCTAATGCAAGACTCTGAACTGTAAATTAAAGTTGATGTTTCACTGCAGAGAATGGGCAACAACAGCAAATGTTGCAAAGGGAACGTGTTTTATTGTTGTGCATATTTTTCTGGGGAGAATACACTTTTGCCGTCATTGTGCTGTATGTGGATTGTAATGCCTGCCATATAAAAAATGAAACCAATAATACTCTGGCTTTCAACTGTTAATTGAATAAAGATGCAATTTCTAACACTTGTTTATACACCCCAGCCCTTATTGTAATGAAACGAGAAACCGAGTAATAATAGGCTATGAATTATTGATAATTGTCCCAAGCAATCTACAAACCACACTCAAGTTTATGGTTATTGTCCCCAGCACCTAAAAAAAACTGATGTCCATGAGTCAATGATATCAATATGTAGCAGATTCAGATTCAGAAAAACCTTATTGATCCCTCGAGGGCAAGTAAATAAATAAATGTAAATGTTCCTCATTTTGATGTAGACATTGTCCAACAACATTTTCTGCAAGACATAGACACCAGCCTTCCTCTACGCCCTGTTTTCTAGAGCCCCTGGACGTTTGTAGCAGATGACTGCTTGTACAGTCCCAGGTTCTGCTGGATTTTTTTTCCATTAACGTTTGCTAAGAGGATTGCTGTGGTTGGAGTCTGCGTCAACGGGTGCAATTGCCAGTCAATGACTTGGTGCAATCGCTTGGTTTTCCTTACATATAAAACTTTTTAAGTGATTGTAATTATTTGATTATAATGGCATTATTTATATTTTTAAGTGCTTTGAGATTAAATCTGATATACATCTATGCTATATAAACTAACCGAATTAAATATTAATTTTAATTTATGGGATTTATTTAATATAGCACAATAATAAAACTTTCATTGTTTGTTAGTTTTTTTAATGAAAAAAATAACTGACCAAGGAACAATAGTGTATCAGCAGGTGTTAGGCAGGGTACACCCTGGATAGGATGCCAGTCTGTAGCATAATATGATGCATTTCACGTTTTTTTGTTTTGTTAACTTCACCCTCTCTGTAAGTAGGCTATTGTGTGTAAGTTGTATAAAGTGTCAGTCTCGTGGCCGACATAAAGATGTCATCATGCATTTCCTGGTTTCACACGTGTCATTCAACAACCAATCACACTGCTGTCCGTCTATTTACTCATGCATAGGAAATTATGTTTTCCATAGCAACGGGACGTCACTCTTATCTTACGTTTAGGAATTTGTCCTACGTAAAAGTAGCTCTTAGTGCGTTTGTGAATAGGTTTTAGACGACAACTCCTACGTAAGACCTTTTAGCGCGAGTTAGGAGTAACACCTAGCGGTAAGATAAGAGTCTTCTTGAATACGGCCCCTGGTTTCCATCAAGCTAGGCGCCGTGTTCTTGTTTATGTAAGAGTCCACGTGACTGAGACGTGCGTAGAAAGTATTTAAGGTCTAGAATCGTCATTACTCAGGTAGTCTTGAGGCATCATTTCGGAAAGCTCGTTCTGTATCATTGTCTCCTGTTTAGAAAAGGTATGTTATTCTTTGTCATCACTTTGTGACTTTAATTGATTAAACCTGGCCAAAGGCCGGCCATTCCATATTTCTAAGGCTGTTAATACTGAGGATCTACAATAGCCTCTGTACTTTTAACCTAATCTTTAGGTCCCTCCCCTGCTTCTCTTTCAGGCTGTGAAAAATGTTCATTGAAATTCAAAGAGCCCTTTGAATTTCCAAATTGCCAACATGCCAGAAAACATGAGTCATGTTTTTTATTGCACCCCCTGTCTTCCTGTGACCTCATCATTTTCTGTATTTTATAAACCAATGCAGATTGGACAACATTTTGAAATGAAATTATCATGGAGTTTGTGTCTCAGGAAGGGGCATGGACTCAAACGTAGACGATAAAAAAGGTAAGAGGATGTTTATTAAATGATGATGAAGATGGCAGGAATGACAAGTCAAGACACCAGGGAGAACGAACTACTGGCAGGGAGACAGAAGGGTGAGACACATCATGGGCAGATGTTCATGATCCAACCAGGAGTGACAGGAAGTGAAGGGTTTAAATAGACAGAAAGGAAGGAGGATCAGGTGTGAAACTCTGGAGACAGGTGTAGACAATGAGGCAGGAGTGAGCAGGATGGGGTTCTGATGGTTCTGACAGTAATAATTAGTCTCTGCCTCTTTCATTATTCATGTGGAGCAACGCTTAAAGTGAGCCACAGAAAGAGGAAGGAATGGGATTTTTTTGACACCTTCAAACCTGGCCTATACTTTTGCAGGAACTTTGACTATTTAAAATAAGAAAGTATTTCATTTAATAATTGTTCACAATTTATTTGAAATTGGAAAATGTAATACAATTGAGATCAAAATACAAATGCATACAAAAACTTTTAGATGGTGCAAAAAATTAGCATATGGTCAATAATAAAAGCTCACCTCAATTCTTGGTAATGTTGCAATGTTTATAAAGTAACTCAACATCTATCAGAGTAAAGAACTGAAATAATTTTCCTAATATAATTTCAATGCCCACAAATGACCACCAGGGGGCGGCCTCCTCAGTTTATCACTAAACCAGAAGACCTCCAACCACCACCATCTGATGCATCCACAGTTATAAAACTATAGCAGTCAGGTTATTATACAGAAGTTATTTATATCTGAAGGACTTTCAATATATTTAATTGTAAGGATCAGAAAGTGTCTAACAGCTCTCCCTGCTGGAAAGATAAAAAAAAGTAAATTAGTCAATCAGTTAAAAAATATCAGATTATGTAAATTTCTATTTATTTAAATGATCCTGAATGATAGCTTTTTTTATTTCTAGATTTGACCTGAAGCACATTTTTAAACATGAGTTAAACTCTGAGGAGGAGTTTCCTGGTCTTTAGAGCTCAGTGAGCGTCTAATGACATCACTTCCCCTTCCATGCTTTAACTTGCTGCAGCCCCTCAGCCTCAGAGAAAGGGGAGGGTTTTATTCTCCATCAGAACCTCTGAGAGACACAATGAATGAAACATCTGTCAGCTTGCTGCTCCGTAAGTAGAGACTCTTTCTGTCCATCACTGGGTTTCTGCTGATAGCTGATGATGGAGGAGAAGCTGGGTTAGAAATCACTGAGGATGATTAGCTGCTGGAAGAAGCTCTACCTGCAGTCTGAACACAATACATTACAAATACGATAATCGGGATGGAAATGCTACAAACACACTGTTAGATCTGTTTTAGACTTGTAGGAAAATTTGAATAGAAGTTTTCTTCATGTGACAAATAATCAGCATTTATTTAATTTTCAAAGTTATTTCTTCTGTTTAGTTCTGATCTCGGTGCTGCGCTCCTCAACAACCAAAGGTTGGTTCACTTCCTGGTTTACACTAAACTATACAGTGTTATATTAGTTCAACAGCTGGAATGAACAATGCGCCTCTCTATGCTTTCTACAGCCGACATTTTAAAACACGAAACATGATATTTCTCTGCAAAACGAAATGTGTATAATCCCAGCAGTTCGTCTGACTGTGAGTCCCAGCAGATCTCAGTTCTTTAAAGGAGAATCGTTGTCTCTGAGCTGTGAGGAGGACAACAGCTCTGATGGATGGACTGTGAGGAGGGAGGTGAATGGAGTGGTGTCTGAGTGTAAAGGTGAATGGGGAAAACCAGATGGACAAACATGTAACATGAGTCACCTGCTCACATATGACACTGGGTTCTACTGGTGTGAGTCCATAGATGGAGCATCCATCAGCAGCAGCATCAACCTGACCATCAGTGGTAAGATGAGAGTGTGGAGTTAGTGTTGATGAAGCTGTGTGGAAATGGATGAAATGCTGTAGTTTGTCTCTGTGTTGAGGTGGATCAGTGATCCTGCAGAGTCCTGTCCTCCCTGTGATGGAGGGAGATGACGTCACTCTGAGCTGTCAGACAGAGACCACTCCCTCCAACCTCCCAGCTGCTGATTTCTATAAAGATAATGTCTTCATTGGACATGGATCCTCAGGTCACATGACCCTCCACCAGGTGAGGAGCTGTGATGAAGGCCTCTACAGGTGTAGCATCAGGGGTCATGGAGAGTCTCCATCCAGCTGGATCTCTGTTCAAGGTCAGCAGCTTTTCTGTTATTTCAGTCCTGATTGTATTCATGAACAAATATCAATTAACCTAACATGAATGGAATCCCTTACAACCATCCAGGAAAATTAATCTCATTTCACGATACAATCAGGACTGAAATAACAAAAGCTCTGACCAACAAACCAGCTGGATAACTCTCCATGACCCCTGATGCTACACCTGTAGAGGCCTTCATCAGAGCTCCTCACCTGGTGGAGGGTCATGTGACCTGAGGATCCATGTCCAATGAAGACATTATCTTTATAGAAATCAGCAGCTGGGAGGTTAGAGTGAGTGGTCTTTGTCTGACAGCTCAGAGTGACGTCATCTCCCTCCATCACAGGGAGGACAGGACTCTGAAGGATCACTGATCCACCTCAACACAGAGACAAACTACAGCATTTCATCCATTTCCACACAGCAGCATCAACCTGACCATCAGTGGTAAGATGAGAGTGTGGAGTTAGTGTTGATGAAGCTGTGTGGAAATGGATGAAATGCTGTAGTTTGTCTCTGTGTTGAGGTGGATCAGTGATCCTGCAGAGTCCTGTCCTCCCTGTGATGGAGGGAGATGACGTCACTCTGAGCTGTCAGACAGAGACCACTCCCTCCAACCTCCCAGCTGCTGATTTCTATAAAGATAATGTCTTCATTGGACATGGATCCTCAGGTCACATGACCCTCCACCAGGTGAGGAGCTGTGATGAAGGCCTCTACAGGTGTAGCATCAGGGGTCATGGAGAGTCTCCATCCAGCTGGATCTCTGTTCAAGGTCAGCAGCTTTTCTGTTATTTCAGTCCTGATTGTATTCATGAACAAATATCAATTAACCTTGAAGGATGTAAGGGAATCATTCATGTCTAAGGTTATTCATAGAAAGAACAATAATGCTAGGACATTATTTGCTACAGTGGAGAGATTAACTACTCCTCCAGTGACAGTAGAACCTGGCCTGTAATGAATTTGCCAGCTTCTTTACTGAAAATGTCTTTAACATCAGAAGATTAATCAGTGCATCAGTTCCAACCCCAATACCAACTATGAGCCCAATTAACACCCATGCAGAGAAAATTTCTCATTTCCAAACGATAAATCAATCAAGCTTTGATGAAATTATTCACAAACTAAGCTCTGCCACCTGCTGGTTAGATATCATACCAACAAATTTTCTAAAAAAGGTCCTCCCAGCCAGCAGAGTGGATCTGATCAAAATAATTATCCCTCTTATTAGGTGTTTTCCCAAAAGCCTTAAAAACAGCAGTTAACAAACAAATACTAAAGAAGAAGAACCTAGACAGCACCGTAATGCAAAACTACAGACCAATCTCTAATCTCCCGTTTATCAGTAAAATTATTGAAAAAGCTGTGTTCCAGCAGTTAAACGGCTTCCTAGCAATGAACAACCGCTTTAATATTTATCAGTCTGATTCCCGTAGGTACCACAGCACAGACACAACCCTCGTCAAAGTTTTCAATGACATCCGTACAAAGACTGACCGTGGTAAAACGACAGTACTGTTACTATTAGACCTCAGTGCAGCGTTTGACACCGTTGATCATGATATATTACTGGAATGTCTAGAGAGCTGGGTCAGACTCTCTGGTACAGCACTCGTCTGGTTCAAATCCTAACTCAAGAACAGGAACTTCTTTTTGTCGATTAGCCAGTGTTGATTGAGTCGATTGGCCAAAAAAATCAGAAATCGCATGTGGGGTCCCCCAGGGCTCCATCCTAGGGCCCCTCCTATTTAGCATCTACATGATCCCATTAAGCCAAAATATAATCACCTACAATGTTAACTACCACAACTATGCTGACGACACTCAGCTTTATACCTCAATGTCACCAGGTGATGTTGAACCCGTCCAAATCCTCAATAAATGCATTGAGCAATGGGATGTCCCATAATTTCCTCCAACTGAACACAAACAAAACTGAAGTACTTATCTTTGGAACCAAAAAAGATCGATTAAATATCAATACACAACTTCAGTTTGTCTACCAAGAAACTAATGACCAGGCCAGAAATCTAGATGTAATAATGGACTCAGACCTGAACCCCCAGGGTCACATAAAGTCAATAACAAGGTCAGCTCTCTATCAGATGAGGAACATTTCTAGGATTAAAGGAATGATGACACAAGGAGACCTGGAAAAACTCATCCAAGCATTTATCTCTAGTCGTCTTGATTACTGTAACAGTATCTTCACAGGTCTACCTAAAAAAATCAATCAGAAAGCTGCAGCTGATCCAGAATGCTGCTGCTCGTGTTCTCACTAGAACCAGGAAAGATCTGGTATCTGCTATCATGGTATAAACCATCCAGATCACTCAGGTCCTCCAGCTCTAGTTTACTGATCGTCCCTAGAACCAGAACCAAACATGGAGAAGCAGCTTTTATATTTTATACTCCCCATATCTTGAACAAACTACCGGATGAATGTAAAGCTGCAGAGACACTGAACTCTTTTAAATCTAAAATAAAAAGGTACCTAATTAGACTTGCTTAGGATTAATATATCCCATTATGGCTCTTACTCAAGTTTACTTATTATTTTGTTAAAATGCTAAATGGCAGTGTTCTATTGTCTATGCTTTCTTGTATTTTGATATTGCCAGTTGATTTTGTTTTTTTCAATGATTATATGTTTTCATTTTAAAATTTATTTGTAATCATGTAAAGCACATTGAACTGCCTTGTGTTGAAAGTGTGTTATACAGATAAAATTGCCCTGTCTTGATCACCTGACCAGGTGGGATTCTTCCTGCAGGTAAACGTACAACTGGAGCTCCGCCCACATTAGGCTGCTCCAATGTTAGTCATCATGTTTTTGTCCACCTGGTTATATTCAGTCCGTACCTCATAGTCACTATCCTCATGGTGTCTTCTTATCGACGATCGACAGGTAACACTCTGATCAATCAATCAATCAATCAATCAGTTTCCTTTTTGGTTCCCACCTTTTTCTCTTCTGACTTCAGGAACCTTCTCCACATTGATGACCCGTTCCATCCAGTCTGGTTCAGGATTGGATAATACCTCTGATGATGTCATCACTGCTGTTACCACTGAACATCATTTCTAACCTGCTGGCTGGACTTTTCCTCTAAAATCAGAAAAAAGAACAAAGAGTTTATGGATCAGAACCAGCAGAGACTCAAGAACTCATCCCTGAGGATCTCCACATGTCAGAGGTCATTTTTTTAGAGATTTGATTCTGATTCCCACTGTAGTAATGCACTGTGGAAACATTTACAATCATAACAGTTAATTTAGTAATAGATGTTTATTCATGAGGTCTAACTGTGTTAAATGCTTTCCTACTTCCTCACATGTTGCTCAGTTTTACCTGGAGGCCTAAACATGTCAATATCATGATAAAAATAAATAAAAGTATATTTTACCTTTTTGTATCGTTTTTATTGTAGCAACAGTAGAAATGTGAACTTCGCTGACAACAAAGAGACCCGGGTCAGAACAGATTTAATCAAACTATTGTCTGATTGTTCTGGTTTAAAATGACAGATTTAGAGGTTCTGTGAACGCCACTGATCATTTGATGCATGTTCATAGATAAAAAATATCTTTATGTGAAGCTGTGGGTTTGCAGCACATTGCTGTTCTGTGAAACTAAAACCTCTGTGGTCGTCCACCTTCCTGTTATCACTTTAACCATTCTGCTTTGTGGTATTTTGCTCACATTTAGCTGCTAAACTATTGAATCACCTCTATACAGAGTTAAACATCATCAGACGATTTAACTACCTTTTTTATTGCATGTCATAAAAAATCTTTAGCCTAATAAATATAGCAGCATATAGATTCTAGGCCATAAAAAGGACTGCTCTTCACACATGGTGAGTTTGATCCTAAACTCTTTGTTTGATCATGAGATTGTCTCCAATTTAGCTAAAAGCTTAACTTTTTTTTCTACTATAACAATAAAAATGTTTTGGGTTTTTTTCTGAAAAATATCCAACAAATAAAGCATCTTCAAACATGAGCAGTTGCTAAATCAGGCATATTAAATGTCAGACTACATGACAAAATATAGACGTATTAAGGCAGTTTCAATTAAACTGCTCACAAAAATTAAAGGAACACTTTTTTATTGGGCCAGGCATGAAATCAATTAAACCTGTCTGATAATTTTCTGGTTGGTTAAGCAGCTGAGGGCATTGTTAATCACTTTCAGCTGTATTGGTGTTCATGGACTTAACAGCAGGTGCACTACAGTGGCAACAACCCTCAAAACAGGACTGGTTTTACATGTGGACGTCATTTCAAGTTTCTCCCTCTTGATCTTTTTTGGCTGGTTTTGGCTAGAGTAATTATCTCTACTGGCAGTATGAGGCGATTCCTTAACCCTACAGAAGTTGCACAG
Organism: Apricaphanius iberus; assembly: GCA_028564705.1. Lineage (NCBI taxonomy): Eukaryota > Metazoa > Chordata > Actinopteri > Cyprinodontiformes > Aphaniidae > Apricaphanius > Apricaphanius iberus. The sequence goes on from JAPXFQ010002407.1 coordinate 34,266, forward strand.
GTTGTCCAACTTCTCCAGGATGGCACATCCACACCTGCTGCAGCAAGAAGGTTTAATGTGTTTCCCAGCACAATCTCCAGAACATGGAGGAGATTTCAGTAGACTGGTGGTTATTCTCAGAGAGCTGGACAGGGCCGTAGAAGGTCCTCAACCCATCAGCAGGACCGAAACCTGCTCTTTTGTGCAAGGCGGAACAGGCTGAGCACTGCCTTTGCCCTACAGAATGACCTCCAGAGGGCCACTGGTGTGAATGTCTCTACCCAAACAATCAGGAACAGACTTCATGAAGATGTCCTGAGGGCCCGACGTCCTGCAGTGGGCCCTGTGCTCACTGCCCATCACCGTGGCGCTCGACTGGCATTTGCTCAAGAACACGAGAATTGGCAAGTCCGCCACTGGCACCCTGTACTTTTTACAGACGAGAGCAGGTTCACCCTGAGCACCTGTGATAGAGGTGAAAGAGTCTGGAGAAGACAACGAGAACGTTATGCTGCCTACAACGTCGTTCAACATGACAGGTTTGGTGGTGGGTCAGTGATGGTCTGGGGAGTCATATCCATGGAGGGACGCTCAGACCTCTATTGCCTAGGAAATGGTGCTATGACTGCCGTAAGGTATGGAGATGAAATCCTTGAACGCATTGTCAGACCCTACACTGGTGCAGTAGGTCCTGGTTTCCTCCTAATGCATGACAATGCCCGGCCTCACGTGGCAAGAGTATGCAGGAAGTACCTGGAGGATGAAGGAATTGAAACAATTGAATGGCCTTCACGATCCCCTGACTTAAACCCAATAGAACATCTGTGGGACATTATGTTTCGGTCCATTAGGAACCGCCAGTTTGCTCCTCAGACTTTACAACAGCTCAGGGATGCCATCACACATATCTGGGAGGAAATGCCACAAGACACCATCCGTCGTCTCATTGGGAGCATGCCCCGACGTCATCAAGCATGCATACAAGTCGTGGGGGCCACAAAACATACTGAAAAAAAGCATTTTGTGTTGCAGAAATTAAGTTTTTGAAAAAAACAGACTAGCCTGCCACATCTTCATTTCACTTTGATTTTAAGGTGTCTACATAATTGAGCCCTCTGTAGGCTGAAAACTTTTTCCATTAAAAGCATCCTTTTATTCCTAAGACATTACCCTGTCGTTATTTGTATAGATATCCAACTTCATATTGAGATCTGATGTATCTAATGTGTTTCTTTAAAGTGCTCCTTTAATTTTTGTGAGGAGTGTTTTTTTTCAACACAAAATTGAAAATGAATGATAACTGAGCACTTTCTTGGGGAAAGTTCAGTTTAAACCTTTAAATACATTTATTATCCTACCTCACTCAGTTCCCTTCATCCTCCAACAAAATCTCAGTTGTGGTTCCAACTTAAATTACCTCATAACATGAATTGAACAAGTGTCCAATGATCTGGTTCTGGTCTGATCTTTTGGTTCCTCCCTGACAGGAACAGAATGGCTAATCAGGAAGGTTCTCCAATGGGAGCTCTCTTTTGTTTTGTTTTTTGCAACAGACCTTGAGGCAACACTCGGTCAGTGGTGTTTTAAAGTAAAAAGGACAAGGATGCTACAGAGAAAGCAAGAATTAAACAGAAATAAGGTCTAGAAACAGGTAGATGTGCAAAAACTGGCATCTATTTCACTAAACAAGCTCACAGTTTGTGATGTTAAACAATGACGATGAAACAGGTAAAAGATGATGAACTTTGCCACTTATTTCCAATTTATCAGGTCAATGAATAGTGTGAAATAGTCGAAAATAATACAACATTATATAATCTCCATCCAGCTGGATCTCTGTTCAAGGTCAGCAGCTTCTCTGTCTGCTTCAACCTTCATGATGAGACCAGAACTAAATAATGACCTGTGCTTCATTCCAGGGACAACCTCCACCTCTCCTCCACCTACCTTCACCTATCCCTCATCCCTACAGTCTCCTCTCATCATGATCCTCTTGCTCCTAACCAGTGCTGCTGTGGTTTTGCTCCACCTACTGGTTTTACTGGTGAGCTGCTGTCTCCACAGGAGTCGGTGAGGCTTCACCTTCTCAGACCTTCTGGGGTCTCTGGGCTCTGATGATCTCCTGCAGGTTAAATCTCCTCCCAAACATCTGAATGTTGCTGCTGCTTTGATTTCAGAAGCTGGATTTTATCCCCAGAAGCTCCGACACAGCAGAGATCAGTCTTCAGGGTTTCCTGGGGTCAAAGGTCAGGATGAGTCTAAAACCAGACCTGGATCATTCAGGACTTGAAGTCAAACTGTTGCTCAGCATCATAAATCATTAAATACCATTAATAACACATCTATCTGCTTCCTGCATCCATGTTTATCAGGTTTCCAGGAACGCTGCTTTCTTTGACTCAGCATCCCCTGGTGGTCAAACTGTGGTACTACAGCTGCATTGTTACCAGCCATTATAAAAGCAGCAGCTTCTCTAGATTAAACACCGATACATTTAACGTTACAGTGCAGAGAAATTATCTCAGCCAATCAGCAGCATCCTGCATGTAGACTGAGCATGCTCAGTGAGGGAAACCATGAGGCAGAGCACAGTCTGGCTTTAGGATGAATCACAGCACAGAGACGGCTCTTTTAAAAATCTGAAATGATTTTAGATTAAGCTATGATGCTAAAAAGGTGACAGTGTTGGTTCTCCTAGATCTAAGCGCTGCCTTTGATACAGTAGACCACACTATTCTTTTAACTCGTTTAAAACAGATCATAAATGGTTCACATCCTACCTCACTAACAGGACTTTTATGGTAAGTTTAGATAACTGTTCCTCTAAGGTCCATACGATCACATGTGGTGTTCCCCAGGGTTCAGTTTTAGGCCCAGTGCTTTTTAACCTGTATATGCTCCGTCTTGGCAGCGTCATCAGAACACATGGAGTTAACTTTCACAGTTATGCTGATGATACACAGTTGTACATCTCCATGTCTCCTGATGACACACGGCCAATGGATGCACTTTTTAACTGCATTTTAGACATTAAATCCTGGATGGCAGAAAACTTTCTCCAGCTCAACCAGGACAAAACTGAGGTTTTAATTATCGGTCCTGAGGCTCAGAGTGAGAAACTTTGACCAAAACTACAATCATTGTCTTTTAATCCTTCTTTACAAGTGAAGAATCTGGGTGTGATTTTTGAGCTAAATTTTATTCCACACATTAAAAACATAACTAAAATGAGTTTTTATCACTCAAAGAACATTGCCAGAGTCCGCCCCATTCTCTTTCGGGCCAATACGGAGACGCTAATGCAGCTTTTTTCACCAGTAGAATTGATTACTGTAACGCCCTGATTTCTGGTCTTCCCAAAAAGACTACATCAAGTTTACCGCTTTTACAGAATTCAGCAGCTCGTGTCCTGATGAAGACCAGGAGGAAGGAGCACATTACACCGGTCTTAGAATCACTGCATTGGCTCCCCGTATGTTTTAGGGTCGATTTTAAGGTTCTTTCAATGGTTTTTAAGTGTCTTAATGGTCTTGGGCCTTCTTATCTGTCAGAAATGCTTTTACCGTATGAACCCTTGCGGTCTCTGCGCTCCTCTAGCAGCCGTCTCCTTGTCATCCCCAAAGTCAGGACACAGACTCATGGTGAGGCGACTTGCCATTATTATGGCCCTCACCTCTGGAACAGGCTGCTAGAGGATCTCAGGGCCGCAGAAAACGTTCATATTTTTAAGATCAAGCTCAAGACTCACCTTTTTAACCGAGTTTGTAACTAACTATTATTGATTAATATATGTCTAAATGGTCAGCATGTTTTACCTGATTTAATTTTTAGTTTAGCTTTTAACTGTTTATTTATTAATCTGCTTTGCATTTGTATCTTGATTCTATCTTATCATTGTTTTACACTTTATATTTTACCTTATTTTAATCTTTCTTGCCAGTGTTTCCTCTCAGGGGGCCCCCCCTGCATCGGGGGCGGTGGTCAGCTGTGGCTGCCTTGGTGCTCCCCTTGTAGTGCTTGGGTGGAGGTGGGGATACCAGCCCTCCCTCCTCTTGGCGCCCTGGGTCGGTGCCTTGGCTGTTGCTGCTGATCTGCTGCTGCTGATGCAGATGACTCCCATGATGGTGTTTCCTGGCTCATCTGTGCTCAGCCGCCATTTTTTTTGTAACTTTTAAGTGTGGGTGTGTGTATGGCTGATGGGTGGGGTTGGGAGCGGCTGTGGTTGCAATGATGATTTTATTTTTGGTTTTTGAAGGGGGGTTTAGGGGGTTGTGGGGTCATTTTAAATCTGTAAAGCACTTTGAGAAACTGTGTTTGAAAAGCGCTCTATAAATAAAGTTTGATTTGATTTATCAGTGACATTTTTTATATTTCTAAACAATAAATTATTAGACTAAGTATTCTGCAGAAGGTTTTTTCCCTGTTGGTGACTGATAGCTGTTGTTCTGCAGCTTGTGGTTGTTCTGTGGGTCAGTTTCCTGGTTCTGATGAAAACATGCAGCTGAAAGTTGGACCTGCTGGTGTTGAGCTGCAGCTTTGTTCATGTTGAAAAAGTCTGCAGAGTTAGTGGTTTTTCTGACATTCTGTATTCTGTACAAAGACTGCACATATTATAGCTCTATACATCAGTATTTAATCAAACTGGACTCTGATTATTATTGGCTGTAGGTGTAGATGACAGAAACCTCAGCAGCTTCCTGTTTCTGATGCCCAGAACCAACCTGGTATTTAAACAGACTCTGAACCATCAGAGTTTCCTCCTCCGTGTGGTCTGATGGGGATTATTTTTACTCAGAGGGTTGCTCTAGTTTCTGACTTATAGCAGCATAGACCCACTATGTGGTTCAGAAACCAAGATTATACATAAAATATGTTAACAGAGCAGCAGAAGAGCAGCTGGCATCAAGTAAGCATTAACGCTCTCTACCTTTAAAAGCCATATTACATATGGCCAGATTACCCACCCTTCTTGGAGTCCTTGGAAGGGGTGCTGGAGAGTGCTCCACCCGGGGACTCCCTTGTTCTGAAGGGGAACTTCAACGCTCACTCCAGTGCGACCTGGAGAAGTGTGGTTAGGAGAATGAAAATGAGCAGGGTTTTGTTTTAGGACTTATGTGCTCATCATCAATTGTCCATAATGATCACCATGTTCAAAAATAAGGGTATCCATATGTGTACTTGGCACTGGGACACCCTAGCCCGCAGCTCGCTGATCAACTTAGTTGTCGTTTCATCTGATCTGCAGCCGTATGTTTTGGAAACTTGGATGGTGAGTCAGTGGGGGAGGATGCCGGACAGACCTGACAGGTCCAAGCATATTGTTAGTGTCTGGTGGGAACGTCTGGCAGAGTCTCTTGTCAGAAGGAGCTTCAACTCTCACCTCCGGTAGAAATTCAAACACGTCCCGATTTTAGATCTAAAAGAGTTCAGTCATATATTCATCCGTCAGTTTGTTCCATATGTGGGGAGCAAAGAAACTGTGTGTGGAGCCGTCAATCCATCCTACAGGAATCGATGCAGACATGAAGAACAGATGCCCAGAGGGTCCCAGAGCCCAGGAGCCACAGGCGGACGACTGCAGGGCTGACCGCACCTCTCAAGATAGCAACAGAGGAAAGCCCTAAAGGAACACCTAGCTGCTACAATGCTGCGACCCAGGAGGCCGCAGCGACAAGTACATGAGCTTGTCGGCAACTAGCTACACCAGGGTGGGTCCAGGACTTGGAGACCCGGGGAGCAGGGGCACACCGCCCCCAAGCAGGGCCCCAAATCGGGATCAGCCAATGGGGGTTCCCGACCGCCAATGCAAGGCAGGGGGGCCAGAGCCGGCCGATGGACAACACACGCTGCCACCACCCTGGGCCATAGTAACTGATGTCTCACTGGATCCGATCCTTCTTCCAGGAGCCTTCCAGCTGCAGCTGTATTTTTCTGCAGCTCCAGGCTGACTTGATCTCTGGATGTGTTGCAGCGCTTCATCATCTGCAACTCTGCTCCACTGACAACCAGAGGTATGCTTTGTTTCTGTAGTGGCTTTTATTTAAAGTGGACAGTGTAGAAAGGTAGGGTAACAGAGGGTAGGGTAGGGTAAAAGATGATGAACTTTACCTGCAAAAGCACTTTTCTAATTTATCATGTCATGTCTGAGCTGTTAGACGAAGACCACTCCCTCCAACCTCCCAGTTGCTGATTTATATGAAGATGGCTCCCTCTTCAGGACTGAGGCTGCACATTACATGACCTCCAGCAGGTGACCAGCTCTGATGAAGACCTCTCAACATCAGGGCCATGACCCCTGTGTGTCCTCCTATATCTCCTCCTCCGTCTGGTCTGATAGGGATTATTTTTTCTCTGACGGTTGCTCTACTTACTGTCTTTCAGCGGCACAGATCCTGTCTGTGGCTCAGAAACCAACATTAAACACGTTTAATATGTTAAAGTAGCAGCAGCAGAAGAAAAGCTGCTGGCATCAACTAAGCATTAAAGATTTCTCTCTGTAAAGGTCATATCCAGAGTTTCAGTGTTACCAAGGTCCACCCAGGAGCATAGCCATTATCTTAAAAGTAAGGGGGACAATTTTTTCAGAGCTCAACTGAATGATTTATCCTTTCATATTCAATTGCACCCTTCCTAAATGGCTAAAGATCCATTTAAATCTATGTTTAGTGGATTAAAGACAATTATGAATTGTCATTATTACTATCAATGAAATAAATACTTATAAGGAACCTGCTCCACATAAACTAATAAATAAGCTTAATTATTAGTCTTGGTTCACTGTTGGTGTCAGTCTGGAAAGATTAAACCACTGTAGGTAAACAAAATGAAGGTTGGAGTTCATGTACTGCAGCAAATCACAATAAATTATAAATCATGATGACTGATCACCTCTACATAATGTGTTTCTACAGATGATCAACTTCACTGAAATCAATCAAACTACCAGAACAAAAACTATAATCTACTTTGCTAGATTTACTATCTACAAAATATCTGGTGCGATGGGAGATGGCCAAATATTTTACATAATATTAAACAAAAGAAGGCTGAGTATGGCTGATCCTTGTGGGCTACATTTTAGAATACAGACGAAAAAGGTTTGGCGTGGGAATGAGAGTAATAGTAAAATATCTGTGAAAGTCCTGTCCTTATACCTGCCTGATTTATACCAGATATGGATCTCTTTTTCTCAGCAAGTTCTAATTTCTCCTTCCCTGTGAAGACCATGCATCATCTTCCCTCCATGGCTCTGGTCTTATTTCTCCTCCCTGACTCTGGTCTTTACTATTGTGGCATTAAAAACTTAATAAGAATATAGGAAGCAAAATTTTGAAACAGAATTAGATGAACAATAGTGATTTTAGTTATATTGAGTTCGGGAATCATCCTTATCCTTATCTACATCTCCATGGAATTCTTCCCTATCAGTTGGTGCCTCAATGTGACCTTCATCAAACAGTGGACAGGGATGGATTTTCTCCGGCGTCTGAGGTTCGGACACCAAAGGAACCATTGGCCACTGCCTGAAGAGGAACACATTTCTAGGATGAAGATGATCTGAAATTATATCTGGGACCCTGAGAAATCAGCAGTTGAGGTTCCTTATTTACAAATTTCCTGCTTTTTTACTTTGTCCTCTTGGAGTTTGTTAAACTAAGCTTGTGGGAGCTTGTCAGAACGGGTGGATGGAATCTCTTTTCTTGCATGGACCTGAGCCTAAAGCGTGGAAACTGAAGTTGATGTAACGCATGTAACAGTTGTGTGGTCCATAAGTGTCAGTCAGAGTTTTGGGCTGAGTTCCAAAGCCTGATGTCAGAGGGGTAAATTAATTAATTAGCATTAATATATTAAGTTAAGGGGGGTTATGTTAAGCACAACCAGCTGTTTGAATGTTTAGGGCATTCATTTCATGAACACACACGCTCACGCAATGAAGACATCACTTGCTACTGATACACATTTAAAATAGTCTCCTCAGAGGTCAATGCACACACAGAATGAGAATATATAATTGTTTCCAAAGCAGTTGATGTAGATAACAGCTGTGATGAATGACAATGTAACACTTCCAATTATACGTTTTTTTTGGGGGGGGGGGTTGTGTGTTTTCCCCGAGAGACGGAGGGAATTGTGTTGCTGCAAAAGATAAGACTGGGGTTACATATGAGAACTTGCAGATATTTTAGTTTTCTTTTTTCTTTAGTTTTCTTTTTATCAACATTTGGATTAATCACCTTTCACCTACTTTCCTGGGTATAGCCTAACACTGAAGCTTCAGAAAAAAGAGGAAGACAAAACACAACTAGTTAAATTAATTTAGTGAAGAAAATACTATTGGGATGGAAAAAAAAGAATGATTGACTGGGGGACGATGGCTGACTATTGTTTAACTGTTTGTTATTTTATGTGTACATCTACGTTGTATATACTGTAGGTGTTTATGTTTGTTAAACGTAACTCTTAATTGTTTACAACAGGCAGGGGCGCTGCTAAGAATTTTGGGCCCCATTACAAGAATCTTGCCAGGGCCCCCAACACAGCTGAGATTTTTTCATATTAAATTACATAGAATTTTTAACTATTATTCTCATATATTTAAGTCAATCAGACTTTATGTGAATCATAAATAACTGCTTCTGTCCTGCTAGACCACCTTAAATTCATTGTTTTGTGCTTGCACTAGCAATGTAAGTGGATTACAAATTAATTACATTCTTATTTTTGCAAACTGTTTGAAAAGTGGTATTGGACAGATGGTAAAACACAATCAGGATTTATAAAATATAGGTCTTTACACAATAATATCAGATTAGTCCTTGATTTAGTAGATTATAATTCTTTGATTGAAGATAAGGTTTTCATTTTTGGAATTTTCATCATGTTTGGAAAAACCCCTATGATGAATGACAGCGTTGGACCAAGTGTTCCCTCGCCCGGACGCGGGTCACCGGGGCCCCACTCTGGAGCCAGGCCTGGAGGTGGGGCACGTTGGCGAGCGCCTGGTGGCCGGGCCTTTACCTATGGGGCCCGGCCGGGCTTTGCCCGAAGAGGAAACATGGGGCCCCCTTCCCATGAGCTCATCACCTGTGGGAGGGGCCATAGGGTTATGGGTGCAATGCAAGATGGGCGGTGGCCGAAGGCGGGGACCTTGGCGGTCCGATCCTCGGCTGCAGAAGCTGGCTCTTGGGACGTGGAACGTTACCTCTTTGGTTGGGAAGGAGCCGGAGCTGGTGTGCGAGGTTGAAAGGTTCCGACTGGACATCGTCGGCCTTGCCTCGACGCATGGCTCTGGCTCTGGAACCCGTCTCCTCGAAAGGGGTTGGACTCTCTTCCACTCTGGTGTTGCCCCTGGTGAGAGGCGCCGAGCTGGGGTGGGCATACTTGTTGCCCCCCATCTCGGCGCCTATACGTTGGGGTTTACCCCGGTGAATAAGAGGGTATCCTCCCTCCGCCTGCGGGTGGGGGGACACGTTCTGACTATTGTTTGTGCTTATGCACCAAACGGTAGTTCAGATTACCCACCCTTCTTGGAGTCCTTGGAGGGGGTGCTGGAGAGTGCTCCTTCTGGGGACTCCCTCATTCTGCTGGGGGATTTCAACGCTCACGTGGGCAGTGACAGTGAGACCTGGAGAGGCGTGGTTGGGCGGTATGGCCCACCCGATCTGAACCCGAGCGGTGTTTTGTTGTTGGACTTCTGTGCTCGTCATGGATTGTCCATAACGAACACCATGTTCAAGCATAAGGGTGTTCATGTGTGCACTTGGCACCAGGACCACTACCTGGTGTTGAGTCGGCTCCGGTGGTGGGGGAGGACGCCGGATTGACCTGGCAGGCCCAAACGTGTTGTGAGGGTCTGCTGGGAACGTCTGGCGGAGTCTCCTGTCAGAAGGGGTTTCAACTCTCACCTCCGGCAGAACTTCAAACACGTCCCGGGGGAGGCGGGGGACATTGAGTCTGAATGGGCCATGTTCCGTGCCTCCATTGTCGAAGCGGCTGACCGTAGTTGTGGCCGTAAGGTAGTCGGTGCCTGTCGCGGCGGCAACCCTCGAACCCGATGGTGGACACCAGCGGTGAGGGATGCTGTCAAGCTGAAGAAGGAGTCCTATCGGGCCTTTTTGGCCTGTGGGACTCCGGAAGCACCTGATAGGTACCGGCAGGCCAAGCGGAGTGCGGCTTGGATGGTCGCTGAGGCAAAAACTTGGGCGTGGGAGGAGTTTGGAGAGACCATGGAGAACGACTTCCGTATGGCTTCGAAGCGATTCTGGTCCACCATCCGGCATCTCAGAGGGGGGAAGCGGTCTACCAACAACACTGTTTACAGTGGGGGCGGTGAGCTGCTGACCTCAACGCGGGACGTTTTAAGTTGGTGGATGGAATAGTTCGAAGACCTCCTCAATCCCACCGACATGCCTTCCTGTTTGGAAGCAGATTCTGAGGACTCTGGGACGGGCTCTCCAATCTCTGGTGCTGAAGTCACTGAGGTTGTTAAAAAGCTCCCTGGTGGCAAGGCACCGGGGGTGGATGAGATTCGGCCGGAGTTCCTCAAGGCTCTGGATGTTGTAGGGCTGTGTTTGTTGCCGCGGCTCTGCAATATTGCGTTGACTTCGGGGGCAGTTCCCTTGGATTGGCAGACCGGGGTGATGGTCCCCCTCTTTAAAAAGGGGGACCACTGAGTGTGTTCCAACTATAGGGGGATCACACTTCTGAGCCTCCCTGGTAAGGTATATTCAGGGGTTCTGGAGAGGAGGGTCTGACGGATAGTCGAACCTTGGATTCAGGAGGAACAAAGCTGTTTTCGTCCTGGCCGTGAAACACTGGACCAGCTCTACACCCTCGGCAGGGTCCTGGAGGGTGCGTGGGAGTTCGCCCAACCGGTCTACATGTGCTTTGTGGACTTGGAGAAGGCGTTCGACCGTGTCCCTCGGGGTGTCCTGTGGGGGGTACTCCGGGAGTATGGGGTACCAGGCCCTTTGATACGGGCTGTTAGGTCCCTATATGAACGGTGTCAGAGTCTGGTTCGCATTGCCGGCAGTAAGTCAGACTCATTTCCGGTGAGAGCTGGACTCCGCCAAGGTTGCCCTTTGTCACCGGTCCTGTTCATAATGTTTATGGACAGGATTTCTAGGCGCAGCCAAGGTGTTGAGGCGATCCGTTTTGGTGACCTCAGGATCGGGTCTCTGCTTTTCGCAGATGATGTGGTCTTGTTGGCTTCATCTGAACGTGATCTACAGCTCTCGTTGGAGCGGTTCGCAGCCGAGTGTGAAGTGGCTGGGATGAGGATCAGCACCTCCAAATCCGAGACCATGGTCTTGAGCCGGAAAAGGGTAGAGTGCCTTCTCCGGGTCGGGGATGAGGTCCTTCCTCAAGTGGAGGAGTTTAGGTATCTGGGGGTCTTGTTCACGAATGAAAATGGAGCGGGAGATCGATGGACGGATTGGTAAGGCGTCTGCAGTTATACGGGCGCTGTACCGGTCTGTCGTGGTGAAGAGAGAGCTGAGCCGAAAGGCAAAGCTCTCAATTTACCGGTCGATCTACGTTCCTACCCTCATCTATGGTCACGAACGCTGGATGGTGACCGAAAGAACGAGATCGCGGATACAGGCGGCTGAAATGAGTTTCCTCCGTAGGGTGGCTGGGCTCTCCCTTAGAGATAGGGTGAGAAGCTCAGTCATCCGGAGGGGGCTCAGAGTAGAGCCGCTGCTCCTCCACATCGAGAGGAGCCAGTTGAGGTGGCTCGGGCATCTGGTCAGGATGCCTCCTGGATGCCTCCCTGGTGAGGTGTTCTGGGCACGTCCCACCGGGAGGAGACCCAGGGGAAGACCCAGGACCCGCTGGAGGGATTATGTCTCCCAGCTGGCCTGGGAACGCCTCGGGATTCCTCCCGAGGAGCTGGCCCAAGTAGCCGGGGAGAGGGAAGTCTGGGCCTCTTTGCTTAGGCTACTGCCCCCGCGACCCGACCCCGGATAAGCGGAAGATGATGGATGGATGGATGGATGGATGGATGGATGGATGTTTGGATCTTTACATAGCATTTGATTCTGTTGAACATACATGTATTATAAAAACGTCACAATATTTTTGTGTGATGGACTGGCGAGCTGTCCAGGGTGTACCCCGCCTCTCGCCCATTGACAGCTGGAGATAGGCACCAGCCCCCCCACAACGCCTTGAGGATTAAGCGGTTCAGAAAATGGATGGATGGAGTAATCATTGATTGAAGATAAGGGTTTCATTTTAATTTTTGAATCTTTACGTATCATTTGATTCTGTTGAACATACAAGTATTATAAAAACGTCCGAATATTTTGGATTCTGTACAGAGTTTATTAAAGCGATACATATAATGTATGAGGATATTAATAGCTCGGTTTCTCTCCCCCAAGGAACACCTAAAGGATTCACTATCAATCGTGGAATCCAGCAGGGCTGTCCCTTTTCTCCCTAATTATTTATTTTAGCTGCTGAGTTATTAACTATATCTCTAAAAAAATAGTCCAGATCCCTTTTGTAATAATAACAAAATTTGAATATTTTCTAAAGCATTGGGATTCTATTTACATTTAAAAAATGTGAGCTTATGTCAATACATGATATGGAGCAAACTGACTTATATGGGATTCCAGTTAAAATGAGGTAAAATCTTTGGGAATGATTATAACTAAATATATTATTATGTATACTTAAATATTTTACCTGTAATAAAAAAGTAAATCTATACTGAACTCCTGGTTGCAGGCAGAAAGTCTGATAGAAATCCTCTGCCAGCTACTGTACAAAATACTTTGAGCTGTTTGGGAGGTTTCAGTGCATCTCTTGAAGATGATGTGGAATTGTGTTACTACACGATCCCCTATGTTGTCGAATACAGTATGATCCATCTCTGCCAACCCCCCTTCACAGAATACTTTCATATTATCTGATCCAGAATGTTTGCAAACTAAACTGAAACAGCGCAAAATCCTTTGTAGAAATGATCGTATTATTATTCACATGATAAATATTCAAAATAGTTTTATTAAAATTCACATAGTTTTAGGAAAAGTCAGGGAACAACAAGGCTTCATTACTTAATATGACAAAGTTATTTGATATGCATATTTCAAAAGGGTCAAAATGTGTATTTGACTGTTCAGAATGATCAAGACCTCATTTTGACAGAGGCAAGATCAACTGATAGTCAATATAACATCTTTTGTTTGACTGGATTTATAAGTTATCAGAGAAAAAAGGGGTGTTCTTAAAACTTTGAGCAAAGCTACTGTATCACATCACCATGACATGAAAATCTACATAGCTACTCCGCTTATGAGTTAGCACTAATTTAAGTCCGAAAACATAACTTTAACTGAATAATGCGCACTTTAATGCAGCGGTAACTCACTATGAAATGTGCTGAAACCATTTACTGAACTAAAACGCATAAACAACCATAAATACAGTGGTTTTATACTCTTTGCATCTCGACATAGGGGCTGCTGGCTATCAGCAAGACCGAGCCGACAGCCGAAGCAGATGAGGGAATCTCTATGGAGCGCTTCTGAACAAGTTTACAAGTACAGTCAAAAGAACAAAACATTGTTTGCTTTGTTTGCTAGGTATTTTGGCTGCTGCTCTTATTACCAAATTTCCCTTCTTTGGACTATTAAAGGATTATTGTATTCTGTTTTAATCTTCACTAGTACACAAGAGGATGAACCAAACACCCACCAGGAAACCTTTAAAGCACATCAGAAGAGGGGTGAGGTGCCCCAATCATTTAATTCATAATTAATAACTCAGACTGAATCAATAATTAAATTAATATCAAGGTATTGATCATAATTTAGGTTATTATTTTCAACCAGACACTATGTGTTTCCTGACACCACTGTAGAACATTGACTTGCCAAGTAAGACAAACGAATCAATAAAGTTGCACCCCTAGATTGGATAGAAAATCTGTTTTATCATTTTGGTGACAATTTCAGATGAGATGAGATTTATTGTCATTGAACCAGGGAAACAATGAAATTAAGTTTACAGCACAGACAACAACAAACAACACAAAGATCCATGTCGCTGTTGGGCATGCAGCGGCTGAGCAACGCTCCCATGTATGAAAACAAAAAGAGTTAAGCGTCAGGAAGGGAGGGTTCCACGGTGAGGGGAAAAGAAAAACGCTCAAGTGTGTGGTGGGTCCGTAAACAGACTCACAACACAGGTGATGGGGGAAAAAACACACCAGGAAGCACATATTCACACGTTCACAATGATAAATGAGGAGGGTTAGGCAGGTTCAGGAGCCCCAGGTTGTCATTCAAGCTCGCTGCCAGCCTGCTTCCTGGGGGGGCAGGGGAACTTGGGAGACAGCGAGACGGTGTGTGTGTGTGAGTGTGTGTCTGAGTTCCATGTCAGTGTGTGTGTCAGTTGTTGCACGTGGGTGGGGTGGAGGATACTCTGTTTACATGTTTCCTCACAGATAGTTGATAGCAGACCAAGTTGAAGGTCTTCATGGAGCCAAAACAATAATTATTTGGAAAGCAGGGAGAGCCGAATTTCCTCTCTACACTTCAGTCTGTCAGTGGTTTATTTATAATAATCTAATTCAACCAAATTACAAAAGTCCCGATTAGAGTTCCAAATCCAATTAATTCATTTTCCAGATGCACCAAACCAAACTGACAGTTTCTCCAAGTCCGATGACAAATTGCGGATGAGTCGCAGAGCGCCGGCCAGATCACCTCTTGCAGCGTCTGTTCTGCATCCCAGCTCCCCCAGCATTCGGTTCCAAGTCCCGTCAGCACGAATCACCGTATCCAACTGTTCCTTCAGCCGTCCAATCGCTTCCAGAACAGTCTCCAAACTCGACCGTGTTTCACATCGTTGTTGCTACATTTTGCGGTAGATCCAGTAACTGCCCGTTCCAATCAGCAGAAACCCGATCACCATGATTCCGAATAGATTGGGGCTTTTGTAGTAGAATTTCTCTTTTTATTTCTGTAGAATTTCTCAAAAAGTTTTAAGCATTGTGATCTAACATATTGTTCAGGCTGAGCAGCTCAGTGAGGGCTGTGACTTCAGACTGATTCTAGATGAGATAACAGGAGCTGGACGAGTCCAACAGGTTTGTAGTAAAACTGTTCTGCTTGCTGCTGCTTGTGTTCTGTCATGCAAGAAAAATGTCTCCTTCCTTTAACAAGAATGAGGCCGCAGTCCATCAGGAGTTTCTCATATTTAATTAGTAGATCAGTCAGAATCATTAGATACACAGTTCCTCCAGAGCTGGCCCATGCTGAACTCTTCCACACCCGCCCATAATACTTTATGATGTAAACATGTACTGTATATTCCTCCTCAGTCCCTCCTACGCTGTCTTGACGTCTAGTAGACCAAGGTTAAAAACCCTTAACACTCCTAAGGAAGTGAGGTCAGGGGGCCTCCTGCTCAAATCTGCTCCTCACTGACGTCTGTTCAACCGCTCTGATGATCTCTACATGACATATTCCCTAGATGCAGTCACCAACATCTAACTAATTAGTTAATTTACATTACTATGAAACAATCCCATCACTGTTCCTCACCAACAAAAACTGATTCATCCGTAAAGCCCCTGTGCTTTCCCGGAGAAAAAGATCAACAACGGATACATAAAGACCAATTAAGCATCAATTAATTTCTTGTCTTAGAAATAAAAAGACAAGAAGCTGCATTAAACATGTTCTTACATCAGATAATGACAGGAATAAATGTTGGTCACTACAGTTATTTCCACTATGGGCTGCAAATCATTCCAGGATATTAATTAATAAGTCCTTCAGAGTTCAACCTGGGAAGCAGCTGTTGGGATCAGACCTTGCATCTGCTGATCATAAACTCTACAGTAAAGTTTGGATCATTCAGTGACATCAGATGTCTGCATGTTCTTTGGTTATGATGTTGACTCCATTTCAGACATTATAACATACTGAGATGTATTTGGAACCTGTAGATATGTCTTAATTTTTCCCGGTCCTAAATCCAGACTCTGACCAATCACTGATGTTATCAGTTCTCACTGATGTCCCTAAAGTTGAAATAAAACGATGTAGCTCTGTAAGAGTGTTTTCCCTATAATTTCCCTCTTAATCTCGATTCCAGGCACTATTTTTAAGAGGCAGACAAACATTCATGCAGATCTACAGGTAAATCTCTTTTTTTATTAATCAGTGAGATCACTGAAAAAAGTTGGGTTTAAACAGTTAAATAGCTTCCTAACAATGAGCGACCGCTTTGATACTCATCAGTCTGGTTTCCATGCTCACCACAGAGCTGAGACTGCCGTTGTCAGAATTTCTAATACAGACTCTGGTAGAACCATCTTTGATCTGCTTTTATGTTTCTCTCTGCAGGGTGTGACTGGGAGGTGCTGCTCCAGGTGTTTTCCATCATCCATCATTATCTCTACTGGCCAAAAGAGGAGTGGCTCTTGGAGGCTGACACCAGATGGTCCTTGCTCCCTAGCATGGTACAGCGCCAACATTTAGTCTTGCTACCTGTAGCATGGTTATTCCTATTATCCTTTTTCCTACTGGCAGATCTGCTCCAGATTGTTCTCCTCCTCCTTTCATGGTTCTGTCGCCGATCCAACTCATGACTCCTTCTGGATCCCTCGACAGTCGGCTTCCACGTGTTCAGTCCTAAAAGACACCGACCATACTCACCGCTGTACTCACTCCACTGGATTCTTCACTGGTCAGCCGTTCCCTTCTAGAAGACACCAACCAAACTCACCTTCATCCCACCCTCCAACCTGTAGAGAAAATACATCAGATCAGAACCACATCCTGCTTCCAATCCCTAGCCAGTCTTAGCCCACAGTCTCCTACTGTTCTCTTTCAAGTCATCTCCTGTCGGGCATCCAAATAGAATATTCCGCTCCTCATTCAAGATTCTGTAAAGACAAAGTAATTCCTGCAACTTGTATAATCGCTCACAGAATTTTTCTCCAGCTCCTCCGACTGGATTCCTGCCACAGTTCTCCAAAATCAGTCACCATCTTCC
Organism: Apricaphanius iberus; assembly: GCA_028564705.1. Classification (NCBI taxonomy): domain Eukaryota; kingdom Metazoa; phylum Chordata; class Actinopteri; order Cyprinodontiformes; family Aphaniidae; genus Apricaphanius; species Apricaphanius iberus. The sequence goes on from JAPXFQ010002407.1 coordinate 51,264, forward strand.
TACTCACAATAAACATTTGTAAACTGAACGCTTAGTGTCTAGAGTTGTTGCTTGAATTTAGAGTCATACAAACCAAACATGACAGTTATATTCAGTTAACTAAAAATCTCATAAGAATAAAAGTCACTGAAATGAAAAGAGGACCGTGAATGAACTTTAGTTAAATCAGATTATTTCCCTTCACTGAGGAGAATAAAAACAACAGCATAAAGAGACTCTTGAGGATAAAAGAGCCAACAATGAAAAATTATTCAAGCTTCAAGGCAAAGAAAAGATTTCAGCAGAACTTAGGAACAAAGACTTTTTTAGAAGTCATCAGTCAAAATAGATTTATTAGAAAAAGTAATAAAAACAAAAGAGAACATGTTAAAGGCTCATTAGTTGGGACCATTTAACAACAACCACAAAAACATATACATACTGAACTATGTAATGTAACAGATTTGAATTTTCGGTTACCAAATATTAATCTGCCATTTTATCAGACAATTTAAACAAAATCTGGCAGAAAAAAATGAACTTCATACGCAATGTAAAGACTACATAATCATATACCCCATGCAATTAATAAATCACATAGATAAAAGTTGCTTATATAATATTTAAAAGAATTGGCACAAAAATATACATTTGACAATTTACAGGTCATGAAAAAGTACAAAATCATGGCCATAAAGGTTAATTATAAATAAAACTATATATATATATATACACTACCGTACAAAAGTTTGGGGTCACATTGAAATGTCCTTATTTTTGAAGGAAAAGCACTGTACTTTTCAATGAAGATAACTTTAAACTAGTCTTAACTTTAAAGAAACACACGCTATACATTGCTAATGTGGTAAATGACTATTCTAGCTGCAAATGTCTGGTTTTTGGTGCAATATCTACATAGGTGTATAGAGGCCCATTTCCAGCAACTATCACTCCAGTGTTCTAATGGTACAATGTGTTTGCTCATTGGCTCAGAAGGCTAATTGATGATTAGAAAACCCTTGTGCAATCATGTTCACACATCTGAAAACAGTTTAGCTCGGTACAGAAGCTACAAAACTGACCTTCCTTTGAGCAGATTGAGTTTCTGGAGCATCACATTTGTGGGGTCAATTAAACGCTCAAAATGGCCAGAAAAAGAGAACTTTCATCTGAAACTCGACAGTCTATTCTTGTTCTTAGAAATGAAGGCTATTCCATGCGAGAAATTGCTAAGAAATTGAAGATTTCCTACAACGGTGTGTACTACTCCCTTCAGAGGACAGCACAAACAGGCTCTAACCAGAGTAGAAAAAGAAGTGGGAGGCCGCGTTGCACAACTGAGCAAGAAGATAAGTACATTAGAGTCTCTAGTTTGAGAAACAGACGCCTCACAGGTCCCCAACTGGCATCTTCATTAAATAGTACCCGCAAAACACCAGTGTCAACATCTACAGTGAAGAGGCGGCTGCGGGATTCTGGGCTTCAGGGCAGAGTGGCAAAGAAAAAGCCATATCTGAGACTGGCCAATAAAAGAAAAAGATTAAGATGGGCAAAAGAACACAGACATTGGACAGAGGAAGACTGGAAAAAAGTGCTGTGGACGGATGAATCCAAGTTTGAGGTGTTTGGATCACAAAGAAGAACGTTTGTGAGACGCAGAACAACTGAAAAGATGCTGGAAGAATGCCTGACGCCATCTGTTAAGCATGGTGGAGGTAATGTGATGGTCTGGGGTTGCTTTGGTGCTGGTAAGGTGGGAGATTTGTACAGGGTAAAAGGGATTCTGAATAAGGAAGGCTATCACTCCATTTTGCAACGCCATGCCATACCCAGTGGACAGCGCTTGATTGGAGCCAATTTCATCCTACAACAGGACAATGACCCAAAACACACCTCGAAATTGTGCAAGAACTATTTAGAGAAGAAGCAGGCAGCTGGTATTCTATCGGTAATGGAGTGGCCAGCGCAGTCACCAGATTTGAACCCCGTTGAGCTGTTGTGGGAGCAGCTTGACCGTATGGTACGCAAGAAGTGCCCATCCAACCAATCCAAATTGTGGGAGCTGCTTCTAGAAGTGTGGGGTGCAATTTCTCCAGATTACCTCAACAAATTAACAGCTAGAATGCCAAAGGTCTGCAATGCTGTAATTGCTGCAAATGGAGGATTCTTTGATGAAAGCAAAGTTTGATGTAAAAACAATCTTATTTCAAATAAAAATCATTATTTCTAACCTTGTCAATGTCTTGACTCTATTTTTTATTCATTTCACAACGTATGGGGGTGAATAAGTGTGACTTTTCATGGAAAACACAAAATTGTTTGGGTGACCCCAAACTTTTGAACGGTAGTGTATATATATAAAAATCTCTGCAGAAATAACCAGAGAGAGAAAAACCCGACATCAGCAAAGAGCCTGGTCTAAAGCTCGGCTAAATATCTGCAGTTATTAATTAGCACGCAGCTATTGTTAATACGTTTTTGACAAAAACTCAAAGTCTAAACTGTTTCGAAAGAAAATTATATAGATGTTCTGGATGGTTTTTAGACATTTTTGGGTTTTTAAACCTGCCGCTGTTCTGACTGAAGCATTAATAATTCCCACTTTCTATTGTCCCCTTGAACACATCAGAGCTCCAACTAACGTCCTCAGGTTGATCTGCAGCTGTGTGTCCATGTTGGACAGAACCATGGAAGAGAAACTGGAAGGAGGACGACTAGCAGAGGGTTCTGGACTGTTCTTTATCTGGACCATCAGATCTGGAGATCCCTGATTCCAGGATCCAGTGAAGAAGAACACAGAGATGTTCCTCTGCTGCTGCTGTCCAACCCTCAGTAGAATGGGAGCTCCTGGTGGTTAACATCATGGTTCAGATGGTTTTGGACCAGAACCAGGACTGAACGTAGAACTTAAATATTGTAACCATTCATTTAATACATTTCATGTTGAAAAAAGTTTGATTTAGAAGCCTTTGTAATTATATTTGTGTTTAAATTATTTAATTGTAAAAAAATTACAAATAATTTATTATTTTTTCTCTATTTTTAATCTGTTTGACTAAATTAAATAATTAGTGCCTTTAGAACTGATTTGATGTAGTCTTTTACGTATTGTTACACTGGAGTAAATTATTGCAAACTACTTTATACTTTTACATTAGTGCTACTATTTCTTGACAACAATTTTAGGTACTATACCCAACTCTAGTCGAACCATAAAAACATGTCGGAATATTTCTGAGTGCAGCCAGAAAGATTTTCTACTGCTGATCTGGCGATTCAAGAATGGAGAAAACATCTGAGCCCAGGGACTGTGGAACATATTTTGTTACGACAATCCACAGATCACATAACTATGATAAGTACACAATCTGATGAATGGTAGAGATAAGATGTGCAGCAGCAGTACAGCTCACAAAGATCTTCTACAAAAGGAAGATGTTTCACACACAGCATGATCACAACAGTGGCTAAACCAGCTGCTTTTGAAGTACAAAAAAATAAAGAAATAAAAAGCTTCTGTAACTGGAACCCAAAACAGACCGGCCATTCGGGGGAAAACCCCTCGTCTCCATATGGCCAATCTGGAATCAGAGGACCAGGAAGTGTCCTATAACCGTCCATCAGAACCTTCACTGAGATCTTCTCTCTGCTCCAATTTCTGATTGGATCATAAATTAAAGATAAATCAACAAGATGATCAGACTGATTGATCAACCAGCAGAGGAGTCGGATCAGTGGAGCCGTTTCCACTGTGTCCTGGTTGGACTTGGACTGTCCCTGATGAGGAGACAAAGAGTCAGTCACAGACGGACAGACAGACAGACAGACAGACAGACAGACACAAACCTTTGACTCTCAGCTGAACTTTTTTTCTTCTCAGAACTTCTCCATTCATCCTGACATCACATCTGTACTCCCCGCTGTCTCTCACTTTGGGACGTCTCAGAGTCAGACTGAGGTCTCCAGTCTTCAGTGGGTCTCCACTCATGCCGGTTCTGCTTCTGTATAACTGGTCCTGTTCGTCAGGCTGATCAGAACCGTTCTGATACACATGGACCTTCTTGTAGTCTCTGTCCCACCACGTCACTTTAGCTTCTCCTGGCAGATCAGATGTTGTGATGAACGGCAGCTCTACAGACTCCGCCCCCTCCTGCTCCTCCACCTGGTGGACTAAGAGAAGAAGAAAGAGGAAAATGAGTTCTAGAACTAAACTTTCAGCTTCTTCTTCTCATCCAGTGTTGATGGCTGGACAGACAAAGCTGGACCACAGCAGAGAAATCAACTTCTCCTCAACATCTGATATGAGAAGCAGCTTTCCAGCCTCAGTTCTTCCACCTGAAGCAGAGCTCTAGAGTGCAAACAAATGCAACCTAATTTCCTAGTTATGCACCTAAAAGTATCTACATACTATGCCCCACTCATTCTAAAGGAAAAACTATTTTGTGATACACACCAGCTGCATATTGTGGTAGTGAACTGGCACCAGCTGAGCCTCCTGCTGCTGGTGGACCACCACCAGGAGGGAAAGGCCGGAGAAGTGCTGCTCAAAGACAACGACTGACACATAGCATAACATAAAATTCTTAGCCCATCAGGCAAGGCAATTCTATTAATATAGCACGCTTTCAACACAAAATAATTCAAGGTGCTTTTTACATGATTTGGTGCTAAAAAAAGAAACACATGACAAAAGCATAACAAGTAAAAACACCAAGATTTTAAATATTAAAATAAAAATCAGAGAGAACACAAGAACAGATAAAAAAAATGTATTTGATTAAAAACAGTTCAGGAAAAGCATCATTTAAGTAAAAAATCTATCCTAAAATATTACTAAAAGGCATGTTTGATTTAAAAGAGCCTAATGATTCAGCATTTTTGCATTCTTCTGAAAGTTTATTCCACATTTGTGGAGCATAGAAGCTGAAAGCTGCTTCTCCTTGATCTCCAACATAATTTGGTGCTAAACCTTTCAGTGATTTATAAACTAGTAGGAGTATTTTAAAGTTTATAATCTGAGCTACAGGGACTTTAAAATACTTAAGAAGGACTTAAGAAGGACTTAAGAACTGGAGTGATGGGTTCTACTTTCCTGGTTCTAGTGAGAACACGGGCAGCGCTATTCTGGATCAGCTGCAGATGTCTGATTGGCTTTTTAGGTAGACCTGTGAGGACGTTGTTGCAGTAATCGATCCGACTAAAGATAAACACATGGATGAGTTTTTCTAAGTCTCCTTGTGTCATCATTCCTTTAATCCTAGAAATCTTCCTCAGGTGTCAGAAAGCTGACCTTGTTATTGCCTTTATGTGACCCTGGAGGTTCAGGTCTGAGTCCATTATTACACCTAGATTACGAGCCTGATGAGTCGTTTTTAGTTGTATTAACTGAAGCTGTGGGCTGACTCTGGATCGTTCCTCCTTAGGTCCAAAAATAATTACTTCTGTTTTGTTTCTGTTTAGCTGGAGAAAGTTATGGGACATCCAGTCGTTGATTTGTTCAATGCATTCATTTAAGGTCTGGATAGAATCAAAGTCACCTGGTGACAATGTAATGTAAAGCTGCTCTGCTTCATCATCTTCATCACATTGATCTTCTAATCAGCCAATCATCACTATTGATCATGACTAATCAGCTTATTGGGAAAACTACATCACATTTAAACCACTGACCTTTGACCCAGAGCCAAACTTGTTTCTTCATCAGGATGACTCTGGCTTTGTTGTAGACGGTGCAGGTGTAGGTGTTAGAGTATGTGGGACGTTCCAGAGTCAGACTGAGGTCTCCAGTTCTCAGCAGGTTTTTACTCATCGTGGTTCTGTTGCTGTAGAACTGGTGCTGTTTTCCAGTCTTTTCGGATCTTTTCGGATACACATCGACCTTGTCACCATTACCGTCTGTCCACTCCACTGTAGCCTCTCCAGGTAGGTGAACTCTGGTTTTGCAGGGCAGCAGGACAGACTCCACCCATGGCTCCACCTCCACCTTGTATTCTGAGGACAACAAAAGACAAGATGAGTTGGACAGATAGCAGCAGCAGCTCTGTGGGTCACATGACTCCTGGTGTCCTCCTGGTCTCTGTGTCTCCTGGTGGTGGAGGACTCTAAGACTGAAGAAGGTCCAGCAGCTTGTTTGAGGACATGCAGAACCAGGTGGCTTGAGCTCATCTGACAGAACCAGTTTAAACCAGTTTCTGTTCCATACAGCTTTCTTCTCCAGGACATTTGGAGACGCGACCTAAGAAGGAGTCAGAAGTAGAGGACAACCGAAATATTCTATTTTTTCTATATCGGCTATCGGCCAATTAAAAAAAAAGACGATATTTACCTGTGTGGCTGCAGTCACTACTTGACTGAAGGAAGGACCTCCACACGTTCAGAACCGCCGTGAGCCAGCCCACTCATATTTTACTCTTAGATTTGTTTGTTTTTATCTTTGACTGCACTATTTTATTTATACATATTTTAGATTTTATAGATATTATTTACTACCATGTGGTAGGGTGCTTTTCTTTGTGGTAGTTTTTCTTTAGTAGATTTTACCTCAACCAGCCATTTGCGCCATTATTCTGGTTACTCTTTGAATCTGTTTTATTTTGCATTTTTCTTTAACCATTTGCACCCAGGTTACTGTTTTCATTTTGTTATTACATCGTACAACTTATGTTTGAAGTTCAACAAATGTTTAAAGGGTTTTATTTACGTTTTAATTTATTTTGCACACAATGCGTGTTCAATTGTCTTTCACCATCAATGTGCTGCTAAAAAGCAGATATAAATCAGCCTCAATAATCGGCTTCAGATATCGGCCATCGGTGACCATATTTTTAAAAAATCTGTATCGGCCTTTAAAAACCCATAATGGTCGACCTCTAGTCAGAAGTTCCTGGTGAACCAATCAGATGGATGGATGAGAGTGAAGTTGAACAGATAAAGATCAGAGAGTTGAGAACGCTTATGTATACATATTAGCCGCACAATATATTCTACGTTTGCACATGTGCTTTTGTTGTGAAAGAGTATAGTGGCTGTATTAAAAAAAAACAGTCATCTATAGAGTAATATTGGTAGTAGACAGTTAGTCCCGCCAACCTTTGAAGAAAGGAAACTATATGGAGGCTGAAAGAATTAGGTCGCTGTCTGGATCTGTGCTGATGAACTGGACAAAAGTAAGCAAGCACCTGTGGTGGTTTAGGGCGCTATCGGGAAGAGGAAGAGAAGTCGTAGTGGAAATACCAGTGGATTGTTTACATCTGTATGCTAGCGTTAGTGTGCTGCTTCTAAAACTTCATTTGTTTCTTAAAGATAAAGACAACCGTGTTTATGAAGTATTTGAAACAGTTTTGCTTTGATCTTATATTACTTGATCTTCAACTTTAAAAGAGACCTGCAGATTTGTTTTAAGATAGTAAACATTTTTCTTTATGTTTTGGAAACCAGGTGAGATTTTTATGCTTGCATTTCAATCACACATTGAGTTTTATGACTGCAGATGTGCTTTTGTTATAAAAGGATGCTCACTTCTGGTTGTCTGGTACGGCTGAATAGAAGTTCTGTGTTAACAAAAACGGAGTTTTTTATTGAGCAAGAAGAACCCTCTGAGATCCTGAATCATCAGCTCAGAGATATCTATCCATCTCCACTCTGATCTTCTGATTATCTGGGAACCAGTTGCTGACTCAGCAGATTCTGGTTGTCCTCCAGCTGACACAGAGACATGAAGCTGCTGAGATCAGAGCCAGAATCCACCAAGAAGTTCCTCAGAGACACAGAGAGCAGATCCTAGAGTCCTGATCACCATCATCATGGAGAAGACCATGGAGACCAGACAGTGACCAGCAGCATTATGGGTAATGGAGTTCTGGAGACTCACCTGACATGAAATAGTGCCGAAAATGATATAAAAGACTTGCAGCAGCAGCTAGGACCAGGAGAACCAGGAGAACCAGGAGGACTTTGGCCCAGGTTGGAAAAGGTTCTGTGGAGACAAGTGGAAGATGGATGGAAACATTAACAGAGATAGAAACTGAACCAGAGTTGATCTAGAACCTTCAGAGATCTGATTGGTTGATCTGGTTCCACCTGGTTACTTAGAAAATGATCTGGATCAATAACCTGCTTCTGATTGGTTGATATTCATAAAAACACAGGATGTTGTTGATTCTGGACAAACAGCTGGAAGGATTCTGGCTCTGGACTCTGCTGCCTCAGGTAACAGACAACAGCCCAGGTGGCTCAGAGCAACTTAGCAGCAGTATCTGTTAGTTAGCCAATACCATCCATTTTGTTTTGCTTTCATCCATCCATCCATCTTCTTCCGCTTATCCGGGGTCGGGTCGCGGGTGCAGTAGCCTAAGCAAAGAGACCCAGACTTCCCTCTCCGCGGCTACTTGGGCCAGCTCCTCTGGAGGAATCCCTAGGCGTTCCCAGGCCAGCAGGGAGACATAATCCCTCCAGCGAGTCCTGGGTCTTCCTCTGGGCCTCCTCCCAGTGGGACGTGCCCGGAACACCTCACCAGGGAAGCGTCCAGGAGTCACCTAAACTGGTTCCTCTCGATGTGGAGGAGCAGAGGCTCTACTCTGAGCCCCCTCCCGATGATAGAGCTTCTCACCCTATCTCTATGGGAGAGCCCAGCCACCCAACGGAGAAAAGAGATTTTAGCTGCTTGTATCCCAAAAGGCAACATGGGCCCCCTTTCTATGAGCTCACCACCTGTGGGAGGGGCCATAGGAGTCGGGTGCAGTGCAAGATGGGCGGTGGCCGAAGGCGGGGAACTTGGCGGTCTGATCTTAGGACGTTTTGTGGTCGTTATTAAACCTTCCAACTCATTGCATTTTTTTGTGTGGCAGAAATATCGGCGTTGTTACTCAGTTTAGGGAAGTACTCCGATCCAGGTATCCGTATCAGTTTGAAAAAAAGTGGTATTGTTGTGTCCCTATATAAAAGTATTTAGGATCCTACACGAAAAATAGAAAAAGCATTTTTTTTAAATTAAGAATAATACATGTACAATACATATTTGGTGGCTGCCAAATACTTATATTAAAAGGGTGAAAGAGATCATTAATCAAATATTTTTGAGTGCATGACCTTTAACCTCTAATGTGATCTGTCAGGAGATGACTGAGGAACATCATCTAATGATGTCAGACAGCTGACGAACAGACTAACCTGGAGGAGAAACATGCACGATGATGGTGTTGACCAGCTTCATCCCATTGTTTCCTTGAGCGACGTGACACTGATATATTCCAGTGTCAGTAATCACTGTGTTCTTCAGAACCAAAGACACGTCTCCATCCTTGAACTGACTGTCCTGCAGATCCACCCGGTTCTGAAATGATGGATGCTGAGAGTCTAGATCAATCTGCTCGTTTCTGTACAACAGAACAAATTCATCCTTCAGATCAGTTCTGCTCCACTCGATGAATTCGATGGTCCCACCGTCAGGAGCTCTACATGGCAGGATAATGGTCTGTTTGGGTTCAGCTTCAATTTTGGTCTGATCTGTAAGAGACAAACGAGAAGAAGCAGAGAGGTCAGAGGTCGACTATCAACAGAAGGTGAATTGCTGAACTAGTCAGATGTCATTGTTGTGTATGTGCTCTATAATGCTTTTATGACCCTCTAGTATGCCGAGTGTACAACTGGCTCAGGACTACAGATGAAAACTAGCCCATCGCATGTTTCAGCCTGTCTGGTGTTAACATGCACTGTCCTAATTAACAAATAAAATAAATTGAATAAAAATGAGGTGAGGGGATCCTTGTGATGAGGAGCCATTAGTATCTGCTCTGCTGGAATCTAAAGCTTCATCCTGGAATTTACAGAATAACCATCAACTTGAATTTGCAGATTCTTTTTACTATATATATGCTTCCTATTGGTGAAATCATTATGCAGCATGGGATAAAATTCCATAGTTACGCAGATGATACACAGCTATATCTATCCATAAATCCTGATGAATCCAATCAGTTAAGTAGACTACAGGCATGTCTGGAAGACATAAAAACTTGGATGACTCTAAACTTCTTGCTTCTGAATTCTGATAAAACAGAAGTTTTCGTCTTTGGAACAGAAGCTCTGAATAAGAAACTCCTTAGTCAACCCCTTCACCTGGACGGCATTAAATTAGCCTCCAGTAATGAAGCAAAGAACCTCGGTGTTATTTTTGACCAAGATATGTCATTTAGATCTCACATTAAAGAAGTCTCTAGGATTTCCTTTTTTCACCTTAGGAATATTGCAAAAATTAGAACCATCCTGTCCAGGAATGATGCTGAAAAACTAGTCCATGCCTTTGTTACTTCAAGGCTGGATTACTGTAACTGTCTATTATCAGGTAGTCCACAGAAAACAATTAAAAGTCTTCAGTTAGTTCAAAATGCTGCTGCTAGGATTCTGATGAATATTAAAAGAAGAGATCACATTTCCCCTGTTTTAGCTTCTCTTCACTGGCTCCCAGTAAAATCTAGAATAGAATTCAAGATCCTCCTTCTGACATATAAAGCCCTTAATAATCTAGCTCCATCATACATAAGAGACCTGATTGTTCCATATGTTCCTAACAGAGACCTTCGCTCTCAGACTGCAGGTTTACTGGTAGTTCCTAGGATTTCTAAAAGTAGAATGGGTGGCAGATCTTTCAGCTATCAGGCTCCCCTCCTATGGAACCGGCTCCCAGGGTTGGTTCGTGAAGCAGACAATTTGTATATCTTTAAAACTAGGCTAAAAACTTTCCTCTTTGACAAAGCTTACAGTTAGAGATATGTTTATAGGTAGTTAGAGTCAGGTCAGACAGGTAGATAGGAAGAGACAGGTTAATGTTAGTAGTCAGGTAGAGTGTCAAAAGCTAGGAAGGGATATGAAGAGGTAGAGTAGCTAGGTAGAGATAGATTAATGTGAGCCAGGTAGAAAGTGTTAGTAGCTAGGTCTCCTAGTAGCTAGGAGACAGGTTAATGTTAGTAGCTATGCTGCTTTATGCTAGGCTGTTGGAGGACATTATTAGAGTCAGTTCCTACTTTGTCTCCTACTTCTCCCCAACTGCATGATGTGCTGTCAGTTCAAGCGCTAACCTGCTTTCTCTTAGTCTCTTCCTACAGTAGGTGCTCCTGACCCGCCCTGCTTGACGACCCTGACTAAGATGGCTTTGCAGTGACAGAACGTTCTCCACATCCTGCTACAAACTTTTGCTTCTGCATCAGTTCTGTTGCTCTTTCTGTGTCTCCGCTGCCTTCTCCAAACCACAGATGGTCTCGGCAGATGACCGCTTGTGCTGAGCCTGGTTCTGCTGAAGGTTTCTTTCTGTTAAAAGGGAGTTTTTCCTCTCCACTGTCGCTTCATGCTTGCTCAGTGTGAGGGATTGCTGAGATTTACACAACGCAATCTTCTGTGGTTCTCTAATTTCTATATTAAACATTGCATTGTAATAACTCTTCTTGTAAAGTGCCTTGAGATGACATCTACCATACCATACCACTTTATTTATAAAGCACGTTTATACACAGCCGAGGCCGACCAAAGTGCTGTACATAAAAACAACAATAGAAAACACAACCAAGCAATAAAATAGAGAAAGATATTAAAATAAGGCAAAACTAAGCCAAATTAAAAGCCAGCGAATAAAAATGAGCCTTCAGACAGGATTTAAAAACAGAAAGGGAGGGGGCCAACCTCACTGCCATGGGGAGTAGGTTCCAAAGGCGAGGTGCACAGATCGAGCATGAACATTCCCCTCGCATCCTCGTTCAAACCCCTGGGACCTGCAGGAGGCGGTGCTCTGCTGAGCGATGAGACCGGCCTGGTAGATATGGCTGAACCAGCTGAGACAAATACGGGGGCGGGTAACAAGTAAAGTGACTTAAAAGTGACTTAAAAACAAAAAGTAAAATTTTAAAACGAATATGGAAATGTACCGTGAGCCAGTGGAGCCGGGCCAAAACGGGGGTAATATACTCCCAACGTCTAGTGCGAGTCAAAAGGCGAGCAGCTGAGTTTTGTGCTAGCTGTAAGCGCGATCGCAGCAGAAGTGGACCCAAAAAATAGAGAGTTTGCGTAATACAGCCGAGAAGTCACAAATGCATGAATTACAGTATGCAAATCACGTTAAGTCAGGATGGGCTTCAATTGTGACAGCCGGCGGAGCTGAAAGAAACAGGATCTCACCACCTGGCTAATGGGAGAGTCCATCCTTAATTCAAGGTCCAGAATCACACCAAGTTTCATAATAGCGGGCTTCACTAAGCTCAAGAAGCAGGGCGGCAGGATAGGGTTCACTGCAGCGGGCGAGGGAGGAACAAATAAAAGAGCCTCTAACTTAGAACTCCTCAATGAAAGAATAAGACAAGTCAATTTCACCATTGAAGGTCTGAAAGAGAGAGCAGATCATTCACTACAGAAACTGATGTCAATATTACCTGGTCCTATCTTAGAGAGAGTTGTGGTTTTCACCCAGACAGCACAACTATCTCAACACACCAAGAGCAAAGTAAGACAAACCAGGAAATTCCACAACCTACAATCTCGAAACATCGACAAAAACACTGAAACACTCACTTGGAGGCAAAAAAACTGACATCCCAACACAAAATGAAACACAAAACAGGTGGGTTAAGAACTTGTCAGACAGAGAACTTACCCAACCGGAGAAAAAGGTCCTAGCCAAGGGTTTGAACTTTGCCATGACACCAAAAAAGTTACCCATAGTGGACTGGATTACAGCCACAGAATCCGCTATACAGAAAAACAACTTAAGTGGAACCGAGGCAGAACAACTTCGGTTAAAAGTGTCGGCAGCTTTGTCTGAGGCTAAGGTCCCCCCTCTAACCTCACCATTGGGGAGAGAAAAGCAGTATCAGCACTGAGCAAGGAGCACAACATCACAATCCTTCCAGCAGACAAAGGTAGGTGCACAGTTGTGCTCAATACAACTGATTACCACACCAAGATCTTTGCACTACTGAATGACTCTAACACGTATGAAACTCTGAAACGAGACCCCACGAGTGGGTACAAAAAGAAGGTGATAGAATGTCTACAACAACTGCAAAAAGAAGGCATGATTGACAAAACACAATACTACCGGCTTTACCCCCAGGACTCAATCCCTTGCCTATATGGACTCCCCAAGATCCATAAAGAAGGGGCCCCGCTCAGGCCCATTGTCAGCAGTATAAACTCTGTCACGTACAATATAGCCAAATACATAGCTAATATCCTGGCACCTTTGCACTGCAAAAACTCAAAATCTTGCCAAGTATATTTTTCTAATTTCTAGTCAAAATATCTTATCACACTTAATATAAGACAAAATCACCTAAAGAGCAAGATTTAAGTGAGATAAAGGAACTTGTTTTTAGACAGTACATCTTGAATACCTTGTTAAGTGAAACTGTCTTGAAAACATCTTGTTTTGAGTCATATGTCAGATGAAACAAGCTTTTTTGACATTTCACAAGGTTTTTAAGTTGTTATTTGCAAAAGATGAATTGTCTTGTTTCAAGAAACAGACTTAACTTGAATTGAGACAACCAATCTGCTTTATTGAAAACTGCAACATGCCCAACTCAAAATGCAGTACAGTGTGGCTATATTTCTTACATTTCCATCAAACCATGTCCATGTGATATGTAAAAAAGACAGCAAAAGCTGGAATTATGTTTCCTTCTCTGTTCTGTTACAGTCATACATACGGCATTACATTATTCCAAAAGTAACCAGCTGTCATCAATTGTGTTTGTCCTTTAAAAAAAAAAAAATCAGCACCAGTACCCCACTCAAAGACTTATGAAGAATGATGTTTGATGACGTCTGTGAGCTCATACTTCAGGGGAATGTACATGCTATTATTGAAGTTAACAAAGTAGTATGGTGTATAATCAACAAGCTTTTCAGCATCCATGAAAATATTGGCTTGCGCTAGGTCGGGAACTTCTACTTCATAAGCTAAATAATGATCATTCCACCCAACTGTAGAGAGAGGCTGGCATTCAAAACAATACACTGACGCATTTAAAATATAAATGTTTTTCACAAGTGCAAACTCTGGAGTATCATTGATAACATTAGAAATAACCAAAGATTTTCCACATGTATGCTTATTTCCATGTTGCATAATCCACCGTACTGAAACTATATGTTCGACATGCTCTATTCCTAAGAAGTCTTTAATCTTTCCTTCTACATAGTAAGCATCTTTCACCTCAGAGGCTGGGCCCATGTCAACTTCACTTGAAAAAATTGGATGTTTCTCATGCACATTCTGACTACATTCATAAAGTTGGTTGTGCTTCACAAGAGACTTACAGATATTTTTAAAACTACTTTTCAAAGCCCACTGCTTAAAAAAGCAATGCTTTGACTCAAAGCGCATACACATATGCCTCACTGCAGGACCAAGTGCCTTAATCTGTGAAGGAAGATGCAGCAAGTAGTGCTGTTTAGGTTGTTTTAAATGTTGCTCTATTAAAAGCTTCAGCCTTGAAAGAGTTGAGAGAGCAATAATAGGTGAAAACAGAATTTTGACTATCTCTAACAACTTAAGTAGCATTTGTGTGTAATCATTTTCTCCAATTTTGTCAATGAGAAATGGCAGGATCTTTAACAAAACTAGCATCTGCCCAGCTGACTGTTTCAATTTATTGTCATTTGATGACAGTGTATTGACAGATATGGGACAAGGTTTATCCCTTGCATCCACAGGAGAAGGGAAATAAATAATTGCACTGTTGAATACATCTAAGTCCAAATGCCCTGAAAGCACAAGATGCTTTAAAACACATTTTATTTCATAAGGGGCAACCCCTTCAAGAATGACATGCATGATGTCCTGTGGGGTTTGATTGATTATATCAAAATGAGGAAATTCTGTTAATTTGCTTCTCCTGTTTATCCCATATGTCATTTTTAGATTTTCTTTCAGAAAGTCAGTATTTGCCATCTCAATGTCATTACATTGCCTGTTATGACTTGCCATTGTCCTTTTAACAAACAAATCTTCATTAAATTGCTCCTGCATGTTTTCAAACTTGCATTCGCAGTGCCTGCATTTACTGTAGGCAAATCCCACTCCAATCTTAAATCCAGCCACTTCATGCTGAGCTAGAGTGTCTCCACACACAGACATAAGTGCCCCATAAATTGTCCTCTCACCATTTGCAGCTGACAAGAAAGTGAGTTAGAAGGTGAGTTTCAACTTTTCATTTACACGTTTGTCCTTATGAGGTATTTATATTTTAGATTAACTAATAAACCCACTTTATTGGTCATCATAATAGTACTGACATGACAGAAATGAAAGGCTTTTAAATTGACATCAGAAGATTCTTGTTTACACTATATTTGTACTGTTTTATTTTCAAAGTATTAACAATATTGTAGAAATTAAGTTCTACCAGAAATCTGGTATTAATAACAACATTACTTTCTATATCCTCTCCAGCATTTCAAATGTTAAGTATTTAAAACCCATATGTCATTTGTGGCATTTTTGCTCTTTTTAATTGAATGTAGTTAATTGTAGTTCCAAAATTATCCTTAAAGTACATTATCCTATCAGAAATATTTCTGTGTTATGTGTTGAAGGAAGAAGATCCCAAAGCCTTCCTGAAGAAGCACCCTCTGCCTTCTCCAGTCCTGATGGTGAGTTTGTCCAACTGCCTCATGACTGTGTGTAGTAGGGGTATGTGCATTTTTGTATGGGTGTATTTTTGTGCGTACATGCAATTTTATGAAATTGCGATTAGTTCTCATGCATTTATTATACAAAAAATGTTTGGTTTTTTTGTGGTTTTTTAAAATGGCATTTAAATGGTTAAATTCCAGAAATGAATATTTGTTTGGTATTTAGGATCAGGGCGGATATTTAAAGTTGATCTAATATTAATTTATGATTTTTTTTATGGTAGTTTTTTGTAATGATAATGATGGTGATGATGATAATATATGGCATATTATGTTAATTGTTAATTAAAGACAAAACATTGGCTCTCCCAAAATGTCCACCATTTAAACAATAATAAAACTGAGTGGATCTTATTTAATTTTGTTGTTACTGTATGGTTTTAGGGTGTTTTTGACTTTGTCACTTTCTGGTGATTCTTGCTCTGTACAGTTCTGCTTTATCTGTTTAGTGGGTTTTCACAGTTGTAAAGAACATTTATCAACCTGAGCGTTGTTGTATAGTGCTATATAAATACATTTCTGATGGGGTTTTTTTTTGTGTCATCCAACAATATGAGATGAACTTTTTTTAAACTGAGGCATTAATTATGTATTTTTGTGTCTTACAGCTAACAAGTCTGCAGATGTTGACAGTCCAGCAAGCTTGGTCAGGCACTACAAGACCCTACAAACTTTGTATAAAAGAAAAAATCCAAACCACCAGGATGTCTCTCATCTCTTGGATTTTGAATTTGTAGCCAGAAGAGCATTCATTGATTCAAATACCGTTCGTGAGGAGGACAGACCCAAGAAGGTTTTAGAAGCATATCCTTGTTTTAAAGACATTGGACATGTAAGTCATTATAGACTGTGCATGATTAAAACCATGGTATCACACACAATGATTAAAATACCAATAATCTCTTAAATCATAGGTGATGGAGGAGCTTCAGCGCATTTTGGATAAGGATAATGCCGACTTCATCAATGAATTGAAGGGAAGATGGCATGACTTCTGCCAGAGGGTGCAGTTTTTTGGAGTATGGAAAAAGGTGCTGAAACCCCCAATGGGAATGGACAAAGGTAGGGAATGCTCTATTGGTGCTATTAGAGAATAGGGTAAAGAGTGGACCTTCAGGCATGTTTATTGTCAAGTACATGAGCTAGTGTTTTGTCGTCCTTTTTCATTTATGGTTGCTATCAAATTATTTGCTGAATGTTTTGTTTTGCATTGTCTGCTGTACACCTTTTTTTTTTTTAAATCTGATTTTACCTTGTGCACTTTGTCCAAGTGTTAAAGTCATAAATCTTTTGCTGAACAGCTGAACAGGCTCTTGAGATCCTACGTGTGCTGCCATCACTGTTCCCCTCCACGTCTGCTCCTCCAAAGAGGGTACGAGATGCAAGTGGGGCTCTGGTGCATGTCCTTGAGGTGAGCTGTGTAAAATGTTGCAGGATCATTTTGACTGTAGTAAAAATGATAACTGAAGGTGCTTCCCCAGAAAACACCCAATGTAATTCCTATTCACATACGGTATGTTCTAAGCCTTATAGGTAGGGTCTGGTATCCGCAAAACAGCAGGCAGATTTTGAAAATACACAACCCAAATGGTCCTACCCTCTTGCCTTCAACGCTGCCCCTGACTCCACCCATTTGACGACCGTTTGATTGACAAATTTACTGTCCAATGCTACTAGGTGGTCTTCGAAATATTAGGCTGGAGTTTTTCAAGCCCTGTCAATTCCATAGATGATTAATTTGTTTCATTTCCATGTTAGTGCTTCCAACTTAGTGGCTGTAAATGGGTTAGAAATAGGATTTCAAGGGATTTTGCAAAAATGGCCAAAAAAGACAATCCCAAACTTTACCTTTTTTAAGTGTTTTTTAGAAAGATGATATTAACTGGGTAGATGTCTTTGGTTATGTCACAGTATGAACAAGAACGGATGCATTACATGGTAGCAGTTTTTTTCATTCTTATAATAACCAAGCAAGAATAGCATTGCCTCGGTTTTTAGTTCTTTTGGAAGGCTAGATGTGTGTGTAACAGTAAATGCACTGGGGATACTTTGAAAACATCACTTTATGGTGGAGCTTCTCAATACTGTAATTTTTGTCAGAATTTTTGCTTTGTAAAGTTGTTTTGTAAACAACCATCTACCCTTGGTTCCAAATGACCAAATTGCTTTATCCTAACGGAAGGATATCTGTTATGTGTTACAGGAAGCAGAAGACCCCAATTCCTACTTGAAGAAATGCCCTCTCTCCTGCCCAGTCGTGATTGTCTGTCCCTCCAACTGCCTCCTAGCGGTAGGAGATGTGGCAATAACCACGCCCAGACAATGTGGTGTGTGTTAACACCGTGCCCAAACAGGTTTTTGTGTGTAAAAGGGGGGAGGAGATGTGGCAATAACCACCTTTCCAAAAGACGAGCTTAGCGAGAGTGTTTTATACCTGATGGCCTACTATTATACACTACACCTGACTTATCCAAAGTGTGTAGCCACTCTGCTTTCAGTCATCCAGACGGAGGTCCTCTTAGACAAAATCCATGAGAGAGATCTCACATCGTCTTACAAGAAGAGCATGACTGAGTGGAAAGCTTTTATTGGCCAATAAATCCAGTGGTCAGATATGGAGTAGCATAGCACTGCCCCTCTCCCTTCAAAAGGTACTACAGTTCCTGTTCATTGGTATTGATTGTCAGTTGAAAGTTAGTTTAATTTGGGGTACACAACAACGTTGGTACATACCGATATCGTGTAATGTTACATATTGTGTGTTATTTGCATAATTTAGTGCTAATTCTGCTTATGTTTTTATTTTAACTTATCAGTTAATATTGAGTTTAACCCTCGTGGTCCCCTTAGTGGGTCAAAAAGACCCGCGTCCTGCGATGCATCTGGGGACCCCGGTACGAGTCGCGAGCAGGTCCGGGACCCCTACCCCGGCCTCTACCCCGACCCCGGACCGGGTCCCAGACGCGGGTCTTTTTGACCCACTAAGGGGACCATGAGGGTTAAACAACTAATTGTCTGTTCAGCAGATGCAGTTTAAGTGTAGCAAGTGCTTTGAACGTGCATTCTGTACATGTTTTGAGGGGCACATTGGTCAGATGTTTGGACCTGGCCTTAACTCACTCACATATTTGGCATGTTCTGCTATGTTTTTATATTGCAGTTCCATAGATAATGTGAGCCAAAATGTTGAGGTAAATAAAGCTGTTTCCCTTTTATGCAGTCCTCTGGGACTTGCTGCTGTTTAAATAAAAAACTGTTGGTAAAGTGCAAGACTAATTGTAATTTTTTCTGTCTTATAAGAAGAAGTTAATGTCTTGAATCTAGTAGGTGATTGTCTTGAGTCTAGAACAGTATTACTTTTGTAGCGCTTACAATAAGGTAAATACACTTAAAATGATGACATAATGGTCAATTATGTCTTGTTATTGCAAAAGAGCACTGCCTAATATGAGTCAGGAATGATAGCTTCAAGACATTTTGTCTCAAAATGCCAGTTGCTAATCTCATTCCAAGTAGGTGGTGGACTTAAATCTAGAACAATATAACAATTAATAAATAAAAATGAGTTAAATATGCTTATAACAAACTGGGTGAAGATGCTACTTTTGAGGGGAAAATACTCTTTTTGAGCTTCACAAGCTTATTATGAGACAAAAAACCATCTCAATACTAGTAAATTATAGCTAAAAAGGAGTTTTCCCAGCTATTTTCAAGATCACCATTATCTTTTAAGGCTTAAATATATTGTCTTATTTCAAGATATCTTACCAAGAGAATTTTCACTTGTTCCATTGGCAGATTTTTTTGCTTATTTCAAGCAAAAAAATCTTGTTTTAACTTTTTTTTTGCTTATTTTTAGAGTGGCCTTTTTTCCAGTGTGGTAGGCAACACCCCACACCACATCCAAAACTTCATAGACTTTGTGAACAAAGTCCGGAATCTAAAAATGGATCCAGATGAGACAATGGTTTCCTATGACGTGACTTCATTGTTCACATCTATTCCTACCATGGAGGCTTTGGTCACAGTAAGAGAACGACTTACACAGGACAACCCCCTCCAAAACAGAACAAAACTCAAACCAGAACACATTTGCCAACTCCTGGAATTGTGCCTGAATACCACATATTTCCAGTTCAATGGCAAGTTTTATAGACAGAAACATGGCTGTGCCATGGGCTCACCAGTTTCTCCAATTGTGGCAAATTTATACATGGAGGAGGTAGAGTGCAGAGCTTTGAACTCCTTTGAAGGAATAACACCTAGCCACTGGTTCAGATACGTAGATGACACATGGGTTAAAATCAAAACCAAAGAGGTGCAAGCCTTTACTGAACACATAAACTCAGTGGACAAAAACATCAAATTCACCAGAGAAGATGTCAAGGACAATAGTTTGCCCTTTTTAGATTGTGTCGTCCAGAGGAGAAAGGAGAGAAGGCTCCACATTGGGGTATACAGAAAACCCCCCCACACAGACCAATACCTACTTTTTGACTCACACCACCCACTGGAACACAAGCTTAGTGTTATCAGGACCCTGCACCACAGAGCTGATAACATACCCACCAGCTCACAGGCCCAAGGGGAAGAACGCAAGCACGTGAGAGACACCCTCACAACTTGTGGTTACCCCAGCTGGACCTTTGTGAAAACTGCAGCTAATTCCAGAAGGAAAGCCAACAAAGTGGTTGAAAAAGAAAAAGAAAACAAACGAAACAATGTAGTCATTCCATATGTGCCTGGGATTTCTGAAAAACTCAGGAGGATTTTTAACAAACACAGTATCCCTGTGTATTTCAAACCCAGCAACACACTCAGACAGAGACTAGTACATCCCAAGGACAGAACACCACACACACACAAAAGCAACCTGGTGTATGCAATCCAATGCAATGAAGAATGCAAGGACCTCTACATTGGTGAAACCAAACAACCACTGTACAAACGCATGGCCCAACACAGGAGAGCTAACTCCTCAGGCATGGACTCTGCTGTTCATTTACATCTCAAGGAGAAAGCCCACTCCTTTGAGGACAGCAATGTCCAGATATTAGACAGAGAGGACAGATGGTTTGAAAGAGGAGTAAAAGAAGCCATCTATGTAAAAGTAGAGAAACCATCGCTAAACAGAGGAGGAGGCCTGAGACATCACCTATCTCCAATTTACAATGCTGCACTTTCATCCCTCCCTAGAAGACTCAAACAAATTAGCCTCTAATAACAGAAACAACTGTGACTCCAACTACTGTCGTTATAACACAATAGGGCACTAATGAAGCCGAAACCTAACCTCCACCAATAGGCGGCACGCCAACGACCGTTGTTAAGACATGGAGCACAAAGGATCCAATGACATAATCATTCTTGTTCAAGAGGTTAAATAGCTGAGTCTCCACACCAGTTAGTTGGACCAGTCCCAGCCTGGTCAGCGGCGAGCATGAACTGATGAAGCCTCTTGGATAAGAGGTGAAACGTCTTCCAAGACAAATTACCAAGTCCAGTTGCGTTTGATTGAAATTTCCTTGAGATAACCATGACCTGGATGAATGAGAATATTCACAGGCCTCTAACTTAGAAAGATTCAAATGTAAGAAATTGTTAGAGAGCCAGCCCTTGACTTCATTCAAGCAATCCACGGCTGATTGCAGTGACTCTTGGGGTTTAAAAGAAACATAAAATTGGCAGTCGTCAGCGTACAAATGATAAAAAAGGTCATATCGCCTAAAAATATCTGCCAAGGGAAGGATGTAAAGATTAAAAAGCAAAGGTCCTAAAATAGAGCCCTGGGGGACCCCACAGGGCAGAGGGGAGGCCTCAGATGTACAGTCCCCGACCTTACACAAAAACTTCTATCACTAAGATAGGATCTGAACCAGTTTAGGGCAGTTCCCCGAATACCCACAACCTAGTTCAGTCGGGATAGAAGTATGGGATTGTCCACGGTGTCAAAAGCCGCTGTAAGGTCCAGCAGAACCATCAAGACATATCCGTAGACCGCAAAACGTAATTAAAAACTTTGAGGAGGGCGGACTCAGTGCTGTGACCAGCCCGGAACCCACAATGCAAAGTCAGTGAGCACTGGGAGAGAGATGGGCTCAAAATGATCAAAAGAAAACTGAGGAGAAACACAACCAGGAGAACCATCCAGCGAGGGTGTAATCGAGGCTCTGATATTATCAATTTTGGAACAAATGAAATTCAGAAACTTAGAGCAGGGGTCATCAGAGACATTAGCAAGAGCAGGTTCACTGGAAAGAAAAGAGTTCATTACAGAAAATAATACTCGCTGGTTGCCAGGATGACTGCTGATAATGTCAGAGAAATAATTCTTTCTAGCTGATTTCACCACCTGATGGAAATGTCTCAAAGACTCTTTTAGTAGGGTTAAAGAGGCAGGGTCCCTGTCCTTCCTCAATCTCCGCTCAAAACACCTACACACGCGTCTGGCCGAACGAGTAGCAGGATTTAGCCAGGGATCCATTCTATTAACAGAGCGCCGCACCCTTAGTGGTGCAACTTGGTCCAAGGCAGAGAGGCAGAGAGACTCAAAGCACTGCAGCAGCACATCAGGGTCATTCGAGTTCATGGGAGAGAAGGAAAGATCAATAATACAAGAGGAGAAGGACACAGCCGTAGATGCCCTAATAAAACGCAAGTGACGCAGCAACTCGTGTTTAAATGGGCCAGACAGAGCAGTGGCAAAAAGAACCGGCTGATGGTCAGATAGACAGGCAACATCGTCCACAGATAGTTCATCAATCTCCACATCGTGGGATAACACAAGGTCCATGGTGTGAGATTGTCCATACGTAGGAGTGTCAACATGCTGAGTTAGGCCAAAAGAGATCCAATAAGTTAAGAAACTCAGACACAAAATGCTTGCCCGGACAACACACATGAATATTAATATTACCAAAAGGAGAACTTTGTCATATTTCAAGAAAATATCAGCTAAAAAGTCAGAAAACGGGGAAATAAAATCCTTGTTCGGAGGCGGGGGGGGGGGGGGGGGGGGGGGTGGTACACTACCACACACAATATTGAGGGCGAGTGGCCAAGTTCAGAAGCGGGGTTTGCAGGAAATGGATGCTCTGAATATAGTAAATAACCCCCCACCCCGGCCTGCGGGTCTCGGGGTGTTCAGGTAAGTACAGTCAGCTGGAAGGAGCTCAGTAATAGCCGACAAGTCATTCGGGCGCACCCAGCATTCAGTAATACACAGAACATCCAGTTCGTACACAGTAAAATAGTCCTTAAGAACAAAAGATTTGTTACTGATAGATTGTGCATTGATCAGAACCCTGGAGGGAACTGGTTTCGTCCAGTCAAGGCGCCTGAGGGTCTGAGGAACTTCACCAGAGAATCTTGTTTACCAGTAGATTGAGATTTGCCCAACGTTGTCAGAGTCCTTAAAATACACAGTCATTTAGAGGGAAGGCAGGTCCAGCTTTGGCATTTTCCTCACGACACTCTGTAACTGTGCTTCCTTGAATTATAATTAAAATCTCCAAGTAAATGAAGGAATCTCTCTCACGTCTTTATTTAAAATGCTTATTTTTGCCACAACACTCCAAATAACCTTTTTACATTTCTAAAAATAAATAAGGAGAAAAACTATGTGTTCACAACAAACCTCTAGGATTCATCTTTCCGTCTTCCTCTCAGTATGAATCAACTTGTTTTAATCACAGCAGTAAAACAGCCATAAAAGTTTCATAAGTATTCAATCACCTAGTGATCAATATTTCAAATGTGTATCAAAAGGACCTAAATCAATAGAGAATCTACAACTGTCAAACAGCTCTCATCTGCTCTGTAGCTTATCTAAGAGCAACTAACCCCAAACCAGAGTCTTACACTGTTGCTCAGGAGTTGGGTGTTCGTTTTGTAATTGGAAGGTTGCTAGTACGAGCCCCGGCTCTGATGGTCTCAGTCGTTGTGTCCTTGGACAAGACACTTCACCCATTCACAAAGAAATCTGTTGTGAACGACCAGTAACAAAGTTATACCTGCTCAGGAAGAAGGGCAAACACGGATTGATTCAAGCCTTCTAATTGGAAATATGATTCGGACTTTGATCTACTTCTGACCAGGCTGACCTGGTCTTTTCTAAAGACTTTTTAAGACCCAAAAAGGGAAACAGATTCAAGAATATTCAATAATACAGGATTATGGACTGAAGTTTGTGACATTTAAAAGTGTCTCTTATGAATTTTTAGAAAAATATATAATACCTGAATTTGTTTCTTGAAGTCCCTGCAACGCCAACCAACATGGCCACAAGCAAAGGGAACATCAGCATCCATCTATAAAGCCTAGTTATACTTCTCTGTCTGTAGCAACGAAGTAATGCTGCGCTGTTATCTGTTGATGCAAGGCGTCTCCATCACCTACACAAGGACAGACAGAGTAGAACCCAATTTTCTATCCGTTTACGTCAACAGAGAGCATATGCCTGTGATTGTTTAGTTCAACAACAGCCAGAGATCGCGTCACCAGAACGGGGCTATACAGTCGCTGTAATCAGTAGTTAATGCAGCGTTTAGAAACTACATGCTTTATAATGCAAGGACAGTTTATCTAATCTGGTGTTTTGGTGATTTTGAACACAAGAAGATGTAGAGAACAACAAAAAGGCTGCGGTGTTTGTTTCCATGTGTTTTTAGAGGATTCTACAAGCTGCACTTCCAGTAAAAAGCTTTACAGCTTAATAAAAAACTTTCTGTCGTCCATTTTTTCCTTGAGGAAAATGTGTGTAAATGTGTTTACAAGCTGATTAAAATAAAGTCTAGTGAATCAGAAACGACACTGTAATGGAAGGCAGACCCGCCATGAAAAGTTAGCACCCCTTGCTGTTCTGGTTGGTAATTGCTTTGCAACACTGACAAACCAACAGAGAATGGGGAGACAGAAACGGCGAACCATAAACGAAAAATGTCTTCATCAACACATCTGGGTGCGAACTTCCTGACGGAGAAGTATAAACTAGGACTAAGGCTTCAGCCCCCGCCACAGCCGACCCAGCTGCAGAACTCAAACCACCCACCTGTGCAGCCTCAGGTCCTGCACTAGACACAAAAATGTGTCCAGCAACCTCCCTGTCCTCAAATCCCCTAAATGGCTTCACCGCTTCCCCTATATTCAGTACAATTATTATGCAGCAAGAGAAAGTCGAATTATTGCCTTAGTCTGACTGAAATCAGACTTTTACTGTTCATCACCATGAGGTCAACCTCATTCCTGCCTGCTAACAAGTCGGTTTATGTCCATTGTGATGGCACGCAGATCTTCACTCAAATTAGTTTGACCTTTCAAAGACCTCAATATGCAGCTGTTCAATTATCCCCAGTAAGCAAGAGACGTCCAGGCTTTTAAATGTAACCAGAGGAAACAAATCTAGGCTTATTGTCACTACACCCGTTCATCACCTTGAGGCAGTTCTTTAATTTAACATCTGTCTGTGGTCGTTAAGGGACAACCAGCTCTTTATAGGAGGTCAGAGTTCAAACAACAGTTTGTTTTTTATGACTAAATCCAGAATCAAATTTGTTTGCAGAGAGCAAAACAATCTCATCCTGACACACGTTCCAGTTTTTCTCTGCCAGAAAATTAAGCAGTTTGCCTTCCGCAATAGTTCTGTCATTAATGGTCTCATAGACCTCAGGTTTTAGCGGAAGGCTGTTTAAACACCGGGGCATCCGCCATGATCTGCATCTATTATTGCATCTATAATATGAATAGTACAATTTATCTGAATAGATTTGTTTTATTTGGGTTATTTTAACACAATGGCAAGCCAAAATAAAATACAAGTAAAAACGGTTTTTAAAAAATGTAACAAGTAAACAGTCCAAATAATTATGTACAAAGTTAGAAGTAAAAAGTTGAGTTAATCAACATTCCTCATGGGTAAACAAGACGCTCACTGGCCGTTTTCCTGGTAAAATCTGTCAACATCCGCGTCCTCCTTGAAAACCACAACTTATCTGCTTGGAAACAGTTTTTTTTCAATTAAGAAAAAAATTAAAACTGCATTCTATGTCTAAAAGTATGTTTTTTCTCAATGACGCTCATTTTAGCACTAGTAATAGTGTTCAGTAAGACAGAAAATACAATCTTCAAAAAGATAACCCCTGTGAGCTTGAAATGTTCAAACAATAGTAATAAAAATAATCTAAACTATAATTAGCCATAATATTAAAGCCTTCTCTGTATGTAAATCACTGTAAACATATTGCCAGCTGAATCTCACCTGTAGAGACGAACTCGGAGCAGAGCAGCAACAGCAGCGCCCTCACTGACGCAGACGGAAAATGATTCATTTCCTCATTGGCTCGATCTCTCCGTCAGACAATTACATCGGGGCGAAGTTTGGAAGACGAAAACATTTTGAATATACATATATAAAACATATTTTGCAACAATAAAGTGTAAAATAAATCCCAGCAGCCTGTTATAGATTTAGAAACCGATGATGAATCCGTTGCGTCCTTTGAGGCGTGTCTCGAGTCCAGGTGAATTTTTGTGACGCCTGTTTTTATGGCAAGCCGTTTTAACATTTAATAGCTAAATTGGACATGCATTCTGGATATCAACAAATCAATTCTTCTCAGTAAAAAAAAAAGAAAAAAGATATCCATATAACTATTTGTCTTTGAATAACAGAACATTTCAACTATCTACAGGAGAATTCTTCTCAGGTCAAATTATGTCACATTTCCCATTCATTAGTATGGGGTCTGCAGCTGTTCCTATCCACAAATAGATGTTTCCTTGCTAGAATGAACATTTTGATTTGAAGAAAAAAAATTATTACAATGAGATATTTGAATTTTAGATATCTAGAATTCAATTGTTACCAGGCATTTGCTTCCGTATTTGCCAAACATTAAACATACAGTTTAAGCTAATGGGTGGTTGTGTTACACCACAACAGTTACTTTGATAGAGGACAAACACAAACTGTCTAGACCTACCCTGTGAAGGCTCAGCTCCCTTACAATGATTTGTTTCCGATGATAGTTCACGGATGTCAGTGCCACTTCGATGAGGTGTTAAAGTGAATCTGACCCTGAGGAAAGTGATAATCCACCTCACCATTAGAAAAAGTTTTTAAAAAAGAGAAAAAACTATGTACACTACATTTTATTTCAAGACGCCTGAGACTTTGGCATACATGCATACATATGGCAGTGGTATCTGAAACTATCTTGAATTCAAACTTGGACTGTTTCATGACAAAAACAAGTGTAGCATAGGCTACGGCAGTGCTTATCAAATAGTGGGGTTCAGAGTTAGCCAGGGAGGGTTCCTGGTAGCCGAGGCTTTGATTCATTCTTCGACAGTGATCACGCCTCGAGTCACTAGGTGGCCCAGCAGAAGAAGAAGTCTGCAAAAACAGAGCTGATAGTAGTTCTCTTCTCATGTTGTGGGAAATGCGGATGGAATCACGGAATTTAACAAATAAAATGGAATACTCATTTTAAAAATGCTTCTGTAGTTCTGTAGTGATGTGGCGACTGCTGCTCCTTTAAGGCTGCCTGTTGTTACCTGGGGTCTGCCCTCCTCTCCATGACAGACTAAACCCGGCAACCATGGCAAGAAAACTCGCTGAAACACCCATCCCAAACTAGGGCTAAGCCATATATATATATATATATATATATATATATATATATATATATATGAAAACACCTAGTAGCTCAGTGTTCCAACAACCACAAACAGCAACTGCTGTCACAACTTGAGATTGACAAGATACAACACAAATTCTACGGCAAAGGTCAGGACGTCAGTTCAGAGGGAGGTTATACTAACTTCCCAGAACAGACCCCCAATGAGTGAAACCATAGCACCGAGCAAGGAAGTGAGACAGATCTGAAACATAAGATGTGGCGAGAATGAGAGTCTCCTGGAAACAGTAGTTGAGCATTGAGAGCGATCCCTACCACATCAGTCTGTAAAACCAATGAGCTGATATACAGTTTCAATTCAATTTACTTTTATTTATATAGTGCCAATTCACAACAAATGTCATCTCAAGGCACTTTACAACAAAACTCATTATTCATGGGAGTGCTGCTCGACAGCTGCTCGGTGGCTGCATGCCCAACAGTGACCTGGATGGACAGGTTGTACTGTAAACTGAATTTCCCCTCAGGGATCAATTAAGTATAATTGAATTTAATTGAATTTCAATACAATTATCTGCAACGACCATCTTGGAGTCTGAGAAGACAGAGAAGAGACAGCATGGAGGATGCTCGGACATTTTGAGCATCCTCTAGACCGATGTTCCCCATCTAGCAGGGGGCATTAAAGTTGACCAGGGTACCAGACCGTGTGGAGCTTCTATGGGGAGAAAAACACAGAGAGAAAACTGGGTTAATAATCGCAATAACAGCAGAAAAAATATATCTGGAAAGTAGTAGAAGAGAAAAGTAGGAGAAGAAAAGTGTTCAGTCTGTCCTCCAACAGTCTAAGACTATAGCAGCATAACTACAAAAATAGCTCAGGATAACCTAAGCCATTCTAAAAATAAGCTTTATCAAAAAGGAAGGTTTTAAGCTTGTCTTGAAAATAGACAGAGTATCTGTGCCGCGGACTGTAGCAGCAGTGATCCTAGAGATGCTTGGCTATAAGAGCAGCCATGAGAAACAATACCCACCATGGAAAAGACGGCTGGAAGCTAACATTCAGGTAGCTCGGAGAGAAGTAGGCCAGCTGACGGAGGCCTAGAGAGGTGCAATGAAACGACCAATACCGAAGAGGTACATGCAGATGTCCATACCTGAAGCACTCAAAATTGCCAAACAAAGACTCCAAGCCTTGGCCAGCCACCTAAAGAGGTACACGAAAGACAATAAAGCCAGAAAAATAAACAGGCTGTTTGCAACACAACCAGCAAAGGTGTACACTCAGTGGCCGGGCAATAGCAGCAGAGTAGACCCACCAAGGCTGGAAACAGAAAGATGCTGGAAGAGCATATGGGAAAAGGAGGCAGCACATAATGGCAGTGCTCAATAGCTGGCCTCTCTGAGAGAGGAGCACAGCAATCTCCCTGAGAAGAATCCAGGCACCGTCACAGTGGCAGACATCCATGAAAGAGTCTCAGGTATTAAAATGGACGGCACCAGGCCCTGACATGTCAGGGCCAAGTCCTAAAGAAACTCACAGCACTCCATGAGCGCCTGGCAGCACAACTGAACCAGCTGCTAAGAGATGGGACTCACCCAGAATGGCTAAACGAAGGGCCAACAATCCTGATCCAAAGGATCCCACCAAAGTTGCAGTCCATCCAACTATCCCCCAATAACCTGTCTCTCCACAACATGGAAGGTAATGTCAGTCATAATCATGGCTAAGATAAGTAGGCACATGGATCAATACATGAGCAAAGCACAGAAAGGTATCGGTAGAGATACCAGAGGTGCTAAACACCAGCTCCTGGTTGACAGAACAATTGCCCAAGACTGCAAATCCCAAAAGACCAACCTGTGTACTTCCTGGATTGATTACAAGAAAGCCTGCGACTCGATGCCACACACATGGATCAACGAATGCTTGAAGCTGTACAACATCAACAGGACTGTTCAAGCATTCATTGCAAACTCAATGAGGTTGTGGAGAACCACCCGTGAGGCCAATGGCAAGCCACTTGCACAAGTGTCCATCAAATGTGGCATATACCAAGGTGATGCTCTGTCCCCACTGCTGTTCTGCATAGGTCTGAACCCCCTAAGCCAAATAATCAACAAGACTGGCTATGGATATCGCTTCAAGAACGGACCTACGATCAGCCACCTCCTCTATATGGATGACATCAAGCTGTATGCTAAGAGCGAAAGGCACATTGATTTCCTGATCCACACCACCAAGATCTACAGCAATGACATTGGGATGTCATTCGGCTTGAAAAAATGTAGTAGGATGGTCACGAAGCGAGGCAAGATAGTCCACACTGAAGGGGTCTCACTCCCAGAGGGAACAATAGCAGACATTGAGGACAGTTACAAGTACCTGGGAATACCACAGGCTAATGGCAACCTTGATCAGGCAACGAGGGAGGCAGCAACAGCCAAATACCTCAGGGTGAAGCAAGTCCTAAGAAGCCAGCTCAATGGAAAGAACAAGTCCAAGGCAATAAACAGCTACGCCCTGCCAGTGATCAGATACCCTGCACTGATCACAGCATCTCCTCATTCGAATACTGAACTGACTGCTTCAGTGAAGGGAAGGACACTAATCTAAGCCCCTGCGCCTGTTATGAATTTATCACAAAATCTCAGTAGATCACCGGCAAATGAAGGACAAACCCCAGGTGCAAATTTTTAGCCCCGTACACAATTCAGCAGTCATTAGGAATCTTGATAAATCGGGCCCTGTCTGTGTGCGTTTTTTTAACATATGTTAATATTTTGATATACTAACTTGGATAAAATCTGCGTTCCTGAATAAAAACTGTGAAAATATGTATTTCTCGTCATACTTTGAACTTTGTTTTCAAAATAATGGATCAATGCATACAAATGCTGAATATGTATAAAGAAAGTTCTCTGTGCTTTAAGGACAAAAGCTGAAGGACAAAATGCAGAGGAAGAAGGCGGGGTCAGACGCGTTTCCTTGACTTCACTGAAGCAGTCAGATCACTGAGAAGCACGATGGAGGGCACATCTCCACATGGTCTGTTCTGTAAGTAGAAAAGATTTAGTCGGTGTTCGGGGCACAGTTCTTTTCAGCATTACTATCCTATTAGTAGACTTCCAACACTTTCCTTCATTGTAATTCAATTAGAATAAGGCAATATAAAAGATAACATGGGAATGTCTATTTCTCTCCACATAGCTATTCTTTGTCTACTAAAGAGGAAGGACATTATGCTTGTTGTGAATCAGCACTAAACCAAAAAATTGATTGGACTTTTATGAATTACGACATCATAGCAAAGAAGCATACTAACATGCTATTATATGCTATAAAGTCAACGACACAAGACAAGCGACTGTCGGTTGTCGCTACATGGTTGGTCTAGGAGGGGTGAACCCTGGCAGTCAATGACTTGATGCAATCTGCTGGGATTTCTTAAAGGGAACGAGCTTTTTTTTTCAACCTGCACCTTATTTTTAGCAAATATTATGTTCATTTACTCACCTGGACAAATTTGGAGACACTTGGACCGCTTTGCGAGAAGTTTATATCCAGTCGTCACCAGCGTATATCCATATAATGGGAGTACAACATGACAGGTGATAGAATACTATAGAATAATCTTTTAATGTCCCACAAGGGGAAATCTATTTCAGTATGTCTTTAATAAAGCATTATCTGCACAAAAACTCGTTCATTTAAACAATGTTTTGTTAATAAATGTTTGCAGGACTCCCCTGCGAGTTCAGAACATCTTGTAAATGCTTATTTATTCGGTTCTGGGGTGATTTAGAGGCAATAACACAACTACACTAACAATTAACGATCCATCCTGGTTGTAGTCTGAGAAGGACTTTCACTCTGTGCTCTACGGCGGTTAGTTAGAAACAACTACTGCAGACATCAACATGGTTTGCATTTGCGTGCTTTCAAATTGCACTAACTGAATGACCAACCGGACTAATTTCAGCTACTACAGGCTCCTTTTCCACAACCTAAACATACTATTGCACTATTGGCAGACGGCTGGGACACCACTCTAATACCTGTTTACTGTAAATTGGAGTCAGTTACATTAAAAGTCTGTAAAAACCCCAGAAGTTAATACCTTAGTACTTCTGAGGTGTTTGAAACTCATAGGGGAACATCGCTAAAAATTCATAACTAAACATGGTTAAATGAAGGAGTTTTGAGGTAGATAATACCTTACTACAGCCGGCAAATCCCGTGTCCTGATTATTTTCCATTTTATGGATATATGCTGATCGCAAGTGGATGTAAGTGGATTCTCCTAACAGACTCCAAGTAGCTCCAAACTTGCCTGGGTGAGTAAATTAAAGTATTATTTGCTTAAATTAAGGTTCAGGTTGAAAAAAATAAATAATAGAAAACGTAAACTGACTTTTATAATGAACTGAACTTGATGGAATATTTAATATATAAGATTAATTGGATTTATTTAAATATTTTTGTTTCTTTTTTTCCAGTTCTGATCTTTTTATTGTGCTGTTCAACAGATCAAGGTTGGTAAACTTCTGTCACTTTAAAATTGTATTATGGAGTAACTCACCCTCTTCGAGATTCTTCTGCCAGTTGCATTTTTGGTTTTTAAAATGGGGGGGGGGGGGGGGCTGGGGCAGCGGTACCACTTCCTCGCTATTCAAACTCCAGCTTGCTACCAGGTGTGGTCGAGACTGAGCTTGCTTCAGGACTGCTGACACCATCAAGAAGGCTTGAGCCAATACCGATGCCTGAATCAAATTTAAGGGCAGCTCAAGTTTTTTAACCTGAAGAGGGCACTCTAATGAGGATTTTGTTAGATATAACATCTTTAATAAAAGTTTTTAAAAAACAGCAAACAGTTCTGGAGAGATTTAGATAGCACTATTAGACACACAATGATATAGTTTATCAGAAAAAAGGTTTATTTTGGAGTGAGCTGCACTTTAAATTGTTCAAAACGGTTATTTGGATTTAACAACTCAAATGTAAGGAATAATCCTAATTTGGATAATAGGATGTTGGTTAGTCTTATTCAAAAGTTAAATCATGATAATTGTTTCATTTCAGTCCTTCCAGCTGGTCTGACTGTGAGTCCCAGCAGATCTCAGTTCTTTGAAGGAGAATCGTTGTATCTGAGCTGTGGGGAGGACAGCAGCTCTGCTGGATGGACTGTGAAGAGAAACACAACTAAGAGTCTAATGTCTGAGTGTAAAGATGGATGGGGGAAACCAGATGGACAAACCTGTAAAATGACCTACATCTACCCATCGGACACTGGGTTCTACTGGTGTGAGTCCATAGATGGAGCATCCATCAGCAGCAGCATCAACCTGACCATCAGTGGTAAGATGAGAGTGTGGAGTTAGTGTTGATGAAGCTGTGTGGAAATGGATGAAATGCTGTAGTTTGTCTCTGTGTTGAGGTGGATCAGTGATCCTGCAGAGTCCTGTCCTCCCTGTGATGGAGGGAGATGACGTCACTCTGAGCTGTCAGACAAAGACCACTCCCTCCAACCTCCCAGCTGCTTTCTATAAAGACGACTTCATTATCAGAACTCAGCCTACAGTTAATCTGACCCTCCACCAGGTGAGCAGCTCTGATGAAGGCCTCTACAGGTGTAGCATCAGGGGTCATGGAGAGTCTCCATCCAGCTGGATCTCTGTTCAAGGTAAGAGTAATTGAAAATATTATTTTAATTTTGGTTTTCCAATTAAATGGTTTGCTAATGTGTAATGACTTTCTTTATTTTAGAGAATCCATCAACCACGTCTGATCATCCAAATTCTCCTTCACCTACACCCACCTCCTCACCTCCCTCCCAGTTTATTCCCTACCTGTTCCTGTCTCTAGCATGTGGTGTTATGGTTTTACTGTTACTGGTGGTGGTTCTGGCTGTGAGACGATGTGTTCAGAGAAAATCTGAAGGTGAGACAAACCATTTTCTGTTGTTTAAATCAAGTTTAACATCCACAAACATAAATATAATTTGTTTCAAGAATCAATTACAGTTCACGTTGATTACTTTTGTTTTATTCTAGTAAGTGAACGTGGGGAAACCTTGACTTACAGTGAGATCAAAACGTCTCATCATCAACGACAGAAAACCAATTTAAACAACGGTAAACTTATCTTTTTGTCTTCATGCTGTTTTTTTTTGTGAGACTTTCCATTTGTGAATAATAACTTAATGACAAGAAATCAATACTTATAAATTGCTTTGATTTCTGAAGCTTTGCTGGGTAGAAGCTAAAATACAAACTGTAGAACTAGAGCTAGAGTTTAACCACAGTGGGACCTTTGTTTAGACTCAGCTGTGTTTTACAATCTGAGGTTTTAATAAAGACAGATTGTTTTGATATTTTTAGGAAAATAAAATTTTGAAACTACAAAGTGATTCAATGACATCATTAATAATTTTAAATACTGGCAGAAATTGCTTCAGAAACTGACTCTATTGAAACACCATAGCTTTTATTATTACATGATTTATAGTATTTCTGTCTTTAGAGGTGTAAGAAGTGACATTTTATTGTCAACCAGCAAAGGGGCATTTTAAGCAGATCTCATAGAATCTTTGGTTTGCTATGTTGCTAAGTCAGTCCTTCCATTCTTTTCTGAAATAAGTATTTCTTAAATACCTAAATGATCCATTGATAAATTGAGATAATTGCATTCTCTGTTGATACTTAGCTTCTGTCCATCCTGGTAAACGACAGTAACTATCCCACCCTATGAACTGCACTTTGTGCTGCAGTTTGTGGTTTGTTTCTTCTTACTGACACAAATAGACTCTGTGGTCTTCTCTGTTCGGTTTCCTGTTCATCATCTTTTCCACTAAAACGGTGATACATACAAACTAAAGTCAATAAATAAAACATAACGATGACAAATATCTTATTAAAATGTTACATTTCTTCTGTTTCATATTTTTTTAGTTTCATTCGCAAATATCCTTCTAGTGTCAACAGTAAAGCAGTTATAAATTGTCCTTTCCGTTTTGTCATTTTTCTGATGGTCTTTCTTTTTTAGTTTCTAGCCTTTAATGACATTCAGTCAAAACTATTTTCTTGTGATGATGACACATTTAATGGGAAAGTTTTTTTGTTTGTTTGTTTGTTTTCTTGGGTTTTTTACCATTCTGGACCTGTTTTCTAGCATGCATCATGTACATTTATTCAACCAGACAAGTTTGGAGCCTCTTGAAGTCCTTCGGAAGAAGTTTAAGTCCATTTGCGATCAGATATATATACATATAACGGGATTTGTTGGGGCATTAAAAGTGTAGCCTCTAAATAAGGTATTATCTGCCACAACGCTCCTTCATTTCATTAATGTTTTGTTAGGAATCATTAGCACTATTCCCCTGTGAGTGTGGAGCATCTCTGAGGTGCTCTGTTGTTGTCTTCTGGGGTTTTTTACATGTTTTTAATCCAATCTAATCCAATTTAAACTAATTAGCGAGTCCAATTAGTTATTTTGTTAGTGAAATTTGGAAACATGCAAATGTGAACAATATCGATAATAGTAGTTGCAAGCTCTTGGTTTTTTAGGTTCTTACTTTGATACACAAATAAAATAGAATTGTTTTTTTACCTTTTTATTCTGACAGTTTCGTTGACAGCTGTCGCCTTCCTCAGAGCTTCCACCGGTGTTATTGTGGCGTCTTCCACTGTTTATGTGTGAGCAGTATGTCACAATGTCGCCCCCTACTTCCCGTGATGTTACAGAGCACTGCGTCCCATGCTTATGCTAAGGTGTAGACTCATTCAACTCTCTTCATGGTTGACAGTGTGTGTTTTCTTATTTCTGCTTCTTTGATCCATTGTTTGAGTCCTTCTGGTTCAAGTTCTGTCTAACCGACGGATGTGTTTTGAGGGCTTCAGGTATGGGCATTTGGCTGTACCTCTTGGGAATTGGTCTTCCCGGCTCCCATGGTTGCCTTTATAGCCAAGTATCTCTAGTATCACTGCTGCTGAATTGTAGATCAGCTCATTGGTTTCAGTGATTGTTGTGGTATGGATCACTCTCACTGCTTCATTCACAGTGTCCAGGGGACTTTCCATAAGTACTTCACTTAGCAGTTGTAATTGTCGTCAGGGTTGCCTTGTCCTCATTCTCACCAAGATCTTATCTTTCAGGTCGTCTGCTGCGTCACTCAGCGTTATTGTTTCACTCATCAGGGCTCCGTTCCCATTTTCTGATTGGGGAGTTGGTGTATTCTCCTCCCTAACCTGGCATCCTGGCTTACCCTTACTGCAGCATATGTGCTGTATCTCGTCAATCTCTACTTGTGATAGCAGTTGCCATTTGTGAATATTGGAATACTGAGCTACTAGTTGTTTTGTAGTCAACTGTAGGGATGGGTACCGATGTTAGATGCCAATGGCACCGGTTCTGACATAAATAGCAGTAACCAGACCGAAAAGTAACGCATATTTCGGTGCTTTATTTCAGTTTTTTTTTTTTCAGGGATGCCAAGCACTATGGATTCTGGGCATACAATAAGCAAAGAGGGATGCCCTATATCACCAGAAAAGGCTTACATTGTTGCTTTCTTTTGCAAAAAACTGCTAAAAGTTAGGGCTGTCAAGATTAATGAATTAACGTGGGTCGATTAACTCCTAGATTAACTAAACTTCTCATCACAACTAACGCATAAACAGAACACTGCCCTGTTTATAATTTAGCCAGCACCGCATCAGTTCGCCCTAACCAGGCAAACTGCGGATTATTGTGCAGCAGCGTGGGAATGTCATCTCACTGTGTGCATATGCAGTGTGGTCCTTTGGCCACCTCATTGTTCTAGCATAGTATCCAATCATTGGCAACTGTAACTGTTTAGTTCCCTACACTTGTTCTTACACTGAGCTGGCTTCTTAGGACTTGCCTCATTCTTGGAGGCATTTGGCTTTTGTTGCTCTCTTCTTGCCTGTTCGAGGTTGCCATTTGCCTGTGGTGAGTACATCTCTTAGCAGCTAAATGGTAAATGGTCTGTGTATAGCTCTTTACTCAGTTCCTATGGACCCCAAAGTGCTTTACACTACATTCAGTTATTCACCCATTCATGCACACAGCTGCCTTAGGGTACACTGACAGAGGCCCGGCTGCCAACCCTCTAACTGCCACCAGTAGGCATCAGGTGAAATGTCTTCCCTAAGGACACAACGACTGAGACAGTCAGAGCCAAAGCTCAAACTCCCAAATCCTGAATTATGGTCGCCCTTCAGGTGGGCTCATTTGTGCTCAAATGTTTTCTATGTTTGCATGGATGTATATCAATTGTCTAAGCGAACACTGTAAAATATGGGAGTACAGTTAGTCCAAGATGATTTTCCATAAAGGTATAAAAAAGTATGACTTGACTTGATTCGTTTGATATAGAGCATGGCTCTGGTTAAATGATCTCTGGCTGCTGTTGAGCTGACCAATCACAGACATACGCTCTCTATTTACGGAGACAGATACGTGGAAATTTTATCTCTACCTTGTCCGTCATTGCATAGGTGAAAGAGAGTCCTTTCATTGGCAGATAATGGTGTTACGTCTATCCATTTCAACGTAGATGGAGAAGTATAAACTAGGCTTGGGGAAGACTTAACATTTTCACTGGCTAAGAGGATATTGACTGTGTAGTTGAAATCCTTTCTAATTTGTATTAGCCAACTTCTGCGTTGAATGACTTCTTATCAGAAGAATTCTTATTGCTCAAAGTGTATGAGTCTGTGTGTGTTTACTGAGGTGAAAAAGGACTGGGTAGCTGTAAGAACAATTTTAAGCTTTAGAACAGCTGTAGTTAGTAACACCAGAAACAATTGTTCTCCTGATAGCATTTTAAAAAGTGAGTACTTTTAACAGTAGCGGCAGCTTTACTATCAATCCACTAGAGCTGGGATTTGCTTTGCATGTCACATTTTCAGAGATGCTAAAAGTCATTGATGCTTTGAAATGAGTTTCAGTGACTGAAAGCATACTGCGGAACTCATGAAGGGAAAAAACGAAAATGGAGAACATCGCAGGAAAGCTACCTCAGTCCTGTGGTTCATCCTCCTGCTGATCCTGATCCTGTCTGATTTCTTGTTTTCCTGTTTGTTTGTTTTTTCTTTTTTGAGCAGATGAAATGTCCCCTCGTTTCTATTTCAAATTTTGTCTGATATTATTTCTGATCTCTGTCTAGCTGGAGGGCACGGTTTGACCACTCTGCCAAATCAGCCATATCATGAATGACATGGCAGCAGCAAGTTAGATGACATTGTGTTGGAGATTGAAGTGTACAGCGCCACCTGTCAGCAGCTAAGAGAAATATATTTTAAAAACCCAACGTTTATGCTAACCAAAAAGCAAAAGACACATTATTATACATTATTATTATACATTATTACACACAAAGAAAAAATGAACGTAATCAATATATGGGCCCCCACGAGGCAAGGATAAGCTGTATAAACGATGAATTGATGGATGTTTTCACTGAGGTTCTCTAGTGGCTGAAACCCTCAGAAATGACAGTGATTATGAGTATAACCGTTGTTAAAATGGGCTATGATGGATATGGATTGAAATAAATAAACCATTCAGCCAGTATATGTGTTTTGTATATTGACAAAAATCTTCACTCGAAACTTTCTTGTTATTTGAAACATGTGACTCCTTCTGGGTTTAATGGCATCACAACTGACTGTAAATTTGAGCTCTAAAAAGAAAACAAAATAAAGACAGATTATTGAATGTAATTGATAACTAAGAATCATTTAGCGGCATATTCCCCTGCAGTACAAGCAGAACTTTAAAAGTTGTTATCTATTTGTCTCTACTCTTTCTTTACCAACTCAAAGCTTCACAGATGATAAATTAGAGGTTAGATCTTATCTTGTAGCTACCATCAGGCTGAAACTGTTTGGGCCTCTCATTGTGGTCTGCTACATGTGATTGTTGGTTCGGCTCAAGCTCCGAGAGACTTGTTATTTTCTACTCTGCGGTAAAATGTTTAATCTCACAAAGACAGTCAACAAGCTTTTGGTCTGACTCTTAGTTTGAGATAAATTTCCATGACATCTTTATTGATTTGATGCAAAGGTGTTTAGAAAAAAAGTATAAACTTGCTGCTGTTCATTAGCTCTATGATGGTTTATCAATATTTGTTATTTAATGTGGCATCTTAACAGCAGTTACTTAAAGTACAGTGCAGTAATGAATGCTGCTTTCATTTTGTACTGAGAGACCCATGTAGAGAACAGAGCTGTAAAGACAAATGATGTTGGGTACAGACAGGAAAACCTCAGTGGAAACAGAAGCAGAGGTAAAACCCTCCACATGTGTGACTAAAAAGACTGTTTACAGCTTCTCTTTTTAGATGCTCTGATCAAATTTGCAGTTGTGACACTAAGTCAGAAGATGAACACAAACCAGAGCATCATTTAAAGATCTTGTGAGATTCATCGAAAGGCATGTCAGAATCTTATCAGACCCACTATATGGAGATATCAAGCATGTTTCATTTGGAACAAGTGGATCTAAGAATATTTCCAAACCCAAGCAATATTCAGGTCGTGGAGTAAAAGGAAAAAGTTTTGCTACAACTGTTGCACCTGCGGAGACAATTGAAAGAACCGGTAGACTGAGGTCTGTTCCACAATCAACTATTTGTGCTTTTTGCACACTGGATCATTTATTGGAGCAATGTCAACAATTCACTGAACAGAAACACAGGAATAAGATGGATTTTCTGAAGAGCAAGAAATTGTGCTTTGGCTGTTTACGTACTGGACATATCAGCCAAAAATGCGAGGGGCGTTTGATCTGCACAATCTGTGGTCAAAGGCATCCAGCTGCACTGCATGTATATCAAAGAGCACCTGCCAGACAAGACTTAAATCACAATCCTATATCATCTCAGTCAACTGCTGCTCCTGCAACATGTGGTCATACAGGGGCCAGAACAGATCGCTGCCTGCTGCCAATCTTGCCAGTCAAAGTTAAAGCGTCTAAAGGAGATGAAGTTATACAGACGTATGCATTCTTAGATCCTGGCAGTTCAGCTACATTTTGTACAGAACATCTTATGAGAAGGCTTAATCTAGTTGGGAGGAAAACTCAATTTATTTTGGATACCATGGGAGAGGAAAGCGTGGTGCCAGCATTTACCTTCTCTGGGCTGGAAGTATCTGCATTGGATGGCAGTTGTTTTTATGAACTGCCAGAAGTACTTACCCAGAAGAAGATGCCTGTGAGCCTTGATAACATTGCAACCAAAGTAGACCTGGATAAATGGCTATATCTTTCAAAGGTCACAGCCCACACTATAAAAGCATCAGTGGATTTGCTAATTGGAAGCAACGCACACAAGATGATGGAACCTTGGGAAATCATGTAAGCCATGAGAACAGTACTTGGATGGGTTGTCAATGGTCAGTTACAAGATGACAGTAGCAGCCTGAGAAAAAAGCAGATCACAGCTACGGTCAACATGATTTCTGTTTGCACATTGGAAAAGATGCTGAGGGACCAGTATAACCATGACTTTGCGGAAAGAGTGACGGATGAAAGGAGGTTATCACAGGAGGATGAACGGTTTATGGAATCTGTTGGAGGTTCTGTAAGACTAAAGGATCATCAGTACAGCCTGAAATTACCTTTCAAAAAGGAAAATATGTCACTACATAACAAGCAAAGGGTACTGGGCCTGAAGAGGAAATTATTGAACAACAAACAGTTCTTCAAAGAATACAGCATATGCATTCAGGAACTGATTAATAAAGGCTATGCTGAGTAAATACCTACCCATCCAGCAAGAGGCTGTAGTGGAAGAGTGCGGTACGTACCTCATCATGGCGTTTATCACCCGAAAAAAAAAGACACTTAGAGTAGTCTTTGATTGTGCTGCAACTTATAAGGGAACTTTGTTAAATCAGAAACTATTACAGGCCTGATCTCAACAGTTCATTACTTGGAGTCATCCTACGATTCAGACAGGAACCTGTGGCAGTCATGGGAGACATACAAGCTATGTTCCATCAAGTTATGGTCCCAGAGGAAGACAGAAACTTTCTTAGATTTCTGTGGTGGAAAGATGGAGACCTATTAAAGGAAGTAATGGAGTACAGCATGACTGTCCATTTGTTTGGAGCCGTATCTTCCCCGAGCTGTGCCATCTTTGCTCTAAGGAAAACGGTGGATGATAACATGAGGGACTTTTCATCAGAAGTGGTTCAGACAGTGAAGGAAAACTTCTACATAGATGATTGCCTGAAAAGCATGACATCGGACAAAGAAGCTATCCAACTGATCATACAGCTGACTGAACTCTGTCAAAGAGGAGGGTTTATGTTAATAAAGTGGACTAGCAACAGCCGTGTAGTGCTACAGTCTGTGCCCGAGAAGCACAAGGCACAAGGCCTCAAGAGTTTCGACTTGGATAAGGATCAGTTACCCATCGAACGAGCTCTGGGTTTACAATGGTGTACTGAAACCGATTCATTCCAGTTTAAAATGGAGACACAACAAAAACCATTCACAAGACGTGGGATGTTATCAGTGTCTAGCTTGGTATACGACCCCTTTGGATTTATTGCACCTGTCTTGCTACCTGTTAAAATCTTTCTTCAAGAACAATGCAGAAAGAAACTAGGATGGGATGACGTTATACCTCAGGACATCTTGCAGCAGTGGATTAAATGGTTAAAGGAGCTGAGTGCCTTATCCAGGTTCAAAATTGAGAGGTGTTTTAAACCAAAATGGTTTGGAAACATTATGCATGCACAGCTACATCACTTCTCGGACGCGAGTGAGCTAGGTTATGGGACAGTTACATACCTCCGAATGCAAAATGAGAAGGGAGATACACGTGTTGCATTGTTGGTGGGAAAGGCCAGGGTCACCCCATTAAAGCCTGTCACCATTCCACGACTGGAACTTTCTGCAGCCGTTCTAGCGGTACGTGTTGACGTGATGTTACAAGAGAGTTTAGGATTGCACTACAGGAGTCTGTCTTTTGGACTGACAGCACAACAGTGATCAAATACATTCGAAATGAGAACAAGCGTTTCCATAAATTTGTGGCAAACAGGATTACAACTATAAGAGAGAGAACCAGTATTCATCAATGGCGATATATAATCTCTAAAGAAAATCCTGCTGATAATGCTTCAAGAGGAGTGAGGAACACAAACTTCCATAACGATTGCAGGTGGATAAAGGGTCCACAATACTTGTATAAGGCAGAAGAAGACTGGCCAGACAATACAGCTGACACTACAATGGAAATGAATGATCGGGAGGTGAAAAGGGAAGTCATGGTGAATGTGGTCACTGTGAAAAGTTCACCAAATGCCACAGATCATCTCATATCCTACTTCTCAGACTGTGGGAAGCTGAAAGTAGCTGTGACATGGTTTTTGAAGGTAAAGAACTTACTTGTGAGCATGGCTCGCCAGAGAAAGGGACCAAAGACTCCCGATCGACCCAAAAGAAAACAAGTTCTATCGATGGAAGACCTGAATGCTGCTGAACTTGCCATTGTGAAGTATTGTCAACAGAATAGCTTTAAGGAACAGATTACCGGCTTGTCATCTGCGAAAGGCTCTGTAAGCAAGCGTAGCACTCTCTTTAAATTGGACCCAAATTTGCAGGATGGGCTATTGAGAGTTGGAGGACGGCTCGCTAAAGGTTCCTTACCACCCGAGTTAAAACATCCATTCATCTTATCAAAGGATGAGCAAATTGCCACACTAATCATAAGACACACACATATAAAACTTGGTCATAGTGGACGGAACCATATGTTGTCTACACTAAGGAGGAGATATTGGATTACAGGTGCCTATTCAGCTGTCAGACGGATTGTCAACCAATGTTGTATTTGCAGGAAATACAATGCTTGAATGTTGGTGCAGAAAATGGCGGACCTACCTAAGAAAAGAATACTCCCCGACCAGCCACCATTTACTAACACTGGCATGGACTATTTTGAGCGTGGGAGGGGTGTGTGTGTGTGTGTGTGTTTTATTTTTTGAGGGGGGTGGGGGTTGTAGCCGCTGTAGCTGTTACTGTGGCGCTGCTGTATGTCAAACACTTGCATGGGGAAACGTTATTTACACCTGCATGCTCACACAGAAACCTAGGTGTAGGGACATCAGTGTCAGTTGTTGGGTTAAGATTATCATCAATAGATTGTTGGTACCAAGAGCTTTCCAGCAACATTTCTCTAGTATTTAGAAACCCATTTTGTGTGTCGTGAGGAACATCAATCAGAACAAATTTTCAATGCCCACATACTGTACCCTCCCTATGCATTTACATTACACACAAGGTGTTGGGGTCCACTGGAACCGGGGCTAATAAAAGTGTGGAAGGTGTACTGTAGGTCGTGTGTACCTCCACTCTTTCTTCCTCCTTTCTGGGGCTACTGATAGTGTTTTCTGCCCCTCCTGCTCCCACACAATTTTGGAACATTATTGAAAATTCAACCCCCAACATTGTCTGCTCTTACATGTTACCCTCTTTCTTGTGGGAACAAAACTTTATTTTTCTAGCCCTATCCAACCTGCAAATTAGGGGTACAACACTAAAAATAAGACTTTACCGGTGTGTCTCCTTATCATAACTGATAGAGCCTTGCAATTGATTTAGCAAGAGAGAGAAGCATCTGATGTTGTTGAGGAAGAGGTTTCAGAATGTAAGGATCACATTTCTGCAAATTCTGAGTTTTTTTTCACATAACAGTTGTGTGACAGGGTGAGGGTCCTGTCACTGCTATATTTGCCACAGAGATATTGAATCCCGCCTGGTCTCTTGTTGTAATCGTAAAATCATAAAAGCGCCTTGCCACATAGGCACCGACATGTAGTTTCTGTTTCTTTCCCCAACAAAACTGAGACTTCTTTATTTCTTTTTATGGTGAAAAAACCTGTACTCGAATTGCATAATTCTAGGTTATCGAAACCTATAGTGATAAATGTAAAGCTAGCACACATAACTAACTGCCATTAATCCTGTGATACCTATTAAAATACTGACTAAATGTATTTTGGAGTGGGAATGCGAGTAATTCTGAAGTATAAGTTAAAAACCTGTCCTCATTGCTGCTTGGTTTCTCCCACCAATTAATTTTTTTCTCTCAGAAAGTTCTAATTTCTCCTTAACTGTGTCATCTTCCTGCTGCTGGCCTCTGGTCTTATTCCTCCTCCCTAGCTCTGGTTTTGTAACAATAACGATAGGAAAATTAGGAAAGCAAAATTTTAAAATAGAAAAAGGCTGAATAACAGTGATATTTCTGAGATAATTAGGATCAAGTCCCTTTTTGTGCCACAGATATTTTTTCTCAGTCACTTATATTCTATTTTCATATGTGCAGACGCTCCCTGACCTCTGACCCTGCCTACTGCTCAGTCTTTTTTTAATTGTTTCTTTCAAGTAAGTGGACGATAATAGTGAGCACAAACTCTGCACATGAGGGTTGGGATTATTCCCAGCATGAACTGACTAGCAAGAAATGTAAAACAGGGAACATTAGTATTGTTAGCCAGCTTAACATGATATCCACTTTTTTTTTCAGTTCACTTTTGTTTATATAGCGACAATTCACAACAAATGTAATCTCAAGGAACTTTACAACAAAAGTCATTTCAATACAATTATACAAACATTCCAATCAGTTAAACCTTTCCTATATAAGGAATCCCAGCAAATTGCGGTGAGTCATCGACGTGAGGTTGTGCCCGGATCATACAGACTCCAACCACAGCAATCCCTCAGACTGAGCAAGCATGTAGCAACAGTGGAGAGGAAAAACTCCCCTTTAACAGAAGAATCCTCAGGCAGAACCAGAACCAGAATGTGGCTCAGTACAAGCGGTCATCTGCCACAACCGTCTGGGGGTCTGAGAATACAGAGAAGACACAGCATGGAGGATGCTCACTGACTTTGAGCATCATCTGGACCGATGTTCCCCATCCAGCAGGGGGCATTATAGTTGAACAGGGTAACAGATCGTGTGGAGCTTCTATGGGGAGAAAAACACTGAGAGAAAACTGGGTTAACAATCACAATAACAGCAGAAAAAATATATCTGGAGAGTAGTAATAGAGAAAAGTAGAAGAGAGAAGGAAAGCGTGAGTCTGTCCTGCAAAAGTCTAGGCCTACAGCAGCATAACTACA
Organism: Apricaphanius iberus; assembly: GCA_028564705.1. Taxonomy (NCBI): domain Eukaryota; kingdom Metazoa; phylum Chordata; class Actinopteri; order Cyprinodontiformes; family Aphaniidae; genus Apricaphanius; species Apricaphanius iberus. Next base: position 95,727 of record JAPXFQ010002407.1, read on the forward strand.
GCGATAACTCTGGATAACCTAAGCCACTCTAACTATAAGCTTTATCAAAAAGGAAGGTTTTAAGCGTAGTCTTGAAAACAGACAGATTATCTTCCTCACGGACCAAAACTGGGAGCTGGTTCCACAGGAGAGGAGCCTGATAACTAAAAGATCTGCCTCCTATTCTACTTTTAGAAATCCTAGGAACTACCAGCAGACCTGCGTTCTGAGAACGAAGTGCTCTGTTAGGAACGTATGGAACAATCAGATCTCTGATGTATGATGGAACTTGATTATTAAGGGCTTTTTACGTAAGGAGGAGGATTTTAAAGTCCATTCTGGATTTAATAGGGAGCCAATGGAGAGAAGCTAAAACAGGAGAAATGCGATCTCTCTTTTTAATATGCATCAGAACTTTTGCTGCAGCATTTTGGATCAACTGAAATCTTTTAATTGCATTTTGTGGACTTCCTGATAATAAGGAATTACAGTAGTCCAGCCTTGAAGGAAAAAATGCATGGACTAGTTTCTCTGCATCCCTCATGGAAAGGATGTTTCTAATTTTAGCAATATTCCGGAGGTGAAAGAAAGAAATCTTAGAAACCTGTTTAATATGGGATTTAAATATCATGTCTTGTTCAAAAATTACACTGAGGTTCTTTACATTATTTCCAGAGGACAAATTAATGGCAACCAGATGAAGTGGTTTAGCAGTTTATTTTTTAAAACTTCTGGTCCAAAGACAACAACTTCTGTCTGTCTGAATTTAAAAGAAGAAAATTCAGAGTCATTCAGGTTTTTATGTCTTCATGCTTATAATGTACCTAACTGATTGGTTTCATCAGGTTTTATGGATAAATATAATTGTGTATCATCAGCATAACTGTGGAAATTCATTCCATGTTGTCTAATTATTTTACCAATTGGAAGCATATAAATAGTAAAGAGAATCGGTCCAAGCACAGAATCCTGTGGTACTCCACAAGTAACCCTTGAGTGTGCAGAAGATTCATCATTGACATGAACAAACTGGAATCTGTTGGACAGATATTATTCAAACCAACCTAGTGGTGTTCCTATTATACCGACACTTTGAAGCCTTTCTATGAGAATATTGTGATCAACAGTGTCAAAAGCAACACTGAGATCTAACAGGACCAGAATCGTCACCAGTCCATTGTCTGAGGCTATGAGAATATCATTAGTAACTTTTAACAGTGCTGTTTCAGTGCTATGATGAGCTCTAAAGCCTGACTGAAATCCCTCAAACAGGTTGTTGCTGTTTAGATGCTTACATACTTCATTAGCAACTATTTTCTCAAGAATTTTGGATAAGAAAGGAAGGTTAGATATAGGTCTGTAGTTAGCTAAATGATCTTGATACAGGGAGGGTTTCTTAAGTAAAGGTTTAATTACAGCAACCTTAAATTCCTGTGGCACATATCCATTAATTAAAGATAGATTCATCATGTCTAGAACAGGGCCAGGAACCAGAGGGAACAGTTCCTTAAATAATTTGGTTGGTATTGGGTCTAACATACAAGTTGAGGGTTTAGAAGAAGCTAATATTTGTGATAATTCATAGGGTTCAACAGAATCAAAATGGTACAGAGATAAACATGGTTCTACAGTTCTCTCTGATACTGCCTCATTTACTGAAAGAGAGTTATTCATGTTTGGGAGAATGCCAATGATTTTATTTTTCAACATGCATTAACTGTTCATCATTCAGCTACATTATCTGCAACATAACTTAATTTACAGCTTGTGTGGAGAAAACTCTCAAGTTTTAGCCTTTTGTTGGATCTGGATCGGTTGTCTAACATGCTGCTCTGCACCTGTATGTGATTAACTGTTTCCCACTAGCTTGTGTACACTTGAAGTGTGCTTTAGGACTGTGACATTGCCTGATGGGAAACATATGTTACTGTACATTAACGGAATAAACTACTGAAAAGAAGTGCAGGGGACAGAGGGCGCTGACACAGATTGTGCTGGAGACATGTCCCACAGATACCCTGTGTCTGTTACGCCAATGTCCAGTACGGAAGATGACATAATGAGCCACAGGATGAATTGTTTATTTAAAAATCAAACACCACCATCTGCAATCACGTAGCGCCATGGGATAAGTGAAATGACTTGTACAATTTTAGATGTTTTAAACTTGAAATATTTGGTAGAATAGCAAGTTTTTTTAAGTAAATAGGTTCAAGTCTTGGTGTAAAATTATAAGATAAAGTGACAGTATGTAGTTTTTGCAGTACATCTTTGAAAATAGGCATCAAAATATTATGTAATAATAATTACGTAAAGCACATTAATTGCAAAATATTGGCGATATTGTAAAATATGACTTTAAAAATCAGTTTTAAAATACATAGGCGCGGGTCCTCTTTTCAGGAGAAAGCCATATTAGACGACGTCTTTACTTCTACAAGAGCCCGGATGGACAAAGCGGACCAAGCCCGCTATTAAAACATTGATTTTCCCTAAAAATGCAAAAAAGTTTTGCCATAAATACATTTTTACCTCTTCGCTAGTTCCAAGCGATGAAAGAGAGACTGATGTGCTCGTCATGTTGCTGCAAATAGATCATTCTCAGGGAATTTAGCGTTTGAAACCAGCACTAGTTGGACCTCCGTTGTTGAGTTTCTTACTCAAAGACACAGATACCGCATGCTTTTTATAATTTAGGTATGCACTGCCCCCTACTGGCCGAAAATTACACACTGTGCCTTTAAGCCAAAGTCTTTGAACATGACTTAAGTCCGACTCAAGTCCAAATCATGTAAGTCGTGTCCACACCTCTAGGTTGTCTTAACACTGAAATGTCACTAAAATATGACGCCTTAATTCTTGTAGATATTTTTTTGTTTCATTTAAATGTATTTTGTGATTACAGAGCGTTCACCAGAAGTTATCTACTCTTCAGTGAGATAAACCATCAGTCACATCTGTCATGACCAGCTGCTGGCTTTCAACTCGTACCTCCAGAGCCAGACACAGTTTACATCTGCGGATTTTTCTTAATACATTTTTTTTTTCATCAATTGCTCCTTTGCCATGAATGTGTTCTTCTCCACATTTTTATCTTTGGTTTTAATACTTTTTTCATTTAAACATTTTTATCTTTGATTTTTTTTTTAAAGATGTGGACTCAACTTGCTAAACTGCAGCAAAACATGTTTAAATATACAAAGTGAAACCTTTGAGTCGTTTCTCTGTGGCGATCCAGTCTAAAGTTTCTTCAGAGACGTAAAAAGAAATTCAGCCACAAATGCAGATAAAATATTTAAACCCAAATGAGAATTAGAAGCTGTAGAAAAACATCAATGTGTTCAATAAGAGTAACCACTTTAATGCATTTTGCTTTGTTTTTAATAAATGTGTGCTTTCATGACTGAAAAAATGTAAAAGCTAATATTCATTTAAGATTTTCTGCGTTTTATTTCACCCTCTGTTCTTTTTGAATCAATTGTAGGAAAGAAAGAATTAGAGGAATGTGAAATACCTGTGGAGGAGAGCAAAACAGGAAGACTGAGGGAATTTGAATAATTAAAGAGAAAGGACTTACCTTTGGCATGCATTACATTCATTTACTCACCCTGACAAGTTTGGAGCTACTTTGTGTCCTTCAGGAGAAGTTTAGGGTTAGCGTATAGTGAAAGTCATGAGGGCAAGCATTTCTGCCACAAAACTCCTTCATTTCAGAACTAAGAGCATAACCCTGGAGTGACCAGGGAAGAAGTGAAATCTGCTGATTTTATTCTGTATTCTGTCACTAAATGATCTGCTGTTATTAGTAGCAACACGGTGAGAGGATCAGACCGGCTGAATCAGTGTCACAACTCTGTAAAACACTGAAAATTCTCAAGTTTGCAACCTAAAACCAACTTCAGTCTGGTTTCATTTAGCTTTTCATAGTGCTGAATCAGAGGCTACAGAAACACAGGGTAAAAAAAATCACATTATAATCTATTTTTACCTGTTAATATTTAAAATGATAATGTACTCAGTAGTATTTATTTTTGTTACTCAACTAAGCCCGAAGGCCAAATGAGCTGAATGGAGAATCCACTGCTATCACAAATCAAGTCGTTGAATCCACGTCAATTTTTTCCACAGAAACAAAATAATGAATATGGAACAAGATATAAAAAGCTGATGTCATTGTTTTAAGAAAACAGTCCTTTACTGTGCTTTTTCTTTTAAATTATCCTCAGCATATAACTAAAGGCTGCTGTTCATTTAAAACTATAAATCCAAGACCAAGCAGCTAAACTCTCCTGTAGAGGATTCTGGTGCCTCAGAGAGGAGGCCCAAATGTATTCAGTGAGGAGAAATCTACGGAATGAAGTTGCCTTTTGTTATTTCTTGAGGTGGTTTGCTTTTCAGGGCCATAGCTACCATAAAATGTGCAAATGTAAATGTTAACTAAAGCTAACAGTGCATTAACCACATTTATGTAAACAGTATCTCTTTTTGCATTTTATATATATATATTAGCTTATGGAACAAGTGGTGAGATGAAATTACTTACTGGTTTCACACATTGCTTGGTTAGTGACTGTCGCAACGGCAGCCGATAGCCGAGCACTTTTGAAAACGGCTCATGTGGACTGTACCAATTTAAGGCAAAGAGGTAATGAGAGATCAAATTTTTTCTACCAATAAAAATAAATTGTTTCACATTTTTAATTGGTATCATTTGTGTTGTACTTTTTTGGACAATGCTATTAAAATGTGTCTGTGTTTAATGATATTTTGGGGGAAAACTTTATGGAAGAGGGGGACACATCCACCATTTCCTAACGGGATCACTGCCTATGGTTGTCCCTGTCGATGTGATGATTGCCATATCTTTGTCCATCCCTGTGACCTTAATTTTCCTCAGCTATTCCTTGTTTTCCTGATTGTCTCCCTATTTACCTTTCCCTGAGTGTATATGTTCCTCTGCACTCGGGTCCACAGTCCTCTAGGCACCGTTGTTTTCATTTCCACCAGACTACTGCAACATCACTCCAAGAGAGTCTGATCAATGTCCTCCCAGTTCCCCCGCATGGTCCGGGTCTCAAGTCTTGTTCATGGAGCTCCAAGCCCCAGAGCTCCCCGGGGAAACTGAGGTGGATTCACTTAATTTGCTGTGGGTGGCTCTTTCCAAAGAGATTGAGCAGGTTCAGCTCCAGCTTGCACCTATAAAGGCGACCAGCTGTACCATGGCTGAGCAACTCGGCTTTCTGTGGTCCCGAGTTTCCGGAGTGCGTCCCTGGTTCTGTGTTTCCAGAGTGCCCACGGCCAGCCACCGAAACTTGCCAGGTTCCTTTGGTCCCACAGCCAGCCATCTCAGTTTCTGTCATGGGTTATTTTGCCACATGACTTTTTGTTTTTTTCTGAGACTCTTTCTGTTCTTCCTGCTGTCCTGGGGCCCCTCCTGTTGCTTAGTTGGTTTTGGTTGTGGGGGGGGGGGGGCAAAAAGTGGCATAGGTGGCAGTGGCTGGGGAGTGTGTGTGTGTGTTTGGGGGGTGCTGTCATGATGAAATAGTTGCCAGTGTCTTTCTCTGTCCCTGTGCCCTCATTTGTCCTGAACCATTCGCTGTTTTCCCGTTTGTCTCCCTAATTACCTTCCCTGAGTATATATGTCCCTCTGTGTCCTCATGTCTTTGCTGGTTCATTTTTCAACCTTTGTGGTTGTCATTTTTTCCACAGCTCTGTTCTCCCTGTGTTTGAAAATATTATTACTAAAAAAGAGTTTCTGTAACTCAAAATGTCTCTCTGGCCTTGGTTCTTCAACCACATCATTACGGACAGGACATTAATAACATAAATTAACGGATATGTAAAGCTATTAACAACTTCAAAGAACTTAGAAATGATCAAAACTTCAATACAAATATGTTTATTTATATAGCGCCAACTCACACTAGATGTCATCTCAAGTCACTCAAGTACAAACATTCCAATCAGTTTAAAGATTTCTATGTAAGTAATCCCAGCAGATTCTATTGAGTCATTGACTCGTTGTGTTAAGAACAAAGAATCATGATACTCGTAAACTATTCAGTATGTCTTCTGGTTCTTCAAAAGGAAAGGAACCCTTCAAGGAAAAGTGGGTATAGAGCATGATTAGCTACAACATTGTTGAATGGACCAAACATAACAACCGGCAGTGGTTATAAATGGTATGAATGATAAAAGAGTCCACAGATGAGACTTTAAAAAGATCCTGAAAATCAAAAACCAAAAATGTCTAGTTGGATTGACTTTATATTTTGGTGAAGGAAATATTACATGTTATTGATTTACTTATTTATATATTCCAGCATCTGGTCTGACTGTGAGTCCCAGCAGATCTCAGTTCTTTAAAGGAGAATCAGTGTCTCTGAGCTGTGAGGAGGACAGCAGCTCTGATGGATGGACTGTAAAGAGAAACACAACTAAGAGTCTGCTGTCTGAGTGTAAAGATGGATGGGGGAAACCAGACGGACAAACCTGTAACATCAAGTACATTGTCCCATTGGACACTGGAGTCTACTGGTGTGAGTCCATAGATGGAGCATCCAGCAGCAGCAGCATCAACCTGACCATCAGTGGTAAGGTGAGAGTGTGGAGTTAGTGTTGATGAAGCTGTGTGGAAATGGATGAAATGCTGTAGTTTGTCTCTGTGTTGAGGTGGATCAGTGATCCTGCAGAGTCCTGTTCTCCCTGTGATGGAGGGAGATGACGTCACTCTGAGCTGTCAGACAAAGACCACTCCCTCCAACCTCCCAGCTGCTTTCTATAAAGATGATTACATGATCAGAACTCAGCCTACAGTTCAACTGACCCTCCGCCAGGTGACCAGTACGGATGAAGGCCTCTACAGATGTAACATCAGGGGTCATGGAGAGTCTCCATCCAGCTGGATCTCTGTTCAAGGTCTGAATGGTTAAACATTTAGTTTAACTATGGTTGTCACAAGAAATTGTTTGACGATTAATCATTATCTTTATTTTAGAGAATCCATCACCTACGTTAGGTCCTCCAACCACGTCTGTTCCTCCAAGTACTCCTTCACCTACATATCTATCCAGCAGCATCTCTGTTTCAGGTCAGCAGCTTCTCTTAATTATAGAGCTAGATTTTTCCTCATTCAACTGACATTTGGAATTCTGTGTTCAGGAAATCCTTCGACCAATGCCCTCTCCACCTCTCGTGCAGCATACATAACCCCAAGTTCTAAAGTCCTTCCACTGGTTCCCTATAGCTCAACTTATAGTTTGTAAATTAGGGGTAGAAAGGTAATGAATAAATTCCAATTAATTAATTAGAGAAAAATTAATACCTTTTGACAACTGCAGCAGTTAATGGGAGGGTTTTGGTTTCAAGAAACGCAGAATGTTTGTCAGTGCAGGATTTCCTGGTACAGAGATTTAAATGATGCACACGTCAGAGCTAGGCTAACAGTAAAAATAGTAAAGTAGCGCGACCAACCGTCCTTTGTTCCCCAGACATTTCCACTTTCCACGTGCTGTCTGGTGCCTCCAGAGGGAATTCAAAGATTCCCTAAAAATGTCCAGGTTTTCATCTTTTATCAGGGGACCACAATTAAACTGACTGGTGTAATGCATGCAGTATGACAGCCTTTCTCTCATGTGATATCCTCTGCAGGCTGCTGCCTTATGGATGGTTCTGATCCGTTCATAGACAGAACAGACAGTAGGCTGTGCTGCACTGTGTTTATAACATTGTGATATCTGTCCTTGTCTTTTTCTGTTTCTTCGTCATTAATTGCCCCAGCTGTCCTAGGTTGTCCTGAGTGCTTTCCTGATTCCCTTCCTTGTGTATTTGAATCCCTGTGTGTCCTTTGTCCTTTGTTGGATTGTTGTCTTGTTTATATGCCGTGCTTCAACCTGTCTCTATGCTTCCAGAGTTGGAGATATTACTATTAATAAAATGCGAGCTTCTTACTCTAAACGCACTCGGCTCGTCGTCACGGCTCTCAGACCGCCGCTCAAGCTCTACCTTGTCAGGCTGTCCAGGTTCCAGTCTCTGCTAGTTACCACAACCCTTGTAGTTTTCACCTGGGCTGATAACTTTGAGGACGAGTCAGAGGAAATGCCGCTACTACTCCCAGCATAGTCCTGAGGCCTTCTCGAGGCATCAGAGGAGCTGCTGCCTCTTTTGCCAGCCAGCGCACTAGAGGCGACATCTCCCTCTGTTTTTTTTCTTACCTGTCTTCATTTCACCACTTTAATCTATGGTTTCCGTTTTATTGTTTTTATATTATGTAAACTCTTTGAACTGCTACGTTGATGAAATGTCCTATACTAACACACTTGACTTGATTATACTGCTGATGTCATTGTAGCTCTGCCCCCTGTTTTAGCCCCATCTGACCTTGTGTTGACTGTTGTCCGACACCTGGTGGTGATCTGTCCGTTCTTCATATCCACTCTCCTCATGGTGTCTTTGTACAGACGAAAAGTCACAGGTGAGATGGTTCCCTGATCAGCCAATCAGTGACTGTTCTCCCTGAGATTCTAAATCTATTACAGCATGTTTTCTATATATATACATTTAAATTTCTCTTGACTGCAGGAAGAGACCTCTCAGTCTCCATGAGGAAAACTGAGCCTGAGCAGGGATTGGATGAAAACCATGATGACATCACCACTGCTGTCACAACAGAGCATCATTTCTGAACTTCCCACATACTGTGAAACTGCGATTAACAGTTTTTAGTTGTTTTCTCTTGTATTAATTACAATTTTTTTTTTTAAACCAACGTTTTTACTGTGATTGACATTGACTTCTAGTACGGAGCAAATATTGTTGATAAATGTATGATTCGTTACATGTAGGCAAAATTTCAGGAGGAGTAAGGTAGATCCAGCCTCCAGTAAACACATAGTGATGGAACCTTCATATCCGTCTATATATAAAATATTAGGGTCACATTACATCTTTATTAGCTGGAGTCCCTTGCCTTTGTCTCAGAAACTAGGTTTTCTGTTGGATCAAGGTTCAGAGATTAGACTGGCTCTTTATAAGAGTAATATTGTTGGTGTGGAAGCAGAATGCTGCTAAAGTGTTTAGGGGCGATGTCTGGTTGAAACATCTGTTTAAAGGGAACTCATTCTACAGCATAAAGCAACATGATCTTTCCAAGTATTGTGCATAGATAACATAAAACTGTAGTAAAAACATTGGGTCTTCACTCTAACTTGTTCAGCCAGGTTTTCTGAGTCTAGAGGTTTATTGTTTCACGGATTGCTGCAGACGGAATGAAGGACCCAGGCGCAGACGTGGATTTGAAGGTGAGGTCATGTTTAATGAGGCAGCATTAGACAATACATGACGACAATATAATGATCCAGTGAGGACTGAAGCTCTCGCTGGATCCTAGATAAGGGAAGACAAGGACAAGCAGGTGCAGTCAGGGAACATAGGTACAAACAATAAGTGATATGGGGCAGGGCCCTGGAGACTCTGACATATTGCTTGTTTACAGAAAGCAGTCCAAGTATGGCATCCTGGTCTGCTTCTGAAGCTTCATAAAGGTCGGCTATTCAGTAAGAGTCGATTAACCTTAACCCTGGATTAAGAAAGCAGATTGTTTTATTTGTTCTACTTTCTGCTCAAGACAATTAGACTTAAGAGAACCTAGTAAACCAGTGTTCCCTGACACCCTCCCAACTCTTAAGTCTCGCATTTGTTTATAAGGACTTTAAGTTGACCTGCAGGTTTATTGAACAGCGCTGACCTGTGTTGACTTGTGAGTGCTTATTTGTGTGAAATAAAGTTAACACCCTAAGATCCATTGTATTTGGAAGGAGCAGCAGCCTGACCAATGAGGGCCTGTGAAAGAGGAGGACCCAAGACATGTCCTTTAAAAAAATGCTTTAAAAAAAAAGTGTTGTATAGAAAAAAAAAGGTGGTCAGATGTTGTAATCTGACCAAAAGCTCTGTACAGAATATTTAATCCGTTGTAATAAACTTCATATAATTTGGATCCCTCTTTTGTCATCTCTGATAAAATGTACATGTATGGTAACAGGCTTTACACATAGCAGACGAGTTTTTGGAATGGCTGTATTTTCAAGAAAAGTACATCAAGAGCTTTACCTTTCAGCTCAGCTACCTCTTCCCCACAACGGATTACTACAGTGATCATATAACTTCAGATGTCATACCAGTGTACCTATCGATCTTCTACTCCATTTGTCTGTCATTCATGAAAAAGAACCCCAGATATTTCAACTCCTCTACCTGGGGAAATCCTTATCCCTGACCCGGAAAAGCACTCTTATATCCTTTTCTGGCTCAAGACCATAGTCTGCTGATGTGTCAAACTTGGCTGCAAACTGTTCCAGTGAAAGCTGTAGATCAAGCCACAAGGACAACATCAAAAGCAAAAACCTTAGCTAGGCCTAGAATTCCTGTCCAGAAAAGTTATGAACAGTGACTAAGGGCAGCCTTGGCGAAGTCTAACAGTCAATGGACATTAGCCTGAAATACAATCGGCAAAGTGAACCAAGCTCTGACACCGCACATACAGGGAGGGGTTGGTAGACCCCGGGTACCCTCCACAGGACTCCCACAGTGACATGGTTGAGAACCCTCTACAAGTCCACAAAACACATGTAGACCAGCTGGGCGAACTCCAGTGCATCCTCCAGGACTCCGCTGAAGGTGGAGGGCTGGACAAAAACACAATGTTCCCCCTGAATCTTGGCTTTAACCTTCTGCTAGACCCACTCTCCAGAACCCCTCTTTAGACTTTACCAGAGTCTATGATGGGTGAACCCCCTGTAGCTGGAACATACTCTGTGGTCCCACTTTCTAAATAGAGGGACCACAAACCTTGTCTGCCAATCATAAGTCTTATTTCAGTCGTCTTAATGTTGGTCCATTTATATTTAGGCCATCAATCTGACCTCTTTAGAACAAGAAACATGCTTAGAACTGCAGCTGATAATTTGATGAGTCTTTGGATGAGTCTTGGTTCTATTGAACATTAATTTTCAGTTTCCTTCCATGTATTTGTTTTCCATCTTTGGTCTTATTATTTGTTGTTATTTTTGCTGAGAAGCCTCTTTTTTCTGCACTTCTTTATTTAAATTTTATTTTCAAATCGACTTCAAAGTTGGGCTGCACGGTGGCGCAGTGGTTAGCGCTGTTGCCTTGCAGCAAGAAGGTCATGGGTTCGTATCCCGGTCCAGGGTCTTTCTGCATGGAGTTTGCATGTTCTCCCCGTGCATGCGTGGGTTCTCTCCGGGTACTCCGGCTTCCTCCCACAGTCCAAAAACATGCATGATAGGTGAATTGATCATTCTAAATTGTCCGTAGGAATGAATGTGAGTGTGAATGGTTGTCTGTCTCTCTGTGTTGGCCCTGCAACAGACTGGCGTCCTGTTCAGGGTGTACCCTGCCTAACGCCTGATAATTGCTGGGATAGGCTCCAGCTGCCCCGTGACCCTGAATTGGATAAGCGGTTAAGAAGATGGATGGATGGATGGACTTCAAAGTTTTCTTCTGAATTGTATCCAGAACAACTGGTTTTATTCTGATTGTTTGAGAATTCGTATCCATTACCCAGACTTATATACAAGAGCACATGCCTGTTCAGAGAAGAAATGTTCCTATACAAAATGATTTGGTGATATGGCCTTATCTGAAACCATTTGAGCTCCCAGAGTTAGATGTTAATACTGAGTTGCTGATTGGAACCAATGAGCTAGAGCTTTGAAACCATTGGAAGTAATATACAGCAATGGAAATGGACTGTGTGCAATCAGAAACATTCTCAGCTTGACTGTAAGTGGACCACTGATAGAAGAAAGTGAGAAGGAGGAAGACTTAATGAGTTAATGGTGAATAGAGTTTCTGTGGTGAATTTGGATTAACTCTGGCAGAAACATTTCAAGACAGTTGTTGGGTTCCTGTGTTTGTGTACTGGTGAGTGGGTGTTTCCTGCTCCTTCTCCAACTTTGTCCATAGGGCGGGGCAGATGGCAGACACCAGGTGTTTCATGTTACACCTAATCAGTAACCAGCTTAAAAGGAGAACGGATCCAGCAAGCTGGCGCCAGATGGTTCTCGCTACCAACGTTGTACATGGCGGAACTACCTGAAGGTCCTCTGGATTACTACGAGATGGATTCCTCCTCGCTCTGGTTGTTTCTTCCTGGTCAGCCTCTACATCACTCTTCTCCAGTAAACATCTCCAGTCTCACCTACTTCATCGCCACCGTCACGCTGCTCACCCGTCCACCTTCCAACGAGTAATCCATCTACAAGAGAAAGACAGGAGCTAACCTACCTAACTCCACTCGATCTCCTCTGAGCTCACACTCACATGTTCGCTCTTTCCCCCAGCTGAAACTCTTTCGGTATCTCATCCTGAAAGCAGCTCTGGAGAAAGTCAGGTAACTACTTGGTGTCTAGGGATTCACAGTAGAGCTTGGTTTTTCTGTTTATCTTGAACTTGTTGCCATCTGTGCCAAAGGTGGCTTACTAGCAAAGTGGATAAGTAATAGATGCACTCTTCTAGCTGCTATACCGGAAAACAATTCAGCCAAGGATTTAAAAGAACTGGGCATGGATAGTGATAACCTACTCATCGACAGCACTGGGAGTAGAATGAAATCCAGGATTCAAATCAATTAGCCCTCACACATAGAGGTATCTTGTCAATTGTCAGGTTTCTGTTGAATAAGGACCCAGATGCAGAACGTCTTTTAGAGCTTTTGTGACCCATTTATTTTAAAAGTCCAAAAACCAGAGCAGAAGGTATGTGCAATGCAGACAGGGAAAGCAACGACAACAACCCGACAAAGACAGACAGACACAGGAAGGTATATATACTGATAGAAGGGCAATTAACAAATAGGGAACACCTGGGAGAGAGGAGGAGAACACATTAATAAATCCCCAAAATCTCTATCTAAGTAGTGGGCTGCATGGTGGCGCAGTGGGTAGCACTGTTGCCTTGCAGCAAGAAGGTTGTGGGTTAGTATCCCAGCCCAGGGTCTTTTTGCATGGAGTTTGCATGTTCTCCCTGTGGGTTCCCTCCGGGTACTCCATCTTCATTCTAGAGTCCAAAAACATGACTGTCAGGTTTAATTGATCAATATAAATTATTCTTAGGTGTGCGTGCATGGTTGTTTGTCCCATCTGTCTCTATATGGCCCTGCGATGGACTGGCGACCTGTCCGGGGTGTACCTCGCCCGTTGACAGCTGGAGATAGGTACCAGCCCCCCTGCAACCCCGTAAGGATTAAGCGGTTCAGAAAATGGATGGGTGGAATCTCTAAAGCAAGGTAATGGAAGTATTTGTGATACTTTACACCTTTGATAGGGAGTGATATTGTCGGAGGGCTTATCTTTCAGGACATACTGTCAAATCTTCAGGAGGTATAAAGTATATCAAGTTACCAGTAAACACATGGAGATTATTTATAGTGATTGAAAATAAATATGAGGCTGTTTAATACATAATATTTGTGGTAGCTGGAGTCACCTGAGTTTTTCGCTTTCGAAACCAGGCTCTGTTGGATGAAGGCCCAGGGATTAGGTCTATAACAGTGTTAGTTAAAAAAAATGGTAACATATTTTATATTACTAGTTACAGCGTCAAAAATGTTATATGTTTGCATTACATATTAATGTAACTGAGATACACTAGTTGAAGTTACTTTGAGCAAAATACATGAAATATCTAACACGGCTGCTGAACACTGTAACTTATTAATTTACATTTTACAGATGTGACACCATAAATACTGTATTTTTAAAACTGTTTATCAGAACTCTGCAGAACTTTGCCATGCTGAAGAGGTAGTTGGAACATTTGATTCAGCTTTATTGGAGCAAAGGCACAACTAGTGTGGCAGGACACCGGCCCTGGAGCCCTGGAGATGGACACCACTGCTGTGAAGCACCTTAGATTGCCATGTGTATGAACTATGAATGAATAATTTAAATATTGATTAACTTGTTCTGCTTAGGTACACAGCTATGGTTGTTGCTGTTGATTGAAAATGAAAGGAAACAAAGTCTTGCTTGAATATATTTCAAGCTGATAGTCGGTCTACAAGTTTTTTTTTTTTTTTTGCTTTTTGACAGCCTGAAATATGTAAAACATTGGTACTGAGACAGTGGTGGCTGGCCAATAGAGGGCGATAGGGCGCCGCCCCACCATTCACAACTTGCTATATTACCTTGAATAAAATGTGGAAAATATTTGTTATAACATGAAAATATTTCAAAATATATGTGTGCTTTCTTTCAGATGTGTAAGACAAATATTTTATAGTTTATGGTGAGTTGTCGTTGTTAGACTCATCGGCGTTGTCTGATTGAGGACGTATTTCCGCCTTGGGGCGCAGAGATCTGTTTGCCCATAGACTCTTGTTATTAGTTGTACATGCGCAGTAGCTCCTCTTCAATACAAGAGATAGAACAATTTGGGGTGCAGGAGAGGTGCGCCCTGGGGGGGCGGGGCTTACACATCATCCCCCTCCCACGGTGGGGCTGAAATCAAACCGACACACGTCTGTCATACAGCGTGGTTGATAAACAGGTCGGACCGCGGGAGATGGAGACGAACGAAAAGAGACGCAAAATGGCGGAAGAGAAAAATAATAATTCAGTTATATCCCTTAAAAAAAATACAGTTTGAGAGAAAAACATAGCAGGAGAGGCTTGAATGCTCCGATCTGATCAATCAAATATCAAGACCATTCAGCAGTAAAACGAAGGTAGAAAGCGCCGTATTCATATTGAATTATGCATGTTGGGTCTCTGTATAACTTGACTACATTTCATAGTAATGCATCGCTGCGTTACAAATGCACATTATTCAGGTAAAGTGATGTTTTCAGACTTAAATTAGTGCTAATCATTAGGCGAAGTAGCAGTGTAGACACCACTACTTCACAATAAGAGCATGTATTCCTATTGTTTAGATTGAAGAGTTGGATAGTTTGTCTGCTGAGTGTTTAGATTTAGGGAAAAGATAAATCATGACATTTTATTACTAAGTCTATATTACATTTGATTTATTTGATATTTAACACAGCTGCTGATATCCAAATATTACGTTTATTCATATATTTTGGTTATTTCTACCTTACCTTGTGTGGCAAGGTACACAATGAGGGCCCAACACTCCCGGGTGAGAGTCATGCGCGCTAACCATTCAACCAAAGGGATATCCCTGGGGCCAAGCAGCCAGGGCACATGATCAATCGGAGCCACAGTGACAGGGCCTCCACACTGTAACATCTGCTTCAATGTAAATGTCTGTTCCTCCTTGGCTTGACCCCCTGAGATTCATTCATTCATTCAATTCAATTCACTTTTGTTTAAATAGCGCTAATTCACAACAAATGTCATCTCATGGCGCTTTACAACAAAAATAATTTCAATACAATTATTTAAACATTCCAATCAGTTAAAGGTTTTCTATGTAAGGAATCCCAGTAGATTGCGATGAGTCATCGATGTGAGGTTGTGCCCGGATCATGCAGACTCCTACCACAGCTATTCCTCAGCAATCCCTCATACTGAGCAAGCATGTAGCGACAGTGGAGAGGAAAAACTCCCCTTTAACAGGAAGAAACCTCCGGCAGAACCAGAACCTGGTCCAGTACTAGCAGTCATCTGCCACGACCGTCTGGGGGTCTGAGAAGACAGAGAAGAGACAGCATGGAGAATGCTTGGTGACTTTGAGCATCATCTGGACCGAATCCCCATTCAGCAGGGGGCATTATAGTTGACCAGGGTACCAGACCATGTGGAGCTTCTATGGGGAGAAAAATACTGAGAGAAAACTGGGTTAACAATCACAATAACGGTAGAAAGTAGGGGAGAGAAAAAAAGTGGTCAGTCTGTCCTCCAACAGTATAAGCCTATAGTAGCATAACTACAAAAATATCTCACTAACTATAAGCTTTATCAAAAAGGACGTTTTTAAGCCTAGACTTAAAAACAGACAGAGTATCTGCCTCATGGACTAAAACTGGGAGCTGGTTCCACAGGAGAGGAGCCTGATAACTAAAAGATCTGCCTCCAAAACTTTGACGGAATCTTCTCTCATCGTTTTATTTAAGAGTTTCTCCAGAAACAATACTCTACAGAAATGGATCTAAAAAAATCATGACAGATTTATTTTTACCTTGAGTGGTAAAAATGAGCTAAATTGTGGTTCTGGCCCATAGACTAAATATTTAAGTATCAAAATATGAGGAAGAAAGAAGACAGCTGATTGAAATCCTAAGCAGAATTAAAGTTAAACTAGATATAATTATTTTACTAGAAAATAATTCATAAACTAAACATGACATAATGATTCATTATTTAATAAATGCATTTGTATGACAGGATCTTATGTTTAAGTGACGTTGCTGTTCCCCCTCTCCACCAGCTGGTGGCGGTAATTACCTGATTCGTTGTTTTTCAACCCCCAATAAACCCCAAGAAGAAGAATCAGAAGCTAAACGTGATGCTAGCTGTTTTTCTCCACATGAAGTCATTCTAGAGATTCTGCTCATCTGGGGGCTAAATTAGTGAGTGTTTGCAGTCAGAATGTCTTCAGTCCAGCTTCAACGAGAGTTGATCAACGAGCAGTTAACTCCTGCTGAAGAAACATTCACGGATTGTAAAGAAATGTTCAAGTCCGAGGAAGAGATGGATGATCAGAACAGGCCGCTGGATTTCACCCGGACACCCCAGATCATCTTACACCGGATAGGTAGGAAACAGCAACGATGGTGACGGTTTACTGTTGACGCAGGATGGAGATTACGGCTTTAAATCCACCATTTGGGGAGAGATTTTAGCGGAGATTAGGCAGCGAAGCTAAAGCTAGCTCCTGGTGCTAGATAAAGTGGTGGTGGTGTTACGTTAGTCTGCGTGCGTGTCCCCTGATCCGTTCCAGAAAACGGATTATTTCTATTGAGAGTGAGGAGTTGTCGTCATGGTACAGAGCCCCTCCCATCGATCCTCAGTCTCCGCCATCTTGGTTTCCTTCCAGCGGCAAACTGTGTGTTTTTTAATTCGGTAGTAGAGGAGGTTCTCGCAAATTTGCACTGTTACTATGCCTTGAACTCACTGCTGCGTTAAAAACTGATCTAATACCACACTTTTAACTACCCAGGCCAACCCAGAACCGGGTGATCATCCCACAACACAAAAACCTGGTGCCATAGAGTCTATGCCTGGTACAGTATGTGTCATTGTGCTAAAATCAAATTACAACTTAATACCTAAAGATACGGTACACAGCTTTAGCCTAAATCAAAACATGTTGGAAACCTTGGTGTACATTGAACATCTCGTCACAATCTAGTGTTTACGAAGCAGTCGCAGTAAATTACTTTGTCATTTTGGTCAAGAAGTGTCTGCTAATTGCAATGTAATCACGACACAGTAAAACGCATTTTAAAAAAAATTACCTTTGCCAATATAACGCTGTTTTTGTCACCTGGAGGCTTGTAGATGGCCAAGTCCTGCACCCAGCCGCAGCAGAAAGTCTAGTAGCTTTCCAAAGACTTGTGGTTTTTAAACTCCTGCAACGTGTAGTAACTGACACCAAAAACAAGGTAATTTACTATATCTATATACGTGCACGGAGGCAAATGCTTCAGGTCTCTGTGCCATTCCGCTGCAGGGAGCTCGTATGGGTCCGTATGTTTAATGTCTGAAAGCTTCTCCAAATACCGCTGTTTTGCCGTAGATATAAGCTTGTCCCTGTAAGGTCCATTTTCTTTTGCCTTGACTCTCCATTGCTCTACTTTCTTACTTTCCGTCTATTTGCAGTCTGTCCCGCCGAAATAATACACGCGCAAAAATCCGGAATGTTAGTTGCGTCAATAATGTTAAGTTCTGAAGGCGTTGCCCTGGCAACTGATAGCGTCTCCATACATTATGGCCGACCAACTCAGACCACGCCCAAATAGGCACGTGACTCCTCACTCTCAATAGTTTGTTTATATAGCGCCAATTCACAGCAGATGTAATCTCTGTTTTTTACAGCTTGCAATAAAACTCACCCCAGAGTTTTATGACTTAAAAGCTTACCTGCATAAACAATAGTGACAGACCCATTTTTACAACCATGCAAACTATATAAACAGTCTTTTACCTTCTGAATAATAAAAGTTTAAACCTTATGCAGAATTACCACAGTGCACACATGGGCAAACCAAAACTACGGAAACCTGTGCATTAGTCACACATTTAAAAAATTAACACTGTTACCTGAGAACCCTTACTCAAAATAGATATAACACCTATTTTAGTTGTTAAACACTAAATGCTCTACGAAAAAAAATACTGAATATCTGTGAAACCTGTGAATAAATGACTCTGATATTACTAAACAAATAGGTTGCAGGGGTTCACTGTTTTCCTAAGGCTATGTAGAAGGGATTTGTAAAACCATAATGAATATGCCAAATAATAATATGCCAAAATATCCTCACCAACTTTTTTGTTTTTGTCTGTAGAAAGTCTATTCACACCTAACCACATAAGTGCATAGTTAAGTACATTCATAGGCAAGGCAAGGCAAGGCAATTTTATTTCTATAGCACACTTTCAACACAAGGTAATTCAAGGTGCTTTACATGATTCAGTGATAATGAAACCACATGATTACAAAGCATATAAGTTTAACAGTAATCAATCAGTAAGAAAAGATATTGTAAGGAACAAATCCACGTAATTAATACACAATCACTTAAAAATAAAGCTAAAAGATAGAATAAAATATAGAAATTAAAACGACAACAATAAAATAATATAAAGATCAAATGTTTACAATAAAAAAAAAAAAAAAAAGCAGTTACTCATAAGCAAGTTTAAATAGATACGTTTTAATTTTAGACTTAAAAGAGTTCAGTGTCTCTGCAGCTTTACATTCTCCTGGTAGTTTGTTCCAGAGATGAGGAGCATAGAAACTGAAAGCTGCTTCTCCATGTTTGGTTCTGGTTCTAGGGACGATCAGTAAATTAGAGCTGGAGGACCTGAGTGATCTGGATGGTTTGTACCATGATAGCAGATCTCTAATGTACTCAGGTGCTAAACCATTCAATGATTTATATACCAATAAAAGCACTTTGAAGTCTATTCTCTGAGCTACAGGGAGCCAGTGTAAGGACTTTAGAACTGGGGTGATGTGTTCTACTTTCCTGGTTCTAGTGAGAACACGAGCAGCAGCGTTCTGGATCAGCTGCAGCTGTCTGATTGATTTTTTAGGTAGACCTGTGAGGATACTGTTACAGTAATCAAGGCGGCTAGAGATAAATGCATGGATGAGTTTTTCTAGGTCTCCTTGTGTCATCATTCCTTTAATCCTAGAAATGTTCCTCAGGTGATAGAAAGCTGACCTTGTTATTGCCTTTATGTGACCCTGGAGGTTCTGGTCTGAGTCCATTATTACACCTAGATTTCTGGCCTGGTCAGTAGTTTCTAGTTGGACCAACTGAAGCTGTTTACTGATATTTAATCGATCTTTTTTGGGTCCAAAGAGAAGCACTTCAGTTTTGTTTTTGTTCAGTTGTAGGAAATTATGGGACATCCAGCTGTTAATTTGCTCAATGCATTTATTGAGGATTTGGATGGGTTCAACATCATCTGGTGACACTGAGATATAAAGCTGAGTGTCGTCAGCATAGTTGTGGTATTTAACATGGTTGGCGGTTATAATCTGGCTAAGCGGAAGCATATAGATGCTAAATAGGAGGGGCCCCAGGATGGAGCCCTGGGGGACCCCACATGTTATTTCTGTGTTTTGTGATGAGAACTGGCTAACTGATACAAAGAAGTTCCTGTTCTTGAGGTAGGATGTGAACCAGTCGAGTACTGTACCAGAGAGTCCGACCCAGCTCTCTAGACGTTCCAGTAATATATCATGATCAACAGTGTCAAACGCCGCACTGAGGTCTAACAGTACCAGCACTGTTGTTTTTCCATGGTCAGTATTTGTACGGATGTCATTAAAAACTTTGACGAGGGCTGTCTCTGTGCTGTGGTATCTACGAAAACCAGACTGATAAACATCAAGGCGTTTGTTCATTGCTAGGAAGCTGTTTAGCTGCTGGAACACAACTTTTTCAATAATTTTACCGATAAATGGGAGATTAGAGATTGGTCTGTAGTTTTGCATCAAAGTGCTGTCTAGGTTCTTCTTCTTTAGTATTGGTTTGATAACTGCTGTTTTTAGGGCTTTGGGGAAAACACCTGATAGGAGCGATGAGTTAACTATTTTGATAAGATCCATTCTGATGGATGGGAGGACCTTTTTTAGAAAATTTGTTGGTAAGATATCTAAGCAGCAGGTGGCAGAGCTTAGTTTGTCAATAATTTCATCAAAGCTTGATTGATTTATTGTTTGGAAGTGAGTCATTTTCTCTGGGTGAGTAGGCAGACCAAGCCTGTAGTTCCCAAAATCCTATCTAATCAGACTTTCTAATTTCTACATAGATCAGTAGTTGAGATTGTAAAAACAAGTAAGCAAAAAGTGCTTACACAATCATCTGCATTGTAACGGTAATTTATTTTATTTGTTGTTATAATCTGGGTTAGCAGGACCATGTAGATATAAAATCGGAGAGGAGGGATTTATGTCTTTTCTGTTGAAAAGTTCATATAGACAGAAAGTAGGTAAGAGTCAAACCAGCCAAGTATTGCACCAGTGAGTCTGACCCAGCTCTCCAGTCGTTTCAATAATATATCAAGGTTAGCAGTATAAAATGCTGGATTGAGGTCCAAAAGAACCAGCCCTGGGGTTCTGCTACAGTCTGTATTTATGTGAATATTGTGTCTAAGTGTAAATGCAGGTCACACATGTGATGTCAGAGTATTTTTGTCACGGACAGTGTTGTAGCAAGACCTAAAACCCCAAATAATTATGTCAACAAGAAAACGCTTACAATGGAGATTTCATAAATTCTCACTTTGGTTGGAGGTTTTTGAAAGAATCGTCATAGATGCCATAAATCTGTGCTTTCATGTAGATGGCAGGCTAAATCTTAGAAAATCATCTTTGTTTTTGGAGATATCCTGTCATGTGTGGACATGGCCTAAGTATGTAGATTTTTTCCTACATTTGCAGCTTTTTTTTCTTTTGGAAATGCTCTCAATAGCTTTGAAATTTGGGGAATATTCCTAATATATGAATAACAAAATGTTTGTGTGCTACTCTAGATAATTGTATTTAAAGCCACAGTCAAATTGTGCCTCTTTCAGTTCATATTCAGTGTTTTGACTTCACTTAGTGTAATCTTGAATCAGATGTATAGAGTCAGAGGTTGATAGATAGCATTTGATAGATAAAAAAAATTTCCGAATTCCCTCCGTTATTATTAACATATTATTTCTGTTGCACTGTATTCTCAGTTTGTGGAGACATTGTTTTATGCTTCATATGAAATTTGAGCTTTCGTTTTGCTCTTTGTGTGTCTAAGTTCCTGTTCTGCGTAAGAAAAAAAGAAGTTAGAAACCATTCGATTAAATGTTTGCTGCTGTCTCTGCATCAAACGATGCTTTGTGTATGGCCATGACTGATCTGATGACTGTCACAAATAATCAGGGCAGATTTCTTGTCGGGTCTTTTTTTATTTTATTTTTTCATTGTGAGTGCATGTCACAAGGAAGAATTAGAAAGCTAAGTCAAGAGTGTGGATGACAGTAGGAGGCGACTGAGGTTTTACAGGTTCATGTGTTAGCGGCTTTTGTGTGCAAAAGTTGTGGAAACAAAGCGGGAAGAGAGATGCACATTAATGCATTTGTTTTCGTTTTAAATCAGCTCATTTCAAAGAGCACCGAAAAACAAAAAGATGTTGGGTTGAGAGAGCCTTAACGGGAGAGGAGAAATTAAATGAAACCACAC
Organism: Apricaphanius iberus; assembly: GCA_028564705.1. Classification (NCBI taxonomy): domain Eukaryota; kingdom Metazoa; phylum Chordata; class Actinopteri; order Cyprinodontiformes; family Aphaniidae; genus Apricaphanius; species Apricaphanius iberus. Next base: position 117,585 of record JAPXFQ010002407.1, read on the forward strand.
TTGAGAGGGAAGAAGACTGTGTGACAACAAGAAGACTGCATGATTGCAATGTAATTGGAAAAAAACTTAATACATCAAAGCAGCTACAGCTACTCTCAGAGGCTTATATGATGCAGTTCTTTATCTGTAATAGATTTAAAAGTGTAAAATTCTATTCATAGCTCTCATACTCCCCCTCATCTCTTCTGTTACTTTCTTTAAAAGAATCCTTTTTGCATCATCTCTTTTCTCTCTCTTCACCTTGCAGTCTGCATCTCATCAGATGTCTGGAATATATGCAAGATGCAAGCCTCTGATCTCTGCTCTGTGATCGTAATGTTGATGACGCTGGGAGAGTTTTTCTTTTCTCTGCTTGCTCGCATTTCAAATCTCTGGGGATGTAAGTGCCAGCAATTTGTCATATGTAAACGTAGTATTTTTTAAATCTCCATGATATGATTTTTTTTTTATATATGTCTCCAAGATGGTTATAATAGGAAGGTGCTTTCCTTTGTACTGGAAGCAGCCCTATTTTCTTTATTCCCTCTATATAAACTGTGAGCAAATCACATGCCTTGAGGGTGTTAAACTTTCACTGATGTTGCTTAATAAGCTGCAGTTGGCCCTGCCCTCATTTTGAAGCTAATTTATAAAGATACAAGCCGATGCGACCACCTCATTTATTGTTTGGCGTAGTGCCGGGACCATAAGTAGCAGCAAAGTTCTTTACTGGCTGCTCTTTTCTACTTCACAATTTATTTATTTTTACACCGATGCCACCTTGTTGTTATCTGAGATCTATTATAAATTATTCAGAATGTTTCTTTATGGAGCCAAAACAAACAGTATGCATTGAGGACTTTGTTTAGGATACAATTTCCCGTATAAAAACGGAGCCTTCCACTTTAAGTGCAGGTGAAACTCCTTAACCAGAGGGTCTGAGTGGCTCAGTCCCAACGGTGTAAGTCAAGATGATCATTAAAAATATAGATGGGAACTGGGAATAGGTTGTATTAATCAGATGAGAATCAGCATTCAGGTTTTGACCACAATTCTTCTTTTCAATTAGAAACTATTTTTAGTCTGACCATTTTAGATGTTTTGGGAATATTTTCTATTTTTCCTTCATAAAACACATATTATATTACCCTATTCGTGTGCTGTATCCTCTTGTTTCTGGATAACCTCACCTCTATTTTACTTATCAAAACCATTTCCTGCTAAATGATCATAACCCGATTCTAAGTAGAGCTTTTACTTGCTTTTCAATGCTTTTCTCGCATTAGGACCAATTTCAGTTTCACAAGAATCAAAGGTATAAAACATTGTATGGACTAGCTAACCTGGACTGTAATACCGTACATTAATTGGAATCATGTTGTTTATGGTTATTTTGTAACGAATGGAAAAAAAAAAATATTACAGTATAATGATAATCAAATGACCAAAACATATAAAACAACATCCAAAGAGACAGCTTCTGTGGCTGAAGATCTGACCACTTAACCTTGAAGTCTTAAAATAGAGCAAGGGCCTGATTTATCAAGATCCCTGATAATGACCGCAAAATTGCATGGGGAGCTAAAAAATTGCACAAGTAGGTTGTCCTTAATTTGCGGGTGATTTACTGTGATTGCGTGACCAATCGATATCAGATGCAAATAGCACTATTCAAATGAGGAGTTTGCGGCCGCTACTGTGAGCGGCACAATGGCTGTTTCAGAATTAATTAGTATTAGGCTAGAATGTTGTGCAATCTGTTTTTAGTTTGTCAGTAATAAATGTAATTCATGTAGTGTACGTGCGCTGCTCTCTGCTTCATGCACACATCGTATTGCAGGGTTATACTGATTAAAACTGCAGCATGTCTGAATTTTGTTTTTAAAATGTTTTTATAATACCAATTATCATTGTGGTATTGTACGTGATTACTACATTTATTAATTGGACTCCAGGAAGGTTAACTACTACGGGGGAAACTAATGGATCATGTGCACTCAGCGGGTCTTCATCAGGTGGAGACGTAACTATCAGGTTTATGGCCATGGTGTGTGAATGACATTATTTGTTTGTCAATAATAAACTTATGTTGAATGCGTTAGTGCAAAATTAAGATGTGGTTTTTCAGAAGTGCTAAAAGTAGACGCTAAAATAGCCGGCACAAACACTTTTATGCTTAGTAAATCCTACTGCGCCTAGAATGCCTACTTCTTTGCCTGTTCTTCTCCCAATATTTTGCGTCTGCTTACAGAAACACCCAGATTGCATATTCATCAAGGGCAAAAGCGCTAAATGGATTGCATGCTTCTTGCGGCGGGTTTAACAGGCACAATGTTCTCTGTGCCTTGTTGACAGATCAGCTTCATGGGGTTTTGCATGCAGGTTTTAACAAGCGCAAACCACTGATAAATCAAGACCCTAGTGTTTAAAATTTGTTGAAAAATTAATACCATGGTTGTCTTCTGAAGACTAATCGTTAAAGTAGTCAAAAATGTAGGTTATTTGCAAACCTAAAACCCCCTGTGACATTGTTAAGAAACATATTTCTGCACTGCAAAATGAGGAAAATGTTTTCTCTCAAAGAAGAGACATTTAAACCGTTGTTAAACCGACCAGAAATTCAACCTCTTTACTGAAGCTTACAGGCATGGATAATGGCCCATTTGAGGCTGCAAATGATATTTTTTTCAGCTGATAAATAATTCATTGTTTTTTCATATAAGAAGACACATGGTGGTAACAATTTAATCATTTCAGTGCATGAAAAATAAAATAAGAACATTAATTGGATTGCATTTCCTTAACAGTAAGTGGCTTAAATCCCCAAATGTCCAAAGCATTGTTATAAAATCTGTGTATTTCAAGATTTTATAAAAACACATTATAATGAGTTTTTAACAGCAATGTAGAGACAGAGAGGTTTAGGGAAAGAGACTGGAGTTTGAGTTTTATCATGTTTGAAAGGAAAGAGTGAAGTTCAAACAGGCTTTGAATGCTGGTTTCTGACAGTTGTTATCACGGTAGTACATCATGACACTTCTTACTATCACGCATGGATTGTGCTGAGCTAAATATGCAAAATCAGGGATGACAGCTTAAAAACTACAATGCACAGATGAGGCAGCACATATTTCACTGTCTCAAGATGTTGTGCATGAAGCCCACTTAAATGGAATCTGATTAAGACAGATAAATGCAAAAATGTCACCACATTTGTTTTTCAAGAATCTTTTCTCTGCAATGGGGAATTACAAAAAAGCTTTCCAAATTTTTATGGTATTTTTTACAATACCATTGATGCAAAAAAAAGAAATTCACATGATGGCATTTCATGTTGGTTTGGCATTGGCAACTGGACTGCAAGACTCAATAAATGCAATTCGAATCAACATGTAACCTAATCTAGGAAATCTCTCCTATCAGAGGAAGTTAACATGCTCAGAACATGAAATATTGCAAGATAAGACAGTTAAGACTTGACTTTCTGATACAGACAAACCACATTTGCTGCCAGATAGTCTTTTTTTATTTTGACGAAGTTTTACTCCTAATGTATCGCAACAGATTAATGTGCCAGTTGTGACCACACTCTGATAAAAGGAAATGTTCAGTCAAAGTGGTTGTAGCTCAAATAAACATACAGATTCTTGCATTTTACTGTTGACTGTTTATGGTCTGAATCTAAGACATTTAGAGGGAAAGACAAAAAAAAAAGAACATTACAAAATTCTTAAGTCTTAGAGGCATGTTAATTAAGATTAACACTGCACTGTATAAGTACATGTTGTAGTATGTCTTATAAACATGTTCTTACTCCTCAAAGGTTTTTACATTTTGTTCGGATATTATGTGATAGACCAAAAAAAGCTCCTAATTGGGAAATGAAAGAGTATAGTTTTTTTTCTAAATGCATAAATGTAAAAGGGGTGCATATCTAAACCTTTACTCTGTTACCCCATAATAACTTGCAGAGGAACCTGTTTGCCAACCAGCAGTTTACACAGCACACGTTGAATACATTCCACAGTCAGGTTCGACCAAAACAACTTTTTGACCAAAAGTACATTATTTGTGGGGGAAAATACATGGAAATACTTTTTAATTGCTTCATTTAATTAGACTAAGACTGAGCTTTTGTGCAAAGAATAACGGGCAGAAATTTTAGTTTCCAGTTGAGCAGTTAAATATATTGAAAACCCTGTATCATTTTTTTAAACTTCACAATTATGCACTACTTTCTGGTGATAATAAAATTGGGATAATTTAGGTTAAAGATCGTGAAAATATAAAATTTACAAAACTCCAAAGTCTTATAATACTTTTGCAAGGTATTGTAGAAGAAAAAAATAATTTTAGCAAAGTTCCTTCTTATGGATGAAGGAACTTTGTGAGTAGCCATACCTTAAATCTGTGTGCTCTGTTTTGCTCATAGGGGTTGGCTTGCCAGTTACCCAGGTGTGGTATTCCATCTAAACATTTACCAAAATTATATCTTTTTAGAAAAGATTCACAATTCCCTTGTTGATCACCCCTTCAGCAGCATAAAGAGAGTGAAAGTGGTTCAAGTTCTGCATGGTTTGAGAAGGTTCAGCACCACTGAGCATGGATGGCATTTAGGAATGGAAGGGCAGTGCCCTGATCTGTGGCTTTTGGAGTGATGATCATATCCCCCTGAGAGAGAGAGAGAGAGAGAGCCCTTTTATGGCAATTGAAGCCAATTTGAGTTTTCCTGTTTTTGTTTTTTAAAGTAAACAAAAAAAATCTGATGGCTAACTTTTTTTTAAACTGATTGTATTGAATATCATTGTTGTTAGGGATTATATTTCTACAACATCCTATGTACTCAATAACAAAAGGTAAACATCATATTTAACAAATCATCTATTTTTTAACAGTTTAGTTTCACCTTGTTTCCCTGTCAGTTATAAATGGAAACTAAGATGATCACATACATATTTATATATTTCAATGTCATATTAAGCTCCAAGTGTGAATTATAAATGAGACATGTAATTTAAATCCACAATTCAGACTGATTAACAGAATTGCCAAAAACACATACAAGCAAATTCCTGGAAATCAAGCAATACATACACAACATAAGATGACACAAATATTTCACAAATAAAACAAAGATCTTTCAAGTCACACACTTTTTAAAAGGATCTGTCATTAGTGAATAATATTTTAGTCTGATTATAACAACTCCATCAATTGTGAATATTTTGATGATGATGATTTTGATGATGATTTGATTATATCAAATGCTAAGAAAGCCTTGAAAAATGTGTCCTTTTGAAGTTGAACGCATATTCTTATGGTTGACTATTCCCAATGTGTGTTTTTAAGGATATATTTTGAGGGCAGAATAATTTAGTTTAGATATTATAAGTTTAAGTAAAGAAGATTTTTTTCTGTCTAGTTTTGAAGCATTTGTGTCCCTTTTGACATACTTTGTTTATATAGGGCCGGTTTGCCGATAATCAGATCATTTGTATAGTGTTGCATGGGATTAAGTACTATTATTATTGCGTCATTGTTGTGATACTTGAATAGCAGCAGGGTAAGTACTGTGGCAGTGGCATAGGTTTGTGGTATACATGGCATGGGAGAGCTGTGACATTAATGCTAAAGAATTTGTTGACCTGTCCTAAAAAGACTGTGGTAGTTTGGCTTGGCTGGAGATCCAGTTATGTATGCTACAATTTGAAATGTGTAAGTAGGCAGTGTTGATTTTCTTTTTAGCTAAGATAATTTATCTTCGAACACCATTAAAAAGCAAGATAGATACAGAATAGTGATAATTTTGGGGTTTTATTGGCTGGAAGCTAGCCAGCCATGTCATTCTCACCGTATTTACAATTATTTTGTTTCCTGTATCACCCGTTTTTTTGTGTGTGTTTCTTTTTTTTTTTGCCTCACCTTACCGTGGCTCAGGGAGTAGGGCTTTGTTGGTTGCTGGCTCAGACGTCTGCTCCGTCCATCTCACTTATGTCCTTGGGTGAGACACTCCACCTGCCTTGACTGCTGGTGGTGGTACATTGTAACTCACCACCACCAGCTTGTGAATCTTTGTGTGAATGGGTAACTGACTGAATCTTGTGTAAAGCTCTTTGTGGTTCTCTAACTGAAAAAGCAATATATGAATAGAGTCCATTTACCATTGTTTTTTTTTACTATTGAATACCTAGATACTTTACAGATAGAGGATTTTATGTTGGTGGATGCTTCTTCAGTAGTTTTGGAGTCTTTGCAAACCCTCTATCAACACTAAATACATATTTTGCAGAGCTTAGTACATCTTTGTCTTTGTTGAAAATACAAGATAAATACTACAAAGAAGGTCTGGTTAAATATATGTTCCACCTTGGAAGTTTTTCTTTGGGTTAGTTTCAAGTTAAACATATTGTGTTTTCCACAAAGCTGAAACCAAAAGGTTTGAAGTGTCTGTGGTGCTGCTGTTTTCTCAGGATTTAACGGTCCGGTAACTCCTGCTCTGATGGTACCTTGTGTGCTGCCCTGTGAAGTGTGGAATGTCCCATTGACCCTGAAACGGTTCTGTGAAATGAAGGCACTCATTGTTCTCTGCTGTAGCCACAGTGGCTTGTTTAATGAAAGTCTGTGGAGGGTTTGGGTGAACATTATCAAACTTTTCCCAAAGCTAAATTAAACCTCAGTTTGCACAAGCCAAGATGCCAAGATGTACTGGAGTCTATACTTAATGATTAATCATTCATACTAGTATTCTGTGTTTAAAAATATAAAACTAGTCTTTTAACTACTCTTTTCATAAATCAAATGCGCTTGCATTATTTAAACCAAACACTGTTGCATACATAAATAAGTCAACATTGCTTTTACAGATTTACTCTGTTGTTTTTTGTTTGTTTTTTGTCACAGTTACAGGCTTCAGATTATTAAGTACATTTTAATATCAGGCAAAGACACCTGAGAAAATACAAAAAATAACTTTTCAAATAATTCATTTTACTTAAATTATAGAATTACTCTGGAAATCAAGAGGTCTCGTGAGAGCTCATTTTGAATTGTTTCTGCAAGATGGTCTGGCATCGAGCAATGATACTGTTGCTGCATTACGTGAGCAGTTCGGGGAACCAATTAAATCATTGTATCTGATTTAGGTGGGCCAGAGGCAAGCTAAGTAAATCACAACAGCGCTGCGATGTCCAGAATCACTTAGTAAATATTGAAAGATGGCTATAGATAGGTTGTTTGAAGTGGCTTTGGCCGCTACAATGAACGAGTTAGACTTGGCTTTTGATCTAAAAGATGAACAGAAAAAAATATATGATATAGACCCATTGCATTAAAATAACATGTATTTAAGTCTTTATTATATTTTATTTTTACCTTTAACCTTTGAGAAATTAATAAAGGAGACATTTTTTGACACTACAGGACAGGCTTGAACCTCTACAGTTTGCTTTTAGGTTGCAAAGAGGACTTGATGCAATCGGAACAATTGACTTGATGCAGTAGGAACAATTTAGAATGTATTTTTTAAACAGCCAGAATTACTTTTCATAGATTTTTCCTCAGCTTTTAATTGCATTCAGCCTCATATTTTACCTCATAAATTAAGAAATCTCTATAAGATTGACCTCGGTCTTATTTCTTGGCTTTTACATTTTTTACTGAGAGGGCACAGTAAGTTAACATTAATGACGTTGTATCTCAGTGTCTCTATCATCACCAGGATCTCCTAAGGGTTGGGTCCTCTCTCCTCAGCGCTGCTACACTGGGCACCATATTATTAAGTTTGCAGGCAATTCAGTGATTGTGTCTCTTTTATGCAATGAAAATATAGAGCATGGCCTGGTAGCTCATGATTTTTTTTTTATGGTGTTAAGATTCTTTTTTAAACATAAATGTAACTCAGACAAAAGAAAATGCATTGATTTTAGGAAGAACCTTCTCTGATTTCTTCCATAGTGATGAATAATCAGATAGTTGAGATGATGCCACAATATAAATATTTAGGAGTGCTCATTGATGAGAAATTGGATTTTTGACCCAGGTTGAGTCGGTGGTTAACAAAGCACACCAGTGTTTGCATTTTTATCGGAAATGGTGTTTTAATGTTAGTCTAGCTTCTAGGACAGTGTTTTATTCTTGTTTTATTTAGTCCGTTTTTACTTTTACTTTTATCTGTTGTACGGGTCACTTTCTGTAAGAAACAATAATTCCTTACAGAATATCACTAAAAGAATGCAATGAAATTGCCAACATCCCTCTGGTCAACCTCAGTGATGTATTTATTACTAAATCCCTTAAGAAAGCTAAGGTTATGTCAGATTCCAGGCACCCTCTGTGGGCATAGTTTAAACTCTTGCTATCAGGACGGAGGTACAAATCAATGTAATGTAAGACTGAGAAAAGGAAAAAATCCTTTATCGCTACTACTGTTAGACTGTTAAATTCATGTTTGTGAGGTCTCTTTCTTTTTGTCTCTTGTGTGAGTGATGTCATAAATTGTCTGTAACCTGCTGACTGTGAAACAAATTGCCCCACAGGGATAATAAAGTAACTCAACTGAACTTAACCTTTGAAATTGAATTACTGAAGTAAATAAAATTTTCCACAATATTCTAATTTTCCGAGTTTCATTGTGAATGTACTTTATCTGACATTTATATCCACATTACCTAAATGAAATAATATCTTATCTTTGCCAGTTTTTAGTTAAAAGAAACAGGAAGTGATTTAATCTTTTATAGAGATAAATATCCATCTGATCTAAATATTGTTTTCTCTTCTCATTCCCATTTTGAAAAGGGACTGTAAGGGACAGTAGGTTATTTTATGCTTTATGAATGTCCACACATATTTTTGCTCCATCAATGGCATACATGTGTTCTTGTCTCATATTGACAAATAGCTTAGAGAAATGGGCTTCTATGTTACATCATCGTTATATCCAAACAAAAAGGAATACATAGAAGGCAAATTAGAAGCTCCTGACACTGTGATCCACTTAAGAAAGTTCATTACAGATTACAAAAATTCCTCTGAATGAAATTACAATTATTTTCCAAATTTGTTTTAGTGTTTGTTTATGGTACCAACATAAAATTGGATCTGTTTTAAGGCTTGGGGACGGTGCTGTACATCTTTTTTTGAATTATGCAGTAGGCTACTAATATCTCTTCAGAATAACAGCAGGAACCTCTTCCAAACTGAAATTTTTAAAACATATGGCTTTATTGTATTGCCTTGCAAAGCATTATAAACGATTGCAGTCAATATGTTAACAAGTTGTTTTTATGGGGACTGGGCATTATGTCACTGTTCCGTTGAAGGCGCAAATATAAATAAGACTCATTGTTTCGCCATGTGTAAAGTTTTTTTTGGTAAATCTAAAAATCAGTGTGAAACACATTTGTGCCTTGACTTTTTGCACCTCATTACATTTTATCACAGGCAATAAAACTGTACTCACAACAAAACAACAAAAAAGTCCCCTTGGGATCCATAAACCAACTACCATCTCTGTTTCACCAGCTTCCTCACAACTTTACTCAACAACTTGCAGTTTGATAAAACACAAAGGGCATATATGTCACATTTGCTATCACACTGTTGTACATTCCACTTGCAGAAGGTTAGTTTTCATTTCATAGCTCATAAAAGTTAGAGGATGACAACTTCTCAGCTTGCTCCGCCTGACAGTTGTGTAGCAGATATGATTTAGCCCTGGAAATAGTAATTTTCTGCTATATACACACACACACACACACACACACATACAGTAAGGGATATGATTATTAAACATAACATCTTACCTCTGTATATAGCTGAATTGTTAGCCTTAAATTCACACCAAATGTCTGTAACAACCCAGGTCATGCACACTTAAAAAGAAGTCTTTAAAAAACTAAGTCTATAACCAGGGAATTAGCATTAAACACATGAAGAAAATAATGAAATAAATAAAAACAATAATAATAAAAACATGGAAAGCACAGAAAATCATTGAGATCTGTTAATTTATGGGAGGTCACTCCTGATGTTTATCAGTGCAAATGAATATGCGCTTCTTTACTCCTAAGTTAAAACATGATAAAGTTTTCTCTCAAGAACGTTGCAACCATATTTTGCAAAAAACATTGATGACTTTGGTAACACGTTTGAATGTTCCAATGAAGAGCATTAGACTTTGTTCTTCTCACAATGTTCCTGATGGAAGATTGATAAAGAATAATCAGAATAGTTGACCAAAAACCATGAAAGATCTGGAATTGGCAGATGATCTTCCTCAATGACAAAAAAGTAGTGCAGGGAAGGTACACCCCCCCAAAAAAACCATAACATTGGAAGTAGGAACATACTTTTTTTCAGCATATGGTACAGATGACCAATCCCCCCCCCCCCCCCCCCCCCCCCCCTCCCTCTCCTTTCAGGAATAAGTGGTTCAGAAAATGGATGGATGGTACAGATGGACTTCATTTACTTGAAGGAAGGATGGATTGAAAAATGTGCCTAGGTGTTCATCGTTCATGAGTTGGGCTAATTAATTTTGTTTGCTCCCACCATTACTATGGTTATAACTTTAGGTGATATTTATATTTTCATTCGATGCTCCAGGTTTTTACCAGCTGCTTTACAGGACCACCTGCTCCAAAGCATTTTTTTCCTATGAAGAAATGATTCCAATATGTTCTCATTTTAGCTCAGAAGGTGTTCCAGCAGCACCTATTAACATTCCTTTAGCAACACTTGAAAATAACCAGCTGGTAGATTTCACACTTAATAAATTGACAGAATTGCATATTCAATCTAATTTAATTTTAGCGGCAGAGGTTCTGGCTGATCAATCAGACATAACAATTCAACCAGGATGAGGGTCCAATGTAGTAAAAATAATCACTCTAAACAATGGATGAAATTTTCAGCGTGCCTTTTTTTATTCATTAAATTGATGTTTATCAACCAGGGACCTCATTAAGCCACAAATCTGAAGCCACATCTTTCATAAGAATATTCATAAACTGGGGAAAAAAATACAAGATACGCTTAAAGGGGTTGATTTTCACTGCTCAGTTGTCAGATTAGCAGCTTGTTAAACATGTGACTCATACGTTTTGGAAGTTTTTGATGCATCTGTTTTTCATAGCGTTTGAGTTTAGTCACCTCAGAGCTCTTGATTCCTTTATTCTCATCTGGTCTTCTTGTGCTAAACCACCAGACTGAGCAGCAAATCAAAACTTGGCCAAATGCCTATAAATCTAACATATGTTTCACTGAAATGCTGCATGCTGCAAACGAGGCAATATATTGGAAGCTCTGTCTCTCCTATAAATTACTGTTAAAATGTGTTTTTAAATATTCTTTTTTTAAGGCAATACAATTTTGTCAGTTTTGTTTCCCAATACAATTACTATAAGCTTGCAGAATTACACTTGCAGAAGCAGAACAAATAAAACATGTTTTTTATTATTATTATTTAAATTTAAGGGCAACAGTAGCTAAGTTGGCTATTGTGGTGTCTATAATAGCTAAGCATTGGTAAAACAGATGCTCAAAGAAAAAGAAAACCTTATAGGCACCTATATGCACTTATCATTTTAATACATTTTACAAATTTGGCAGCCCCCCCTCCAAAAAAAAACAAACCATTGATTTGAGTATATTTATTTAGTAGAAAAATATTCTTAAATTGAGTTATAGTTACTTTTAACGAAACAACTACATGCTCATTTGTGGGTTGCACCCTTAAATTATAAATCTAACTAAATCTATTTTGTAATATACTTCTAAAATTCATGCCTGGGGATTTTTTCTATTTAAAATATCCTGTTTTCTTGGGATATAAATATAACAGTGGAGAGATGACCAATGTATGATCAAAGATCCCTTTCTCGGTATGTTCCAAACTTGTGAAATGTTTTATGAGAAAGCTAAATTCTCTGCTATTGTCTAAGTGGGTTATAGGCTACCAACAATTCTTCCACCATGTATTGAAGAAAAAAAAAACTTAACACTGGGCTCTTGCTGCCACTAAATAATAGCACTTGAATAAAAATGTAGTTATGCCACAGCAGACTCTGCATGTAACCTCAGATTTGTCTGTGGAATATAATGCAAAATTATTTGTAGAAAATCAGCCATATCACATATTTTTTCATAGTGTATATCACAAATTTTCTAAAGACAATACATCTGTAATACCTCGACACAATGTCTAGTCCTGGAACACTGCAAATTTTTCTTTTTGTCGATTGGCTGCACCCTCAAGAGCAGACATAAGGAAAACTGTTGATTTTAGTTTCTGAATTAGTGTCAAGACTGCTTCCACTGTTTGTATTCCTTCTTTTTAATATATATTTGGTGTCTAAAGAGACACTGTGTAGTTGTAACCTTTAATCTCTGGACATATCCTTCAAAATACTGTTGAAAATGTATTGGCTGCTTCATAACATATGACCATAAAAAGTGGGTCTAAAATACATGGGCGCAGGTCCTAGTGTATGGGGGCCAACATATTGGCCATTTTGTTTCCTTCTACATGAGCCGATGCAGACAAAACGCCTTTACCGATTTTTGAAGACGTTTAAAATGAATAGCTCCTTGACTGAAAAGACTTTAACAAAGAAAACAACCCTCTCAAACCCTGACCGATCGACCAACCCGGTTTGAGATGCACCCAACCCAGGTCCCTGTCCCCGTTTGAGGAGAGGCGGCTCCAGAGACGCCGGGTCCCTGCTCAGGGAGTGTTGCACAATCAGCTGTTGTGTCCGAACCTTCATGCAACACGGCCCGCGGCTCCACATCAGAGGCAGAATCCCAAAGAGACGATCAACACCACCAGAAAACTAGAGTAAATATCGTCATTGCATTCTCTTAATAGAAATAACTGAAGGAGCAGCTAAATATAAGGAAACACGCTGAGGTTACATGCTTTCTGCTAGACAGATAACAGCTCTCACTGTAACGTTTTTTGTTTTGTTTTCAAACTAGTGCAGTTCACGTTGAGACTACCCTGAAATTTGTCCCAAAAAATTTTTTCCATTGAGGTTATTCCGTCTAACATTACAGTTTATTAATTTACAAAAATATCTGAATAATATCACTAACCTACAAAATCCTGAAAACGTTTGCGTTTCACAAATGTTGATTTACACATTCACCTTTTTACGCGCTCCCTTTGATGAAAGAGAGTCTGATGTGCTTCTCATGTTGCTGCATATATTTCTCTAGAGGTTAAACTATCTGCCTTGTTGTGGTAGAAATTTGCGCAATTGCAATTTTTGGCATGTATGGCGATCCGTGCTCACTCAAATACAAAAATGCTGCTTGCAATGATTTAGGTTTATACTGCCTCCTATCGTCAGGAAAATACACACTGTCACTTTAAACTTTCAAGGGAGTTATAAATGTTTTTCAACAGTGTCTTAGGTATTCTTGGATTTCAGTGGGCAATGATGACCCCCAACCTCCATGAATCCACTGTACTTACAATTTCCTAAGAGAACAATTGAGCGGCAGCCGTGGTCCTAAAATTAAACATGAGGCCTTTTTACACATGACTATTGTTGCAAATACATATTTTGTGTTTTGTAGTGACTGACATTATTCACAGAATTGAAGCCGTTGAAAAAAAACAAAATAACTGATTATCTGTGTACTCACAGATCAAATCCAATAGCATTTGCTATAACCTCAAGTCATTGTCTTTTAATGCCTGTTCCAAAGCAGACCAGGAGCATTTTTAAAACAGATTGCCACATTTAGGGCAGCTCTAAATCATTGTTCACTTTAAACTTTTTAGCTTGGTGTGGCATTGGTGACATTCTAATCTTCCTCAGCTAAATTAACCTCAGAGTTACACTTTTGATATTTAGGCTGTGGAAAACAGGAGCAGGGAAAATGTGGCACATTGACATCCCTCCACCCCTCCTATCTAGTAATGAAATTGCTTAGTGCTATTGCATCCTTTCAAGCATCACACCGAGCTGGCTCATATGGATTTAATCCTGTTGTGAGAGGTTGTTGCTGAGGACAGTGGGGACAGTTCCACCCTGAAAGTAATCCATTGAGTGTTAAATAAGTTGGCTGCTTTCATGTATAAATATGTATGCCAAAGTAAGGCCATTGAAATCTTAAATTCAAATCTCTCCATACCGATTACTGTTTTACCCATATTATACCATGTACTGGTTTCTAATACTTATTTATGATGAGGTATTAATTTTAAGCAAGTTTCAAGGAGAAATTATTTTAGGAAATGACCTTACTAAAATAAATTTCTATATACTTTTTTAAAAAATATAAGACTGTGATCTAAAAATGCACAGAATGCTTTGTATGTAAGAGTTTCATTATTTTAACTCTAAATGAAGATAAATAAATTCACATTTGAAGTAGGATAATGCAGTGTTCAATTAAGCTGAAAGCATTAGAGATAAAACAGAAGGAATAACCGTAATGGCAGAGTAATATTAGTATTGCACAGGACACACCAGATAGCATAACAGCTTCTATTTGATTGGAGGATTAATACATCTGCTGTAGATTTGATGACCATCTGATATCTTAAAAGCTTCTGTATTTGCACTGTTGGTGTCACTTCACCTGATTTTACATCATTTAGTAATGGCTCATATCTCAGGATAGCTACAGTACAGGACATTATATATAAATGTTTCAAACAAGCAGCTGATTATGAATATAAGGTTAAAAAAATGAATTAATACTTTTAAAAAGACAGTCTTCTACTTATTTCACATATAGACTATGAAATATCACTAGTAAATCAAATGTGTGATGAAACTGCAGATCTTTATCTAAAAATGTAATCTTTAATAGTGGGAGCTGAGGATGGAATGTCAATGCATCTGTGAAATCTCATGGTTTATAGATTTGTGTTGCAGGGATCTCTTTTTCTGTAGGGGTAGGAAATGTGATTCTTTTTGGGCAATTTCTCTATGACAAAGACATCATGATTATTATTTAATGTACAAACATTAAAAAGTAGACTAATGCTAAAGACGTTTCATCTGATGTTCATTAGGCAGGTTATCCTTCTAGCAGGATATATATTTTTCATTTGTTGCTATCATATGGTACTATATGAAAATAACCAATCTATAATGACTTTGTGACCAATTTCTGGTCAAAGTGTGAATGCTGAGTATAGCTAGTCCTATGTTGTATTATCTTAAGAGAACAAAGCTTGGTTTCTAGTGTGACTAAAGGTGGCAATGCACATGCAGATATGAACAATATATGTTTTGGAAAATTTTACTACCCTACCATTTTTTATTATAAGTCATTGAAGAGTTTCAGTGAGGTCTAAAAAATTGTTTTCAATTGTTGATCCTGTTTGGTTCAAACTTCCAAACAGCATAAAACTCGTGGTTTAATAACTTGGCTTTTTTTTCATGCTTATGGTGTTGTGATCTTAATTGTATTTTTTTCTGGAGATAATCTGATAACTAGAAAAAATTACTCACTTTTAAACTGAAATGGTTTTAGACAGTAAACTCTATCATTTATAATGCTACAATACTTTCTTACAGAGTGTAAATTATGTTCTACCTTAGGTTTTTTTAAATAAATAAAATTTCTAGATTTTTGACAGGGTTAAAAATAGTTATTCAGGCACACTGTGATCTCAGACAGACAGAGCCACAAATATCCATCTTCATCAACTAAATAATCAAGTTCTAGCTTGCTAAATATCACCTTCAGAGCTGTTGTGAGCCCGCTGCATGCAGACTTGTTACAGCACATCCCCCAAACGCCTGCTGCCAGTTCATAGTTTGTCCTTGACATTTCTGATCCCAGTGGTTTAGCAGTTACAGTTTGTCTAGCCTGCCCACCTTTATAACATTCACACAAATCAAACACTCACTTCTTGTCTAATGTGTAGAAACAGAATCAGGAAAAAATGATCCACACATTAATTGTGAAAAAGCGCAATCTATATAATCACTGAGAAACACTGATGATCAAAGTGCACAACATCTGTCTGTCAAATATAGAATCCTAGAGCAAAGCTAAACCTTTACTAGTATAGTGGGATCTTACAGCATTCCTCAAAACTGTATATACTCTTTCAAAGGTTTTCATACTCCATGAACATTTTTCACATTACAACCACAAACTTCAGTGTATTTAATTTTGATTTTATTTGACGGTTAAACACACAATCTGGCTAAAAGAAGATGTGTCCTGCATTTGGATTCATTCCCCTTTACTCTTTAAAGGACATACTTAAAAAATGATACGTTCAACAAATTTCCTCCCATTTGTAGATCATGTTCTGGGAAGAAAAATGAAACATTGGTGATTCTTTTCAGGAACCGTACACCAACCAAAATTACTCAAAGAAAGTATCCATGACCTATCTAGGTGGTCACAAAAGAAGCAACGCCTGAAGCACCAAAGACCTAGTAATTTCTTTCAGTTAAGTTTAGGCCTGCTTGGGCATTTTTAGTCGCTTGCTCAAAGTCTAGACCTAAATCCAATCAAAGTGCTGCAGTATGACTTTAATCAATTAGTTGTTCAACTTTTCTTGTATAGCATCTTATTCAGGTTCTTTATATTTAAAACAATAATAAAGTCACTGTTTATAAAAAACAGATCAAACATCATACACGTAACATCATGTAGCATAAAAATAGATAAAAATCCAGTCTGAAAAAATGCATCTTCAGCTGGCTATTAAAATAATGAATAGGTTCAAGACAATGCAAAGATGGAGGCAACACCCTCCACATACTGGGAACCAGTACTCCAAAGAACGTATCCCCTTTCTGGTCTTAAAATTTATTTAAGGAAGGTCTCAGACTGTGAGAAGAGGTGTAAGGTTCCAGAAGGTCATATAGGCAGGGGATAGATCACACATATCTCCATAAAGTAACATGTAAAATTTTAAAGTAATGTTAAAATGTACCAGTAGCTAATGTAAAGAGATTAAAATTGAGTTATATGTTGTCTCTTGCTTGTTTGTTAATAGACTTGCAGGAAAATACTGAAGTGACTGGAGATTGTCAGGATCATTCTTATTAAATCACATAAAAAAGGATTTTGACACAAGAGTTGGAAACTTAGAAATATTTCTTAACTGAAAAAAAATATTACAATCCATAAGAATGACATAACAATAATGGAATTAAACATAATACCACGGTTTCTAAGATTGGGTTTACCAGTTGAGATCAATCCACTAAAGTGTTGCTTAATAAACAACCTAATAGTTCAATCACCTTTGAATATGGCTAAAATAAAAACAATTCTGCAAAGAAAAGTTAGCCATAACATCTCCACAGCATCATAAAAAAGTCATTTTGGCAGTTAGCATAGTTGCTTGGTGGCAGTTGTTGCCACAAAGTGTTGCACACCAAGTAAGTACTGTAGGTTTACTTAAAATGGTAATACTGTATATGACAGTATTACTGTATATGTTTGTCTGATATTGTTTCATCATTGGAAACATTTAGGTTGGCCAAAAAGCCACAACAGAATACTTCAAATTTACTTTACTGTAAAATTGCAATAAAATACATTATGGTCATAGATTGACAAATGTGATCGAATTCAACCACTGTAAAAGGAGCAGCGAATTAATTTTGTTTTAGAGGGATTTTGATCCCATATTTGAAGCTGCTGACTGTATGTGAAAGGGTTGTGCATTTAGATTAATGGTTCAAAAGAGAAACTCTATCTGGAGAACGGTTGTGTCCGGATGTTTACGGCTCAGCAGCTGATAGCCCATCTGAGCTGACAGCAGTAAATTAGTGCTGGTATCATGGTTGTATTAGACCTGGGCCCATAGTTTATCACATATACTCACCACAAAGAACCACACCTTAAATCAACTTAAGAACCAGGTCACTTGTGACAGAGCCGTCCGTTGAGCGGCTCCACCGGTCTGATGTCATCCGATCCTGGCAGATGAAAACCCATCCAGAGGAAATTCAGAAGCACCTTAATGGCACCTTTTTGAACCACTCACCCGCGAGGATTGAGCGTGAACTGTAATTGGCTCAATATATCTCGCCGTATCGCTTTCTGTCTGGTATAAAAAAAGGGAGAGGCCACAGGAGAGACCTTTCTCTCTAGTCGTGACACTCCAGAGGTCGCCAACATGTGGAGGCGAACGCTGCCTCCAAAATTAAAATGCATCACAGGCTGCGCTTGTAAAGCTGCCTCATCTGCACAACTGTGTCATATTTCAGTGAGGTTTGACAATCCTGGTGCTTCAAAGCTCACATAAAATTGTTACTTTTTCCCCTTGAAGGCCTTTGTTAAGGGCTTTTTTCCGTTATCGCTGCTGTACTCCTTGTGGTTCTACACAGTAACACATTGTGTATTGTCACTGTTTTAAGAGATACTAATGAATCTCATTGTGCTACCCTCCATAAGTATTTGAACCTAATGCATTCTCTCAGCTCTGTTGATCTGAGATAGGGAATTCTCACTCATAATTTCCTGTGTGACCAAACTGAATGAGTTCTAGATTAGATTTTTTGGATATATTTGTCCTAATGTTTTTTTGAGTTATTCGCAGGGTTGCAATGACTCAGATCCCATCTTTCAGTCAGGATGACATACCCTCTCTCTGTTTTCTTTGAATTTCTATTACAGATTCAGAATGCAGATGATGTCTTGATTACTCCCTTGGAAAAATTCCGGAAGGAGCAAATTGGAGCAGCGAAGGTAAGAGACCCCCTACGTGCGCAATTAGCAACAAAGCCACGCCAGAGATTTCATGCAGCCTGACATCCTCACCTTTTCCCTTCACCTCCTTAGTCTCTCCTGCCGTCTGTAAATCATTAATTAAAACCAAAGCGTGACACTGCAGAGAAAAGTGGCCTTCTCCTAATTAATCAGACTAGTATGGGTTACTGACAAAGACATATTTTTTTTATTTTTTACATTAAAAGGCTTTAATACCTGCTAGTTTTTTGGGATTTTTTAAGTTGGCCTTTAATGTTTGTTTAATTAAAAATTGCATACTGACCTAAGCAATTACTTTTCTTCTGATAAAGTTTATAAGTCTCGGTTGTCTGATCTAGATTTATCTTTGCCAGAAGTAATTTTTTGGACAATCCCTATATTTCTTCTGCCAATTTTACTGCCTCTTTCGTGTGTATTTGACCATTTACATATTTAAACAGGTCAGTAGGTAAAGAGTATTCAAAATTCCATGATGGCTTCTTTAGAAAAAAGTATCTAGAAATCTGTTGGTTATTTATAGAAAAGAGTAGCAATGTAAAACCATGTATAGAAATAAAAACCGTAACACTGTTGCTGTAAGGCACCACTCATCCTCAATCAATTGGTACATTTTCTAAGGTATATCCTACTAAGAGGAAAGGCTGGCATAATGCCACAGATAATGCTGGAGGGACTAACTGTGCCAACTGGCCTTGGAACACCTTGGAGTCGTCCAGGAGGAACTATAAAGTGTCCAAAATGATTTGTCTATCTCACTGCAGCCCAGCTGTAAAAGAAGTTGGAAGAATAACCTTCTTACTAAGCATGACTTAGGTTAAAATTAATATACTGTAACAGGGAATAGACTCCAATATTTTATACAATTCAGTCTAATTAGTCATGCAAATCTACCAATACCTTAAAAAAAAAATTTGAATACCAAAAGAAGATTTGGCTTCAAAATAAAACTATGCTTAGAAACGTGGGATTCTACGTAAAAGCAAAACACAACATTTTATATTTAACAATCTGTTTTTCAAAAGTTGTTTTCACACTGAAAAGTGTCTATTTTTTACCAATATTAATGAATATGAAGAGAGAAAAAAATGAACAGTTACTGGAAATGAAAATAAAGCAGAACAACCAATGTGAAACAAAATGTGCCTTTGATGCACTTAGAATTACATTCAACCACTAAATTTAAGTTAGTTTTAATCATATTAACTGACCTTTATTAATATTTCCACAAAATTGTGTCGTCAAAACTCTAAAATTTAAGGGGCATATGTGAAAGCCTTTTAATCGCCACATAAACCAGCGTACACAATTTGCTCTGGCCGACGTGTTTTAATTTTATATGTATTAATTTACCATTTATAGCGAAACATATAGCTTTGCGTTGCTAATAGCTCAACATGATCAAAACAGCCCACAGTTTGAAAACTCTCGGAACCAAAACGTCCTTCACAACATATAGTCTGAAAGCACATTTAGCCCCTGTTCTTTTATGTCTGGAGTTTATAAACACATGAGTAGAGTTATAAAATATCATTCATCAGTTTAGGTTTACAGGTTTTACTTTGTGAGCTATATCTTGTACGGCGCAATATAAATAAAAATCTAGTTTTTACTTGCTTACATATTTTAAAAATGCATTCAGTGTAGTTCATGTAATGTAGACTGTGGCATAGGTAGGGGTTTATAAATAGAACAAAATAGCTTTTCCCATCTCAAATTTTCTTCAAATAACCGGGCCACGTAAAAACCCCCAAATGTCACATTTACAGTATATTCTTTCTCCTGCGACACCTGCAGAAAGGACGTATTTAATGCATTTATCCATATTTTAATGCATTTACCCATGTTTTAATTGGATTGCTGTAATCCTGTTACATGTAATACAGTATTCTCTAACTTATTGGATCTAGATGATTGATATCTGTTGGACTTGTGCACAGTGTTGCTTGAAGGCATCGTGCACTCACAGTGGACATGTTGCTAAGGAAGGCATTGACTCTAAAGAACAGTGTGGGTTTCTTGCTAGAAGCCACGCTTTCATTTCTGGCCAACTCAAAGGCATGATATGAAAGTACAGCGGCTTGTCTGTGGTCAGTCCCTCGGTGAGTTCACACATGAGAGCGATGGAAGAACGCAAGCTTTCATGCCACTCTCCCACTATTCCACTGCTAACTCAATACTCTACTATGAATCATTTGCACATCTTAACATAGCTTTTATCTTTGTGAAGAACTTCTCAGCTTCAAAGTCAGCCTCTCTCCCTCTCCCTTTCTCTTTATCTCTCATTTTGATTTATTTTACATGCCTTGACAGCCACTAGTCTGCAGATATAGTCATCCTGCTGTACTTCATTGGTCCCTTCACAGGCCAACCTGCAGCATAATGACACAATTTCTCTTCCCTGTACTGAGGTGTGAGCATCATCACTCTCCCTGCCTGGTCAGACTGAATAACCAATGTCGCTTCATGCCTCTACCAAAATGAAACGGCAAATTCCGCTGCCATTTGTGTCTTTCACTCTCCTACATCAACATGCTCAGTGTTATTGCTCTCACTGCCTGTGTTTATAAAATGGTTTCTTAAAAGCCACACACACCCGCACCCCCTCCCTCATCACTTCCACTACCTCCTATTTCCTCTGACCACTTCCTCCTAATGGCTCTGTCCTCCTGCAGTCTCTCCTCCGCAAAACATTAGCCCAACTAGAGTGAGATAAAACGCACACATCACAGGCTGCTGAGTAACTTTCCACGGTTCCGAGAATCTGGAGAGATCCTCAGGCTGTCTGACCCTTCCAGTTATTGCACTTGATGATGTCTGAGAACATCAGTTGGACAATCTGGGAGCACTTGCCTTATATGGGCATCCTGGGAGTAATCCCACTGAGGTTATGTACCAGTGTATTAACTTCCTGGGCACCAGCACAACACTTCCACAGCCATTATGTACCAACAGATTGACCGCAGCTCTATAGGACATATTAGGGACAGCATGCTCAACACAAGGCTGCACCAAATGTTTTGGACTTAAGCCCCTCAGACTTTGCAGGCTGTGTCCAACAAACATGGTGGGAAAGCACAACCATACAAAAGATGTGTGTTTTCAATGGAACACCGCATGTGCTGACAGTTAAAAAGAGATGTAGGTCTGAAATCAGTGCACCACTTCTTTTTTTCAGTTTCACACGTTTGTGATCTGAAATGTGTTCTTGAGCTTGCTATATAGATTCAGAATTAAAACAGGAAATGAAAGGTTGTTTTTAGTTTAGTAGCCTTGTCTGTCACTGTAAGAACAACTAAACTGTTAGAACAACTAAATTCACAAGTCAGGCTAAAACACTTTAAAATAAATTTTAATTTAAAAGTTTCTCCTCACTCTGAAAAATGTAGAAGATGCAACTTTTAATTTGATTATATTTATGTATACAGCAAACAAAATCCTACATTAAATCTGCAAAATAAATATAACTAAATGAATCAAGCAGTTTTATTATTTTTATACAATTTTTTGTTGATTGAGTGAGTGCCTAGGTCAATGTCAACCTTTTTATATATATATATATATATATATATATATATATATATATATCAAAGTGCTTTACACAATATCAAAAATCTGAAAAATAAAAATAGATAAAATGAAATGTTCTTGCAAATCCATGAACGAAATGTTTAAAGCTCATGACAGTAAAACAGTAAATCTGCATTAATCTGTTCTTGGAATTTGTATTTGGTAATGCGTGACTTCCTGTTTTCCTGCCATTTAAATATTACGTGACACAACAGTCTTTTTTTCTTTTAGCTACTTTTTAAAATGGGAAAGACGGAAAAACATGCCTCTAAAGCCAATCAGATGTGTGTTGATCTTGTCTGTTAGGAAATGACCATGCAAATAACAATAGCTGCTCATTTAACAATTTTTATACAGTTAAAGCAATTATTGAAGTTGAAAACTAGAACAGTGACAATGAGAACAAAACGTTGTATCTTAGACGCACTGATCGATGTTTTCTGACTTTTTTGTCCCCCGACTCCTGTTTTGTGAGTAGGTTTGCTTATTTTTTGTTTGTATGTTTATTTTTTTACACATGGTTCATATCAGGACAGACTTTTTCTTGTTTCATGAATGACAGCACCACTCATGTAACAGGTTTTATTATTGTCCTAAAAAAAGAAGAAACATTACGAAAATCGACATTTTCACTGCATATATTCACCTTGTGTATTCACGGAATATGTATATGTTTACCCTAACTCTAGTGTTTCCAAGATGTCACAGCATTTCCAAATTCATTAAAGAAAGGTTTAAAGCACAAGACAATAAAACAGAACCAATTTGCAATACCCTTATCAGCCTTTTTGGTTCCTGCTAAAATTATGGCTCTTGTTCTTTTTTGTTCTCTAGCAGTCAGAAAAGGCTCTCGAGAATCCATTTAAAACTCCTTTTTGGTACAAAGAAAATATTTTACTTTACAGGCAGGTTCCAATGCTGGTCATCAGCTGATATCTGTAATTTTATGTATTTTTTTATGTATTTCTTACAGTAGTTAGTTTGTTGGTGATTAATATATTAAAATATCTTGCAAGGATGGATGATGGAAGTTTGGACTGATTTACCTTCACTTAAAAAGAGACCTCTGGATGTTTTTGGTTTTTTCATCATGGTTAAAAATATAGGATAGGATTCTTTAAGTTAAAGACCATATTCAAAATCTCTTTGAGCTTCAACTGACGTCGGAGAATTTGTGTAAACATACCCAGATGTGTCTCAGATTTACAAGAGAAGTTCAGATCTTGGATAATTTGCGTTATAATTCCCAAATATGGACCTGACATTTTGCATTATTATGAATTAAAAGAATAAAACTGAAAAACCTTGTGTAGGTGCTGTTTATGTTCTTCGGAAGTGATCTGCATTCTGACAACAAATTTATGTTTTAAGATTCAGAATTAGCTTCCTTGGCCAAACAAGGAATTTGACTTTAGTTTTCAGCTGTTCACAGCATAGAAACTTATTGCCTGATTTATCAAAGGTTTGTGATTGTTAAAACGGGTGCGACTGGCACAGCATCACAAAAAACTTGCTGCAGCTGTTTTACAATCTACACAAAGGTAAGACTGCGCCTGTTAAACCTGCAGCAAGATGAGCACAATCTTTTTAGCAACTTTGCCCTAGATGAATATGCAATGTGGGCATTTCTGTCAGAAGATACAAAATATTGGGAGAGGAACAGGCAAATAAGAATGTGTTACAGGCACTGAGTGATATATTAAACATCAAACTGTTTGCGCCGGCTGTTTTAGTGCCTGTTTTTAGTGCCTATGAAAGGCATGTCTTAACTTTGTGCCACTATATTCAACAAAATACACTATAGATAGAGCCAGTGCTAATATTAAATTTTAATACTTTTTTAAAGAATAAACACTATTTAGGTCTGCAGTTTTTTTAGATAATTTATTCAGTTTCTGAGATGCTCTGTAGACAGCAAACTTTTGTTTGCTGTCTACAGAGTGTCTACGGAGTGTGTGTTAATAGAGGCCATGACAAAGTGTGGTGTATTTCGACAATATCAGTAGAATATGGACATCTCAGGACTGCGAACAGCTTCGTTCTGGGCAAGCTGTCTCTGTAATAAGTCAGACCCGGGAGTACGCTTGCATGGAGCAGGAGCAAGGCATGTACAATGCACGCATTAAATTTACTAATGACAAACACAAAATATAATTCACACACATTCTAGCATAATAGTAATAGTAGACTTGAGATGTATTATTTTTTTTTGCCAAAGACTTACCATGAATCCGCTGCTATTAATTTACTTTGACTGCTGCGCACTGCATGGGTCAGAAAGATAGAGTAGCCGACGCAAAGTTCCCCTAGCTCCTCCCTCTGTTGATGTGTTTACATTAAAGGTGAAGTGTGTAACAAATTCAGCTTTTAATTAATAAAAATCAAGTACTGCTTTCATAAATACGTATTTTACCGAGGTCTAATCACGATCGCATTATCATGAAAGCGTTCTCGTGTCTTAGAATACGTCATTTATAAATACAAAAGATGCACTGCGCAGCATCTGGGGCTGCCATGTTTCATCGCCATCTTTGAATACGTTACCCGAAAGGGGTTAAAGTTGTTTGCTTTACGCATTTTAGCCAGTGACATCGGGGGGAGGGGAAGAGGTGAAGAGAAGAAACGAGCAAGAGGACAGTGGATCATAGTTTTCAATTTCAATGGAGGACAATCCGTACTCTTTGCCCCGTGAGAGGGAGGAAACCATACCACAGGAAAGAAAAGGAAATAACTGAGAGAAAAAAGAATCAACATTGGTGGAGCATTTACCAGATGAAGACTATTCAGGAGGACACAAACTCGAAGACGGACGCAGAGGTTGCAGGCTTTCTGCAGGACAGGTAAGTTAATTACATGAAACAATGAAGTTTATGTTAGCGTTATGTTTGACACAGGACAGGTTAGTCCAGCAAATACTTTATCTTATGTTTAACTCAGACAATTTACTCTGCGGCTTCCGTAGTAGGAATGACGTGTTATAATGGCGAGAAGCCAGAGAACACTGCTCAATTCTTACACACGGGGGCTTTAAAGATAAAGTTTGGTTTCTTTTCTTTTCAACCCGGACCTTATTTTTAGCAAAAATTACGTTAATTTACTCACTTATACAAGTTTGGAGCTACTTGGAGCCAGTCATTATGAGTTTATATAGTCACAATTAGCGTATATCCATATAATGGGGGTCAATCAGGGCAGGAGTTCTCCGCCTCTAATAAGGCATTATTTGCCCCAAAACGGCTTCATTTAGCCATGTGTTGTTATGAATACTTAGCGATAGTGAGTTAAGAAAATCTCGGACACACTAAGGTATTAGCATTGGAGATTTTTACATGCTTTCAGTGCAACCGATTCCAACTTATATTAACCTGGGATTTCAATGATGCCACAACAGCTGAAACCTGTGTGGGTTGCGGAAAGGGAGCCTGTAGAAGCTGAACTTAGTCCAATTGGTCATTCGGCTATAGTGTAATTTGGAAGCACACAAATGCGAACCATGTGGATGTCTGCTATGGCAAGTTCTGTCTAACCAACCACCGCAGAGCATAGAGTGAAAGCCCTGCTTAGACTAGAACCATGATGGAGCACGGCAGTGATGTAATTGTAATCGTGCCATAGTGTCCCAGATAGGAGATGGACATTGAAACTATGTTCAAACCACATTGGATTGTCAACATTAAACCATTGAATCTACGTCAGAGTTCAATGTTGATTCAACATCAGTTTGCACCCAAAATTTATATTGAAACAATGTTGATTTAGGCCGGTGGAATTACAATTGTATTTCAATTAACTTGAATATTGACACAACATTGAAATTGTAACATACCTATAGATCAATGTGTTTTCACTTATATTTCAATAATACCAGAGGAATTAAATAATCCTGCTTTATCTACAGCAGGATGTCCTTGACAATGAGGTCTTTTTTTATTATGTAAAACTAGTAAACATGCTTTAGAAACAGACATAAACAAACACAAAGTTATTTCATTTTAATATAACTTTTAATCACGATTTCACCACGTCCAACTCCTCCTGCCGTGTCTGGCATATAACAGAGCCAATTTTGTCTTGCTGACCAAATAAGGCAAAGTCATTCATGGCGGTGCCTGGCTGCTCCGTGAGGACATCTGAAACATATAACAAAAAACATACACTTTATGTTATGAGAAATCTCATAGGCTACTTTTAGCAACTGTAGTGATGTAGTTAATTATTAGACTATTTTAACCTAGCCTATATATACTGCTCACAAAAATTAAAGGAGCACTTTAGAGAAACACAGATACATCAGATCTCAATATGAAGTTGTATATCTATACAAATAACGACAGGGCAACATCTTAGGAACAAAAGGATGCCAAGTCTTTTAATGGAAATAAAAGTGTTCAGTCTACAGAGGGCTCAATTGTGTAGACACCCTAAAATCAGAGTAAAATGAAGATGTGGCAGGCTAGTCCCTTTTTTTTTTAAATTTAATTTCTGCAACTCAAAATGCTTTTCAGTATCTTGTGTGGCCTCCACGAGCTTGTATGCATGCTTGACAAAGTTGGGGCATGCTCCCAATGAGACAACGGATGGTGTCTTGTGGCATTTCCTCCCAGATCCGTGTGAGGTCATCCCTGAGCTGCATGTTGTACAGGCTGAGGAGCAACCTGGCGGCGCCTAATGGGCCGAAACATAATGTCCAACAGATGTTCTATTGGGTTTAAGTCAGGCGATCGTGAAGGCCACTCAATTGTTTCAATTCCTTCATCCTCCAGGTACTGCCTGCATACTCTTGCCACATGAAGCCAGGCATTGTCGTGCATTAGGAGGAAACCAGGACCTACTGCACCAATGTAGGGTCTGATAACGGGTTCAAGGATTTCATCTCGATACCTTATAGCAGTCAGAGCACCATTTCCTAGGCAGTAGAGGTCTGTGCGTCCCTCCTTGGATATCCCCAGACCATCACTGACCCACCACCAAATCTCCAGGGTGCCGTCTCCATGAAGTCTGTTCCTGATTGTTTGGGTAGAGACATTCACACCAGTGGCCCTCTGGAGGTCATTCTGCAGGGCACGAGCAGTGCTCGGCCTGTTCCACCTTGCAAAAAGGAGTAGGTATCGGTCCTGCTGATGGGTTGAGGACCTTCTATGGCGCTGTCCAGCTCTCCGCGAATAACCACCAGTCTCCTGAAATCTCCTCCATATTTCTGGAGATTGTGCTGGGAGACACATTAAACCTTCTTGCTGCAGCACGTGTGGATATGCCATCCTGGAGAAGTTGGACAGCCTGTGCAACTTCTGTAGGGTTAAGAAATCATCTCATACTGCCAGTAGAGATAATTACTCAAGCCAAAACCAGCCAAAAATATCAAGAGGGAGAAACTTGAAATTACCTCCATATGTAAAACCAGTCCTGTTTTGAGGGTTTTCTAATTGTTGCCTCTGTCGTGCACCTGTTGTTAAGTCTGTGAACACCAATACAGCTGAAAGTGATTAACGATGCCCTCAGCTGCCAACCAGAAAATTATCAGACAGGTTTAATTGATTTCATGCCAGGCCCAATAAAAAAACTGCTCCTTTAATTTTTGTGAGCAGTTTATATTTTTCTTCATTATGTGGGAGTTAGTAAAAGTCTGAGAAATGGACACACTGAAGGAGATTTCAACTGCATATTATGGAGGACTGGACACAAAGCTTGGTGTGGACTATTTTATTGTTGTAAATTAATTTGACCTTTTAATGTTAAAAGATTGTTTATGTACGAGATGGCTTAATGGTCAGTTGGACATTTTATTTTACTTATACGTTGTTTGACAAAAATGTAGTCTGTATGAATTAAGCTGTGAACAAAGCAATGCTAGCTAACTGATTACACTAGGCCTGGTGTTTTTTACAGGTTGCCAACATTATTGTTTAAGTCAATATAGTGCCTGAATTAAGCTACGACAGTCCTAAGTCTATGTAACATCCAACATATATATTTTACTGTGTAGTGCATTTGAGCATTAGACTCAGTGAACTCAAAATTAATGACCTTTCAATCATCACCCATTAAACCAAATATCAACATGCCATCAATCATGGGGAAAACTATATTTCAACATTGTTCCAATTTCACTGCTGTCATTGTCGGGAGTCATCAGTTTAATAAGGGTGATTCAACATCTATTTAGCGTCAATATTTCAACGTCAACCATTCTGATGATTCAGATGGAAAATCAATATCTTTTCAATGTCAGGTTGCTATTTGGAGTCGTTGTATTTTTGCATCTAAATCACCCCAGAACCGAACCAATAAACATGAAAGCAATACTCTCAGTGGAGAATATGTGCATTCTTCCAGATTTAGCTGGTAACTAATTTCAATCTGCTTTCCCCCTTGGTATGGAGGTGTAATAAAAAGGGTTTCTTGGGTTTCTGTTTACCTAACAGAAAATATCACCCGCACAATGACTTTTCAACATAACTCTGACTTGTAATATTTCCTTCCTGTATTTTTACTCCACCTTTGACCTGGAAGTGACTCTTGATAAAGAACAGATTGCCTTTGTTTCCTGTTAGTTCCTTTTGGTTATGAAGTTTTCCTTGAAGTCTCTGAATTTTAATAAAGCCAAATTGCTTTCAAAACAGTCTTAATAACAGAAAAACAAACTCAGGGCTCAACAGCGGCCAAGGTTCACTTTATTGTGTTGTCTTTAACCTACAAAGTTGGATTGAGCAATCTCAATTTAACATTGAAAGGAAAATTGATGATTTTTAATATCCCATAGAAAATTGAATGACAATTAGATGGATAACCTTGTTTTAGAAATGAAGGAAAGCTGGTTGTTCAGTTCAAATGTTTATTTGCCTGGCTGATTTTTGTTCCATTTTTTTCCGTACATGGTATATCAAGGTTATGTAGAGAGAGGAATATACAGTCTGATCCTGACAGGGAGAAGGTTAAGTATCCCTCCAGGAGAATGCGTAGATCTAAAAGCCCAGTAGAGCTTGTCAGGAGGGTTTTTAACACACTCTAAAACTTAAGAGGAGATAAAATATTGACTTTTATGAAGCTATAAGCAACAAATACAAGGGACAAATCACGTTTTCAGTTTTGCATAAGTATTTTTAAAATTGGACTTCTTGACAAAGCTTTTAGTGAGAACTGATACATGTTAAATTTTACCCACAAGGTTTCCAGCTTCCCTCATTCTAACAATGGTCCGTTTGGAAGCCTTGGTGTTTGTTTTTGAACTCTTATGAAGCAGATGTTGGTAATTATTTCTTGCTAATTGGCCAGCCTCTTCTGCCTGTTACATCTCCTTAGGAATTCATTATTTTTTAAGGTAAAGACTAGGGAGGCTTTTTCTTTAAGCTTTGCAGCAAAGTGGCAGAATTCAACTAAAGCCTTGTGTTCCGTCTGTCTCCCTTGTTCATTTAAGACCAGCTCATGTGTGCAGCTATTGCTGTTTAATCACCAATTCTGGACCCATGCTCCAATTAGCTGCCTCTAATGAGCTCATAGAGATAGGTTGCAGTTATCCTTTTCATGTCACTGCTCAGAGAATTCATTCAGAAAGAAAATATAGTGAAATTTGCTGGAAATTATGAAGATTCAACCATCATTTTCCACCAAAACTGATGTTTGCTTTAGGTGTTGACTGACAAAATGAGGAACCATTGTATAAAAATGTGAGATCCATTAGCTTTCAAATGTATTCATACCTCTTGAGCTCTTTCACAATTTTTCATATTACCATAATCTCCGTACTATATGCTGCTTCTTTTTTCCTATGCTTTGAACCTTGTGGCCTATACAACGATGTGGATTATTTATACATTTTTACAGCTACTGGCCACTAGGGGACCTCTTTCATCTATGGTTTATACAGGTTACATCTTTCACCTTTAAGGGTACTTTCCTTAAAGAGGTAGAAACTTGGTGACCAGAAAAGAGTAAGATAGGCAGTTTTCATGAACAAAGGAAGGAAAAGTGAAACAGACAGACATTGTGAGACAGTTTGCGAAAACTGTTTTCATCCACAAAGCCTCATTATGGAAAATAAAAAAAGAAATACATATGATTGCACTTTTAAATTGAAGGCAGTCGATATGGCTTTTAAAAAACGAAACAGAGCTGCTTTATGTACCATTGCCATCAATGAATTAATGGTGAGACGTTGGAGATGCCAGTAGGGCTGAACAATTAATTGCATATGCAATAATATTGCAATATAAAAAAAATTCAGATTTTCGAATCGCAAAGGCTGCAGTTTGACTGGTCATGAGCATGAGATCTGGGAATGTTACATGATTTGTGAGCAGCTCAAACAATATAGGGGGAGAAGGAAACGCCGTGCTTTAACCTGTTATAAAATGGTCTAAAGCTTGATAGAAGCAAACCCATCTCAAAATTTAGAACCAAAGAGGAATTGTACATGGGAAATTATATTGGCTATGAAAACTTAGGTATCAGGTACCAGGTATCATACAGATTATTATGTTGCTACCTCATGATGTACACGACAAACCTTTATCAACACCTGAAAAACATCACACCACAATATTTGAGAGTTGCAAGGCTAAAATGGCAGCCATCAGATGATCCCAGGAGGGAAAACATTGCAGCCGGCCTGAAGAGGGGCTTGCCAGCTGGAATCTACAGCAAAAAACCCTTGTTTGCATAATGATGGACATCACATTGAATGTGGTGATTTAAGTAGAAAATATTTTTGTTTATAGTCAGGCATGCTTAATTTGCCTTTATCTTAAAATAAGTCTATTCCTATGGAATAGAATAAATTATGTATAAAAAAATCTGACATTGTTTATAATATTACACATTGATTTTCTTGCTTGCATTAGATAAAAAAATACATGAGAAAAGCCCCATAAAAAATAATCGCAAATTAAATTGCAATTGCAATACTGATGACACAAAATCGCAATTAGATTATTTTCCAAAATCGTTCAGCCCTAGATGCAAGCGTGAAGAACAGTCTCAGTGCAATAAGACAAAAAAAGCTTTAGAATAGCGTAATAAAAGCAGATGGCCCAAACTTGAAGTCTTTCTTGAAGATTGGCTAAACACACAGGGAAAGGACGGCCGAGGTGTTTCCACCGTGTTGAAATGTTAAAAAAATTAAGCTTCCCCAAACACCAATCACTTTCCTGACAATCCCCTCTGTGCACGAAGCCTTACAAATGTTAATTAAAGATTAAAACACCTGCAGGTTATAATCGGATGTGGCTTGTATTTGTACACATTTGCTTTTCCTTAAAATTGGCTGTGGTGGCTTATTTTCAGGTGCACCTTATAGTTCGGAAATTATGGTACATCCACAAGCGTCAACGTAGTGTATTGGGATAATATTTGACGGACCAACATAACATTATTGCATAATTGGGACGTGGTAAAAACTATATCATCCATATCAATCCATTTCCTTCTACTCTGGTACCTGATGAATCTTATTCTGCTGTTCTCTAAAGCCCAAAGAGGTTCATTTGAGAAAATTCAAACACATGGTATGCCTGTATTAAAGCCATTCCATTTTACTTCTGATTGTATGTGCTATATTAAACAGGTTTCTAGGCTTTCCTCCTTTCACCTCCATTCTGTTGGAAAAAGTAGAAACATTCTGTCTAGAATTTAAATGAAAAATGATTCCATATGTTTGTTACTACAGGGCTGGACTATTTTAATCATTTACAATCCACAAAAGTCCACAAAATACATTAAAAAGCTTTCAGTTGATTCAAACCACTGCAGCAAGATGAAAACTAAAAAGAGATATTTATATTTATATAATTTAAGCTCCACTTCATTGGCTCACTGATAAATCCAGTGTAGACTTTTAAATTGTCCTTATCGTGCCGTGTTGTACTCTTTATAGAAGGTACATCTTGCCTAGTATTCTGGTTAGTTGACTTACCATCCCGGAAGGGGGCATCGGCTGAGATCCTGCTGCCACCAACTTAATGTTCTCCTCCTGCTGCTTTTAACTTATTACTTTCTTCTAACATAGAAAATAGTTCTGGTTCAGTGCTTTTCCTTTTCTGTTGTGTGTGTTTATGTGTGCTCTGTTTTATCAAAGCCCCATTTGCTTGTGGCAGATGGCTGCTTGAACTGAATCATCTTCTGATTCTCCTGGAAGTGCCTTCCTGTTAAAGGAGAGTTTTTTTCTCTCCACTGTCTCTGCATTTTCCATCCAGGAAGAGTAAAGGTTGCAGTGAGTTTACATGCAATAAGAGAAAACTGAATTATTACCTTAGCCCAATTAAATACAATTTAATCCGGCTAAAGTCAAGGCGAACTGGCCTACTCCTAATTCAGCTAAGATACCCAGGTGATGCAGTTAGAAAGCAGAATCCCTCTGCTTGTAAACAACATCCCAGCTTAGTCAAGCTTTTTCTTGCCTAGGTGATTCCTTCCGGAAGTAACCAACTGGTAACAGCAACATGGGTACGACAAACACACCGGAGCAACAGCGAGCGTAACACAAGTGTTACGCCATCGTCAGTGATTACAATCAGCAATTATTACATGTACTGTGCTGCAATGTTGTTTTAATCAATGTCATTACTCATTGTGCATTTCCTGATTTAACTCTTTCTGCTACACTGCTGCCAGCGTTTGATCACTATTTTTGTGTCACTCTAGGCCAACTGGAAAAATTCCTACTTTATTAAGTAATTGTATTGTGTAGTACTGAATATGTAGACTTGGATAAAGATTCAGATTCTGGTTAAGACTTGAGCTTGATTACTGCCATAGCTCGATTTAGATGTGCATGTAAACTTACTGTCTGACTCCAATCTTTTGGATTTCCTTAGATAGAAAGCTTTTTAAACCATTTTTGATAATATACTGAACTTGACTTTATTTATAAAACTTGAATTCACTTGGAATGAATGTATGTGTGACAAAGTTGGTGAGAAACCATTTGTCCAGAGCTTATTCTTCATTCAAGTTAGCATTCTTTTAGACTTAGCCATACATTATCTGGATTCTTTCCTGTATCAATAGCTTCCTGTTTGCTGATGTCACAGGAAGGAACCAGGTGAAGAGGGGGATGAAGACTAGTAAAACTTGTTAACAGATCAGCTTCAGGGTTTTCCTTTCTGTACTTAATTGTAGGTTTTATACTAAACAGTAATGGACGCCCTCAAAGTGTGTTTTGGTTAATGGTGTACACAAACTACAATTTGTAGATGATATTTGTGTTTAGTCTTACCTCTGGAATGGAATGTGCAAATTGGAACTACTTTGGGAGATTGTTCCAGAGAATATAAAAGCAGAAGAACTTGGTGACTCAAGGGGAAAGGCCCAGGTCACTGTAGCTAAGTGCACTTGATGTTAATTTTTGTTGGTATAAGTTCAGTGATATTTGTTTGTACCAGTTTACCTTTTGAGTACATTTTTGGTTAAATATTTTTTGGTCACAGTTTTTTTTTTATTTTTATAAACAAACTGCTACACTGGACAAAATCTGCCTACTCCCCTTCTTCAACCTCTATGGCCAGGATATCCGACAGTATGAATTGAAATTGAACTGACTTTTTTTCTTTTTTTTTAAGTGACTTGAGATGATCTGTTGAGAATTGGTGCTGTATAAGTAGATTGAATTGAATTATATGTTGTAAATTATACAGAGAAAATAGAAGTAATCTTGAAATAAGTCTTCCACTGCAGTGTGTAGGGTTGTTGTTTTGCCTTACTCTCAAGTCTTTTGCGAAGTTTTGCTCCATCCATCTTTCCATCTTATGAACTTCCTTATCCCTAAATAGAGTCCACCAATGTGGGCAGTATCAATCCATCTCTTCTGTGAAGGCCTTAGAGGTTTTGTTAGAGAACATTAATAACCAAACATTAGAAGGATCAGGGATAAAGTTTTCGAGATGTTTGAAACCAAGTTACATTAAAAAACAATAATACAAGCTTTGAACTTATGTCAGAGGGCTGCTCAGTCCATTATCTGAAAATGAAAAGAGTATGGCACAAATGCAGTCCTACCAAGATGTGGCAGTCTATCTAAACTGACAGGCCTAGCAAAGGGAATATTTATCAATGCAGCTATTAATCTAGCTTTTACGGTTGAGTGCAGGAAGAAAGTCAATTTTGAAAGAAAGACATTGTTAAAGTGCGGGTTTTCATATAAAACAGGAGTTCATATTCTTTGCCCTGGCCCAACGGGGTCGGCATTTATTGAACAGTCTGAAACGGCTCCGCCATCACAATGTCAACAACTCGTCTTCCTCTCTCGCTTAACGCCTATATGTGGCCCTTGTTCGCCCCCTAGTGGCGAGTCTAACAGAGCAACCATACAATATATACACATATTGTTACAGACATAAGCTCTGTTCTTCGGGGGGGACACAGTAAACTGAAGAAGAAGGTGCTTTGGTAATATAAGGCCATAATTGAACTTTTTGGCCGACGTGCAAAACATTGTTAAAAGCAAACTTTACATATCAAGATGTAAAACACCCTCCTCACGATTAAAAACATGGTGGTGGCAGCATCATAACGTGGGGGTGCTTCTCTGTAACTGGGACAGGGTAACAGAGCTGATCAGAAGATGGATGAAGCTAAATTAATTAAGTCCTGGAAGATAACCAGTTAAAAGCTGCAAAAGCCTTGCTAACGGGGCAATAATCAGCTTCCACCAGGGGAGCGTACAGCCACTGCTAAGAATGCAATGATAACCACTTTTTAAAAACCGATACGACACCGATATTTGGATCTGAGTACTTCCCTTACGGAGTACCAATGCTGATACTTCCACCCCACAAAAAAATTGCAGTGAATTGGAAAACAGGTTTTATTTTCTTCTCTGCTTGTTACAACAAATGATGGTGAATTAGATTTAAAAAAATAATATTCTTATAAAAAATTGCCACAAAACTAAAATTTCAAGTGAAAAATAAACTTGCTGCAGAGTTTCGATATTTTAAGTATCACTTCATGGTTAGAGCACATAAGAATGGTATCGGCCCCGATACCAGTATTAGTATTAGTGCATCTCTAGGCAGAGCTGATTGGTTTAAATCAAATAATATTTTGGAAGGCCCCGACCAAAATCCAACTGAGAATCTGTGAAAATCTTTGACTTGAAAAGCCTTGATGTTGTTTATTTAACTGAAAATTGAAGTCTTTTTTAAGAAGAAATAGGCCAAATTTTAATTGTCAGCAAAAATTGGTTGGTTACCCTGACAGAGTGATTTTACAAACTATTGGCTATTTTAAAATTATTCTGATTTTTCTTTTCTTTATGCTTGTAACATTATCCTTCCACTTCATATTATGATGGTAAATCTTTTAAAATCCCAAAATATTTAAAAAGACCACTTTAACATGATAAGCTGAGCAGGCTTTACTACTTTTGTAATACATCTGGTTGTTGTTGTTTTTTTTTCTTTTCACTTTCACAGACACTTCAGTTTCCTTTGCAGCTAATATATTTTGCCATGGTGAAAGAATGGCCCTGAAGCTTGTTAGGTCCACTGTCAAAACTTGCAAAGAACAACCAGTGTCCAAATATTCTTCCTGCATTCTTATAAGCTTCCAGTGTCTTGACTTGAAAGAAATTGACACATGATCACAAGAAGAAAGTATACATAAGCACATATTTTGTACTCCACAAGTCCTTTTTTTTCCCAGAAATTAGCAGGGTAGCTCATTCGGCTGCCATCACAGCACCCCTGGCAGCAACATGAGGCTTCACCAGATAGAAATCCCATTACAAAGCAGTCTGCATCTGAGTTTTTTTTTTTATATTAATGTTGCATTTGATTTATTCATGAGTGAATACAAAGCAATCAGAAGAGAAAATCTCCCAAGTGATAGGTTCATGTGCGTTTTATGCACGAGCAGAGTGTTGCCAAGTGCTTTGACATTGTTAATACCATTCAGCTAACTGAGCACTCTAAAGCATTGGCATTAGTTTGTGTCAAAAACTGCTTCGTGATGTTCCTTTCGGGGTCTGTATCTCTTCATGATGTTGCCTTCTTTCCCTGCATATTTAGCTTCAGCCTTTTCTTTGAGCTGGGCCTCCTTTCGCTGCTTTCTCTCAATCTTGTTTGATTATATTCTGTTCTGTCTGCACAAACATACAGTAAACCGAGGTGGGAGGATACCATCAACACATGGACAAGGCAATCGAAACAGCGCCAGTGCTCTGCTAGGCTATCATTACAGGCCTACCGGTTTATACATGTCTTTCTAGGATCAAAACAAAGCATTTTAACACA
Organism: Apricaphanius iberus; assembly: GCA_028564705.1. Lineage (NCBI taxonomy): Eukaryota > Metazoa > Chordata > Actinopteri > Cyprinodontiformes > Aphaniidae > Apricaphanius > Apricaphanius iberus. The sequence continues at coordinate 154,061 of JAPXFQ010002407.1, forward strand.
TCGGATGATTCAATCAGGGAGAATATACTTCACATATCTACTGCAGCCCTGGCTCACAGCGTGCTGTCTGCGGGTGTGAAGGAGTTGCTCCAGACAGTGTTTTCTGTGTGTGCTCACACTACTCATCAGTTCTGGGAGATTCCTGCTGTGACTGCGGGGCTCAGCTAAAGCTCTTAATTTATTGTGATCCCTGGTGTGTGTGTTTATGCTGTGCTATCCAAATTATGTCTCTTCACCAAGAGTCACATTCCCAGAGAAGTCAGTAAACCTTGCTGTTCTTCCTAAACAGAACAGTCCTGGTCAGAAGTTTCCATCCCCTCACCAAGGACATCAATGTCCCAGTTATTTTCGGATTTAATTATGTATTTGAACCATTCTGTATGCAAGGTGATATCTCTATGCAACATACAACTAAACTGATTTTTCTAAACATGTCATTGATATACCATTTTGTAGTAATTTAGTTTTCTTAGAGTCACACAGGGTTAAAATTTAACAAATATGTACATCCGGTATTCCCTGCTAATATGGGGCAGAGTTTCATCCGGTAACTGGTGGGTTACTGGTTTGAACCACTCTATTCATCTCAGTCGTCGTGTCCTATAGGGTAAAACAAAACACCTGTATTGCCTACTGGTGATGTCACCTGTCTCTGGCAGCCTAGCTTCTGTCAGTCAGCCCCAGAGCAGCTGTGGCTCCAGTGTGGCCAATGGGTGAATTACTTTAGGTACTGCAAAATGCTTTGTATTCCTCTGTCTTGAAAAAGAGCTATATGAAATCAGTTGAATTAATATTTAAATGGATGTTTTACAAGTAGCTACATCTAACCTAATAGTAACCTAATTCTAGCTAGATATTTCAAAACTATTGTTGAAGTGGGGCAGTTTAATGAGGTAATAGTCTTTCAACCTGTACAAAGCTCTCAAGCAAAATACAATCTTTGATTTGATTGAAGTCAGAACTGTATGAAGGACACTGAGGAAACTTAACATAGGCCCTTCATACCAAAATCTTTTTCAAACATTTATTTTGCTCTTTACCTTCTTTTTATTTTGCTCTTTAACTAATTCATTTTTTCTTTGCCTCAGAAATAAAGTCACACATATAATTGATTTTCTCCACAATGTTGGAAAGATCATTTCTGCAGCAGACATGCAAGACAAATGGAAATAAGATGTTGCTACATGAATTATCTATCTATTGATTTTTTTTCCTCTTTTTGCTGCAGTAGAAATAGTGATGTAGTGACATCACTGGGACTTGTGGATGAATTCCTTCGCTTAACTGCTTCCAGAGTTGTTGAGACAAACACTATTCTAGGTCACATCAGTAACTGGTAGATTAGACTTGCTAGATCTCAGGGCCATGGGAATAAAAACAAACAAGGAGGATCTGGTTCCAGTGGCCATTTCCTCACACTTTCTCTGTTCTCCCTCTGGAGTGTCTATCTGTCCCCTACATCTGCATGTAGATGTAAGGAGCATTAAGTAGGCATAGCTCAGTTTGGTGGTCACAGTTGCAGATGAGACACTTGAATACCTTCACCCTAAGAGGAGGATATCTCTGCTTGGGCAGAATTTGATTATGGTTTGCAAGTTAGATCTGTTTTCTTTTTTAAAGGGTTGAGAAGTGGAGGAATTTCCAACCTCTTTGTTAATGTAATACTAAAAACATTTAACATGTAATGAATAAATCCATAAATAATAAAACAAAGAAATATTTAATTGAACATTTATTGCTGCATGTGTTAATTAGCATAGAACTGAAAGTAAATATATCTTGTTTTTCCATGATTTAAATATGATAATAATTTATTAAATACACAGTTACTTTTAAATCTTAAAATCAGATCTAATTATATCATCAATTATTTAGTTACTTCATAATTTCCATCCTACAGCACACCATAAATTAATAAATAAGTTGATAATATATTTAAGCTGTCACCATGCCTCATCAAAAAAAACAAAACAAAAAACAGATTGAGTAACTTCAGCAGATTCACCAATAACCTTGGCCAAGCAGTGTCAGCCCCACCCTTTGAGTCTATTGACAAAGCCTGACCAAAGTCTGATCAAATGATTTGCCTATACCTGAACCACAAAATAACTAAATCGACATAAAAATAAAATACATGCATTCTATGAATCCAGCAGAGAAAATAAACAAGGAATACAAACTTCAATGTTTTTCGGGGGGGTTTTCTGAATTGTAACACACGGAATATGTATAAAGAAATATTAAAGAGTTCAAAAGCCTTTTTTAGGTAATGACAACTTTAAAGGGATTCCCGTATGGAGAAACTACCTCAATATATTTGCTCAGCTATCATTTTGACCCATTCTTCCACACAACCTGTCTAAAAATCTGGATAGTTCATAGATCCATTTCTATGCAGTCTGATTATCAGTTCTACCATAGGGGTTCGACGATACCATTCTTTAAAGCTGATAAGATACCGATACTTGGATCTGAGTACTTGCCGAAACAGAATAGGGATGCACCGATCCGACATTTTCAGTCCCGATACCCATGACTGGATTTTGTGTATCTGTCGATACCCGTTACCTTTGGCTGATTGGTTAGCGCACATGACTTTCACCTGGGAGTCGTGGGATCGAATCCCGTCTTGCCACATATTGTTGAATTAATGAGTTGTATAACTTCTGGTGCCTTTCTTGAAGAGACTAAAGGCACCTGACTTTAAAAACTAAACATAACTCAGACAAAATAACATATGTAAAGTACAAAATTACCACACACAAAAAAATTTCAAGTGAAAAACGTATCTTGTTTGGTAAATTTGTTGCATATTTTCGCCATTTTGAGTGTCGGTTCATGGTATTGATTAAGTTTAACCGATACCAGTACATTTGGCAGTATCGGGGCCGATACCCGATACCAGTATCGGTATTGGTGCATCCCTAATACAGAGTACCAGTGCTGATACTTCTACTGAACAGAAACATAAAATGAATTGGAAGACAGGGTTTTATTTTCTTCTCTGCTTGTTACAACAAATGATGGTCAGTTAGGTAAAAGAAAAATTATAAAATAACCACAGAACAAAAAGATGAAGTCAAAAATAAAACATTTCTGCTAAATTATTTCAGAGTTTCCACCTTTTAAGTATCGGTTCATGGTATCAGTTTACTAACCAATTCCTACGCGAGTACATTAGTGCGGTATTGGCCCTGATACCAGTTTCGTATCAGCATTCCTAGTTCTATCCGTGGTTTTTCAAATGGGTAGAATTTGGATTTGGATTACTGTATGGATCAGTCGAACAGTTTTACCTTCTCTAAAACTGATTGGGAATTTCCTTTTGTGGGTTTCAGAGCCTTGCAAAAGAATTTACCCTTGTTTCATCCATTTTATACTTTTATCAAGAATGTGTTGTATATTTCCTTTAATTTTTCCTTTAATATAAAAACTTACAATCCCATATGCTGCAAACCACAATAACACCCCAATGTCCCTGCCTCCAACCGTCACTGTTATATTTATTTATTTATTTTTTGTATTTTTCAGTGCAATACTTCTTTCAAAGATGGTGTAAGCAGTTGCCTAAAATTCTTCTAAAAATGTACATAGTGGTGTAATCTGGCCAAACAATGTTCTTCAATGCTTTTCCTTCACCAGTGGAGTCCTTGCTATGAACATGGATTGATTACATTTCATTTGATTAAACCTGACTTTTTATGTAGAGGGAAAAAATTACTGTACATTCCAGGTCTTTTCTGATGCTGACTTTGATCATTCATTGGTTCTTGGACAAATCTTCAAATGACTCTTTTGACTCCTGTAAGAACTTTTGCAAGTATCACCTGATTAAGGCTATTTTATGGTTAGATGATGTTCTTTTTGCTTATTAAACTGAAACAGTCAGAAGATTTACAGCAATTAGGGGCTAAACCATCCATTAATGTGTACATATTGGGAACAGAAATGTTTTCTAAACATTTACGGATATAAACTTATTTTGGTTTTTCTGTGGCAGCCTTTTTTTCTTGTTTTAAATGCCTTGTTTATGGGCTTTTTTCTTTGATATTTCAAAAATATGAGGATTACCTGGTTTGCTGTGTGAATCTCGTCAATATATTTAAAATCAACAATAAAAACACTATAGAAAATATATTAATGAAACATTTTGTTCGATTTTTTTCTTCTGATTAACAATATTTTCTCCTTAATTTATTATGTTCTTGGACCTCTATAGCAGAAATGAAAATCTGGCATAAAAAGCCAATTTCTTGAACATTTTTCACAAAACTGTGTGAGACTTTTAACTGTTGATTTTGACATATCCCTGCAGGCAGGTGGATGGGAAGGAAAATGCAAACAACATCCAGGCACTCCTGCCTCTGACAATGCCAGATGCATAATGCTATTTATGATTTACAGTGCTATGTGTTTTGGTTTGAACCCCTGTCCCAAGCTGGGGCACAGTATTGATCAAACACAGACATGCTGACATTGTCAACTTGTCATTACATGCATTTTATGCCACTTTTATGACCTACAATAATCTATTGACAGAATTTTAAATGACAATTGACAAATGGCCTCAGAAACTGCACTGTAGTTAGACCTCCACCTAGTGGTGATTCTGTTTCACAGCTCAGATAAAATATTATTTGAGTATTTGTAGATATTTTGTTTTTCATTCCAAGTGAATTGTAAGCCTTTCATGTGTCTTAGGAGGTAAAGAAGAAATTCGATAAGGAGACAGAGAAATACTACTCCACACTTGAGAGGCATCTGAACCTGTCATCTAAAAAGAAAGAGGCCTACCTGCAGGAGGTAAAACCAGAACAAATTTCCTCATCCTGTACATGTATTTGAAATAAGGCTTTTTATGGTCAGATCTGTCTTTTTGAAAATAAAGTTGCAGGGATGTGTGTTTGTGCGCCCATATGCACGATTGTTTTGATGTTTGCTTTGCTCTGTGGATAACGTTTCCGCATTCACTCTGTCCTGGCTGAAGCGTTTTTTGTTTTTTTCTCATGGCTCTAACCTGCTCTGTTTGTTCATTCTCAGGCTGACGTGCAGATTGATAAGGAGAGACAGCTCTTTTATGACACATCCCTCGAGTATGTTTTCAAAATTCAGGAAGTGCAAGAAAAGAAGAAATTTGAGTTTGTTGAGCCGGTAAGTGAAGTACAGTATGTCAGATATTTGTGTTTTTGCTTTAGTTTAAGCAGAATATAGTCATTTTTTACTGCATGTTTTTTTGTTCTCCTCCCTTTAATGAAGAAAGTCACAAAAAGCATAAATATTATGTTGCACAAATTTGTCTTCCTTAGCATAACTTTTGCCATACACTCAAGGACACACAAGCAGGTACAATTCAATTAAATGTTAGCTGTTGAATAAGACAAGTCTTAATCAGACTCACCTCACTGCAAATGTGAAGGACGAACTCTGAAAAATGATTTAATTCTTTGCATGTAAACCATTGAAAAAGTGAGTCAGGAGCAAACATTTTTTAAGCTCCTCATCCATTTTTTACATTCTCTGGCAGTCCATATCCCATGCCAGAAATGCAAATCCACAGGTAGACTGGTGAGGGGGGGGAATTGACAGGGCTCAAGCTCAGCTGTGATGAATCCAGGCGTAGATAAGGCGCTTCATCCTTGTCCATTTGATATACCAAACCTCAGCCGAGAAATCAAATCAGCGGTTGTGTCTGAGGATTTGACTGAGTGCAGCTCCATGTTTGTGGGATCCTCTGTGCTCAAGATGAGATCAGGGTTGTTGTTTTTTCTCCAGCTACAGTACTGGAGTTTTTTCCCCCCACTGTGGTCAGTGGTGGCAGTGTGTTATACATAAAGTAAGATGAATATCTGCTATAAAAAGTTACAACTTTCTGAAACGTTCTTTTCTTAAACTTTATTTTTACTCTGTCATCATAAATGGAGTGTGAACAACATGGGAATGTTTAAATTCTACAAACTTACAGATGGAGTAATAAAAGGTTCACATAAAGGTTATTATTTCTGTAGAGGTATCAGCAGATTAGATATAGTCCTGTTGAAGGCATGAAGGAGCCTATTGTTATTAAAGAACTACATTTAGCTTTCACTTGTAGTGGTCACAAACACAGTTGAAAAGCCAATGTATTGTGTGTTGCTGGGCGTTTTAAAGTTTTATTGAATGTTTATAAGAAATTGGAATTTATCATCACTAAGTTCAGTTGCATCAGTGGTTTCATTTAGGTATATTTTTATAGTCAAAAAAAGAAAAAGAAAAGCCTACTTCCCTAAATAAAATAAAACTAGTAGATATAAGATTTTCTCCCAACTGTTTGGAGAATAGAGTGCCACAGCATTGCAACTCCCCAACCTGTTACTCCACACTGCTAGTTAGCTGGCTTAAAAAGTTTGCTACACATTTCCCTAGCTTACAAGATGGACAAAATTGATTTATTACCTAATAAACAAACTAGTTGTTGACCTATAACAGTACATACTACATTTATCAGGTGTTTATTCTATGTTTCTGTGTAAGTGTACAAATAAGTAAATTTCATATATATATATATATATATATATATATATATATATATATATATATATATATATATATATATATATATATATATATATATATAATCAACCAATTATAGAATGTAGCTGGATTTTCTCCCTTAATTGTTATATGGAACCGTTCCTTGTGATGTTATAATGAGGCTCTGTAATGTTTATTACCACAAAAGCTCACCATGTTTCTTTTTTCCAGCTTTTGGCCTTTCTTCAGGGTTTGTTTACATTCTACCATGAAGGATATGAGCTGGCTCATGAATTTGAGCCATACAAACAGCAGCTCCAGTTCAACCTACAAAACGTAAGTCTTTACACCTCAAAGGGTTGTACACAAAGGCAGCCAGCCACGTAATCAGATTCTGGTGCTTATCTTACCCAGATATAACAAGCAGGGTTTTTTTTTTCCCCCACTGTGTGATACCGTGGAGGACAGACATTTTCAGTGCAGCGTTGCAGGCAGTTACGGCAGGCCATTTAATGGTACTGTGTCAAAAAACACTTAGGAGTTGAAAATAAAACCCAAGCCCCTGCCATGACGCCGTCTTCCATCACAGCGACCTCGATGCTTTCAGCCTGAGGGCCCAAATTTTATTTCTGACCCAAAATGTCAGAGTCATTGCTCTGACAATTTTCACTCTATAACCCTCTCTCCATGTCTTCAGATGCGGAGAGCACTAATAGGAACTGGCAAAGGTGAGGCTCTCGCAGCATTCTGCTCTGAGATGTGAAACAGCCTCATCTTGACATTTTTAACTTAAAAAGAAAGAAAATAAAGCTGAATAGTGTACCTTAGTTTAAATCAACTTAAGTATATGTTTACTTATATTAATAAAATAGATTTCAACATAGCTGGTAATTATTCTTCCCATGGTTGTCTTCATGCAGCTGAACAAATTAGATGCATTTTTTAAACTGCTCTAATTTTGGCACAGTAAAGGAATTCTTCAAGGCTTGCAACAATATTGAAACCCTTTAATCGTTATTACATTTGTCACATTAAAGCCAAAACCTGACATATATTTCATTGGGATTTGTAGAGCTATATATGCAGTCTGTAGTATATGAATGTGGATGGAATATGGGAAACGGTTTTTCAAAACACTTTACAAATAAAAGGTCTGAAAAAGTGCACTTATTTTCAGCCCCTTTTCCTCTAATATGCGTAAATAAACCTCTGAGTCCTGTTAAAATGTTAGTTCATGAATTTTCTCTGAGAAATTAAATCTCTAACAGCATAATGAAGACCAAGGAATACCGCAGACAGGTGATGGATAAAGTTGTAAGGACGTTTAAAATGGGATTAGGTTTTAAAACAATATCCCAAGCTAAGAACAACTCACAGAGCCACCATCCTAAAGTGGAAAGAGTATGGAACAACAACAACAAATCTACCAAGTATTGACTGTCCACCTAGACTGGGATGCCAGACAAAAAGAGCAACTATAAATGTAGCAGCCAAGAGGCCTTTGGTAACTCTGGATCAACTGCAGAGATCCAAAGCTCAGGAGGAAGAATCTGACATTACACACTGGCCTGAACACACCATCCATACAACAAAGCATGGTAGTGGTGGCATCATTCTGCTGGGAGGGATTTCTTTCTAGGAAAAGCCTCCCAATCCGATCCAAATATGGATGGACTGGGGCGGACCTTCCCCTTCCAAAAGGACATCAACCCTGCTATTTTGTAGTACACTCAAAGCCCATGACTTAAATTTGAATTAAAATATGTAGGAAATCACACTTTCTATCTAATTGTCCTGGGAAGGAGCTATTTTAGATAGATAAATGGGTAAGAGCTCCAGAAGTGTAAAAGTAGTTGACACACCAGAAAAGACTTGCAGCTATATTTGCCGCTGAGGGGTATAAAACATGTGAAAACAATGTAAAGTATGCCTTCCACCTTACAGTTATGCACTATTTTGTTGTTCTTCATCAAAACATACCTTTAATTACATTTTTGTGATTGGAATGTGACCAAATGTGGAACAAATTAGGAGATATCACTAAATTTGCTTTTATAGGCTATACCATGTGTGTGAACTTTGCATTATCTTGTGTTTTTTTTCTCATAGACAAGAAACAACTTTGTAAGCACCAAACAGGAAGTAGAGAAGCTGATGAACAGGATAAGGTCTGCAGATCAGGACTACAAACCCCCAGGCCAGTGGACCATGGAAGGCTTCTTGTACGTCCAGGAGAAACGTGAGTCCTCCTATCAGGCCTCCCAACCTTTCAGACTGATTCAGTCCTGCTTCAATTAGAAGTGCCTAGTTTTAAATCCATCACCATAAACATGTCTCAAGCTCTCCAAGTCCGCCGCAGAAGAGATCCTCTCACACAAAGCTCCATAATTCATCCTGTTTACAGATTCACTTTGATGCGCTCTCAAATGTGTATGCACGTTAGGGTGTTACCACAAATAATAGATTTTCATCAGCAGCTATAAACAAATTTGTATTCGTCACAACTTAATTGCAGATTGATTATTTTTGTTGAAAGTGCTTTCAAAAGCCTGTGGTTGAGAGCAAAGCAGTTTTGAGTCAGCTGCTATTTTCTTTCTCATCTTTCCATCCCAGGTCCTCTGGGATGTACATGGACGCGTCACTACTGCACGTATGACAAAGGAACCAAGACCTTCACCATGAGCAACACGGAAAACAAGTCAGCTGGGAAACAGGTAGTTCAGCCTAGTTCAGTTTGCTTTCCTTCGGTTGTAGATGAACCTGATAAAAGCAGAGAAGAAGGGGAGAAAAAAACAGAGCAAGTGTAATCTGTGAGGGTGAAACAAAGAGCCTGCTTGTTTCTTCCCCAAGGGAGGAAAGAAGGAAACTGTTGTCAAAGTTACTCAATTGGCTCAGAAAACAAAAGACTTGTTAACACAAGGAGGGCCTGGCAAAGTTTAGACATTTACCAAAATATTTAAGCAAAAGAAAGGGAAACTTGGGAAGCAAAAGTAATCTTTAAACAACTAACTTTTAGTTGGTTTTCGAATGTTCAGGGTCCATAAAAGAAGTCATTTGACACTTCAAGCTAAATTAATTCAGTTTTAAGTCTTTTAATTAGATGATCTTACTATTTTTTATTGTAACAAACAGCACTATTGAAATACCAGGTTTCAGTGAAGTAAAAAATTAGATGTTGTTAAATGGTTTCAGAGCTTTTTCTATGTGTAATGTGACTTTATCCCATAGCATTCGAATGAAAAACAACTCCTAACAACTATTAAAAACATAGAACAAGTCATTTTGCAGGTAAAACTCTCAAGCCCACACTTCTTTGTTAAGTTATTTAGATTTAATGTCAGCTTTCAGTCTTCTTTACTAGTTCACATTATCCCTTATCAATATTAGCCCACTTTGCCTTGCAGAAGTTCTCTAAATGTGAGATGAGATGTCATATTATGAAGTCGTTGTGCCCTTGATCAAGACACAAGTGCTTTGTGGTGCTATGACAAAAGAAGCGCTATACGCACGTTGAACCGTGATGTCATACGCCCAGGCTCCCACCCCCCAGGTTCTGGCTGGAAGGCAAAAAGACTTCTCACCCCCGTTGAGCGCCGTTGTTACTAACCAGCAGTTGTCACAACCTTATGTCAATGACTTGACGCAATCTTAGGGGATTTCTTACATAGAAAACATTTAACGGATTAGAATGTTTGCATAATTGTATTGAAATTACTTTTCTTGTAAAGTGCCTTGAGATGACATCTGTTGTGAATCGCCGCTATGTAAATAAATTGAATTGGATTGTCAGTTGTCAACATTGCGTTAAATAGCGGTAAAGTCAAATCTGTCAGCATAGTTAACATTGTATAGTACTGTATGCTGCACAAATAAAAGAAAAAAACAAAAGTAATACATGCATTCCGGTAATAGATCAGCCATTTGATGATCCAGATAGTGCTGCCTGCACTCCTTTGATATTTAGCTTCACACCACTGGCTAAGCTGCCTGGCATGTTGATGATCTGTATGAAAGGTTTATGAAGTGTCAAGCTCTGGGAGTTGTCATAATTGACTTGTATACTGTCATTGCTTCTGCTCTGTAAAATCCCGGTGTGATGATCAAATAACTGTAGATATCAACTTACTGAACTGGCAGCAGCTAATTCTGATAACGCTCATCCCATTTCTCTTTAGCTATGGGGCTGGAAGCATTGCGCTAAATATAGTTAGCTTTGCAATCTATCTTTCTCGATCATCTGCTAAAAGAAGGTTTAGATTATCTGAAGTTTAAATCCCTACATTTCTAGGTTTCATTTTATGTGCCTAATTGTTGAACCACAACAGCATGGCTTTGGATAGCAGGTGTGGAAGCTCTTTTTGCCCTTCAGTGTTGTACACATGCACATCACTACCCAGTTTAAGTAATTATAGTCAGCATGCCTTTAAAATTCCAGGCCATTTACACCAGAAGGTATTGGATCAAAACGTATTGATTTATTGATAGTGTTTAGAATTTCATTCAACTTGATAAATATATTTGTTCCATCTGAGAAAGAAAAACAAAAACCTGAGCTGCTACTACCACTTTTCACTAAATGCATTGGTGTTTTCATGATGCATCATGTTACTTAGTCTCAGCAGACCATAACTTATACAGTACTCTGGTGTTCAGAGATTTTAGCCAAGCTTATTGTTTTCTTTGGAAGAAACAACTTCTCTCTTCCAATCCTACTCTTTACTCTGAGCATGAGGAAAATCCTGGAGATTCTTGTAATATGTAGTGCAGAAATAGTCTTTGTTGGAAATTCCTTCTTGACTGCTGTTCTTGGGGTCTTGGCAACTTCCCTGAGCAGTTTCTTTTTACAACTATTCTTTAAACTAAGCTTTCAAAAAAGAATGGAGCTGGCTGTTGTTGGGATCTTGACAGCTTCCCTGAGTAGTTTCTTCTTACAACTATTTTTTAAACTAAACTTTAGAAAAAAAGAATGGAGCTGTCTGTTTTGGGGTTCTTGACAGATTCCCTTAACAGTTCCTTCTTGGAACTATTCTTTAAACTTAACTTTTATAAAGAAGAAATGAAATCCTAAAAACTGAGGAAAAGGATAGCTGAACCTTATTTCAAGGTAATCAGATTCTTTATAGTTCACGGTAGGTGTGATGCCCAAGAAGGCCAAGTGTTGAAAATGATCAGAAAGTGCTTTAGCAAAATATAACAAAACTGGTATGCAATTTAGATTTTGAACGGTCTTTGGCATCTTATCTCTTATCTTCTGTATGTATACCTTGGAGAATATAGACTTTTACCTTTAAGGTATAGTTCAAACTTTTTTGTGTAAGGTTGTGTGAAAGGTTACAGTTAATGCCACATATGCTGTTATGAAGTTTAGTTTACTTAAGCTGACTTTTTGACTGTAAAAGTCTCCTTAGTCTGTGGCTCTCCTAATCAGTATTTACACTAAATGGAGAATGTGAACGTTAACTTCCACAGGTAAGATATATTAACTTTTTACAACCTTTTAACAGAACCCCACTTAAGGCAGTCCTTAACATTCCATTCAAATCCAATTTCCAAAATTCTTCCATCATTGCTTAATCCAACATGTTCTACAACACAATGAAGGTTGAAACCACAAAAGGTTGAATACAGATCAACTTAGCCCTTAAACGTTCAGCCTTCCTGTCAGGTCTGGATGATAATTCAATAACTATGCATGATAAATGTGTAGCGTGATGGAGAAAACAAGGGGTGGATAAAAAGTTCAATAAAAGAAGTTTCTCTTTTTTATTATAGCCTATCAAGTAGCCTATTACTAGTCATTACTTACTCCAAACCAATCCCAAAGAGACTCAGGCAGACTGTGTCACCAGCCCTGACTCTTGTCAAACCACATAAGAGAGCTAATGAGCTGAACTGTAAAAGATGTCGCAGCAAGGAGGGGTGGAGGAAATTGTCCCCAAAGAAAGGATTCGGTAGTTCATCAGCAGGTACATGCTATGGCCCATTTTAAAATAGCATAAAATGGCCATGGCTGCTCTTAAAATTATTTTTTTTTTTACATTTATTTGATAGTTATCAATAATTATCATTATCAAGCAAAATGCTTTTTTCTTTTTTAAAATCCTCTTTTTCCATATAGTCCTTCCTGAAATCTTTTTAAGTCTGCACCCAACTTTTTCTGCTATGAAACAATCAAAACTGCATAAGTACAAAGTGGGGATAAATAAAATGACTACCCCCCACTCAAAGTGTAGTCCTTTGTTGTTTCCTTTTTAATGAACTAAAGTTAACCCCAAATATTCGCCAGCGTTTGGGACCATGGCCACTCTTAAATAGCTAAAATCCGGGAATGATTTAGACCCCCTTTCAAAACACTTATAACTGCTTGTTTTAATAGTTCACCCACCCAATGTACTATAATATGCATTATTACACTCAGTAGAAATCATATCAGCACTGCCACAGAAACTGATCTCTTCAGTCTTCCATATTTCTGCTTTTGGGTGTACAGACAATCAGTTTCACATTATACCTTAGTATTTCAGCTTCCAAAGTTTCGTTTTCTTTCAAATATAAAAAATCCACTAATTGGTAGAAAATTCAGCAAATAGTGAATCCATGAATACTGAATGTTGAGTATTATTGAAGCTTGGAAAAAACTATTTCCTTTCAAGAATAGGTTTACAATTTATTTACAGCTGACTTTAGTTGTTAAAACCCCACTGATACTGAAAAGTATTAACTTTAAGTCTTCTTTTCTCAGTTACAACTTCAACACCTAAGCGTGTTGTCGTTCGTATGACCTGTTAGCATTCCGTTATGGTACATTCACTAATAAAACAGATTTGTTATTGAATTTTCAACCTGTCTGGGGCACATGTAGCTAAGAAACCCCTCAAGAGTGGTTGTCTGCCAATTTCTATCTGCATCTCTGTTGTTTCTTATTCATGGTGATGATGGATCAATTAGTGTTGTTTGCATTAATTTCTCCTTGTGTGGATCTTGTCGTATTTTTTTTTTTTCAGAATGGTCTTGTCTTGAATCAACCAGAGACTTTCAAGCTCAAGTCCTGCATTCGGAGGAAAACAGACTCCATTGACAAGCGTTTCTGCTTTGATATCGAAGTGGTGGAGAGGTCCGTGACACATATCCATAACTTTTTGCTGCTTGCATAGTCCTGGGGGTATAAACAAACTCCGGTATTTAATGCTGTCTGCTTCACCATGTCTGTATAGTATTTGCTTTTAATATGTTGAACGTTATGTTCCCTGAAATACTAGAGGACACATTTTTTCCCCTCAGTTACGATTACCGTCTGAAGATCGTGAAACTGCATGTGGAATGTTACGTTGTCAGTGTGTTGTATTGAACCCAGTGTATGTGTCACATTTTGAATGTTCAGGGTCAATTAACATATTCAGAGTCAATTCTAACCATGTCATAAATCTTGAGTTTTGTCCTGCATGTTCCTTTTATCCTCCCCCCCCCCAAAAGCTCCTGTTTGCTTGTGTGTCTGCAACATCAAAACTTGTCCTACTTCTCAACCCATCCCATATTCTGTCTGTGTTCGTGTCACTGTAGAAATGACAGATGTCGTGGAACTCTTTTCAGGCCCCTTCAGTTTTTCTGTAAAGTCCGGTATGTGAAGTGATCGAAGAAGATGCATGAGCTGCATGTGTGCATGGTTTTTTAAACCTAATTAATTTTGTTGCTCTCCTACCATTACAAATACTAGAAAGTATTTACATATACTGTATAAGAAGTTACCTTCATTCTCACTGTATGATATTAAGCGAGACTAAAATTCTCCTGTTTTAGGTCAGGTAGGATTCATTTATCTATTTCTGCTTGCTAATTGCCAGAATGATTACAGAGAGAATTTGTGTCTTTGATTTAATTCGTCATTTTCTTAATTCCCTACAGTGTGGAATACAGTAACAATGCAGTGTATGTAAATATGTTTTGATTTGTAGTTAGCATTGCTGTTTTCTCTCCACTTAAAGACATAATTGAAGCAAATACAAACATAAACTGATAATAACAAAGATATTTATGTTGGTCCTCTGGGATGATTTGCTATTGATTTGTATTTATTAGTCTAAGTGCTAATCCAATTTCTCATTAAAACTGAGCGCCTCTCTGCTTAATAACACAACCCTAAATGACTACGATGTCTGTGATGAAGGCTTGAAATGAGCTAATCATGGAGATCCACACTTCAGATAATAGAATTTGCCCATCTTTTTTTCTGTGTGTACATCTTCGGCAGCTGCTTTCCCAGCACTGCTCACCCTTGGTGAGTGTTGCTGAGCAGTTTATTTGAAAGACAACTCATTTATCTTACACTTCAATGCACCAAGGTGCAGGCTCCAAGCATAAGGACAATGCAGGCCAAGTTCCAGTCAGATTTTTGCTCATCCATTTATTCTTGTTATATCCCGAACACTCTGTCACACCTATGGCCTGGCCATAATCAAGCCGGCCGTGTGATTCTGGAAGGGTTTATCTGTTCAAATTACTGACGATTGATAGAGATTTGCACTGCAAGAAAAAACAATCGATTTTATTTCCCCTGATTGTCAAAAAACGTTAAAAAAAATAAAGAAAGACATATTTCTGAAATGTCCATTTAAAGGGAAAAGTAATTTGAATTGCACTGATTTTGTAAAATTCCTTTTCCTGATAGCTCAACTAACAAAATAGTATTAAGGTTTAAGAAAAAACATGTAGCTTTTTGTTGCTGTGAGGAAATCTCAAATATGTGTATTTCCTTTTTTTGCACCAATGCAAATCCAAATCTGTCTGCTTTGTAATGACCCTTCTCTCTTTGGTACAGTTAATTTGTCTCCATGCTATTACTAACTCTCACTACTGGGTGGGGTGAGCTTCTTTCTCCAGTGTCATCTGATTATATAATTGCTGTGGTTCAAGTTTAGTGCAAATATTGCCTGTGTGAGATTTAGGTTTACGGCAACACCTGTTGAGGTTGTAGATTTTAAAAGTGTAGACATAGACAAATGTATTGGCACCCATGTTAAAATGTATAAAAAGCTTCAAAATAAAATAATATTTTGTTGCAACAAAATTATCTCAAAGCAAACATTAAAAATCCAACCTTTTATTTGAGTGCATTTAATCTTTAGAAGCTTTTTTTTACGTGTTCAATCTTCCTGGAGTATTTGTTGCTGAAAATATCTGTGTCAGTCTCTTCTGACCAATAAACACGCTTAGACTTAAATTTCTATTTAAAAATGAGCAAAGTTGAAATGTTTTTTTGTTTTTGTTTTCAGGATAGTAGAAAAATGGATTAATTGTATTTCAACCTTGCATATATGAGATGACATGTATGGTTGCAGCTACTTGGTGAATCCAAGATGCCACTCTTTAAGGATCGATAACGTCTGGATTTCACTCTCATCCAGCCCTTTTTTCAGTTCTAATTGTTGCAAACTGTTTTGTTATTGAAGTGTAGTTGTTGAAAGGTTAAGGCAAAAAAGGTGATCTCTTGTAGTCAGTTTGTGATTGTGAAGATCAGAATGCATCTGCTACATTTCAGTTGTATGTTCTCTTGTTTTACCCATACACAGCAGAAGAGTGGTTTAAATTATACTTAAGCATCATACTTACACCCCAGCGAAACAGAAACTGTTGAGTTTATTATATATGTTTCTAGAAACTATAAAGAGTTTATTGGATTGTGTTAAATCACCAGTGATTTTGTTAAAAAACTATTATTTCACTGTGAATAGATGTACTCAAATATAGGTTAACTAGATGTTTCCTCATTATTTACATATCTTTAACAGGGGTGCCAATAGCTTTTTTCCACATGCATGTTGGGTGCAATATGTGCATCACTCTAACATAAAGACATGTGGCTTTTTGCTGTGAGTGGATTGTGAAGCACAGAGCCAGTGAGGACACAGTTTGAAGTCAAGCATTCACACACAAGCTATTTTAGTAACAGTAGTCCTTTTATAGATGAATCCAGCCAGTGTAAACAAGGCCTGTCCAAGGGCCCCACAGCAATGAGATCATACTGAGACCAGCTTTCCTCCTAAAACCTTCTAGGCATGGCGTTATGACACTGCAGGCACTCTCAGAGTCCAACAGAAGACTTTGGCTGGAGGCCATGGATGGCAAGGAGCCGGTGAGTATTTCATCCTGTTTATCTGTGAAATATTTATTCTGTTCATGCTGGGGGGGGTTGGGGGGCGTATTGCTCTGTGTGTTTAATTGCTTGTCTGATAAGGCAATTGTTTTACTGACTGATTTGTCTCTAGCACCCTCTTCTGATAGCTTGTGGTACAAAAAATGTGACAGGGCACTTTGGGGATTCGGGGGGGGGGGTATATTTGGGACAATTTTTGTGCCTGATTTATTTTACATGTTTAAGATGTGAAGTAATGGCTTTCTTCTAAACTTTCTGCAGATTTACAACCTGCCAGCCATACTAAGCAAAAAAGAGGAGAGTAAGTGTTTTTTTTTCTTTTAAAAGCCTTTTCATCATTAAATTACATATTTATGCTTGATAATAAGTTAATGGCGTCACCACACATAAATAAACAACTAGGTTTCCTTCTTACTTGTAGCTATTTTTGCTCATTAACACAGCTATTCAGTATTCACCCACTCAGCTGACACAGCAGAGCCTTCCAGCACAGAAGCGGTATCTTATTAATCGTGTTAGTTTGAGCCAAGGCATAAGGGAAGGCTGATTATTCCTACGTGATATGTAGTTAACCCAGCTGGTAATTGACATGTCAATCCCCCCTTCTTGTCTTATATTCCAGCGTATCTTAATGAGGCAGGTTTTAACTTCGTGAGGAAATGCATTGACCTGGTCGAGACGAGAGGTGAGGTGTTTAAATTCCCCCCCCCCAGCTTTTATGTGTCGAATTACTCAAACGCTGCCCGGCCCTGAGTCATTGACTTTGTTAATCAATAACCATCGCAATATAGTGAAATGGCATGCTATCCCCAATTACAGTTAGTAGTTTTTATTACATTTTGTTCTTTCCAACCATAAATGTAAATGTATATTGTTGTTACTTTATGTGATAAACCAACACAAAGTAGTGCATAGCTTTGACGTTACAGCTAAAAAGTACATGTTATTCAACCTTGCATTTAGTATCCTTTTCTGTTTTCAACATACATTAAATGAAGTTGACTTTTATAGTCCAATATTTAGAAGAAAGATTACATCTATACGTAGTTTTAGTCCAGCATGAATACAGTAGAGCTGTCCGTGAAGGCCTCAGAGGTTTGTTAGCGAATATGAGTGAACAAAAGCTTCATTAAGACCAAGGAACACAGCAGATGGGTTATAGATATATTTGTAAAGACGTGAAAATTCTGTTAGATTATTAAACAAAACCCCAAGCACATATTTTACAGTGCAATGTTTAATCCAAACAGTAACATTATGGCACGGCTGCAAACTTATTACATTATTTGGTTTTCCAGCTAGAGACAGTGAGAAGGCCTGTGGACGAGCTGCAGAGATCCCTAGCTAAGGAGCAAAATGTAACTTTTTGGCCAAAATCTTGAGGAAAACCAATAAAATGGTGGAAACATCACACTATCGGGATTATTTTCTTCCCACAGAGAAAGGACAGATGGTCATAGTTGATGGAGTACAATACAAGAAAACACTGTTAGCTTTTTTTTAAAACTTGTCACAGACGCAGAGGTTCACCTTCCAGAGTACTAAACATAAAGCCATATATACAACGGAATGGTTTAGATCAAAGCATTTTGTTGTGACAGAATGTCCCACATCCAGACAAATTGACACCAAATCTGAACTTGATTTTTAATAGATCCTCTAATTTGCATCCAATCTGATTTAGCTTCAGATATTATGCAAAAAAACAAAAAAAGACTGAACCAAGAAATACTTTCTCTATATGTTGTTTAACAACGGGAATATGGGGGAGTTCAATGCAAATGCACAAAAACTTTTCAAGTGCAAATTATTTCAAATGAAAATTCTTTTCAGCACACTTCACTGTTCTTTAATACTTTGCTTTGGTTTATCACATTAATCCCCAATTAAACATATTTGAGGTTTGACAAAAGGAATACATTTGCAAAGCACTGTAACTAAGCTGAAACTCATGTTTGTTTCAATAAACCATTTTATTCTCATTGCCACCCAGGCATAAATACTATGGGGCTGTATAGAATTGGCGGAGTGAACTCCAAAGTACAGAGGCTGATGAGCACAGTATTTTGTGAGTAGTTTTTTTTTTGTGTGTGTGTGTGTGTATGATCAAATTGTGAATGAATGAAGTTATCTTTGTTGTAGTGAAGCTACTGTCTTCCCAAACATGATGTGATCTTTCAAAGTGAGGAAAGAGCCCCTCTCTGTGGTCAGACTGTGTAACCACCATCTGGGCTCATTTTTAGTTTGCCCTTTCCTCATTAAATTACCCAAGGTAATCCTTTTGCACACGTTTCATACACGTGAACAGAAAATGTCAGAGTGATCCACCCGAATCCCTCTAAAGCTCAAGCTCCATCTCACACGTGTGTGCTTTAGGTTTTCCTCTTCAATCTATTTATCCAAAGAGACAGTCACTAGTTTTATTTCCCTCTTAAACATCATGTCTGGTGGTGTCGAGTCATATTGGTTTCATGCTGGAATATTGGAATATAATCATTGTGGTGGAGTCAAAAAATAAAAGTTAAAAAAAATCTAACATGTTTTCATCAGCTTCCAAGGCACCTGTAAATATGGAGCTGGATCCTGAGATGTGGGACAACAAAACCATCACCAGCGGTTTGAAGAATTACCTCAGGTCAGCCCGCCCCACCAGCTGCATGTCCTTAGCTGTCAAGAGTGATCACTGTCTCCATTATGACTCTGTGAAACCACCCTGCTGTTAGCCATGCATTCAGAGCTATCTCTGACTCACACAGCAAGGTGGCTACATTCAGACGTCCAGCCTCACCAAATGACAGTAAATTATAACCGGGCTTTTTATTCTCCACCCATTAGGTGTCTATCTGAGCCCCTTATGACTTTCAAGCTGCACAAAGATTTCATCATGGCTGTCAGTAAGTTTTGAAAAAGTTGGGTTATACATGCACATGTTTACCAGCACCTCCAATAAAAGTTTCTAGACACCCTTAAGATAATTTCCCATTTTATTGCAGTGACACAGTCTCACACTGACAGATTTTAGAAAAATCAGCTTCAATGAATCTCAGACCTATTATTCAAAGGTCCAAATCTGATGTCTGTTGTAGATTAGAGGTTTTGGGAATGCTAATGGTGAACAAATAATTTCTTATTACATTTGTTTACAATTTATAAACTAACGAAAAAGTGCTTTGTAGCTACAGTTGGTTGTTTTCTTGTTCGACATTAAAGTAAAATGAGCTCTCTGAATTTATTTTAACTTAAAAACAATAAGGTCCCTTAACAATCAGAGTGCCTTTCTCTACACATTACTCACTATAATTTATTTGCAGCTTTAGCATTAGCATTGCATACTATAGGCATTCTTTAATCGTTTGGTTACATAAATATAAATGTTTAGTGAGGACTGCGGTTTGTAGCAATTATGCCTATAAATACTACATTTGAACTTAAATTAAATGTGTCATCAAAAATGTAGCATAAAAAGTCATTTTTCAGGTGCTACTAAAATCTGATTGTAGCAAAAATCAAATGAAGAAAACCTGAAACACTGTAACACCTTTTTAGCTTAGAAATGGTTCCATGCTGTGTCATTTTCAAAGTCTAAGTTGAATACAATTATCAAAAAGATGTTTAAAGTATAGAAGAATGTTTAACCGGATCGATGAGAATAAATATAGTAAAAAACTAAGGTTACTCTTATTACAAATAAGACAATATAGGATGACTTACAGACATTTTCATTTTGAATTTAAGACTTTATTGTATTCTGATTCTTCTTAATTTTACTCTTTTTCACAGAGTCTGATGACCAAAACTACAGAGTGTGCGCTGTTCATGCTTTGGTTCATAAGCTACCTGACAAGAACAGGGAAATGCTGGAGTTACTGATCAAACACCTTGTCATGTAGGTGTCTTTGTAATAAAGCAATAAAAAAAAAACTTGGCCTTTTGAAAGAATAAATGAAGGTATAACACTGATTATTCACATACAGAGTTTCTGCACAAAACCAGTTCAACTTGATGACAGTGTCCAACCTGGGCGTCATCTTTGGGCCAACGCTGATGCGGTCGCAAGAAGAGACAGTGGCTGCTATGATGAACATTAAGTTTCAGAACATTGTGGTGGAAATACTCATTGAGAACTTTAACAAGGTGAGAGATTGTTTAATTTCAAACAGAAATCCACATACTTTCTGTATTTCACCAAAGCTCTACTGGAGTTCCTTTAGATGAAGTTAAACAGAGTTAGCATGAGTCAAACAAGTAAGAACACACATATTATAAAAAAGTTGTTTTTCAAGAAGAAAGTGTAATATTTTATTTATATTTTCCCAGTTCATATGCAACTGTCATTTAAAAGCAGTATTTATGGAAGTATAAAACATACACGGCACTATCTGACACTCCATGGTAAAGATATTAATAAAAGCCTCAAAACTGGTGCCATGGACACAAAAAGAGTGACTAAAGTAAATGCTGTTTGGTGTCGTCTTATCCCCTTAGGAAAAGGGGAAAAATATTTCTTAGCTATTAGCTGATGAAGATCAACAGGGAATGTGCCCTATTTACATGGCATGTTCTCATGTCTTTTCCATTTTGAAAATTGACTAAGGGAAATTGTTTTTTGTTTCACACCATATTCATATATACTGGAAACAACAGGATATGTATTTATCTATGAATGCAACTGCCCTACTTGACTGCCATGTGTGTTCTCTCCCATTTTGAACACTGGTTAAAACAACTGAGCTGATGTGTCATGTTATCTTTACTCGTCAGGGAAACAAGAAATTATTTTCTCACTAGGGATGCACCGATACTGATACTGGTATCAGGTTTCCAGTATGGGAGCTGATACTGCTCTCATGTACTGTATCGGTATTGGTTACAGTTAACTGATACCATGAACTGAT
This sequence comes from Apricaphanius iberus, assembly GCA_028564705.1. Classification (NCBI taxonomy): domain Eukaryota; kingdom Metazoa; phylum Chordata; class Actinopteri; order Cyprinodontiformes; family Aphaniidae; genus Apricaphanius; species Apricaphanius iberus. Next base: position 175,616 of record JAPXFQ010002407.1, read on the forward strand.
AATTAAAATGTGGAAACTCTGCAATAATTACACAGAAAATATAATTTGTTTTACTTGAAATTTTAGTGTCACATTCATACCCCAGAGAAAACAAAAGCTATTTTCTGATTTATGAAGATCTGCCCAAATTTACCATACTGGACCGTTGTGTTCATAGTTTTCCCCATTTCAAAGACTACCATAGGCAAGGTAAGTTATTAGAATAGAATAGAATAGAATAGAATAGAATAGAATAATATTTTATTGTCCCAAAGGGAAAATGCTGTTTTAACAGCAGCAAAGAGACAGTTTTTTGAAGCATTTAGTTACACAAGAAAACATGTTTAAATAAAGCAGAATTGAGAATGATATGACATATGATGTGTACTTTTAGGAAAACAAATACAAAAATAAAGTACTTTGCAGTTATTAAAAAAATCAGGCTAAGAATTTCCTTTGCAACACTAACACACCAACAGACAAGTATAAAAGTAAGACTTCTCCATCAATATATGTGTGTGTGTGGGTGCAAACTTGCTGATGCAGACAAATAGGCTAGACTTCAGGCTACTCTAAGCAAATATGTGTTTTACCTTGATTTAAAGAAATGCTGGGTTTCAGCATTTTTGCTCATTTATAGACGTTTCTTTCAGATTAGGGAAGCTTAAAAAACGAATGCTGTCTATCCATGTATGGTTCTGAATCTGGGGGTGCAGAATAGACGTGAACCAGAAGACCTGAGTGGTTTGGAAGGTTGATTCGACAACAAAATGTCATAATGTATTTGAGTGCCAAGCCAATCGTTGGTTTATAAACTAAACTAAATTATTCTCTGAGATACAGAGTCACTGTAAAAACAAATGTTACTCCAGTATTTCTTATTTTTTTCACTGAATAAAGTGATTGCACATCCATTAATCTGCTCACCACTTGAATAGCTTCATAGTCACCAGTGTATAAAATGCAGAGCTGTGCAGAATTTGCATAACTGTGTGAACATATGTTACAATCAGGGCCAATACAAGCTAGATGGTCAAATACGTCGATTCGTTTTATTTATTTGTATCAATGAGATTATGTTGCTGTAAATAAAATATGGATGTTAAAGCTTTTTATACATTTTCACCAAGGATGCCAGTAATAGCAATTTTTTTTGAATTGGCTTTCAGCTTTTAATCAATACACAGATTTTGAAAGGTTTTTGAGCTATCAGCGCTCTTTTTGGATCTACAGATTTTTCATCAGCCTCCAGATCCCAATGTGCCTCTTCCACAGCCGCAGAGTCGGACTGGCTCCCGCAGGACTAGAGCCATCTGCCTGTCCAAGGGGCCGCGCAAGCCCCGAAGTCTTTACACCCCAACTCTGTGCCTGGCAGATGCAGAAAGTGAGTATCAAAGTGGTGATTACTTATCACCACAGGTTTTCACAAAGCATTCTTTGCCAAAATCTTTCGATGGACTTTAATATCTCGCAAAAATATGCATGAATTTTAAATAACTACTTTAGGAATTAATTTTGTGGAAAAGTTTGTTAGTGAAATGTTCAGAATGATTAAAATGTTGTTGTTCTTAAAGCAAAAATAAATAGTTAATTAGTAATGAGCCAGCAGGTTTTTATGAGGGCATTGCATGCCTCCCTCCTGGTCCCTGCATAGGTGACACCTTGAGCAGCAGTCCAAGCAGCACCCCTATGGGCAGCATGGAGTCTCTCTCATCCCACTCCTCCGAGCAGAATACCTCCACCAAAACCGTTTCCTCAGGACCAGGGGTGAGCCACAGCAGGTCAGACCTCCTCCGACAAACCCCGTCGGAGCTCTCAAACGGCCCTAGGAGCACGGCGGGTGTCAGCAGCCCCGAGTCCAGCTCCAAGGAGGAGGGAGGTCGAACAGATGGAGAGTCAGAGGACACTTTCAGCCTGTCCTCAATCAGCACAACGCCTCGACTGTCTCCCGCACCCAAAAAGGCCCCCCACTGCCACACTGACCTCAAGCCAGCACTGCTGAATCGCTCTATTTCTCCTTCACTGAAATCACTGCCAGGATCTGACGGTAGGATCATTTATCAGACGTGACCATGTGATTTCATTTTTAGTGTGACAGAGTAGATTAAATTAATTATCAGTTTAGCTTTCAAAGTGCCACAGTTATAGTTTAAATCAGATGTTTACATACACCTTATATTAACTTTTGTTCTTATTGTCTAACATTAAGGGAACAAAATCTATTTCAGGTCAGCTGGGTTTGGTGAATGCTAAAATAAACAGTTTACTCTGATAAAAAGGATAATCTCATATCTCATTTCCTGAGTCATTTGCTTCCAGCTTCTCTATTACATTTCACTGTAACGCATGTCTTTGAGGCAACTACAAACTGTAATTATGTGTATCTTACTCTCAAGGCCAGAGGAGCTGCTTCGGATCTGTCCAAAGTTTAACAACACTGGAGACCAAAGAGAGCTTAAAGCCTGGCGATCACCCCAACCTTCCACCGAAGCAAATCATCCGCCGCAGGATAGAGGCTTCGGTGAACAACGGCTATCAGAGGCCTGGCTCAGTGTAATGAGTTTTTTTTTCTCCCTTTTTGATTAACTGGTTCTGTTTAAAAACACATGTGAAATCTTGTCTTTGTCTTTTATCTTTTCATGTGAGCTGAAATGATTGCCTAACTGGAACAGTTCAGTACTTTGATTCATTTAATTGTTTTGGTTGTATATCTTGTGATTTCTAACTCGTATCTGGGGTTTCAGAAGATGTTCCACAGACAAAATGTTTCAGCAGTTAACCAGCAGAACATGAACAATAATACCCTATTTATTTACACAGTACTGTACAAAGTTTTCAGGCAGATGTTGAAAAATGCTGTAAACAGAGAATGCTTTCAAAAATTTAGGTGTTTATCATTTATTTTCATCAGTCCACAAAAATGCAGTGAATCAAAAAAAGAAAAATCTAAATCAAATCAATATTTAGTGTGATCACCCTTTGCCTGCAAAACAGCATCAGTTCTGTTTGCTACACTTTCACACAGTTTTTGAAGAAACTCGGTCCAAACCTCTTGGAGACGTAACTACAGATCATCTGTGGATTTAGACTTCTTCACATGCTTTTGTCTCTTCATGTAATCCCAGACAAACTCGATGATATTTAGACCAGGGCTCTATGTGTGTCACTTCTAGGACTTCTTTTTCTTATTTTCACTGAAGCTAGTTCTTACTTTTGCTGTATGTTTGGAGTCGTTGTCTTGCTGCAGAATACATTTGGGGCCCATCATATGCTTCTCTGAAGGTATTGCATGATGGATAAGTATCTGCCTTTATATCTCAGCATTGAGAACACCATTAATCCTGACCAAATTTCCAACTACATTTGCAGAAATGCAACCCCAAATATTCAAGGAACCTCCGCCATGCTTCACTGTTGCCTGTAGACACTCATTATTGTACCAATCTCCAGCCCTTTGATCAGCAAACTGCCTTCAGCTACGGCCAAATATTTAAAACTTCGATTACTCAGTCCAGAGTGGCTGCAGCCAATTTTTTTGCACCCAAGTTCGTACATCGATAAAATAAAATTCAGCTCTAACTTACATAAACTGCTTCAGTTGGTAACAAGTAATTGAATCAAATTCAGCGAACTTAATTTATTAACTTTTTTAACTAATAAAGTTACATTTTCATGCATAGATGAGTTGCTATTTTGTTTGTTTTTCATGTCAGAGGTATGACTTTTTGGCTGCAACTCTTCTATGAAGACCACTTCTGGCCAGACCTCTCTGGAAATTGGTTTCTAACAGTTCTAAGCTGAGGGCACTGCTGGACTTCTTATGATTTTTGAAGGACAATAAACTTGATGTGTCTGCTGAACTAAGTTTCCTTGCCAACCTCTGCGTCTACGATCCTCAGTGTTGCCTGATTCTTTGTGCTTCTTCAAAAGAGCTTGAACAGCACATCTTGAAACCCCAATCTTTGTCTGGGACAGACCTTATTGATGTAGTATAACTAGCTAGTGTATTGTCGCAGTGCTCAATCTTGCAATGACATGAAACTATATTCCATAACCTCATTTTGGTAGCAGAGTTTGGCTGTTCCTCAACCAATTTTAATCCTCCTACAGAGCTTTTTTCTGTTTCAATTAACAACTGTGTTTCAATCAACCGGTGACATTCACGTTGTATTTTGTAAAATTTATGAAAATAAACAATATTTTTTCACATCTGCCTAAAACTTTTGCAGAGTACTGTAAATAATAGTATAGTGGATGAATACATCATCTTGTAAAAAGTTTCCATGCTCCTTGAACTTTATCACATTTTGTTACATTACAACCACAAACCTATGGAGCCCCAAAGTGCTCAAAATTAAGTAAAAAAATAAAACCTTCTGACATAAATTACATAAAATGAATATCAAACAAATATATTATGTGACAGTGAAATTATGAAAAAAATCAATTCAGATAAAAGTTAAAGTTAGCCAGACAGGTGCAGCTAATTCAGATAAGTTATAAAAATATTACTATGAAATATTTTTATTTCTCTTTAAAATGTATTTATTCATATAAACATTTTTGGAAAAAAAAGTAATAATATATTTTATTTTTCAGTCATTTATTATTTAATTTTATTAGTTTTTATTCCAAAATGTCTTTTTTACAAAATCAGCTTTTATTTCATAAAGGTGTTTTCCCCAATGGCTGATATTGATCAAAATAGCATTTATCCACTGAATGAGATCCTCAGCCAATCAGAGTCCCTGTGTGGGACCTGTATGCCCTTTGGCTGGTGATTCAAAATCAATCTTTCTGGATGGCCGTGCTCACTCACTGCTAGCAGCCTGCTGTAGCTTAGCATAACATGCTAAGTCAAGGCCCAGAGCTACAGGAACTTCATCCAGGTACTCCAACTGATTACATTGAGAGGAATTATCATATTTATAGAATAATAATAATTATCAGCGGGTGACATCTTGAGTCGTTTGGATTATATTCTTAAAGGGACTATATAATGCTATTTTACAGCTTTCAACTTCTGAGATAGACATATATATGCTAAAATCTTACCGATGGTGTTATAGAGTATTAATTTGTCCTAACATTTAACTTGTATCCTGTAGTTAATGTTGGACCGAGAAGTAAAAGGGCTTGTTTCTCTATAAACCCCGCCTCCTGCAACTCCCCCCATTCTGAGAAGCTCCAGATCAATGAATTAACCAAACAAGGCTGTTATAAGATTACATAAGCGGCTTGATAAATGCTAATACACATTGGCATGTAGCCACTTACTTCTCTGTCCATCAGGCATCTTTGTTCTTTGATCCAGCTGCTGTTCTTTATGAATGTAGAATAAATTCCTGTAATACATGCAGCCAAACGGGCGTTTTCACACAGAAAGAAAAAAATCAGACAAAAAAAATGTTTTAAGCTGTCAAAAACCAAAGCAGCCATGAGCTGTGAGAAGGAAGAGGGTGTGTATGGAACTCTTGCAGAGGTAAGCCGCTCTGCCTGCAGGGGCGGTGCAAACACCTCTAGCATTCCCTTGTTTTCAACTAGTGATGTCATTAGTTGAACACTCAGTCGTTTTCTAGGAGAGGGAGTGGCTGCTGTTCAGAGAGCAGAATTCAGGAGGATTACTCAGACATGCATGAATTAAGCCAAACCACTCTGGTGGGTTTTTATGAGAAAATTGCTTTACCAGATGGTTGAAAACTCCAAAAACTTGAATTTGCATGATATAGGCCCTTTAAAATGATCCCAGGCTCAGCCCTCAGCCTTGTTGTCTGACACAACCACCGGAGCTATTGCTGCTTTGTCTGTGTCACCCAGCACAAATCATCGTAAAATGGGGTAAAAAGCTCTCGTTGGTGGTTAGATACAGTTGGTAAAGGGAGAGTTGTTTAAACATGGTCTGTGTTTATTATGAATCCCTTTATTGAACTCCAACTGGGATTTCTTTTGGCACTCTCATCATAGGCATGGAGCCCCAGGTAGCTTTACTCTAAAAACACTGATGCAGCACCAGCCAAGAAGGCCACACAAAAAAGTTGGTAAATATTATGAGCATCTAGATATAGCCATACACAAAATCCAACAGGTATTAAATTCAATAACAGTGTTTAAAGAATGAATATTATTTTACCATAAATATGTTAATTCCTCTCAAATTAATCAGCGAGAGTAACTGGAGCTGGACGAAGTTCCTTGCAGCTCCAAACCTTGCTAAGCTACTGCAGGCTGCTAGCAGTAAATAACAGCTATCCACGAAGATTGATGTTGAAGCACCAGCCAATAAGCATGCAGGTTTCACACAATGACTCTGATTGGTTGAGAATCTCATTCAGTGGAGATATGCTCTTTTGATAAATATAAGCAATTTGGGAAAACGCCATTATGTAATTAAAGCAGACTTTTTGAAAAAAAGACGTTATGGAATAAAAGATAATGAAATAAAATAAAAATTACGGAAAAATAAAATCTTTTTTTAATGAAATAATTTGTATTATTAATGAATGCATTTTTAAAGAAAAATATTTCATCAGAATGAATTTAAACTTTTATATGAATTTTTTTTCTTCACAATTTCATTGTCACATAATATATTTTTCTAATATTTATTCATGTAAATATGTATATCATAAGGTTTTATTTATTTCATAAATTTTGGTCAGTTTTATTTTCCATTACAAACTTCCTGGAGAAGGGAAAGAAGTTTTTTTCTTCAAAGGATCATATTGGATTTGTTGTTGCAAAATGCATTTGTCTGAATCTCCTGTCTTTTGATGACCCTAAATAGATTTAAATGCAATTAGTTGCACTCAGAAGTCACTTAATTAGTAAATAGAGTCCCCTTATGGATGCCATCTCAGTATAAATCTAGCTGTTCTCTGAAGACCTTAGAGGTTTGTTACATAACGTGACATTAATCATCATAACATTAATCAAGACCATGTAACACAGCTGAGGTTAGAGGTAGAGGTGTAGAACTTCAAAGTCAAATTTATTTACAAAACAATATTCCAATTTATCAGAGCTCTGCTCAATATTTCATCTTATTTTAGCACAGCTTAAAACTAGGACATAAAAAGATATGAACTTAATATTGTATTCATTGTATTGTATTGTATTCATTCAGGTTTTGTATTCATTATGACAGCCATAAGGTAAGCTGTAATAAGAAAAGAGTGAGACTGTCTATAAAAATAACACTTATCTGTTATCAAATAGTCTGCTTCTGTGCAATAGTTATATTAAGTAGTGCAACTGTACAGTTAAATAGCTTGCAATAATTTATTTTATTTTCATAGGGTTTTTGTTTGTTTGTTTGTTGTTGATTTTTTAAGAACTCATAAAAACAAACAGTGGATATGCAATAGCCCAAACAGTCCATTAAATCAATTAAAATATATAATTATTATGATAAATCACGCATTTTATCATTATCTTTTTTTTCTGACAGCTGGTAACTTGGTTAGTGGTGCATATATCCACAATTCAGATGGAAGAACCTCTTGAAATGACCACTATTAGTTGTGCACTCTACAATTCTGGCTTTTATGTTAAAAATAAGCTAAAACACTGGCGACCGTGGCTCACGATTTAGGAACTTGTCCTGTAACTGGTTCAAACCTCTCCTCTGTCATCTCCCTGTGTCCTTGGGACACAAGAAACTGCTTTATATAAAACGTCTGTATAAATATAGATGTGTACCTTTAAGTAACTCTTTAGGTTCGGATCAGTCAAATGATAATTCAGATAGTTCTGCCTGCACTCCTTCAATATTGCCTACAATCAAGAACATCATGGAAAACCATGAGCATACTGTTGACACATATTCAGCAAAAACATTGTCTTCAGCAAGAGGCTGCTTCAGTTTCTCTGTAACACAGACTGCTAAACAATATCCTTTGTGCCCACAGTCATTAGCATTTACATCAATTCCTTGAAGAAATGAATACTATGAGCTACAAACATTTATGTTCCCTCTGGGATCCAAGTATTTTTGGATAGAAAAGGATTGAAAACCTGATAGAGCCTGCAAAAGACCCAGTGCTACAATGGTACGGTTGACACCAAAGCATAGTTTTGTGTTTGTGTAGTCCAGTCAAAGTTCAACATTGACATTCACATATGCAAGATTGAGCCATTTTGCAATAAAGGGCTTCGTAACAATTTCTGTCAATGAATGCACTCCACACTGCTCCAAAAGGTTTTTTGTTTTTAAAAATATATAATTAATTTAAAAAATCATACATTGTTTTCCTTCATTTTCACAATTATGCACAATTTTCTGTTGCCCTATTACATAAAAAAGAACAAAAGCACATTGTAGTTTGTGTTTGCAACATGGGAAAAAGCTCCAGACCTGTAACTGCTTTTGCAGGACATGACATATTTATCGAGAGACACGGCCTCTGATTTGATGCAGCACAAGAAATTTGCAATAAACCAATAATACAGGAACTCCATAGCTTAGCAACAAGTCTTTATGCTTCCTTCCTCTCTCTCCCTCTCTCCGCTCTGAGTCTGCCTCCTTTCTCGTCGGTTTATGAGCATTGAAAGGTTTCTAAAATCAGATGAGTGCATGTTTGGAGATTTATGTCTTCTTTGCGCTGGTGGGAGGGCTGGTTTAATTACGTTTTGCCTGCTCCCAGGTTGATGTGACCCAGCGGCAGTCTGTGCTCGTTCTCCTGGGACAAATAGATTGTTTGACTTGTCGTGTCTGTGGAGCCAGTCGCACGGTCTCTAGAGTAGTCTTTCTCTGTGTAGCACCCACCCGGCCAGCCCCTTAAGCTGACCTTGACTCCTACGTTTGGCATGCACTGGGGTCACGTGCTTCTGTATTGCATATTTCAACTCGATTCTGCGCTGTTGAGAAACACAGTTGGCCTAGAGGAAGGAAACCTCCCCTTATATGTACTTTTGCTTTTTACGTCATTCTAAACAATGTGAAATGTTGCCAAAGCTAAGTGAACAGATGTAATTTGGTCAAAAATGGTAAGTCAAAGTTGCATAACTGCTTTAGGCAGCATAGTTGCTTAAAACGTGCAGTATATTCGGATTAGAATCAAAAGTTCTCTTTGTTTTATGACTGTGTTTTATTTCCCATCTATTTCAGAGTTGCTGCCAGAGCACTGCTTTTTGAAAATCCCTCTTCTTCACAGTCTTTCCCAATAGGAAGGTAACACATCTACAACATGTGTAACTACTTATTAACACTTATTCCCATTCAGATTCATTATCATTTTGCTTTACCTTATAGAGATGCCAAGGCTATGTATTCCTGTGAGGCAGAGCACAGCAATGAGCTCAGCTTCCCTCAGGGGGCACACTTCTCAAATGGTAAGAAATGACACAAAAGGAAACTGCATCTCTGTAGGTGCATCTCAGGAAATACAATTAAAATCACAATTATTGTATTAGTTTATTTCAAAAAGTGAATCTCAAACACAATGAAATATTTCAAGAATTTATTTCTGCTGATGTTAAAAGAGGTTACAGCTAAAGCTGTAAAGATGCAATCAAGTAGAATATTGTGGAAGACCAATAAAAATGTTGCTGTGATCACATTATGGCCTTCACAATCTGGGGGAACGTGCTGAGTATGTTGATCATCCATAAACTGCAAAAGGTCATTGCTAAAGACCATTCTCAGATAGTCTACCAGATTAATCTTAAGGAGAAGAAAAACCAAGGCAAGTCAATGTTATGTGTGTAGCACACTTTTAATAACGGTAATTTAAGGTGCTTTACATTAAAGTAAAAACAGCAAATAAGGCTTAAAACAAACAGAGTATATAATCTGTAATGAAGAAGAAGAAATATAGACAGCAATAAAGATAGATTTAAAAAGGAGGAACAAGTAAAAACAGCAATAAGGATACATGGAAACATTACTCAAAGGCAAATAGATTTTTAGCCTTGATTTAGAAGAACTCGCTTTTTGCAGTGTTTCAACAGCTGTACAGTCTTCTGGAAGTTTGCTACAGATTAGAGGAACATAGAATCTGAAGGCTGTTTTTCCATACCTAATTCTAAGGATGGTATAGATCTAGATCTTCAAGATACTTTGGTGCTAAACCATTCAACAATTTATAAACTAGTAGGCGTATTTTAAAGTCTTTTAGCTGAGCCAGAGTGAGCTAGTATAAGGACTTTAGAACTGAGGTGATGTGCTTTACATTCCTGGTTCTAGTGAGAAAGCAAGCAGCAGCAATCTGAATTAGCTGCACCTGTCTGGCTAACTGTTTAGGCAACTGGTTATAGAAAAAGGTGAATAGGCAACTGGGAGATTAAAAATCATGGCGTATGTGTCCACTGGACTCTTGCATTCCTTTTCTTAGGTCATTCCTACGCCAAAGACGACATCAGAAGTGTCTTATCTTGGCTAAGGGATAAAAAAGATAGTAGTTCGATTGTATTAAGTATATCATCAAAGTTTTGCATCTCATTAAAAAATCAAGTTCCCTAACCCTGGACAGGCACTGAATACAAACTATTTCAGGTTCAGTGTGAGACTTCCACTGTCAAAAATAATTTGGCGAGACATGTATTCTGATAGTGTTGATCCACTGTATTTTCTGAAGCTCAAAGTCAGCACAGGCTTCTAACCGCCTTTTACAGCCAAATATGCTTCCTTCTGCTAAGGATGCTATCTAGAATCTGTTGAACATTGTGAAGACAAAGACAAAACACTGTACCCACAAACTGGATGTCAGTATTAGAGCAACCCGGGCTTTTTTATCTATATCTCACTGACATCCCATTGATGTAGTAATTTGTGTAAAAGAAGCCCTAACCAATAGTTGAGTGCAAGCACCTTTTTTTCATTTCTAGATTATTATTTTTTTCATTTCTAGATTTATATCCTGTAATTAATGGCATTACACTATATTATTCAATAAGAAACCGATTTTTCATTACCAGTAAGCTGTAATTGTTAAAATAGATATAAATAGATGTTCAAATATATTGTCTGTCCATAAAATAATATTTGTAATACATAAGCATCACTTTAGCTAAAACAAATCCCCTTTTTGATGATTTTCTAATTTGCTCAGATGTGCCTGTTTACTGGCATCTTACAGGAGTTAGGTAGAGGTATGAAAAAAAAGATTTCATATAATAACAAGCCCACATCTCTCGATTTTTATTATAGCTTCTTGCTTTTTTCCCAATAAAGAGATGACTTGGCCCATAAGCAGTGCAGTCAGGTCACTGTAACCTAGTGATTGAAGGCACCGGTGCCTGTTCCCTGTTAACACAGCCAGCAGAGTCTGCAGCCAAAGGCAAGAACGTCAACAAATGCTCCCTACCATTTACAAGCAGGCATAAAGCTTTTATTGCTCGCTACATTAATGGAGCATTTTAACTTTTTTTTTCTGTTAAGCCAGTAATTAGTGTAATGTTTGACATTTTTATGCTGTTTGAATTCACTTGAGCGTGGGTTTAAATGGAACTATACCCTAAGAGGTGGCTCAAAATAACAGACTGACCCTGAATTTTGTAGATTAACTAGTACAACTAACCAGCTAATCCAACAACCTCTCCTTTCTCTGACACATGTTTTTTTTTCTTCTCCTCTCCTCTCTGATGTCCTTTAGTCTACGCCTCTGTCGAACCAGGCTGGCTCCAAGCAACATACGAGGGGAAAACAGGTTTAATCCCAGAGAATTATGTTGTTTATCTGTAAAAGAGGCTAATACTGCCATTTGATTTGCCAGCTGATTTTCATGGTGAAAATCAACAAATCTAGCGCTCACTGTTGTTAGCTTTTTTGATGTTCTCAATATGCAGTTTCCTGTCAGAGATTCATATGCGCTCATTTGTCTCCTTTTTTTATTTTGGAATTGTAGTGATGTATTTGAATTGTCCTTTTTCCAGATTGAAATGGTAAAGCAGTATAGAGAAATGTAGAAGTAGTTGGACATATAATAACTTTGGACAGGATAAGTAAAAGGGCATTTTACTGTTGCATTGGAAATTATAAGGTAAATTTATGGGTGCCAATACATTACTTTGGAAGTGTATCCCCAAAATTGTTATATTACATTTTCATTTCAATTGTGTTTTTTAGCTAAACTGTCCAAGATTAACTAATAAGTCCCAATAAATTCACCTTAATTCTTTGATAAAAATTGAAAACAATAACTAGATGCAAGATTAACTATATTATGTTTTTTTTTCATCCGCTTAAAATCCAAATTACACTTATAGTTCTATAATATGTATATAGGTTAGTTTAGAGTTTTTCAGAATCTGAAAATCAATTCCCCAAACAATTTTGATGTTTGCTTGCAAAAACTGGCACTTCACTTACTGCTCGTCCAATTTTTGAAGCACCCAAACGAAATCCTTACCCTCAGAATAGTTACAATATTTGGGATCAGTCCACGAGGCACCAAGGCTCAAGCCTGTCACAAACCAGAAGCTGTTGGAACACCAGCATCGGTATCCACTGTGGATCAAGTTTAACATCAACATGCAGTTTGAGATTATAAATGAGGAAAGAAGCCCCAATTTCAAAATCAGAACCGTCATGTATGACTCAATTTTGCAGCTGCTCAAACGGAGAAGCCAAATGCATTCTGGAGAAAAGTTAAATGGCCAGATGAGGAAAAGATTGATTTCTTTAACAGCAATAGCAAGAATGTTTGGAGGAGTCAGCGTGAGACTTTATAACTGTAAGAAAATGCTTACATGTAATCAACTTAATTTAAGATCTTAAAAAGCATTTAATGTACCCAGATTGTTTTCATTAGGTCTTAAATTATATGTAGGTTAGCATTCCATTTATTTACTTTGGGGTTTTTTTATAATTATTTTTCTGTACAATTAATTTGCTCTTTTAATTTAGTTTTGACTGAGGAATTCAGATGTTATTTGGGTTGTGACAAAACTACAAACCTCATGAGCCAGGATAGCTTTGCCCTGTTGAGAATAATTTATTACAGATCATCCAGCTTTTCCCACAAAACCACTAAAAGAACTGTGACCCTAAAGCTGGTTTACTGTCAGTTTAGGCAATTGAAATCAAAACATTTGAAGCTTTTTCAGCAACAGCTCAATTTATAAATTAAATTGTATATTTAGCTTAATGTTTTTTTGTTTTTTTATAGCTGTCTGATATTATCATTAAACAGTTTTGAAGCTTACAGTGTACTTTAGGAAGTCAAAGATGTTCCCTAGATGTAAAAGTCACATGCTACATTCAAAGAATACAAAACAAATTCTGTTGGTATTTGAAGGGAAAGTTCTTTTTTTTTTAACCTGGACCTTGTGTATAGCATGCATTTATTTACTCACACAGACAAGTTTGCGGCCACTTGGATTCCTTCGGGAGAAGCTTATACCCATTCACTATCAGCATATATCCATATAATGGGAGTTAATGGGGCATGGCAAGTGTCGTCTCATCAGGCCTTATCTTCCACAAAACTAATTCATTTTCCCAATGTTTAGGTATGAATCACTATTCCCCTGTAATGTTCGGGGCATCTCAGGGGTGCTTCGTTATATAAGTGTTTACCCCAACCGATTCCAATTTACACTAACCAGGGATTTCAATGACGTCGCAGCCGTCTGCCATTGCAGCTGTAGTCTGAACATGTTGCAGAAAGGGAGCCTGCTGAACTAAGTCAACTTGGTCATTTTGTTTTTGCAATTTGGAAATGCGCAAATACGATGTTAATGTTTGTAGTAGCAAGTCAGTCTAACCGAGTGCTATCAGGTACAGACGGAAAGCCCTACCCAGACCACTACTGGGATGCTGCACGGCAGTGAAGTAATTGAAATTGCGTGTTGGTGTAGTTGGATTAAAAGCCGATAAAAAAAAAAACAGAAGCTAACACCTTAGCAACTCAGAGATAGTCCGGACTCACAAGGGAATAGCGCTAGTGATTAATAAAAAAAGTGTTGGGCATCTTACATTAAAAAAGTAATTATTTATAGTTACAAATTACTTTTTTGAAAAAGTAATTGAGTTAGTAACTCAGTTACTACACTGTAAAAGTAATTAGTTACTCAGCAAAATAACTGATGTTATTTCTATAACACAGTTACCTTCTATGATATCTATAAGGTTAAATATTTTTATAACTGTATGACGAATAATAAAACACCTTATAGACACTATTTTAGAACATTTGGTATTTTAACTTGACTCAATAAGATTGAAGCTGTATGCAGAAAAAAAATATACAAAAAGTAAATACTGTAAATACATAATCACACAAAGACAGACAGCTGTGGGTAAAATGAAACGAAGGAAAATCTGTCCATTAAGTTTTGCAAATGTATACACCTGTAATATTGTACAGTAAACAGAGTGATATCCAAGTGGTTGTAGTAGGACTTTTTAAGATTGATTTGGTATCAGTTGGTCACATGACCTGGAAGCTATTGAAGGAAAAACTGAAATATTACAGTAAAATTATGAATATAAAAAAATGTTCCATGCAATCATATGTCAAATAAATTGTTGTGTCTGGTTCTTTCGATGTAGAAGACATTTCAATTGATTTGGTGTCCCCTGCGGTCACAGGAAATGGAAGCTATAATGAAGAAAAATATCACATATTTTAAAGTAATATATTAATAAGAAATATCGGTGTGTCATGGTCCTCGGGTGTAAAGCAACAATCTATTAATATTTTGGGGTTACTTTGTTGGTAGAACTCACAGGTATTTTCTGTGATGTATGGAGATTTATTAAAAACCAAACCCACCGTCTTCAGGAGTGAGCGGCGATGCAGTGATTTATTAGCGCAGTTCTTGTTTAGACGTTGGAGGGAGTGTCCACTTTAATGAAACTGATATCCGTCCGCCTAATATCCAACTTAAAACTAAGTTCACAACTAAGTTTCTTACAGCATGCAGACAGCAAAAGCACTCACAGCATCTGCCCACTCATCAAATCATCATCATCATATTTGCAGCTGAGTCATCATCACATACACCTGCACTCTTTCCCAGCAGCTGCAGTGTGTCTGTCAAAAAGCCTGACACCGCTGGGCTTCATTTAGCCACGTTATACTAAAGAGCCACTTTACATCCCCAGTAAAGGCAACAGCGTTTTAACAATGGGAAAAATAATTTATTAGATTACTCCGTTACCTAAAAATGAACACCATTAGTAACGCCGTTATACTTAAATGCCGTTACTCCCAACACTGATAACAAAGCATTGTTGAAATGAAGGATTTTTTTAGGCAGCACTTTCCGTGCCCCCATTAACTCCCATTATATGGATATACGCTGATCACAAATGGATATAAACTTCTCCCGAAGGACTCCAAATGGGGAGTAAATGAATGCATGCTAAAAATAAGGTCCAGGTTGAAGAAAATCAAACTTCCCCTTTAACTAGCTTAGCTCATCAAGGAAGTCGAATATAATTTAATCAAGTTTCATAATTCTAATAGTTTAACATTTTTAATTATAATGATTTTCATGATGCTCCTCAGGACACTTTACTAAGGGTTTCAGTGCAGTGGTACTGGTTTATAGCACAAACTGGACGTAATAATGAATCCACTGGGTAAATAAATTATCTCCAAATTCTTAAACATCACCTTAAAGCCTAGTTTATACTTCTCCATCTACATCGAAATGGATTGACGCCACGGCATTATCCGTCTATGCAAGGGCTCTCCGTCACCTACACAAGGACGGACGGAGTAGAGACTAATTTTCTAACAACAGCCAGAGATCATTTCATCAGAACAATGCTCTATAATCACTGTAATCAGTATTCAATGCAGGGTTTGGGCACTACATGCTTTATATTGAAAGGACAGTTTATCTAATCTGATCTTTTGGCAATTTTGAACACATGGAGATGTAGACAAAACAACAAAATGGAACGCTGTGTTTCTTTACATGCATTTTTAGAGTATTCTATTAGCTGTACTTCTAGTAAAAAGCTTTATAGCTTAATCAGAACTAACTTTCTGTTATACTTTGCTCCTTAAAGGGGGGAATGTGTCACAAGCTCAAGGAAATAAACCAGAAACAGCATCTGAGCCCAACAGCAAGGCGTTCAGATGGACTTTTAAAACAACCTTCCCAAACCCCAAACCTGTGTACAAGAAAAAAAATCAATTTAAATGAACTCTACATAGAGTTCACAAGAAGAGTAGTGAAATACTCAACCAGATTGAGACCAGAGACATTTATCTAAATGAGATAGGGTTTATGATACATTTGAGCCTGAAGTGTATGTATAATTTTGATCTTGTGTAAATAATGTGGGGAAAAAATTCAAACTTGATTCCAAGTCATTTTTAAATCATTAGTTTCTTGCATCATCCTGGAAAAAATGGCTTGCATGCATTATTAATATATTTAATTTCCACAATTTTATTTTGTTCTAATTATGTTTTCCTTGTTTATTTTAATCATTCTTGATGTTCACTACTTTCTTCAGTGCCTGCTGTTTTTCACGTTTGCCTGGATTAAAAACTCAAAATTATTAAGAAATTCATGCAGATGAGGCCAAACTGTCATTTCTACATTCTTGTAGACATTATGGGTAGTGAGGCTTTTCGCAAACTAATGACTAGTTATAACCTTTCTGAGGTTTTGATGCATTAAATAGATCCCCAGAGAAATGAGGAGCAACAGGCTTGGTATTAAAGTAAGATGTAAATATCATAAACATTGATGGCACTGATCTCTAATATTAGCTAACAGAAACACAGAAGAATCAATTTCTTTTTGCATTATTTTACTCTGAGAAATGTATATCTCCTAAGCCCTTTTCACCAACTTTCTTCACAAATCTGTTTCAAAAAAATTCTGATGAAATGTAGGTAATAAAGCTGTGATTTATTTCAAATAACATTATGTGTTGTGTTAGAATATATAAGATAAAATAATAATGGTTTGCACCTTAATATCTCTGGACTCTGAATATTGTTTACCCACTGAAACTGCCTGGCTGCTGTCTCATCAGTTAAACGCTACTGTACAACACATGCTCATGTTTTTTTTTCTTTAAAATTCTATTAAATATTTTCTTCTTGTAACTGTTACAAAGTATTGGCACATCAAATATATTTTGTATGTAAAAGTTGCAATAGGAAAGATATAACATTTTGTCTCATTGTATGTTGTGTGGTCAGTCGTACACTGGTGTGCAAATAACTAGACAAATATCATATAATGTGCTAAATAAGACATTTAATCAACAATTTATTTAATCCCCCCCACCAACCCACAACATTTCCAGACTAAAAATTATTAAAAAAAAGTTTAAACAGTTACATTTAGTGATACAGTTACAGAAAAAAAGGAAAGAAAAACACAATCATTTTGCTCTTTACTTATTAAAAACTGAAAAGAAAACTCCAAAGTTAGACTTTCTCCAGATTCCCAAAATGTTTTTGGGAGTGGATTTGACATCTAGCTCCTGCCAGGATCAGGGTGTTCTTTTCCATTTACATTTTCAAGAATGTGAGGTGGCCTTGAACACTTACGCTGGACTACTACTCCCTTACAGTAAATGAATTTGTCGGGGCATGTCACGGAAATGATACTCATATCCTGAATATGTCAAACTTGGCACAGTTTTTCATGCAGATTTTGATATAACTTGCAAACATTTAATTTATTCCAAAGAAACAGGTCAGCAAATTAAAAAGAGTGAAATATTAAACCATCTGCTCAAATACATGCATTTTGCATTTTATGTTTATCAAAGATGGATAAATAACTAAATTATAGCAAGTATTTGCCTTTCACACTTTTCCTCCTGTTTTTGTCTTATAGTTTACATGTGTTTCATCTAAAACACATAATACCAAAGATTTCAAAACTAAAACCATTTTATTTATTAAGTGGAAAAACTCAAAACAACCATGGGTGAAAAAAACTGTCCCCTTAATAACTGGTTGTGTAGCCAATAGGCTGCCAAAACTGCCATCAAGCATTTGTGATTATGGCAATCAGTCTTTTATACCACTGTGGAACATTATGGCCCTCTCTTGTTTGCAGGATTGTTTTCATTCAGACACATTCTCAGAGTTTTCTTCTATAAAGCAGAATATGTAATTTAATCAATCAAGCTAGGAGGTAGTGTGATGTTGTTAGCCCCCGATCATCACACTACCACCACAATGTTTGACAGTGGGTATAATGTTTTTAGTTTTAAATGGTGTTAACTTTACTCAAGATGGAAATTTATATTTTCGCAGACATTTTCACTTTTGTCTCATCAGTTCCAACTTAGAATACTTTTTTGAATATGTTTTTGGTAAATGTAAAATGGCCATTTATGTTTTAGCCTAGGAACAGTTCCCTGGATACCCTCTATCTTTCTTATTGTTAAATCATTAACTGTGACCTTCAGTGTTTGAAGTGAGGCCTGCAGTGCTTCAGTTGTCCTGGGTTGTTTTATGTCCTCCTAAATTGTTGGTGTCTAAAGTCAGTCCTCAAGGGCCAGTATCTTGCATATTTTAGTCTTTTCCCTGATTCATCACACCTGAATCTAATGATGGTTCATTAGTAGGCCTCACGCAGAACTTTGACATGCTGAGGTAGCTAAGATGGGCCAGAGACACATTCAGAGCTGGCAGGAATGGAGTTGGATACCCATGTCCTAGATGAATGTAGGTATGCTTCCCTTTCTGGGAAACACTACAACAATTCTTTTTTTTTCTCTCTCAGGGAATGTTTCTCTTCAAGATCTCTTAGCCTACTTTATGTTATCCAGCAGGTTCTCTTTAAGTGAATTCTTAATTCTAATGTTCTGAAACTGAGTCTGGCTAGTAAACCTGGACATTTAAAAGTGGCTATTCCATGGGGGGCTTACTTCATTACATAGGGGGAGGATATTGGTCTTGATGGCTTTTTTTTCCCCTAATATCAATTGGTTCGTTATTTAAAAAATGCTTTTTAAATATTTTCTCTAGTTCATCTACAAAATGAAATGAGTTTGATGATTTGCAGCTTTTAATTGTGCCAAGAACAGAAGAAATCAAAGAGGAGGGAAAATTACTTTTTCACTCAAGACATGTTTTATTGTGAGCCATATGTTGACCAGACAATCAGAACCTGTTCAAACACCAAAACCCAAATGCTTTGGTAAAGTAGGATTATATGTATCAATGTTTGAGTTATTAGTTACATTTTTATTTGAAAGAAGATTTGATAAAATGTTGACTGTTGTATCTTTTTTTTCATGAATTTCACTGGCTTGAATAAAAATATGCATCATTCTTTAGATGACAAAGATAAATTGTGCTCTGTTCTGAAAATAGAAATAGCTGTTTTGTGCACAAATGAAATGTGTTTATTAGTTTTGTTTTTCTGTGCAAATACTTGACTATAGATATCTCTCCAGTTTTCTCTCCCGGTGTGATAATCTTAGATTGCAGGAATTGCATTAAGTTACTCAATTCTTCTGCATAAACAACAGGATTTATGTTCATTTTTCAATATATCTTCCATGTTTTGCAGCGTCAGTACAAAAATATCAGTATTTCAGATGTTTCTCTTTTTTTTAAATACTTTGTTCCTGCAAATGGATAAAACTATACACAAGTGGCAGGACGGGAAACGTTTGATACATAAGAATACACAACAGATCATATGAATGACAATTCTGAATTTACAGCACCTTACACAATTATTGTTTTGTCAATTATTGGAAAGGGGTAAAAAGTCTTAAAATGCACATACATCTTGTTGAAGAGGTAAAATCTCTCACCGAGATTTTTTAGAAAAATCTAACCTTTGTGTACATTTACTTATTGAAGAAATAAGTCTCACTTTAATACATAATTGCTTCTTTTTTTTACAAAATCATAAATCCTAACACCGCCAATTAAATCAGTTTAACAAAAAAACATTTAATATAGATTGTAATATTTAAGTCAATCTTAGTGTTCAGAAACTTTTGATTAATAGTTGACTTCCTTTCTGGGGTCTATATATGAAGTGACAAAGAGGTACATTTCTAATGGTTGCTCTTCAAGATGAGACAGACAGGAGAGCCATCAATTTAAGTAATGCAGATTTTGGTGGATATTAATAAATCAAGAAATTGCTTACAGAAAACATCTAAATGACTAAACTTGACCATAATTTCAGGCCGATTAATGAATATAAATGTATGAATCTATTTTTACACATCTTTACCAAAAAGAAAAAAACAAAACCATAATAGTGATGGGAACTGTATTTATGATACAGTTTCTTGCAAAAATGTTTGTATCCATTGAACTTTTTCAGATTTTGTCACATTACAACCACAATCCTTAGTAGGGTTATTGACCACTACATAGTAGCATCTAATAGTAAAGTTAAGGAAAAAGAGTTTACCAATTTTCTTCAGTAAAGTAAAGTAAAAAGTATAGTATAGTAAAAAGCGCACTTCTGTTTAATTTAATCTCATTATAAATACAATTGTTTAGAGAAGGTCATATTTATTTGGGAGCACAGTGACCACAGAACAAAGGCCACACAAGGCACAGAGAGAGTTGTGGAAAATTGAAATGTATGGCTGAAAACTCACACTGCACATTGCCCTGAGTGGCTGCATCAAGATACGGGGATGATCCTAATAAACGAAGAGAGCTAAAGGGAAAGGGTAGTTTAAAACAGGGCAGTCCTAGACAAAAACCTGTAAGAAGGTCCGAAAGACTTCAGACAGAAGTCGAGGTTCACCTTCCAGGAAGATGACAACACTGAACACAGAATGGGTTAGCTCAAACCATATAGCTGTATAGGATTGGAATGGCCAAAGTCCAGATGTAAATAAAATTGATAATCTGACCAAATTTGAAAATTGCCATTAAAAGTTAAGCTGGTTTGCAAATAAGAATGGGTTAAAAAAAATCATTCTCTAGATCAGATAGAATGATTATTTTTACAATCAGCTCTTTTTCGTACTTGTAGATCAGACTGCGTAGTTGTGTGATACCTATTGTCACCTTGTAAAAATGAACTCTTGTGAATTTCAGCTTCCACAAATTGGAGTTCGTCTGTAAAAAAATATTAGCATTTGTAAAAATAACTGCATGAGTTACGTTTGTAACTTGCTTAGTTTGTTTTGCACAGATGAACCAAAAGAATAAACGCATGACCATTTTTAAGTGCGTGACTTTCAAATTGCACATATGACTTTGGATACATTTCTTCCTCTCACCTGATTGGTCAGTGTCTCGTCAGCCAAATATAAATATCCACTCAAAGAACAGATGGGTTTGGTTTTCTAACATGTAGTTATTTGCTTTGTCTGTTTAAAAGAGCACATTTGTAACCTGTGTAGTTAATTATACAAAGACATTTATTTACCTGCACACAAACTCTTATTTGTGAATGTACAAAGCTGAAATGCACAAAATGTTGTTTTCTTTTTAGAATGTGACTAAACTTAACACACAATCATGCAGTCTGATGTATAACTATGGAAAAAAATGGACTGTGTGCCCATAGAGCAGGTTTGAAAAACATGCTCTAGATATTCAAAGCTTTTAGAAGAGTACCCCAAAGAGCTTGCAGCAAAATTGTGTTTTGTGTAAAGTATTAACTAACTTAATAATTTTCTTTCACTTAAAGTCTCTGTGGGACTGTCACAGAAAACCCAAACAAAATTTATTAAGATTTGTGGTTGTATCGTGATAAAATGTTGAATCATAAAAACTAAACAAAATCAAAGATACGAATGTTTCTGTAGGCACTTTACATCCATGTTAATGCAGTTTTCTTTACCATTCTGCCTTACCTTGTGGCATTTATCAAAGTTTTATACATCTGACAACAGTGCAATGCAGGGTGTGAAGAATCCAGTATTCTGCAGCAATAATCCCATCAAAGACTCCAACCACAGTCATGATGTTTGCGTTACTGCTTCGTGTGGAACAACAAGGGCTTCACCATGCCAGCCAGGACCTTGGGAAGTTGAGAGGCGATGACTTCTGACATCATCTCTGGGAACTCCACTTTCATTGCGTCTGCCTGGATGAAGGTGCTCAGACAGAACAGGTTGACCTTCTTCACTATCTATCAGTAGAGAGACCCTTATTTTCATTTTGGTGCTCAAAACAGACACACACATTAAAGATAAAACTTTTTTGAAAGAGCCTTACATCGTGCATGGCATCCATCAGTTTGGTGAGGTGGTAGAACCGCTGGGAGCTGGCCACTACGCCTTTCTCCTTCATGTGGATGGCTCTGGAAAGTTCTCGTATGTAGTTTTGTCTCATTTCTTCAAATGCAGCCTGACTTTTCAGACCTTCAAGAGGCACTGAGAAGACAAACAACAATTAAGAAGTAAAACTTCGAAGCAAATTCAGTGAATAAAATTAACACATCAGGCTGGTGTAAAAATGCTTCGCTGAATAACATGTTTTTTTATTTGATAAGGGAAAATAACTGTATAGCAGTTGCTACAATAATCTATTCAAGGTTTGATTTCGTTCAACACTCCTGTTATTGTTTAGCTGCAGTATAGTTGGTCATCAAAGCCTCACTTTTCTGCTTGCAACATTGTGTAGTGACTGTGTTTAATTTTAGGGTCCCACCTGTGTTGAGTAATATTATAGCTTTCATGCAAAGGAATTCCTCGCGGGTCACTTGAAGGTTGGCAAACTCCTGAGGAATAAACTGGATCGCCAGGCAGAGGTCATAAATGGGAGATCTCCTCATTTGCTCTCTAAAAACAAACAAAAATAGTTTGAAGTAATATCTTTTTAAATTTATAAAGACCACCCTGGATGTGTTTAGCGTGAAATGTCCCACATAATCTCTTGTGTAAAGGCTAGAGGGTTGTTCTTGCCAGTTGCTTTGTCACTTACTTTGCTTAAGATCAACTTCAAACAGGATATCTGATGACTTTCCCTTCAGTATTTTTTCTGGATTTTCTGAGCGCTTCACTAACACTTTTCTTATCAACAGTTTCTCCCTCCAGAGCAGTGGATCGCTGCAGACCCTCCAGAGTTACCATGGGCCTCTTAGCTGCTTCTCTACCCTGTCAGTATAAGTAACTAACCTTTAGGGCTGGATGATAATTCGATAGCAGTATATATCGATCGATAGACGTGTGATGCGATAGAAAAAAAAGTGGTTGATAAAAAAGAAGAAAAAAGTTTCCTCTCATTTTTTAATTATAGCCTATCAGGTTGCTTAATACAATGACAATTACTTACTCCAAACGAATCATTAACGCTGACCCACGCAGCTCTGTCAGCCACCCCTCTCTCCTTTTAAACCACAAAAAGGATGAAATTATTTGAGCTGAAACAGAATTTTTTGATAGTCCCTAAGCGTATAATCGCCATAACTTCGCCGTGGTCAGATGTCACAGCAAGGGAGAGGTGGAGGAAGCTGTTCTGGTTAAATGTTAGTGGCTTAGGTAAAAGTTGTGCCCTGTTTTGAACCAATCCTTGATGCACTAAAAAGCTAAATGTAGCAATAATAAACAAAATATAATACTACGATCAGCCATCTTAAGCATGACCCCCTCCTTCGGCTCGCTGTGCTGCGAAGCTCTTAAAAAACATAACCGGATTGGATAGGCCAACCAGCTTCAGCTCTCAGTGACTGACTGGACCGCAGTGTTTTGGGCTCTGTCTACACTCTGATAACTAGCTGGTTACCCCTAGTTATGATAAAAATAAGTGCTTGAACAATTAATTAATTTAATTCTTAGTAAAAATTAGTTCATTGAAGGATAACAAAATGACCAGGCAGGCACTTGTTACATTTTGTGATATCAATAATTATCGGTATCGATCAATATGACTATTCCTTTATCGATATGCTCTTTTTCTATATCATCCAGCCCTACTAACCATGTGCTTTTAAGTTTGTACCGTATTTTCCGAACTATAAGCCACTACCTTTTTCTCAAGTTTTGAACCATGCAGTCTATAATCACGTGCGGTTTATTTATGGGAAGCCTAAGTCTCCTCCCCTTCCGGTGGGTCCATGGGTCCCCTGGCCGAAAAAATAATGAATGGAAGTCAATGGAGCGATAAAAGTTGTTTTCTGGTCCAATCTGTCTTACATCCTAGATCACACGTTTACCTCAGTTTAAATGATAACTATTGATGTACATTTCGACTGTTTGTCAAGTGATTTGAGATTTATTGGATTGTAAAAATTTGCAATTAAAATGCCTACAAGTCAGAAGTCGCACATATGACGTCAGGCAGCTAACGTGAGCTAGCAATAGCTATAGCACATAAAACACTCACCAAGAGCTTGTAAATGGACTGAATTTATATAGCGCTTTTCTAGTAATACTGACCACTTAAAGCGCTTTACTTTGAAGCCATATTCACCCATACACACACAGGACGTAGGACGATGTAGAATTTGTCGGCTTAAGTGCCTTGCCCAGGGGCACATCGACATGTGACTGTAGGAAGCTGGAATCGACCCTACGACTCTCCGATTGCAAGCCAACATTATACTCTACCACAAAGCCACAGTCGTAGTGCTTCAGTCTCCATCGACTGCTTTACCCCCGACATACCTGCCACTTTCCACATGGTCAGACTCATGGTGGGTTTCTCTGCTTTTAAGAGTTCCTTCGTCCTGGAGGCTATGGCCCACTGTCCCTTTCTTCTTCTGCAGTTGTAGTCCGCTTAGGGGCTGATTTATCAAGATTCCTGTTAATGACTGCAAAAATTGCGTGGGTTGCTAAAAATGCGCGAGTGGGTTGTCCTTAATTTGCGGGTGATTTACTAAGATTGTGTGAGCAATTCTCAACCAGCATAAGCAGCAGTATTTAAATGAGGAGTTTGCAGCCGCTACGAGCTGCAGCACGGCTAGAGAGAGGAGGAATAATGTGCATGGATCCATGATGCGTCTTTGGCACAAAAAATGCTGTGAATTCTGTTTTTTGGTTTGTCAGTAATAAATTCATGCAGTGTACATGCGCTGCTCTCTGCTGCATGAACATGTCGTATTGCAGGGTTAGACTTATTAAAACTGCAGCATGTCTGAATTTTGTTCTTAAAATGTAATATATAATGCCAATTATCATTGTGGTAATTGGACTCAAGGAAGGTTATCCACTACTTGAGAAACTAATAAGGATCCACTAGGATTACATGCATTCAGCGCGTCTTCACCAGATGAAGACGCGATGATGCGTCTTTGGGGGAAAATCTGGTAAATATTTACATAACTCTCTGGTTTATGGCCATTAGAGTGTTAATTACTCTTTATATTGTGTGTGAATTACATTTTTTGCTCGTCAATAGTTAACTAATGTTGAATGTGGTGGCGCAAAATTAAGAAATGCTGGAACGTCTACTTCTGTGCCTTTTCTCCTCCCAATATTTTGCTTCTTCTTACTGAAATGCCCAGATTGTATATTCATGAAGGGCAAAAGCGCTAAATGGATTTTGTGCGTTTTGCTGTGGGTTTAACAGGCGCATTACACTCTGCGCTGTGTTGACGTATCAGCCAGAAACTGTTTTTGTGATGCTGTGCAGTTTGCACGGGTTTTAACAATCACAAATCATTAATAAATCAGGCCCTTGGTGTTTTTACACAAACCTAAAGTAAGTTTTGCCGCCGCTCGAAATTCAGGGTTTTCTCTGCATCAAAATTTGTCTTTAAAATTCACGAACATCATATGTTCAATCCAAGGCGTATTTTAAACGGGATCAAAAAATTACTTATCGCTTCATTGACTCTCCTACATTTTTTTTGGGCAGTAGGAGACCCATGGACCAGAAGGAGCAAACAATGAAAGCAAAGGTGGAACCGACAGACATTACAAGAGGGAGACAGTTTGCAAAAGCAAGTTTTTATCCACCAACCCTCATTCTGGAAAACAAACCAAAAAAATTTATATGATGCCACTTTTAAGTTAAAGGGCCTATATCATGCAAATTCAAGTGTTTGGAGTTTTCAACCATCTGGTAAAGCAATTTTCCCATTCAAAAAACCCACCAGAGTGGTTTTTGTCTTAATTCACGCATGTCAGAGTAATCCTTAATCCTGCTCTCTGAGCGCTGCCCCTCCCTCTCCTGGAAAACGACTGAGTGTTCAACTAGTGACATCACTGGTTTATAGTTGAGTGCTTGAGGTGTCTGCACCGCCCCTAGAGGCAGAGCGACTTACCCCTGGTAGATTTTCAAACACACCCTCGTTCTTCTCACAGCTAATGCTGCTTCGGCTTTTTGGCAGTTTAAAACACTTTTTGGTTGGATTTTTTACTTTCTCTGTGAAAACGCCAGTTTGGCTGCATGGATTACAGGATTTCATTCTACATTCCTTAAGAAAAGCAGCTGGATCAAAGAACAAAGATGCCTGATGGACAGAAAAGTGGCTAGATGGTAATGCTAATGTGTGTTAGCCATTTATCAAGTTGCTTATGTGCAAACAACACCCACAGCTTTTTGTATACTGGGCTGGAAAGATTGCTTGCTGGACTCAGCTATGTTAGTTTGAGCTATATCTAAAGCCTAGAGATTTATCAAATCAAATAGGCTTTATTGACTCAGTTTTTTACAAAAATAAAATAAACCAAACATCTGAGCCATTAATACAACAGATTTTCTTTTGGTACTCTGTGCTTTTCAAATTATTTGTGAGAATACTGTTTGTGATCAAGCTTAGCACTGTTCATTTCAGTTTGATCTGCTCCCAGCTCTGCAGCACAGCAGAGCGTAACAGGGGGTGTAGGAGGCGGGTTTATAGAGAAATTAGCCGTTTTACTTTGTGGTCTAACATCTACAGGATACAAGTTATATTTCAAGAAAAATTAATACTGTATAACACCAACGGTAACATTTTATCATATACATTTCTATCCAAAAAGTTGAAAGCTGTAAAATAGCATGATATAGTCCCCTTTAAAGGCAGTTGATCTGGCATTGAAATGAAATACGGCAGCGTCACATATCGTTAGCAGCGCTGAATCAATGGTGAGATGTTGCAGATGCCAGCATGAAAAGCTCTCTCATTGCAATAAGACGAAGAAAAGCTTTCAGAGGTAATAAAAGCATAAAGCATATGGCCTGAACTTGAAGTCTTTCTTAAAGATTGGCTGAACACACAGAGGACGGCTGAAGTGTTTCCACCGTGTTGAAATGTTAATAAAATCGAAGCTTCCGGAAAATACAGTCGTTGTCATACTCTTTCAGATGATGGCCTGAACAGTGTTCTGTGAATTTAGTAAAGAATGGAATGTTGTTTTTTTGCAGTTTTTCTTGGTTATCCTGGTCTGTTAGTTTATTAATAACTTTCGCTAGTTTAGTTTCAGTGGTTTTGTTGACATAGGTCAAAATATTTCAAAATTGTTAAAGGCCCTGAAGAGTTTACTTACTGGCTGAGAACCAGATCAGGTGCAAAATATAAATATTCACTGGTGACATTCTGAAAAGAGCGCCACCCGAGGGAGAACACCATCAGGTTCATCCACGAGTACTGAATTAGAGTCATCTGGTCACTGATGTGCAGATTCCGAAATCCTTAGAAAAAAATAGAATACAAGTTAAAGAAAATCGAAAAAGCATATTTACTATTTTTCTCCTACCTCTTTATTTGATGCAACATGATTTCATAGAGATCACTGCAGCAAATTGGTTTTCCTTTTATGTTGCTCTCTCTGAGATCAGCGTTTAACACTTCTTATGACTATTGGGAATCACTTAAGGTTGAGACCCTTAGCAAGGACTCCCAGTACGATCACTATGACAACAAATGTGGTAACCCTGAAATGCAGAGAGCTGTTACCTGGCAGGGACTTGGACCACTTGACGATCCACAGCAGCTGTTTCTCACACAGCCGGTTGAGACTGTTGAGCAGAAGATGTGGAACTTCGGGTTGTGAGTTGTCGTAACCGGAGTATACAATCTCAGGCTCGATGTTTTCCAGGATGTTAATTATTTGTTGGGACAACTGAATCTCGTGGATGCTTGGTACGCATGACATGGAGGTCAAGGCCTGGCCATCCCCAGACATGGCCAAATGGGACTGGAACATCAGGGACGGGGCCAAACCTAAGGCCTTCAAGGCTCCAAAGCGCTTCAGTTTCCTGCCTGTGACACAAATATGAAGCTTTATCAAATCTAGTAAGGAAGTAGCTTGGTTAAAAATCACGAGTTATTTGGTACAATCCCAAATTTTATTTGTAAATATTTTGATAAGGTTATCAGTTGTCATAAATCCATACACAATCTGTTAAGTAAAGTCACCTGCTGCAAGGAGATTCAATCCAACAGGTTGAACATTACATTAGCAGGCAAAGTTTTATGCAGAAGAAATGTACTCACTAATTATAGAGGCAACATAGGTTGTCTAAACAAGATGCGGGAGACTGATAGATTCCTATCAAACACCAAAGGCTAAAAGCTTTTAAATTGTCATATTCTTTCTCAAAAACATGTCTACACTTTTGAGACCTACTAAAGGTATTCATGTAAAGCTAAAGCCTACGAATAGATCCCTTAAAAAAAAGAAAATTCAATTTTGACAAAAAGAGACCTGGTACATACTACTCAAAAAATTACCGACATGGATGTTATATAACTGTTCAATAAGATATCCAAATAAATTGTACCTCCAAGCATCATTCCTGCTTGATAACACTTTCTGAGGCGACACGCGGGGCAATTTTTCCTCCGAATTTTGTCCACAATGCAGTCATTTCGCCCAGCGCAGAGATAGCTGTGATGGCCTGTTGAGGGGAATGGGCACAGACAGACAATACAACCAATTTTAACATTGCTTGATTTCTAAATATACAGGGAACCAGGGGAGGTAAATGATGGGTGAGAGGGGGAAAGAAGTACTGAGGGGGCTCTTGACTAACCGCTCCTAACTCAGGCAGCATTCTAAAAGACCTAAAGAGGCAAATTAGATGGAGGCAAGGCTGTGAGGACAAAGTGACATGGCCATTGTGAGACATAGTGGCTCTCGCTATATCTTGCACTGCTAGATAACAGAAAAAAAATCCAGTCCAAGTTGAAGAACATGGTGTACACGGTCCCAAGTGATACTGTTTCTAATAACCTTTAATAACGACCATAGAAGGCTCCACCGTGTTTGTGAATGACTCTGGGTTTTCTGTTTGTCTCATAATTCTATTTTAAGTTGTTTAGATTACAAGATAATTAAACTTTTTTTTAACTATATAAATATATATACTTGTAGCTATGTGTAAATAAACAATGTATTTACACATGTTACATGAAGCACGATAGGAGTGTGGCTCAAAAAACCTTTTGGTGGCTAAAAAGCCTCGAATGTCCCCAAATAAAGACATATTGAAACACTGTAACATCAATATTCTTTGAGAACTTTTACTGCTCTAGCATTTCAAATTGTAAATCTTTTCAGATACTGAATTTGATGAAGGCTCTTAAACCCTTTATCTCTTTGCCAAAGTTGCAAAACAAACACCACAAAAAACTAATGTATTGCACATTCAAAAAGAAAGTTGTGGTTTTATCCAGTCTGGACAGATGTTTGGTCATTTCAAACATAGTTTAAAAGAATAGTATTTAACCAGTTTGTTGGGTTTCAGAAAGCACTGCTTGTTATAATTGATATTTACAGTAACTAAAGAATTTGCTATTACGTCGACATTGATAGGAACTGTTTTATACTGTGCTATACCTTCAATATTACATTTTCTCTCCAAATTCAATTGGTCTAAAATAAAAGACTTATTAGACATTGTGAAGTTGTGCCTTTATGTTTATGAATAAGAAACTTTTAAAGCACAAATAGGAAAAATCCTTGAAAATCATTCATTTTAAACCACATATTAATCTGTTCATTCATTCAGTCTTTGGGAGCTTTTTTAGATTGACATTAGTCACTTTAATTCATTTTGGGGTTGAAAATCAACCCCAGTATGATGTGTCAAATCTATAACCCAAACTTGTGTTAATTTAACACAGGACTAGAATGGTGTTTATCTAACTTAGAACTGGTTTAGTCAAATAATCATATTTAGTTTGTTTTTAAGACAGCATTTTTATATGTAGCTAACAAATCGTTACCACTGAATAAAAAATATGTAAAAAAAGATTTAGGAGAACGAAAAATCAAATTGAGAAACAAAAAAAAAAATTCTAATTATGGATGTGAAGAAATGAATGGGTTCACTTATTTAAAGGTATTATAAATAACTTTAGATTGTATCTGTTTATGTTATAAAATTCATCCTGGGATAGGTTTTAATATTTATGATTGTAGTTTATTTGTTTTAACATAGACTGAAAAGTGTCATATTTATGAGACACTAAAGAGATTTACACAACAAACTCAATGAACAAAACTGCATGTTTCTCTGAAGCTAAAATGAATCCCTAATCTGTTAAAGAGGACATTTTAGATACTGATTTGTTTTTGGTATCAAGAGTATGAATAACAAAAGCAGATTTACTTGCTAAATATCTGCATATGCAGTAGCCTTCAAAAGATAGCCATGTAGCCAAATGACATCACTATAATACCATAGATATGGTTAAAAATGGGCTAAGAACACCAAGAAACAAGGGTGGGAAAAACAACAATCAAATCAAACAAATTCATGGTAATCAGTGAAAGAGAATATGGTAAAATCATGATTTATATGGTTAAAGTGTGTTAGAAATAGCAGTATCAAGTTAATAATTCCCTGGTTGAGTTTAAACTATAACATTCAAATAACAGTTTTTAATGAGTTACTATCATATATTTACTTTTTTTTAAATTGCTCCTTCAAGGCTAGCTGAGATTAGTATATTGGAATTATAGTATCATATTTGTCTTTAATATTTTGATAATCTAACGGAAATATAATTTAATCTATATATACATAATATACTTTTCTTTGCTTGTTTTGAATATTATTAGCAACCCAAACCATTTCCTTATCACACTTCCTGCCTTAAGGGTACATGCCTTGATTCAGAAGCACTTAAACTGTCCACAACATTTTAAAACCCATTGTTTTGCCCTTTAGGATAATTCCAAAACAAACATGGTGGGGGGGGTGTGGAGGCTTGGGGTGGGGCAGGGCGGTCAACATTTTACAGAATGGAAATCAAAATGACTAAAGTAAAGCAAACTTTAAACTTGCACCTAAAAATATCTGGCATTCAGACATTTAGATTTGTTGCTCACCTTCCACTGCTCTTTTGAAAAAGACCTTACAGCTCCCACATGTTAGGACTCCATAGTGGCATCCAGACGCTTCATCACCACAGATAACACACATTCTCTGAGGTTGCATCCTGGAAAACAGACCAAATAATTCTATTTTGATGGAGGCCTGGATGAATTTAGGACCAAAACTGCTACATGATTCGATACATCACGAAGGAGAAATGCATGTATGTTATCATTTACAGAAATAATTGGCAATACACACATTAAACAAATAAGTACATTTAATAAAAATATTTCAATATTTAGAAGATTAAATAAATTTGAAAATTCTTTAACATCTGTATTTGCTGTTAAAAGAATATGTAGGTATTCAAGTGTTTGTAGCATTTCATTCTTCTATAGTTGTAGCATACTATGAATCTATTTGATTTTTCATCATTATCCTTCTAAGTCAGTGGGTGGGGCTGATAGTGGTATAGATTATATATTTGTAAATATGTATTTAAAAAAAATCTACTTTATATTTTAACAATTAAATGTTTACTATTAATATTTTATATGCAATGAAAGCATTTAAATATTTTTACTTTTATTAATTAAATAATTTTTAATAAATAAAAATTTTATTATAAATTAGACAAAAGATTTAAAAAAAAATACTAAATACGTCAACTTAAAAATCTCTCCATTATGTCTTTGTTTTATCAAAGAGACTGGGTGGGACTAATACAGCTATCATCAACATGATTGGTCTACAAGTTAAGTTGTAGTGCACATTTACCAATTAGATCATAGGGTCTATTCTAAAAATTAAAGAAATTTAAGAAGAACATAAAAAAAATAGATGAGATTTACACAGAAGATAATTTGATTTGTTTTGCAATATAAATATTATTTATTTGGTTATGTTATTGTTTTTTTATAAATAAGCTTTGACATTTCTAATTGCATTTTAGCACCTTTGGCTAAATGTGAAAGGAATCTTATTTTGCAGAACAATACAAATACCAATAAATAAATAAAAACGTTTTCAAGTTCAAGTTACTTTTCCCTCTACATTACTTGTCACACTATCTAAAAAAAAAAAAAAGAAAATGCCAGTAACGTTATTACATAAGAATATGTACGAAATGTATTACCCTGGAAATGAGAAAGGTGAAGGGTTCCTCTGAGTCTGGGTGTGGTTCTGAATCCCATCGTAGCTGCTGGCTGTAAAGGCGTCTGTCTCGGCCATACCTGTGGAGTGGAGCCAGTACTGGGACTCAGAAGTAGAAGTTTGGATCTGCCAACGTGAAGCTTCAGTCTTGTACACGGTGTGTGACGCGGGTGATTGGGTGGACACAGCGCACCTGGAGTCGGTCCTCCCGTGGTTCCCCAGATGCTCTGGATGGTTCAGCTCTATAAGAAAGGTCGGGGAGCCCTCCATCCGTGGCCGGGGAACCACTTCAAGCCCCAGGTGGTGTTTGCTGTCTGTTTCGCAGCAGGTGTCGAGAGCAGGGATCTCAGGTGATGCGTCAAACCGCGGACAGGGGGTTTCCATAATAACAGAGGGCTCCTTTTCGTCTTTAATGAACTTACAAGCCCCAGGCGTGGGGGACAAGCTTAGATTTGCGCCTGACAAACTTTCCGATACGGGTCCACTGTTCCTCTGAAGCCTAACAAAATCTTCCCAGGGAGCACTATTAGACTTTAAGTAGTCGCTGTTGCTGTCATAAAACTGTTTTTCAGAAACCGACGCGTCGATAACGTTACAGTCCTTATAAACGGTGCAGTCTCCACTCGAATTTAAACCATGAATTAAAGGGTCTAGGTTTCCCAAATTACGCGCAGCCACTTTGGTAGACCTGTTGTAGCCATCATCAATCAGGTCATTTACTCTCGAATCAGTTGAATCGGCAATGGAAGTGGTGCTGATGGCGCTCATCTTTCCGTTAATTTTGTTTTCCTTTAGTTTTTCTTTCTCTCTCTGGAGCTCGAAGATGCGTCTTGAGTGCGCCTACTGGCTCGATGTTACAGCGTGATAAGAAGCAGCTCAGAGACCTACCTATAATCCTCCTTCCTGCCCGTTACTTTGTTTATTACATAAACCAAAGCCTCCTGAGTACTTCAAGTTTTTTTTTTTTTTTTTTTACTTCTGTGTTAGATAAACTTGAATTCTCTGAATTAGATCGCGTTTAAATTCTGTTTACAAAAATAAAGCCGAGTAGATTGCCAAAAACGACATATCCTTCTTTTTGATGTTGGTGTCATTTCTGATATTCCTTATTATGATCCAGGTCTCCACGGGATTATCTGAAGGGGGGAAAAACGCAAAGGTGTGTACAGATTAAAGTACTTCTACACTAACAGCAGAGCGAAAATGTGGCATTCCTTTCGGGAGAATTTCAATGTCAAGGGCCATTAGTCTCCGCCCTACAGTTCAGGAAAAAGTACAACAGGATGCAAAGAGGTGTTGCATAGTTAGAAGGAAAATAAATACAAGCAGTCTATCTGGGTGAGAAGAAAGCTCAGGATAATGTAAGCTCAGGATCATTTCTATTGTTTATTTTATTTTATTTATTTATTTATTTGGGGGGGGGGGTTCCAAAATATATATTACAAGCTACCGTTTGGTTAAATTTATTTTTCTAGTTGTAGGGAGTCCATATTTCAATAGGACTAAGGTCAAGGTCCAAGGGCTTAAAACAACGGTCTAACTCTTCTAAAATGGTTTTGGTGTGTTTTCTGTTTATTTGTCTATGTGTGTTTTGACTCATCCTTTTGGAACCTCCAATGGTGTCCAAGACTCAATCTGTTAACTGTTGATTTGCAGAAAGGTTGAAGAATTATTATTTTCTTTTTTTTTTGTTATTCCAAATGCTTTATATGGTGAGAATCTGTATCACTGGCAGCTAAACAAGCAGTCATTATAATGCTGCCAGCTCAGTTTGAGAGCTGTTGGGGATTTCTTAGATTTAAAAACCTGCTCTTAACTAATCTACACTTTATCCTTGTCATTTTAGACAAATAGTATATTCTTTCTCTGTTCTTAAGAAAAAACCTTACAAGAAGACATTTGGCATGTCCACAGACTTAGCCTCCTTTATCCATACCCAGTTTTGTTGTTTGCTTAGGATTACTGTCTGGTTAAAACACCAAATTGTTTCTTATAGCTCTTTTCCACCTGTACCTATTTAGCTCCGCTCGACTCAGCGCTATGCGGTAATTATGGGTTTGTCCACCAGTAAAGTTTACGAGGTACCAGCCCCTTCTTTAGAACCTACTGAGAAGACGGTTGACCACAGACTGGTTAAGGCCACAGTTGGAAAGGCCATAGGGCATAGAGGGCATGTTCCCAGTAGGCAGAAGGAGTATTTTATTTTTTTGTGGGCAGATGGTATAAACTATGAAAGGTGGTAGCTGATCATTGGTCATGATTGACTCTATGCTGGACCAATTATAGCCGAGGAGGTTGGATTAACCCTCCACCTTGCTGCTCTCATGAAAGCAGTCATAGCACACACAAACGTAAGAAAATGGAGAACAGAAAAAAGGGAAAGGAGGTGCAGAAAAAGTTTGGGTGAAAAAGAGACATGAAGTGCTGCCAAATGTGAATAAATAACACAATTTTGGAGGAGTTTCCACCTATTCCACTTTGGAAGGGGTGGCAGGAGGAGAAACTTCAGGTGGCCGCCATCCTGTCCGAGTGGCAGGGGAACTGGTAAGACGTTATGAACTGCAGTCTATCTGGGTCCGATATAATCCAACTTTAAGTGTAGTTTATTTTACTTGTGCTTGCTAACTTTTTGCAGTTAGTTACAATAACTCATACCAGGTGCTATGTTGTTACTGATAGTGAAGTTCTACACTCACCTGAGATTTATGACATGGTGCATTATCCTGCTAGAAGTAGCCATCAGAGGATGGGTACATGGTGGTCATGAATGGATGGACATGGTGAGAAACAATGTTCAGGTAGCCCGTGGCATTTAAATTATGCCCAATTGGCACTAAGGGGCTGTAATTGTGCCAAGAAAACATCCCCCACACCATTACACCACCACCATCAGCCTGCACAGTGGTAAACAAGGCATGATGGATCAACGTTCACATTCTGCTTACGCCAAATTCTGACTCTACCCTTTGAATGTTTCAACAGAAATCGAGACTCACCAGACCAGGCAACATTTTTCCTGTTTTCAACTGTCCAATTTCGGTGAGCTTGTGGAAATTGCAGCCTCTGTTTCCTATTTGTAGTGGAGATGAGTGGTACCCGGTGGGGTCTTCTGCTGTTGAAGCCCATCCACATCAAGGTTGTGCATGTTGTGGCTTCAAAAATGCTTTGCTGCATTCCTCAGTTGTAAAGAGCGGTTATTTCAGTCAAATTTACTCTTCTTTCATCTTGAATCAGTTGGCCCATTCTCCTCTGAACTCTAGCATCAACAAGGCATTTTCACTCAGAGGACTGCTGCATACTCAATGTTTTTCCCTTTTCACACCATTCTTTGTAAACCCTAGAAATGGTTGTGCGTGAAAATCCTAGTAACTGAGCAGATTGTGAAATACTCAGACCGGCCCGTCTGGCTCCAACAACCATGCCACGCTCAAAATTGGTTAAATCACATTCTTTCCCATTCTGACATTCAGTTTGGAGTTCGGAAGATTGTCTTGACCAGGACCACACCCCTAAATGCACTGAAGCAACTGCCATGTGATTGGTTGATTAGATAATTGCATTAAGGAGAAATTGAACAGGTATTCCTAATAATCCTTTAGGTGAGTGTATATTATTCATAATTTTAGTTAGTAGGGTTGCCAACCGTCCAATTAAAAAAAAAACAGAATTGTCCTGTATACAGAGACCTGCAATAATCAGACCTGCCATTTGTAAAAATCCGAACAGCATCTGATTGTATTTGGAGTTTTAAAATTACAACAGCAGACTAGACAGAGTAGAATCTTACTCAGTAGTAATGGAAAACCACCCGAAGTGTGTAGAGTTCAGCCGAGTTGAGCTGCGCTTCTAGGTCCTAGTGGAAAAAAACATTACCTCTGATGAAAGGAAATTAGTTAGCATGGTCAGTAACAACACAGAAACCAATAATGGCTCAATTCTGTTGGAAACTGATAAATGTGAGAACAGCAGTCGGGCTGTTTCTCATTGGCATCAATGGAGAGAGTATTGACCAAGAAAGCTGTGTCTTCAGCCCAAGAGCAAAATATTGGACTGACCACATGGACAGGCAAAATGTCCTCTTGAAAAAAAGTTTCAAGGTCTGATGAACAGAGCTTTATGGCCACAATGACTACAGACATTCTTTGCTGAGGCTTTGAAACTGAAAAACACTGCATTAACTGTCAAACACAGTAATGGCAGCATAATGAGGTTGTGCTTTGCTTTCTGAACCATAATAAGGTATTTAGAAAGGTACAAATAGTGTGGGGTTTTTTTTACAAATGTTTACTTCTAACAAATAATTTATTAAAAAAAATATTTGTATCCAGGAGGAACATATATTTATAATGCGACCCCACCCAAGAAAGAGCAATAAGTTCACCTGAACTCCACAACTGTGGGAGTCAAGGCAGAGATATAACTCCCGTAGACGACCGTCTCTATGATGGTGCTTGAACAATTACCACCAAACACTGACAACAACATAAATGAAAGGATAACTAAGGAGCACGGCTACATTTGGAAGTTAAACTATAATATACAATGGAGAAATTCTACAATTAACACAAACATATTACCCATAAGTCTTAGTAGCACAAAGGGGCCTTTATTTTCGTCTATTTTCAATGACTTCCCCGTTACATGTTCATTGCTGAATTTATGGAAAAAGATCAACCAATATTGCATATCCATAATTATTAAATTTGATCATGTAAATTAGAAGTGTAATGCAAAAAAACTATAGGTTTATGCCTATTTTAAACAGATACAGATAGAAATACTGGCTGCTCTGCACAGCCCTTATGTGTATCTAATAATGGAAGACTACCTCCAAATTTGTGAATGTATTTTCAGGTGAATTGTTCCTGCTAGTTGGTTGAAAAGTTGTCACACTCTGGTGTTTCCAAAAAAAGGTTCAACTGCATAATCGAATATGAAGAAATGTCATTCCTGACTATGATGGGCAAATGTACATTTCTGATTTTCCTTGTAACTTATAAGCTTACATTGAGTTGTGTGTTCATGTGAAACTATACAAGTCACTTTTAAGTTAGGTTTTAGAGGCTTTATTATTGCAACTACATCGTTTTAAACGTTTTAAAGTATCTTTTTTGTTTATAAAACTTAGAGACATAGTGAAGAACCTTGTTTGTGTGTCTGTCACATAATTCTCAATTAGACTGTATTTTGGGTACTTGTTTACCTCATTTGACTAATCTAATTTACTTTTCTGTTATCCTGGTTAGATAGCAGAACAGGTTTTACTATTCAAGTTAATCAGTCCAGTGTGGATGTTGTTGATGAATGTGCTCATGATACACATGCAGTCCTTGGGCCTATCTCCTGCGTCAACTTTTAGATAACATCTGTGGGGATTCTCATACAGTGACCTACATAATTCTTGGATAACAATGGCAGACTCGTATCTGCAACATGCTCTCTTCAGATGTTGTAATGACCTAGATTTTCTCATCAGAAAAAAGTGGCTCACATTGACCAAATTTTGGTGTGACATCTGCCACTTCAATAAGTCAGTTGTGCTCTTTACGCATCTAATTCTCACCCTTCCTACTAAATAAAACAGTTGTCATTTTTATCTCTTCTTTTAATAAAAAAATAAGGTCTGCCATTTGATTATAATACCTCATTATATGGCCTGGCAGCTAAATTGTGGTTATAGCTTCTATTGTTTTGAAAAAAGGCTGGCTGTTGTCCACACAGGTCAGAATGTTCTCAGACATTTACCTTGCTTCATGGCAAAAAAAAGAAAGAAAAGCTAAGCAGCATCTGTTTCAACAGTTTCAACAGAAATATAACCCATCTGTATTCTAGGAAGCGGAGGTAATCAACATTCATGATTATTACATTCATTAAACAGCATGGTCAGGTAATCCTTACTTTATTGCAGTACATAGTTACAATAAAATATCTCTTCGGAACATTGAGCCAAAGTTCATTAACTTTACAGTAACACCAAACAGTAAAAAACAAAGAATAGTTATTGCCAAAAAAAAATTTACCTGGTATAAGACATAATTATACTCATGATTTTGTTTTACTTGAAAATGTCACCTCTCTACTAGACTACATTAAAAAGAAAGAAAAAGAATGTCTGTGAAAAGCAGTTATTTGCAAACAGAAATGCACCCCAGAACCAACAAAGGGGAAACATACTGCCTTAGTGCCACCATGTGGTTGAATGAAAGATATAACTGAAGGAAGATAAGTTCCCTGTTAATATGATTGAAATCAAGTAAAACATTAATTTACTGCCGTCTTTAGAAAACAAAACTAAATAGAGTATTAAAAAAACATGTATATGCAACAGATATAATTTATAACATTAGGACATATTTAGGAGTACTTTGTAGAACCACAGTTTGCAAAACAATTTCATTTCAGTCAGATTCAATAGAGAGCATATATAAACAGCTGTGTTTTTCATCCACATGTTTGCTGGATCTCTTATATGATTTATGGTAACCTGCAAATCTGACTTCTTTTGATCTTTTTTCCCAATGATGACGTTCTTATTTCCTCTCAGGCCAGATCCGTGGAACGCACAGCTCATCGCCGTTGTTGTGATTCATTTTCCGTCAGTCTTAGATCCCTGCAGCTCCTGTAGTGTTATCATGGGCCCCCTGGCTGACTCTGATCACTGCATCGTTCAGGTTAAATCTCCATGTCTTGATAGCAGCTGTGTTATATTCTTAACATTGAACCATCCTTTGTTAAATGTTTAAAGCTTGTGTAGCTGTTTTAAATCCTTACCTTACTTTAGACTTAACTGCAACTTTTCCCCTAAGGTGTCTGCTGTTTTTCTTGGTCTGCATGCTGTTTGTTCACTAATGTTCTCTAAAAAACCTTCACAGAGCAGATGGATCCTTGTTAAGATTCAATTACACACGGGTTCAATCTATTAACAAGGTGACTTCTAAAGGCAACTGGGCGCACTGGATTTTTTTTTTTTTCTCGAGGTACATCATTGTAAAGGGGACTTAATACAAACGCAGGGGCCTGTTCCAGAATGCTTGGTTAACTTACCATGTGGTAAACTAGGAACTCTTGTTTAATCAACCCAAAAACCTGCTTAGCCTGAGTATGTCAGTTCCAGAATACCTGATAAGTATCAGCTTAATCAACCTACTCCTGGAAAGCCTGAACACATAATGCATTTAGCAGTAGTCATTGTTTCACAATGCAGGATTATTTCATTCAGCTGCATATAAAGTGTTCTGTAATCTTATTTGAAAAACTCTTACATGTTACTGTTTGTGAAATAGATTTTTTATTGTTTGTAGTATAAAATAGGCTTTGTCCTATAGTTATTTTGACAATTTAGTTAAATCTGTTCTACTACGTCACCTGGATCGTCATTTAAGAGTTCATGCCATGCTCAGAACCCTCTGGAACAAACTTACCTGGAACATAACCTGGTCCGGAGCAGGTTATGTTGAGAGATTAAGTTGCTATGGTTACTAACATACCTTGAAAGATACTGCAGTTTTTGGAAAAAAAGTGGAGGTTATCCACAAACTACCCCTTAAACTTCTCCTGTAATATCACATAACCTGCTTTCTGGAACAGACCCCTGGCCACTACTTTATTCACTACTTCTGTGTCATTCACTTAAAATACAATTTTTTATATATATATATATATATATATATATATATATATATATATATATATATATATATATAGCTCCTTTTACATTGATTTAATATCACAAAAATTAGGGATTACTGAGGGATAGTTGAGGGATAGTTGTGGTTGGGGGCGGCATGTTTAGGGCACAAGGCAATCTGCAGAATTTTTTCAATTGAAAACTTTTAACAGATTGGAATGTTTGTATAATTGTATTGAAATGACTTTCCTTGTAAAGTGCAAGGAAAGTGCAATACATACTTAACAATTTATATTTTTATTTATTTTTTAGGTAATGACATCCCTGTTCCGCTCTTCTTTCTGTACCACCTCTCCAAGCTGGCGCACAAGATCAGCCAGTGTATTCAAGTCATGGTTTCCACTTTCCAGCAGCTCGTAGCGAAGACTGGATATGTCCTGTTTGATCTCCCTCAGTTCACCTTTAGGGAAAGTTAGTTCTTCATTTATTAACTTTTTGGTAATTTCATGATTTAGAGGCAAAAACAAATAAAACATTTTTAAGGAAACTTACCTTCGTTCACTTCATCATTATCTTTATCCCTCTGTGCTTTAAATATGTATCTTTTGATGAGGCAGTTCATTATTTTCTACAAAAAAAATAAATGATTCAAGCATTAAATTAATGACCAAGCAGTTTGTATATCAAGAAGGTTTGTTGGTGGAAAGGTTGCAGCTTTCAACTTAAATTGACAAAAATGCTTTGTATTTGCAGCCCCTTTTATATTTCTTGGCAGTATCAAATATAACGCTGACGTTCTAATCCAACCTTTAAAGGGAACATGCAAATATAACATTTTTTCAACCTTTTGTACTGCCATTTGGGTTTTTCCTACCTGTATATAAACACTTCAAACTCAAATAAGAGCTATCCATCCATTTTTTGGCAAATGTTACTGCTGATATCTAAATATTAAGTTTATTCATATATTTTTGTTTGTTCTACCTCTATTTGTTATTATTTTTTATATGAGAACATGCATACATTGTGAATGTGATTGTGGAGTTCGAAACAAAATTAAATCTATTTCTCCTATATTAAATTTAAAAAAGAGCGACTGCGTCTAGCTTTGTCCTTTATTTATACTGAAAATTGTCAGGGTTTTGTCATATTTAGGAATTGTGATTAATTCATTGCTACCCTGTGATTAATCATATCAAAATTTTTAATAGTTTAACAGCCCTACTAAAAAAATAAATAAATAAGAGGGTTTTTGGATGAAGTTTGTATGTTTTCCATGCTTTAAGCACTATTTCGAGCACTGTTGAAGCACCGGCACCGTTTTAGAAGTACCGGCTTGGCACCAGTATCGGATAAAACCTGAACCATACCCATCCCTAGTGTCAAATGCCTAATTTGTGCTAATCTGAAGAAAAGCATTTTTGCGGAAAAATCTGCTTAAGAAATAGAACATTTTATTTCATCAGGTCTCCTGGTGTTTCATAGAGTTTATGGTGTTTTCCAGTCCAATACATTTCACATGGACTTGAGGAGCCAAAATGAATGATTTTATGTGTTGCATCATATTCATACTCTAGGAAAACAATCTTTGATTACTTTTAAAGTTGCACGATGCTCTGATCACCTGAAAAAGTAAAGTATAAATGACAAAAAATGCTTTTGTTAGGGGAGCCAGCAATTATGTCGCATCTGTTTTTCTAATTCCGCGTGAGAAAATTCAGCTGCAATTTTTACAAATATTTTAAAGACTTTTGACATATATTTACCCTTTGGAGCCAATGAATGTGTATGCGGTTGTATGGCGTTTTTAAGGCAAAACACCTGAATATTCCGATATTAGATGGTAAACTAATTCCAAATGTATGCTGGCAGAATATTAAATATTTAATTAACAACTTAATTTTTGGAGTTAGGCAGAGATCTTAGTTGCTAAGCAGCAAATCTACATTAAGCAAAGAAAACTGCTTTACTTGATGACGTGTAGGTTGAATAGATGAGTCCTCCTTCAGTCTTCCATGTTCCCCTAACTGTAGTATTAGAAACAATGGAAAAGAGAAAATAAGACTTTTAATGCACTTCAAATGCATCTATACATCTAACATGTAAAGACTCAGAGCTAAATCAAGGTACTATGAAGCCTGCATCAGAATTTTATTTGGAGGGTGTCCACTTGCATTGAAGCACATCACTAAAACAGGCCCAACTTTAATTGATTGTTTTCCCAAAGAAAGTTACATCGTGCATGAAATAAGATTCCAGCTCAGACAGAAACAGCAGAGATTGTTCAACCTGAAGCAACATGACTGTTAACATAACCATAAATAAAGGGGCAAACTCCGCCAGCAGAATGTGAAGCCAACGCGGAAGTGACAAAAATTGCAGTTCATCCCTCATCCGCTGGGGGCTGGCTGCAAAAAGGAGCAACTTCCCATTGACTCCCATGTTAAAAAGGCCAACTTTACAGCAAAAAAAAAAACATTTTTACAGCCTGGTTCAAAAAACCATTTTAGGTT
Organism: Apricaphanius iberus; assembly: GCA_028564705.1. NCBI lineage: Eukaryota > Metazoa > Chordata > Actinopteri > Cyprinodontiformes > Aphaniidae > Apricaphanius > Apricaphanius iberus. The sequence goes on from JAPXFQ010002407.1 coordinate 217,945, forward strand.
AGATAGTTCAGGTTTACCATCATGACAACTCTGAGGGGGGTGAATTTTTTTTTAACTCCTCCGTTTATTTGTAATTTAATTATGAATAATTAGGGGCGTGTCCTTTTGATTGACAGGTCCGTCTGGGCTAACGCTGGTGGCTAATTGTGGCTAACTGTAGCTAATAGCTTGCTCTGTAGTCTGCTGTCCCCCTCTGCTTAACACTAGAACTCCCAGAGAGCAGCCATTTGGCTTTTCTACCTATAAAACCCACAGGTCAGCCGATCGGCTGGAAGGCCACCTGTGAACCCTCCTTTTGTTATGTGAATGAGGCAATCACTGGGGCACCACAGGACATGACATGAGCCACTTCACTCAAAACACCTTGACATAAAATGGGGGAGGGGGAGAATCAGATTACAGCAGGATTGCTCTGTCAGAGCTGTTAACTGACTGGGCATAACACATGAACTGAATCAAAATGTAATATATGTATTAGGACATAGGAAAAGTAAAAGAACAGAACCATATTAACAAAATCACTCAAAATCTGTGGTTATCCCAACTGGGTCTTCATGATATTTACAAATAATATTAACAAAAATTGTACTATCAGGATACAGTGTTAGAGAGTGGAAGTGAGTGAGACTTTAGACTTAAAACTTTATTGATCCCTTTGGGGTGACTCCCTCAGGGAAATTTGAGTTTTCAAGCACACAGAGAAAACTTAACAGTAAGTAACAGTGATTGAGGTGAGTACATTTCAATTATCACTCACAATCCTGGCACTGCCAAGCCGTCTCCTTTCTGCGTTTGCCACATGTGTATTTGTAGCAGTCGATACATCGCACAGTGGCATGATTGCTTGTACACTGAATTTTAACCTGAAACCTGGCTCTTTTCCCAGGGCTAGGTGTTGAAGGTTGTTGCCGAAACAATTGTTCGTTTTGTGCCTGCTTTGCACCCACATGAGAGTGAGTCAACTCTCTTGCAAGCTCCACCAGGAAGTCCACCCGTCTCTCCTGCCTCCCGGTGCATGCTTGATAGAGCACATAACCATTCAGTGCTGCCCTATCAATCATGTTATAGAACACAGCGACTGGCCAGCGCCGTGTTCATGTGCGGACAGTGTACTCCCGCACCATCTGGTCCATCACATCAACGCCACACTTTGTGGTGTTGTAAAGGGTGACAGTGTTTGGCTTCCTTTTGGTGGTATTTTCACTCTGAACCACACTGTGCATGCTGCTGAGAATGTAGACTGTCTTCTTCCGTTTGGGCGCATACACCGTCAGCGTGGCACCAGTGGTTGAAAATACCTGAGTGGTGAATTCATCGTGGTCCCTGTCTTGTTGATTGTGGAATTTCTCGCCGAATCCTGTTGACTGTGCCAAGGATGGTGGTTTTCCGGCTAAGCAGTCATTGTGCAAGTGACAGCGATGTAAAGAAATTGTCCATGGTAACATTTCTGCCATTGTCCAGGAATGGTTTCATCATCCTCATAACTACATTCTCAGATAGCCTCTCCCCACTGGGACGACTGGGGTCCTTGCCAAGATATGGGAGGACATTGCAGATGTATTTGGATTTCAAGTCACAAGCCACCCAAAACTTGATCCCAAACTTGTCAGGTTTCGTTGCAATGTATTGCAGTGAAAATCAGCGAGTCTTTGACGGGAAAAGCTGTTCATCAATGGTGATGTGTCGACCAGGGTTGTAGGATGTGATGCAGTTGGTGACAAACGATCCCCATACACCGGAAATTGCAGCATAAAGGTATAAAGGCGACTCGAGAAAAGAGAAAATAGAGGGACAGAGCAAAACAGACAAAAACAATATACAAATTCTTAAATAAAACACATCAAATACATTTCTGTTGTATCTCAGTTAGAAAAACATGTTACATAAATTAAATCATTATCTTGTACAGATATCAACTTGATGAGCAATTCTGTAAATGACTGGTGGGGCTACCACAGATTTTGAGTGCTTTTTTTTGATGTGGTTCTATTCTTTTACTTTTCCTATGTGTCTGGTGGGGATGTTGGAAGCCCAGTGTTGTAGGGTCCTGATAACTTCTACATCCTTCTACATATATTACATATATTACATTTTGATTCAGTTCATATGTTCTGCCCAGTCAGTTAGCAGCTCTGACAGAGCAATCCTGCTGTAATCTGAATCTTCCCCCTCCTCCATTTTATGTCAAGGTGTTTTGAGTGAAGTGGCTCACGTCACGTCCTGTGGCGCCCCAGTGATTGCCTCGTTCACATAACAAAAGGAGGGTTCACAGGTGGCCTTGCAGCCGATCGGCTGCCCTCTGGGTTTTATAGGTATAGCAAAAAATCCTGGGTCTTCTAGTGTTAAAGAGCTCTTCACAGCCTGGGACTAACGTAAAGACTTGAGTCATTTGGTGTTTCTGAACTCCACTATCAGTTGCCTCTGCAGTTTTTATTCGGTTTTGGATGTTAATATGCAATTATTGGGCAAAGACGGCTTGCTGAGGTTTTGATCACAGTAACAGACCGTCCAAGAAGTTTCTGCATCGGGGGGAGGCTTCATACCGGCTATGTTTAACCAGCTGTGGGGGGGTTCTGTCAGGTGGCAGAGAGGAATGCTGTTCTGGTCGGCGGTTTTATCTCTTTCTACACGCGAGTTGGAGCAGGCGATCGGTCGGGTAGCAGCATCGGTCGGGTAGCAGGCTGAAAGACTACAGAGTTGGACTCTAGACAGACTGGATTATCACTGGTTAGATCAGTACTGGTGTGAGGAACACAGCTGGAGGCATAAACTAATGGACGAGATGTGAGGTGAGTCAAAAGCCTTTTATTTTTTTTAGGGGATCTGAATTTTCATTATGACTTTGTGACTGTTTTTTACTGGATGTGTTAAGATAAGCCAACTAAGTCCTCACCCTCCGCCGATGGTAATGGAAATAACACAATATCAGGCCGTATTGATCCGACCCATTTGGGTCTTATTATATTGATCTGTTTTCTCTACTCGAGATGTTTCTGCGTCTAAAGGGATCGTTGTTGAAAAACGGGGTAAAAGTCTCTTAACCTCGGTCTTCTGGCTGAAACTGGCTGCAGCCTACGTTAGCTCCCGACTAGCTTCTGACTAGCTTGTAGCTACTTCGGCTCGGAGCGTTAACCCTCCGCCCCCAGCCTCACAGCACCACTCTCAGCTCCACCTCTTTGCCCATTTTTGGAGTTTCTGAGAGTGACGAGGCGAGTGACGCTGACAAGATGGCGGCGGTGGGAACCGCCCAACTGGCCTAATTTTTGCTATTCAGAATCCTATGCGGGACGTATCGGAAGGTTAGTCCATTGTTTTATACAGTCTATGCCATAAATCTGTAAAATGTATATATAAGAAATGTTTTGACAAGCTACCCAAACAGAGCTTAATTCTCTGACATTTCAATTTCACAGTCAGTTGTATACATTTAATTGGTGGGAATTATTATTGGGGTGATTTTGTAAATTTGTGATAACTGACAATAAAAGTGGGGACAGAGCTCACAACCCAGAGCTACAACTTTATCCAAAATAAATGAATAAAAAAGGGCTGTTAATGGACAAAAAGCATGGTGGTAATGGCTTTAAAGAAAAATAAAGTCACACCACATTTTGTGAAATGTGTAACTAGAGAAGGTTTTAATCCCAAAAAAATACTCCCTTCATGTCCCGATCACGTGACAGCCCCCGCAAAAAAAATGTTGTCTCGAAAAAATCGAGAGAGAAAGACTCCCGTCCTGACCTGAATCCCGTAGATAAGTAATTTACCTCCTATGGCGCTCGCTTCCCCCACCCCCCTTTAAACCATAGCCTAGCACAGAATAAAAGATAATCTATTTAGCTTTATCCGCCATCTTATACCATATCCTGCATTCTCGTTGTTTGGCCACCTTACCACGTCATGAATGGACTTGATTCGTCTGACTACCAAACTATTAAGATACCCGCATTCTCAGTCGGATATCATATGCTTACCAGTTTATCCAGGTGGTGTAGCAACAACGTAGCAGTTTCAGTTTTGGTGCATGCACAGGGCAGCTGCATTGTCTTGCTCTGATAGGCTACCATCAACAACAAACGTATTGTCGGTTGTTGTAATTGGTCCTCTTTTCTAAAAGGAAATGCCTGTCTTTGGGCGCAATCACCTCATTGCAGCGTCATTTTTTAAAGCTAATTCCCTGATATCTGACAAGATAAATGTAAAAAAAAAAAAAAAAAAAATTTATTTCCGGTTTCCCGCCCAATCCCGTGGGTTATTTCCTGTCCCGCCCAAATCACGTTACCAACAGTGAAATTGACTCCCATCCCGCGGGAATCCTACAGGAATCTCGTGACCCATGGGAATCCCAAAAAATTGTCACCCTCTAATGTAGAGTCCCCCAGGGCTCCATCCTAGAACCCCTCGTGTTCAATATTTGTATGTTCCCATTAACCCAGATTATAGCAGCCAAGAAGATTAGTTACCATAAATATGCAGATGACACTCAGCAATACATTAGTTTGTCCCCAGGTGACTTTGATTGTATCAAAGTATGTTGGAGGTCTGCTGTCACTATACCAACCCAGCAGACCACTCAGGTCCTCCAACTATAGCTTACTAAACATTCCTAAAATTAGAACTAAACAGTCAGAAGCATCTTTCAGCTTCTATGCTCCACAAATCTGTAACAAACTTCCACAAGAATGCAAAAATGCCGAATTGTTAGGCTCTTTTAAATCAAAGATTAAAACGCTACTATTCAGATCTGCCTTGAGTCCTAAATTGTGTTTTTTGATCACTCTTTGATTCTTTTTTTATCTGATTGTGTTTTATCTGTTAATCTACATTCCTTTTCATAAATTCGTTTTTTATTCCTTACCTAAATTGCTCCGTGCAATTCTCTCCTTTTATTAATTGATTCTTGTGTTTTTATTTGTTTTTAAATGTCATACTCTCACATAATTTTTATTTTATGCTTCCATTACTAAATGCTTTTTTAAGTGATAATCTGTTTTAATTTTCATACTCTTATCATGTATTTGGTTTCTTTACCACTGAATCATGTAAAGCGCCTTGGATAGCCTTGTGTTGAAAGTGTACTATAGAAATAAAATTGCATTGCCTTGCCTTGCTATCAGTAACACACTACACCGCCAGGGACTCAAATCCTACAGTGTCAGACGTGTTCCCCTGCTTAAGCCAGTACATGTCCAGGCCTGTCTGAAGTTTGCTAGAGAGCATTTGGACGATCCTGAAGAGGATTGGAAGAATATCACACAGTCATGTGAGAAAATTAGGACACCCTATGATATTTAATACCAATTTTGATGATACTGAGGGATACAAATAATATTACTACACAACAAAAAATAAGAAGAGCCTTTTTAAAACTTTAGGTCACATGTAATTAAAAAAATAATGCTATTTCTGGTGAGGAATAAATTAGGACACCCCCACATATAATCCCACTTAAAACTGTTACAATCACAAATAGGTGAATCACATCAGGTGCACATGATAGTACATAATTGAACGACTTTTTGAAACAGTCTTGCCCTATTTAAACCTCAGATTAAGTTTGGTCTGCTGTTGAAGTGAGCGCCATGGCGAGATCTGAAGAGCTGTGCAATGTCTTCGAAGGAAGATATTGGCTGCTTATGAGTATGGTAAGGGATTTAACAAGATCTAAAAAGAATATGACATCAGCTATTCCACCATCCGGAAAAAATATTTACAAGTGGCAGCATTCAAAACAACTGCCACTATGCCCAGATATGCTCTCCAAGCAAATTCACCCCCAAAGCAGACCGCAAGAGGCTCAAAGAGGTCATCCAAAATCCTAAAATGTCATCACAGGAACTACAGCAGGCTTGGCTAATGTTGATATCAAACTACATAACTCTACTATCAGAAATGGACTACACACATTTGACTTTCATGGGAGGTGTGCAAGGAGGAAACCATGGCTCTCTAAGAAAAACATCCAGCCCAGACGGAAGTTTGCCAGAGTGAACATAGACAAAGACCAAGTATTCTGGAATAATGTTCTTTGGACAGATGAGTCTAAAATGTAATTATTTGGACACCAGAACAGGTTTGGCAACATCGCTGCCTGGGACCAAAATGTTCCTACAAATCATGCTCGACCCTTGTTTCCACTCAGAAACAGCTTGTATGCCCTCAGAGCTGTATTGGCATTATTCATTGTCCAAGGGCTTTTTGCTTGCTTGTTTTACAAGCTCAATCATTGCCCCCATGTAGAAGTTAGAAAGTTATTCAGATTGAATAGGATCTCGGCAACTACTGCGGGCTTAAAGTTTGGCATGTCTATGAATGTGCTGAACAATGCACTTATCCGGTTAGGTGTGGATGGGATTTTTTTTTTTCCTCTACAAACGAGGTGTTGTTGACCCAAGATTGTGCACTGATGTGTACCCGGTCTAAATATTGGGAGTATCCAATCGATAACAGATATTTAGCAACCTCCCTTCACAAAATTTCATACTTTAAGGGACATCTAAAAAGTGCCATAACAGAGCTGGTTTCAGAGTAGATTTCTTTCCTGCTAATCTTATGAAGCAGTGATTTATGCAGTGAAATTGACAGGGGTAAAATAATTTACCCTGCTTCCACAAAAACATTCCTGCTGTGCAAATAAGCTTTTAGTTTGCTCATGCTCCAGGCCTGCTCATTGTAAATCCCTTTAGATTTAACATAACCAAAACATCATTCATGTGTCACACTCAAGTACATTATTTGAAAAGCATTCATGTCTGAAGTAGGAAGTACAATATTTTGCAAATTATCTTACATTTTTAAGATCCAGGTCATTGTTTGACTTTTCTTTGCCTTTCCTCTGAGATTGCAGAAGTTTCTTTATCTCCACTAGAAGTGACACCACAGATTTGGGGCTGGGTATGAGGTTGAAGGGCACAGGCAGAGTGCTGCCGTGCTCAAAGTAGGAGAACCACAGCTTGGCTCGAGCAAATTTCCATTCCACGTCAGCATCATCCTGCAGTATCAGATAAGTGAGGGCACCGAGATGTAAGAGACAAAAAATGCAAGTGATTGCTGAATATTTAGAGAAGGTGATGGATTGGATTCCTAGATAACCCATGAAAAACAAAGTCAGTCAGAAATTGTTGAGCCTTACCTCAATTTCCTGGAAGGAGCTGTTGAACATAGCTATGAGCATGTTCAGCAGAACAATCACCATGATTATGTTGTATACCCCATATAGAATATATCCTATATTCTCTGTGAACTTATGGTTGATGTTTAAAACTACTGATTTTACTTCTGACAATCCAAATATGGCCCAGAATAATGTTTTAAAACTTTCTTCAACCCTAGAGGAAGAGAGAAATTACTAATAATACATAAATAATTGATTCAACATACTGTACATGTGTCTAGCACTTACGTTGTAAAGGCAACATTGTATTTGGCTCCAAGGTAGTATGAGTACAGATCAAACATTCCCACCATGAATGCCACAAAAACTGTTATAAAAATAACCATGAATTGAAAAATGTCTTTCATCGTTCTTCCCAGAGAGATCTGCAAGGGCCCAAAACGTTCATTGGCCGGCAGGATGTACGCAATGCGGGAAAAACTCAGCACAATGGCAATAGCATAGAGGCCTTCGGAAATAAGCTGTGGGTCTGAGGGAGTCCAGTGAATTCTCGCTACAAATATAAAGAGATGGTTAGTGCAAGAGGATCTTCAGGGCCATAAACATTCATAGTCATTTGACTACATGTCAAAGATATCCAATGATCCAATGTAAAAGCTATTGTATTTCTAATGATACATCATGCAGTATACTGATTCCTTAATAAATTATTATAACTACCAGAAATACATTGTAAAAAAACAGGTTTTAAAATGTTCTGTTCTTTTGTTTGACTTTTAAACAAAATAACTGCATTTAAGGCTACGTCCACACTAAGCCGATAAGGTTATACGGGGAGTTAGACGCCTATTGTTATCCACTCAAAGCGAGCATTTACGCCCCGTTTAAGGTCCGTTTAAGTTCTGATGATTGCGCAATCCCATACCGACCTGTGCAAATACTGGGCATGCGCGAAAATACGAACCGAACACGCGTATAATCTACGTGACGCCAGCGCCTACATAATATATACAAGAAGCTCTACAGCACAGTATATATCTGCTTGTCCCGTTAACCGAAGAGAACAATAGCTGCTCAGAAGAAGAGAGAGTTTTTGGTGCGGATAGACAACAAGATCGATTTATTACTCTTCGCTGTTGTCTTTGTCTGTAGTGTCGTATTGTTATTGACGCAGCATTCATTGACGCCACTTCCTTTCATTATCCGGGGAAGCTGTCCACACCAGCTCGTTTAGCCGTTGAATTAAGATTTACACGGCTCTCTTACCCGGCTAATAGTTATCCGGCCACAGACCTTAAACGACGCCGGGTTAGTGTGGACCATAGGGGGCTGTAGACTAAATAATTATACGTTTAAGGCATTACCCGGCTTAGTGTGGACGTGGCCTAAATCTCAAATCTGAGAATTCCAGCAGTCAAGCACGCAATGGTTTATTATATTTCAAATTAAAAGAGAAGGTCTGAATTAATAATAAAAGAATATAATATATAAAATCTGGTTTATTATATTTTTAATAAAAAGAGAATGTCTAAATTAATAAAAGAACGTAATGTATACTTACCCAGCTGAAAATATTTTACATCAGAAGGCAAGGTTTTCATGAATGGATGCTTGTCAATGTAGCACTGTGCAGAATGGGCATGCCAGAAAGCCATTAATCTTGCAATGAAAGAGGTCATGAAAATGGCCAGAATGCTGAAGTCCAGAAGGTTCCATGGTTCTAAGATGTACTCCTGGATGTCCTGTGACCAAATATCTTTACATTCTTCCCATATCTTACCTGTTGGGAAGGAAAATATAGTGTAATATTATGCCCAGTCAACCAGCTTGAAAAAGTTATTTTATTGTGTATAACTACATGTTTTTCCATGCTTTCTTTTATTCTCTTATAGTTTTTTAAAATTTGTTTTTTTGTCTTTATTAACTTGTACCACACTTTGGGCAACTATGTCACATTAAATGTGCTTTATAAATACATTTGAATTGAACTGAGTATAATTTAATTGAAAAACCAACTAGTTTTTGTTGTGTAGTACCAACTGTTATGCATGGTACTGGCAACATCATCATGAGGGTCTGTTTAGCTGTCAGTAAGTAGTAAGCAAAAAGATAAAGACGGGGGTCTACGTCTGAATTATCAAATATCACCTCAAATCAAAATCTTGAGGGTTTAAACATGTACACAGTTTTACATCCTAACAGGACAATGATCCTAAATACATCAAAACAGTTTTGGAATAGAAAAAGTAGACTTGTGTTGAGTTTTTGGAAAGCTCTGATCTACAAAAGTTAATGAAAGCCAACACCTTTACATGAATTCTACCAATTCTGATCAGAGCAGAGGTCAAATTTCCAACCAGAATATTGCAGGAAGCCTGTTGATGGCTAGAGAAACAAATGGTTTCTCTGCATTTACTGGAAGACATTTATTAAAATATTAGTAACATTTGTGTTTTAAATCACTAGACAATCATTTCAAAAACACCCTGAAAGGTAAAATATGTCCAAGTGATACCTATGACCCAGAAAATGATAAGAATCTCCATCCAGGTGAAGCGGGTGGTCTTCATCCGGAAAACCTGTGTGGGATAATCCTGGGTGGTCATGTTTGGAAGCAGTGATGTTCCTGCAAAGCGGTCTGCTGCGTTCAGGACCAGCAGACAGAGAAATATGATGAAGGACGCTGCATGAGCCACAAACTTCAGGAAGGGTCCACGCATGATTCTCCCCAACTGTGATAGAGGTGCAGTGGAGAGAGGTTAGTGATCAGAACATCAGACTGCAATATTTCTTGCCCCTAGTTAGAACAATATATCACATCTATTATAACTAACCTTACTTGATGGTGCTATCCAATAAATAAAAGCCAGGACAGGTAACCCAAAAGCGATACCAAGGACGAAAAGAATTTTAACTGCAACTGTTTGCTGATGAAGTCCTGTCAGGTTCTCATACCAGATTGAGCGCAGATGCTGTTGGCAGTTTGGATGTGCCACAAACTGCAAAAAAAGGGGTGAAACTATATTTAGGATCAAGAAGAAGAAAACACAAAAACAACCAATGCTTTTCACATTAAAACTACAAAGTGCAATGTATTTTCTTCAAAATGTTTAAAGAAAAAAAACAAGCACAAAAAAGTAAACTACTATGGGGAAAGAAATATTGTTGTAAAACGTTTATTAACATTTTGAAAAAGTGTTAGCAGTAAAACTATAGAGATTATATCCTGTCCTTTACTCCATCCAAGATTTCAGTTCCTATCATTTAGACTACGGATGCACCAATACCTGTAATGGTATTGTGGCCGATACCATTCTCATGTATTGGTATTGGTTAAAGTTAACCGATACTATGAACCGATACTTAAAATATGTAAAGTCCGCAATAATCTCACGGAAAATGTATATTTTTCACTTGAAATTTTTGTTTTGTGGTCATTTTTATTAATACCTTTTTTTATATATTTCACCATCATTGGTTGTAGCAGGCAGAGGAGAAAATAAAACCTGTCCTTCAGTTCATGGCATTTTTTTCTGTGGTAGAAGTATTGGTACTTGGTATCGGCAAGTCTTCAAATCCAAGTATCGGTATTGTTTCGGGTTGAAAAAGGTGGTATGGTTGCTTCCCTAATTTATACCTTGCCTGCATGATCACTGCGCTGAAGAGATGTGTAATTTATTCCATTTTTGGATAAAGGAACAAATGGTCCATTGTAAGATATTCAAGACGGATATTTTGTTCTGTAATAATAATAATAATAATAATAATAGCAAACAGGTTAAAAAGTAATAATTAAAATAATAAAGAACATTCTGAGAGCAGACTCAAAGACAGAACAGACAGATATCGAGGGGCAAGATGATGAATGGCTTTAAAAGTGAAAAAGATTATTTTAAAGATGATTCTTGAAGTCATGGGAAGCCAATGCAGTTGATGAAGTTCTGGGGTGATGTGGGAATAGGGAGGGGAGCTTTTGTAATCAGGCGGACGGCTGAGTTTTGAACTAACTGTATTTTTGTGGAGCGATTTCTGGGGAAGACCAAAGAAAAGAGAGTTGCAATAGTCCAGATGAGATGTGATTAAACTGTGAACCAGTATTGCTGTAGAGTGTTGAGTAAAGGAAGGGTTAAGGCGATGGATATTACGTAGGTGGAAATATGCAGACCGAATTACATTATTTATATGAGCTTGAAAGGATAGGGTGCTATCGAAGATGACACTCAGACTCTTTACTTCACTGGAGGGCAGAAGAACAGAATCGTCAATAGAGAGTGCAAAACTGTTAACCCTGGAAATGTTGGAAGGAAAGCAAATGAGTCCAAACTCAGGTAGAATAAGAATAGAAACCAGTCCAGAATCTGCAGCACAAAGATGGTCATTTGTGATTTTAAGAAGTGCAGATTCTGTACTGTGACGGGGACGGAAACCAGATTGAAACTGTTCATACAGATTATTGAAGGATAGATAGGTGTGAAGTTGTCAGGCAACAGATTTTTCAAGGATTTTGGAAAGAAAAGGAAGATTAGAGATAGGGCGAAGATTTTTGAGGTCATTTGCATCCAAACCAGGCTTTTTCAATATGGGTGTAATGACGGCAGCTTTAAAGGCCGAGGGGACGATTCCAGTAGAGAGAGAGGAGTGGATGATAGTGACAATGAGGAAAAGAAGGGGAGGTAGACATGCTGTAAGGAGAACTGCAGGGAGTTGGTCATGTTTACAGGAGGATGGCTTGGATTCCATGGTAAGATCAGAAATGAATGAAGGACAAGGTAAATCAAAAACTGAAAAATGTTGAGCCGTTTGCAGAAGTTCAGAAAGGGGGGGGGGTGCTGGACGGAGATGGATTGATGTATAGAGTTGATTTTCTTATTAAAAAATGAAAGCAGGGATTTACAATGAGCAGAAGAAGAAAAAAATGAGGGGAAAAAACCTGGGGGGGGGGTGAGAATAATATTAAAAAAAAAAAAAGTGCCTTGGAGTTACCGTTTTGTGATAAAATGGTGGAAGAGTAAAAGTTATTTTTCAGCTTGTGAAAGGCAGTCTTTGTAATACAAAACATGGTTAAAATATATTTCTTTATGAACAATTAGTTCAGTTTTCTTATACAAACGTTCAAGCCGGCGTTCTATTTTTCGTCTTTTAGCAGACGAAGGTCAGGAATAAACCAAGGAGCAGAGACATTAAGAGAGGCCGCTCTTGTTTTAAGGGGAGAAAAAGTTTTTAAAATACTGGATACGTCAGAATTATAATAAGAGACCAATGCAGAAGGGTCAGATGAGTTTAAAGAGGATTCCAACAGGAGAAGGCATAGGAGAGATGATCAGGGTAAATTGCTTTGATATTATGAAAAGTTATAAAACGTTGACGTTTGGTAGGGGAGAGGATGAGGTTGGTGCTAAATGACAAAAGAAAATGATCCGATATAGGCAGTTCATCAAATGACAGGATGAAGGGGACAAGGCCAAAGCAGCAGATTAAGTCCAGGATTTGGCCCTTGGAGTGAGTAGGAGAATCAACATACTGCTCAAAATCAAAATGATGTAAACAAGATAGAAAGTATTTTTTGAGCTGTTGATCTTGGTTGTCTACATGCATATTAAAATCGCCCATAATAATAACATTATGAGAAAGAGATTATTAAAAAAAGAAAGGCAGTAAAATCAGAAATAAAAGCAATGTTATGTTTAGGTGGATGATAAACAGAACCAATAATAACTGGGTTCGGTCCAGATAGTTTACAGATGGAGTTTTCAAAAGTATTAAAATCAGGAGCCGACACAGACGAAACTTTCGAAGTCTCACAATATAGCAACATGAGGCCTACACCGCGATCCAGAGCAACGGGGATGAAATAAACAAACCCAGGTGGGATAGCCTCGTTCAGCTGGGAGAAGTCATTTGGTTTTTGCCTGGTTTCAGATAAACAAAGAAAATCAATTTTACGGTCAATAAGGAGATCCTGGATGAGATGACCTTTGCTTGTCAGTGAGCGGATGTTTAAAAGACCAAAGTTTAATTGCGTATGATTGGGACTGACCGGTGTGTTAGCCGACCTAGCCGGGGTTACCAGGACTCAGTGGTTTACGGCCCACTGGCGGCCAGCGTTGACAGGAGAGCCACGAGCATCCATCCATCCATCCATTTTCTTAACCGCTTAATCCTTAATGGGTGGTGGGGGGGCTGGTGCCTATCTCCAGCTGTCAACGGGCGAGAGGCGGGGTACACCCTGGACAGGTCACCAGTCCATCACAGGAGCCCCGAGCAGAAGACCTAAATTAATTTATGTTCTTAATCCCAGTAGAAGGACCGACGAGTTCCCCAGTGGACATACTGTATCTCCGTTTATAATATGAAGTGGAATGTCGAGAGACGTCTGGATGGAGATGAAGAGCTGACAGTGGAGCTGTCGGCAGGTGGTAACGCAGTCGGAATAGTTCCTCAGCTGAGTATTGGAGGAGTCCCGACACAGGCCGCAGTAGATCATCCAGGAAGAACATCAGCACGGCAGCAAGTAGAAGGTAAAGCCCATCAAACCACATACTGGCGTATAAAAGTGAGTTTTTAAAATCACAATGAATAGATCAACCAAGAAATCCAATGAAAACACTTAGAAGCACAGGAGGAGAGAGTCGAGCAGCGGTGTTACGTCGCCAGTGTACACTCAATTTATATTCTATAAACCAACCGTGTTATAAACTTCCCCACAGCTTTAACTTATACTTGTGTAATGTCTTCGTAGGTCTTCAGGATACTGTTTTTTTTTTCAATATTGTTCACTATCAAATCTCTCAAGCCTTCACAGAACACCTGAATTTAATACTGAGAAAGATTATGGCACTACAAAACTGCAAAAATATGGCTTTCCACCCAAACAGCAAGCAGAGTATTAAACAGAGAGCCAGCCCTTGGTAACTCTCAGCCAGCTCAGTTGAGAAACTATCGATAGGAAGGCTTTTAGTTATGCACTTCATAAATCTGGCCTTTATAAGAGTAATTTGACCAGATCTTTTTTCGATTGGGGTAATCTCACTCTTCTCATCCGTCGTGTTTCCATACACAATCAGCTCTTTTAAGTAATCAGCTACATACACCTCCAAATCACACCATGTCAGTAGCAAGTAACATCACTGATTAGCATAAAAAGTGCACAGAGCAGCAGAAATAACAACTGAATCAACATAGAAGCAGCAGGGCTTGTTGCTGTGTTGCTTCTTGATCTGACTTGATCGGGCCATACTCCTTTGGTTTCTGAAATGACCTGCCGAGGCTAAGGTTATTGCACGTTGTAAAAGTGGGATGCCGTGAGAAAGAGAAACGGGCAGAGTAGGGAGTAGACATTCATAAACAACCGACGGTTACAGCGATAAACTCAGAAACCTTGAGAATAAAACACGTTTGGTGTCATAAAATCTAGGGGGAGGGGAGAATAGACATGTGACTAACGTTTATCTTTGTTCTTCTTTAAAAAAAATGGTACACCCCCTGTCTCTTGACGTAACAGTTCAGTTCAACTTCATTCTGACTGTTACTCTATCTGCAGATGTTATGAGTGTGAAACAGAAATTCTGTGTCCGTGCATTATTTCACTCTCTGTCTCTCAGCTTCCTGATTTATTTTGAAAAAACTCCCCCGGGGTAAAGCTGTTGGCTGCCTCCTACACTCTCCGGAAGCGAGTGCCGATCGCATGGGAACGAGGAGCCAACACATGGTGGAGGATGCGTGCTCCGTAATTCGGTCTTAGGTTGTTTCGGAGCTGGAAGAGATTGAGTGTGAGGAGTAAACTGTGGCATAACTGGTTGATGCGTGTGTTTGTGACATTGCAGTAATTTTGTGTTTTTTCCTTGGAGTTCAACAGAGAATCGGAGAGCGACTGGATTGATCCTTGCTAAATCAGCACCCGGGTGGTTTTGTATCAATCTGGAACAGCGCTAACACCAAATTAATAGGTATTGATTGATCTAACCGTTGTCCGTTTAATGTTGATGTGTTGTTTTTTTTTGGTTAAGGGCCGACCAAGGTGCGGATCGGGCTCGAGGGTGGCCGTCCGGCCCAGCCAGGACGCTGGTTTGGGACCTCCTTAGCTGGCAAACGAATTTAGCGGCAGGCAGGGCCCGGGAGCCCTCTGACTGCTAACGGATTACTTTGGAGAGGCTGCGTTTCTTTCAAAATGCGCGACTGAGCATCGCAAACGTGGAAGTCTGTATTATGGTCCAGTTTTTGGTCGGCCCGCTTTGAGGTTAGTGTTTGATAAATATTGTAAAATTACTGTACTTGTTTTTGGTGTGATTGTGGGTGTGCTTGGACGGAGTGGAGGCTAGGGAAGAAAGCTACTAGGTAGCTTTTTGCACACCGGCCTCATATAAACTCCTCATTTAGGGGACCTAACTGACTGAATCTAAAACCATAATTCCTCTGCGAATTTTAAACACCTAGTCGATGCCCTCGTTTTCTGTTTGTGCAGATTACGTAGAAGCTTGGCATTGTAGAGGAATAATGGGAAGTATCATTTTCGGTTGGTTACAGTACCACCATATTTAGCTTACAGCTAACATACAGTGTGTGTGAGTCTCGCCTGGAATAAAGGCGTTCAACCTTGTACACTTACGTGAACACGTCTAAAGCATTGTTTAACACATATATAGGACTATTGTTATGGATAACTGGTAGTAAGCTCTTTAGAATATATATATAAAATAACTTTATTGTAAAGAAGCGGCACCGTTTTGTTCAGATTGAGCTGGGGTGCTCATGCTTACAGCTACACTCTGGTAGCCTAGCTTCCGACCGGTATTTGTTTGACACGGTTAAACAGCTATTAGAGTTTTTTTGGAGACGAAGTGTGGTTCTGCTGGAGGCATTTTGTTTTTGTCTTTGGTTGGTTTACTTATGAGTACAGTTTGTTCGGTTTAACATTGTAGTGAAGAATTAGCCGTCTTTGTCCCGGTTGTTTTTTTCCGTTCCGCATGGTGACCCGGAAGTTCTATTGTCTTTGACTTGGTCCGCTAATTCGGTCGACTTCTTTTTTTGTAAAAACGATCTACGATTGTGTTACAAAGCGAGTTTTACAGATGTTTTTTTCGGTTTGTTTTAATGATAAGTGAGACTGCTTTTATATTGGGAGAATTCTATTTCTTTGTGTGATTCGTGGAAGTGTCCGTCGCGGGTTTTGCCGCCGGCCGGACTTCATTAAAATTCTTTGTGTTTTAGACAAAACAGCTGATATCTCAGTATATAAATAAATTAATGAGAAAATAAAAAGTTCGTTATAAACCTTTTTAGATTTCCTTCGTTTCGGCTTTGCATAAATCATTATTAAGGTTAATGTTATATGACTAAAATAATACATAAACCACTTCACTATAAAAAATAAAAATAAATAGGTTAAATAAAATACTGCCTGTCTTTACTATTAACTGCATTAATATTGGGATAAATTTGGCCTACTAATTGATAGTTTTTCAATTAAAATAAATAATTTACAGAGTTATTACAAATTGCCTACTTCAATTTGAATCCATTTTGGATTTTGTTTTAAACTTTCAATGGCAGCCGAATATAAATTGCTTCCTGCTCCACAGGAGTGGCGCACGTTAGGTGCCCAATTGTTAATAGGCATTACAAGGCTATATTCTGTTTTGGTTAGTGGGACCAGTACAAAATGTAAGAAGCAGTTCCAGGCCAAGATGACGCCCAGGTGGGCTCGTGGAGATGAGAAGAGACAGTTGTTAAACTTTGTTAAAAGAAAAACAGAACGGGAGACTGATAAATTGTTTTTGGCATACAATAGTAGATTAATGGAGAAAATAGAGCAGCACGAATACAGGTTAAATAAAGTTCAACAACAGATGGATGAGGTCCTTAAGGAACAGGACAGATTAACATCTTTGGTGCGAGGGCAGGCTGCTGACCTTCGGGGGTGTACCAGCCCCACTAAACGTGATGAATGTGCAACAGTTGGACAGGTTAACGACGTACAGACGTTGAGAGTTGACCAGGGCGAGGGGGTTTATCAGAATACCAGAACTCATGGGGGCCCTGATTTAATGCTTCCTGTAGTGGGAGCATCAGATGGTTCAGGAATTTACAAACCATCGGAGAGACACATAACACATTATTTACAAGAAGCTCAAGATTCTGCTGAGGAGAATAAGAAAATGGAGACTGCTTTGCTGAAGCTCCAATTAAAAGAGGCTCAGAATAAATTGAGTGACTTATATCAGTCAATAAAAGTGAAGCAGATGGTGGCTAAAGCAGCGCCGATTGTTGGATCAGCTACAGTGTTGCCTTCCTTTCCTGTAATGTATGCTGCAGCCGCACCGAATCAGCCATTTGCTGCTCCTTATCAGACATGGCACTCTCGGGGACGGTCACGTGGCAGGGCCAGGTTTGGTGATAATAGAGGCCTGGGAAGAGGGCAGCCAGGTGCTGACGGTTGTCGGAGGTGTGGCTCGAATGAGCACTGGGTGAAGGACTGTCCACATCCACGAGGGGGCACTATTCCTCCCGGTCAGCCACCTTCACATTTTGCTCCGAATCAGCATATGGTTCCTCCCTCCTATCAAGGAGGACAGGGGGGGCCTCAGTTTTGACAATGCCCACAGAGTACCTTGGTGAGCAGGACTAATGGGGATCCGATGCTCACAATGGACATATATGGACATTCATTGCCATTCTTGGTGGACACTGGTGCTACTTTCAGCACGCTGGACAGAGTTTTACCAGACGTCAATTTTTATGGGAACACAGTGTCTGTGATGGGCATCTCTGGGGCTCCGATGATTCTCCCTGTCACTCAACTATTGCCTGTTGCGGTGGGAGGTCAAAGACTATCACATCCTTTTGTCATTGCTCAAACCACTCCTGTCAACTTGTTAGGCAGAGATCTGCTTATCAAACTGGGTGCTACTATCCTGTGTACCCCTGATGGATTTATGGTGACTTTTCCGAATGGACATACACATTGCTGTGACACCATGAGTGGTCAATTTTTGCTGAAAGATGACACTTCACAAGTGGCTGATATTTTCTGGGCCAGATTGACTACGATGTCTGCAAGTGAATCTTCTGCGGCTGAATTTCTGAGATGCTGGAAGCCGTGGCTGCTTGAACTCCAGCCTTTTGTTCCACCGCCTGACCCATTACATGTTTCCTTCTTATATGAGAGGGGCGATCCTACTTTGTATCAGGAAAAATTTGAAACAGAACTTGAAGGACAAACTTGGTCTGTGGCTTCGGGTCCATGCTTTGTGGGGAAGGAGGGTGTTGCACTGTTTGCTGATCTGACTTCAGAGCAGCATAAATGGTATATGATGGAAGCTGAAGCGCTTCCTCACATATCGCTATTGTTGCATCCAAAACATCAAGCTAAAGATTTGGGGGGAATGGTTAAAAGGGGAGTTACATTAAAGGATTGGGTTCCTACCCAGATACCTTCGGTCTCTTTTTCTCCTTCTTCTCAGATGTACAAAATAGACACGCAGCTCTCAGATACTACTTTTTTGGAACATTTGCAGCTTTCTAGAAATCATGGCAGAGAAAAAACAGATCATCCTAATGCAGTGGAGGCATTAAAGGTCGTGCCTGAATCTTTGTGGTCAGACGGTCCCACTGATGTTGGTCTAGTGCATACAACACCCATCACATTTGAGATGAGACATTCTGATCCAATTTGGCGTCCGCAGTATCCACATAAACCTCAGGCTGAAGAAGGTATTGCAGACACTATTGCAGGTTTACTTGAAGTAGGAGTTTTAGAACCATCGGATTCTCCATATAACACCCCTATTCTTCCTGTAGAAAAACAAGGTACTGGTAAATACAGAATGGCACATGATTTGCGTGCTGTCAATGAGGCCCTCAAAACCCCTCCCATTGCTACGCCCAATCCGTATACAGCTTTGGCATCTCTTACACCTGATTTGAAATGGTTTACCTGCATAGATTTGGCTAATGCGTTTCTCTGTTTACCCCTCCATCCTTCTGTCAGGGATGTTTGCTGTTTTAGGGATTTGCAGGGGCAGTTGAGATCAGGTTTTGCAATAGTAGAGCAAAAATGGGGATTCATTTCAGACTGTTGTTTCAGGGAAGCTTGATGGCAAGCAGAGCGCACAGCGTGCTGAAATAAGGGCTCTTATTGAAGCATGCAAGTGGGGCATAGATAAAGATGTGACGATTTACACTGATTCGAATTATGGGTTTTCTGTCATTCATTATGAATTACCACAGTGGAATAGAGCAGGTTTTGTTACCACTACGGGTAAGCCTATACAGCATCATGCAGACATTATGGAACTTTTGGATGTTGTCATGTTGCCAGCTAACCTTGCTGTTCTTAAATGTAAGGGTCACAGCAAGGCTGACACTGTTGATGCGCGTGGAAATGCTGCGGCAGATTTGGCTGCAAAAGAGGCAGCGGGTTACCTGTCACGTGTCCACACGCAGCTGATTGTCACGTCAGCACAGGAACTGTCACAGTTTTACTGAGGAATTGCAGTTGGCGCAGCAGGCAGCTGCGCCACAGGAGATGACTATGTGGAAGGATAGAGGTGCTGTTTTTGCTGATGGTTTTTGGCGTGGGCCTGATGGCCGTTTGGTTTTACCTGCCGCGTTAAAACCCACCCTTTTTCAGGAGGCTCATGGTGTGGCACATGTGTCATACACTCAGATGAAACGTAATCTTTGTCTTTGGTGGCATCCTTTCCTGCCACATATGATTAAGCGTTTTTTGAGTGAATGTGTGGTGTGTGGTCAATTTAATCCTAAGCCTACTATCAAGCCAGAAATGGGAGCCTTCCAGGACTTGTGCAGGCCTGGCGAGGAGATCGTGATCGATTATACAGATATGGTGACACCTGTTAGGGGTTTCCGATACCTGTTAGTGATTATTGATTCATTGACCTCGTGCTTTTCTGCTTTTCCTGCTAGACGGGAGACTTCTCAAACGGTGGTGAAATCTTTGATTAACCACTGGATTCCGTGCCATGGCTTTCCGACTAAGGTCAGGTCTGACAATGGCACACATTTTAAAAGTAAACATCTCCGGCAGGTTGAGGAACAGATGGGAATAACCCACAAGTTCGGCACTGTTTATCATCCGCAATCGCAAGGTGTTGTCGAGCGTTCGAATTCTACTTTAAAGTTGAAGCTGGCAAAGATTTCAGCTCAGACGGGGCTTAATTGGCTAGATGCTCTCCCTATTGCTCTGATGGCCATCAGATCATCTGTCTGTAGGGCGAAAGGTCTTACTCCTTATGAGATGTTTACAGGCAGGATCTTCCCTGGTCCTTGGGCTGGCAGAGAACCACAGGTTTCGCCCCATCCTGATCCAGATCCTCGAGGTGATCATCAGCAGCTGAAGGGCCTGGTCTCCTCCTTCCTTCCGGCTCCCTGTGACGTGCAGGGACCTGCGGCGTCTGCTTCCGAGGCTGGACGAGTTTGGCTGAAGGTGTATAAGAGAAAGTGGCAGGAGCCCCGCTGGTCTGGCCCGTTCCAGGTTGCTGCTCGTACAACTCACGCTGTCCAGCTGCGTGGGAAAGGTTCTACTTGGTTTCAATGGTCCCAGTGTGCTCCGGCCCCTGACCCCCCCTCCTGTCCCTCACCTGCAGCAGCTCTCTGCTGACCTGGGGGAATCTCTCTGCAGTGGGTGGTGTCGGTTCTGACTAGGCAGTATCGACTGCCGAAGCCAGGAGGCAGGGCTTGGCCCACCCAGAAGATTGGTTCCGGTTGCTGTGGTCATTCAGTGTGATCTTTATGTGCCAAAATTGGGCGAGATAAGCAATTTGGGCTTGCTTTTCTCGAAGAGGGAGTATACAGAAGAGAAAGATCGCAAAACATCTAACACATTACACAGCAGGTTTTGACCACTTTACAATCGGTGAAGGAAGCCAGGAGGCGGGGCCTGTCTGTGTATTTGTGTTTTATTGGGGGAAATGTTCAGTTAATGAAGTAGCTGGCATTTCATTGAGGGCGATCTGAAAAATAATTGGAAGAAATAAAGAGCCCACACTACTGAATCGTCTCACCACTTGCAGCCGCTTGGTGACGGAGGAATAAACAAGAGTAAAGACTAAAAATATAATAATAAAGACTGAACATTTATTAATCATTTTTCTGTTTTTTTACAGGTTGTTTAACCAATTTTTATTCTACAGGTGCAGATTGTTAGACACTGCCTAAGAGGGTGTCAAAGACTTTTTAAGTAGTAAATTTGTAGGATTTTGTCATAATACTCAGTTTTTACGGTTTTATAAAAGTTTTTATTAATACGCTAAAACATTTTAAGGGGTGTTTAAATCATAATTAGGTTGACTTGATTACTAAATCTTTGTTTCAATTATCTTTTTTGATGATATGGTTTTCTGTCAATGTTTTTTAGGTTGTGACAATTGCTAGAGTTTGCCTTGTACTAAAAGAATATTGAATTGGTTTAAAACGATAAAAAATAAATTAATAAAATAAAAATAATTGCTTAAAGGTAAAGATAAAGAAAAACAGACACCCTTCCTTGGTTAAAATAAACATAGGATCACACCACTAACAGAAAGTATGCATCTTTGGGAAAATAAGAAGGTGCTGTGCACCACAGGTATTTGCATAATGTTATTGGTCAATATTATCTTTTACTGTTGTGGTGAATGGCCCTATAATAGTTCTGCAAATCAAACACAGGTTGAAGTGCACTCAATTAGACCGAGAAGAAACTTAATGGCTAAATCAACTCCCTATTCACTGTGTGGCTCTTCCGCCGCACATCGTGGATTTTCTCAATTTTGCATACCAAAAGGACGATCTGCAGTGATTACTATTCCCTTAAATACATTAGTTTATAGGGGAGAACAAGCAAGTAAATATAAAACCTACCCCTTGTGGTACATAACAAATGATCAAAAAGATACTAGTTGGTCCACTTTAATTGCTGATCCCCGTGGATATGACTGGAGAAGGTACACTACTACAGCTTATGCAAAACATATGCGTCCTTTGGTTAAATTGGATAAGGTTGCAGATAAATTACTTCTTACTGTTAATTTAACTAAAAGTGATCTCCTCCCATTAAAATATCTCGAGAATGGGCAAGGTTGTACTCTCTTTATAATTTGGGTTTATAAAGGGGGAAAAGATGTTCAATTTCCTATTATAATCTGTCAAGATTCTCGTAATGCTTCCACCTCGGTAAGTCAAAATCAGGCCTCAGCAGCAAGAGGTAGTATAATTAAAGAAGAACCATCTGTGGACGATTACTTTGAAATGATGACAGGTGTGGGTGGCTCCACTAATAATTGGTTGCTTATGGTAGAACAAGCAGGACAAGAAGCGAGGCGGGATTGTGTTGTGTGCATGGGAGCCAGACCTATTCTCAAGGTGGTCCCTGCACCTGTTGAGCTCAACACAACTTGTCTGGTTTCCCTGCTGTCTAGTGTAAATCCAGTAAAAGATTGTAGTACCTGGGAGAAATTATTCCCTATAGCTGATAACAGAGCTACCCCACCTTTCTTTGATAGTAATGTTGCTCCAAATAATTTTACTTGTTTCAAAAATGATAAGCCTGGAAATAAAGTAGTGGGTTCAGTCAACATTACATATTGCAATTCAATCCAAACTTCTATTAAAACTAGAGATGGGTTTGAGGCTGTACATGAGCAACTTAAAGCCACCTCTTTAATGGCTTTTCAAAATAGAATAGCAGTTGACATGCTCTTAGCTGAAAAGGGTGGTGTCTGTTCAATATTTGGTGATCAATGCTGTATGTTTATCCCTAATAATACTAATGCAGATGGAAAATTAACTAGGGCAGTAGAAGGACGGAGAATACTGTCAAATAGGCTAAAAGAACAATCAGGTGTAGATACCTCAATGTGGGACAATTTGTTAAATAATATGTTTGGAAAATGGAAAACTCTGGCAATGTCAATAATGGTTTCATTAGCAGTATTTGTGTCGACGATGGTGTTATGTGGATGTTGTTGTATTCCATGTATACGTTCATTATTCATAAAATGCATTGACAAAGCTGTTGGTAATAATATGCAAGGTCAATATCTGTTAATCCCTCACTTGGAGCCTGAAGGAGAAGTACAGAGTAATGGTCAATCTATTTAAAAAAAAGATTGAAAGAGGGAATTGTCGTGATTTCATATTTTTTAGGGCTACTTTATATAACAGTCTCGTATTGAATATGTTTATATAATCTTTAGTTAGTATTCAGAAAGTAAAAGTCTGTTTTTATTAGCTTGCATGATAGTAAAGAAATGTTTGGTCAAGTATGGTTTATGGGGTTAAGCTTTTAAGTCGTAAAACTCTAGGCTAAGAGTATTGCACGTTGTAAAAGTGGGATGCGGAGATAAGAAACAGAGTAGAGAGTAGACAGTCATAAACAGACCGGACGTTTACAGCGATAACTCAGGAAATCTTGAGAATAAACGTTTGGTGTAATAAAATCTAGGGGGAGGAGAATAGACATGTGACTACGTTCTTTGTTCTTCTTTAATAAAAATGGTACACCCCTGTATACGACAGTTCAGTTCAGTTCAACTCCAGTGCGTGACTGTTCTCCATCTCAGATGTGGTATGAGTGATGAAACAGAAATGCTGTGTCCTGTGCAATATTTCACTTCTCTGTCTCTCAGTCTCTGATTTTTACTTTTGAAAAAACTCCACCCCGGCCGGGGTAAATGTTGGGCGCCCCTTACCTCTCCGTAAGCGAGTGCCGATCTGTCAGATGGAACTAGGAGCCAACACGGCCCGGCCTGATGAAGTGGAGGCACGAGGGTATCAGAACGTTCTGGTTAAATTACCCTGAAGATCCGATAGTTGAAACGTACCGTACGAAAGAGTGAGAAGTCCTGTTTTAACATGCCACAAACAAACATGTGGAAGTAAGTGCTCTCATCAAATAACACCAAAGTTAAGCTTTCCGGCCTACACTAAAGCGACACACAATCCTGAGCACAGCATCTCAATGTGAAACATGGTGGTGGCAGTATCTTGTTGTGGAGATGTTTGTCTTCAACAAGAGCAGAGAAGCTTTTAAAGTTTAAAGTTAAAGCTTTGGTATGTAGTGGGATGTCATCAGGGAGAGGAGGATATTTAGAAGTTTGAACAGTTATAGGTTCCAGCAGTGCTCCCCCCAAGGAAATGAAAGCCAGGCCTCATGTGCAGTGAAAGTGGAGTCAACAGAGAGAGTATCACTGTATTGACCCAGTATTTACCTATTTTTCAGAACAAAGTTTTCTGAGGTAAGAATTTATTTATTTTTTTTTTAACAAAAACCCACCTGGCTCTTCATTGATTGGGTAAGCTGACAGAAGCAGGTCACCTCATAGTGCACAGACTGGGGCACATTCTCGATGACTTACAGCTCCCACTCCTAGATATGTAATTATATTGGTCAACGCTCTAAACTTTCATAAATTGTTAGTTTTGCTATTGAGGCAAGGGGATGGACTTATGGGGAAATATAAACTCAGAAGATTGCTTACTTTAACATAGAACTGGGTGATATAGTCAAATGTAAGCATTTTTCAAGTTATTTTCAAAATCTTAAACTACATACCCCAGCTTTAAAATGGATGGAGCTAAATCCTGGGACGAAAGTCAGAGACAGGTCAACAACCTCACTTAAAGCCATAGCTGCAATGAAATGGTTTTGATCAAAACATATCCATGTGTTAGCTGTCAAAAACCCTGACCTAAATTCCTTTGACTTGAAAACTTTTATTAACTGCCACTCTTCAACCAATCTAACTGAGCTTGAGCTAATGCACAAAGAACAATGGGCAAGGTTCAATCTCTAGTTGTTTAAAGTTGGTAGAGATGCAAAGTACAGTACTCATGTAGGGGACGGGGGGCTAAATCTTAAGGGGGGGAAAATCACACCATACTTCAAATTTTAATTCGTTAAAATGTTAACCACATCATGTTTTCTTGCACTTCACAGTTATGCTCTAAATCGTGTTGTTATGTCAAATAAAGTATCTAAAAGTTTGAAGTTGTAGCAAGGCAAAATACAAAAGATCCACTATAACTTAGCTCAAGATTAGTTTTCATATGAAAAACAATACATATATTTGAACACTAGGTAAATATTTACCTTTTTGACTTCATATTTTATTGCCAGCTTTAATCTGATCAGGTTGGGTCTGCCAGAGATTTCTGGCTTAGCGCAGGATTCTGTGTCACCATTAAGGACGGCCTCCACTTCCTCCGTATTCCGACACAAATCCAAAAGTCCCACCACGAAGTCCTTACACTGCATGGACAACTTATTGTAGTCATTCTGTAACAGACAAATTACACATCAAATATAGAGAAAGGCTCTGTACCAAGTGAGAACAATTACATTTTCATTTAATAAGTCATAATATGTTTAGTAGCTTTAGTTGAGATAATTTTACTGTTGTACCTTGAACTCTTTCTCAGTGTTGGCCAGAACTGCGAGCTCATTGCTCAGTTCCAAAGCTGCCATCACAGGATCTTGACTTGAAAGGCAAAGATATGCTGGACTTGCTAGGCCTTTGTAAGCACTTATACGAGACTGAGAGTGGCAAAAGGAGTCGAGGCTCTGCTGCTCAATGCAGGTCCTGCACTGACAGAAGTAGTCATGGGGACGCTCTATATGGGCCCCCCTCAAAAGCAGCATGTGTACTATCTCATACTCGTGGCACTGGGAAGCCAAGATAATAGGGGTGATGTCACGAGAGAAACGAGTGCCATTCTCATCATAGGAGAAAAAGTCATCTTGTGTATCCTCCTGACTGGGGCTGTTTGTCAGCCTTTCACCATCTGCAAAGGCCTCGTGGGTTAAAATGGCTTCGACTATGCGGATGTACCCTTTACTGATGGCTAACAGCAAAGCATCTCCTACTTTTGCAAGCGCCTTCTTCTTAAGCAAAAGCTTGACAACTTCCAAGTGCTCACTTGCGACCGCCAGCTGCAGCGCATTCTGACCCATGTAGTTGACGCAGTTGATGTTGAGGTGTGGAAGCTCCTCCAACATCCGCCTCACTTCAGGGGTGTTGCCATATTCCGCAGCTTCTAGAAACACCTCCTCGGTAATGGAAAGGCAGAAAGAAGGGTGCGCTTGGAACAGGTAACCGGCTCCCCGATCAGTTTGCCTCCGGGCTTTGACTCCCACATCCCCCATCATTATCAAGGCTCTCCTTTCGCTGATCCATCTGAAGACGGATAAATATGTTATTCTCACATTATGTTTAAATAAGAACAATGCAAAAAGACTGCATCTTGTTTTCATACCTTCTGAACATTTTGCATCTTGTCAGTTTGCCACTTCACACTAAGGTTTTTTATATGCATTTTTTGTCATAGAGTAACTTAAATTAGAGCATAGTTGTACAATGGAAGGAAAATGATGCATGATCTTCAACATTTTATGCATGTGACAAGCACTAGTATCCAGCCTAACTGTATCAATACTTAGTAGAACCACATTAAAAATAATTATATTTGAATGGGCATTGTATGCTGAATATTATTGTTCTGTAAAAACCCGGGTTGCTCTGGTTTGCTTGAGTGAAGACGTGCTTTCTGCATGAGTAGGAGATTAGGGTAATAAATGGAATGTGTGGGAGGAGCAGAGAGAGGTTTGTATGTTTAAATGTGTCGTGTTAATTGTATCAAACTGACCAGAGCAGAGGTCACGTTGCAATGTTTTTGTTGCCGGGGTCTTACAAATCCGGTTATCGATTTTTTTTTTTTTTTACCCGTCAATTTTTAAAATGATAATAGTGAAATAGTCAGTGGTATTTAATTTTCATAAATTTGAATTAATATTCAAGATGAAAAAAAAATGAACAGAGAATCCACATTGTGAAAATTAGCAACGTGTGCTCCTTCTGCATCAAATGTGCAAACCAGATGCGTTCGAGGTCCCTGCACTTGTCAGGGATGTCACAGTATGGCAGCGCCACTTGGACAAACGCCCCATTTTCTTCCTCTGCCAAGCACTATATGGTAAACTTTAAGAAACATAAATGGTGATAACAGTTCCAGTAGGGATCATCAAGAAAACTTGAAATATTTTCTGGTTCTGCTCTTTCACACATGGGCTTTGGAAAGAGTTTAACAGGTTATTATTAACCATAGTTTGATGGATTTTCCCTTACAATGGAAACATGTTTAAGTCAAAAATTATGAAGAATGCTTAACTATACCTAAGATCAAGGTCAGAACATCAACGAAAAGGCTCTTAAAACAATTCATGTACATTTTTGTATGCACTGTTTGTGTTTTACATTCTTCGGTATAGTTAATTTGTTCTTATGTCGTATACTTTCTATTTGTTCAAAAAAAACTATTTTTTTAAAACAGTGCATAAGATCAACGTACAAATATCCAGTCAATCATACAGTTTAATGTCATTGTCAGCCAATGAATATGACGTCAATGGCAGGCGCAGGGTCTTCAGCAGATCTGGTGTGAATGCGGTGCAGTCACAGACACATCGCATTCCTCTGTAACCTTTGATTGCACTGTCAGCTGCTGGTTAGTGGGATGCTTTGTGTACTGTGTTCAGGTCTGAGATTATTCTCAATGCTCTCATGGGAATCTGTTTTGATTGATTCTGTTACTTGAACCTTATTTAAGTTGAAAATGTCTGTGTTTCTGCTCCAACTGGTCAGGGTGTGAAATGCAATCTGTGAAATTGACCGATGGCCTTGAGATTTTTCTTTGACCCTTTAAAAAAGATGTTCAAATTCAGGAAAATACTTGATTAAGGCAACCCCTGATCTAGAGAGTGAAATTTATGATCACCCTTTTTTTTATAACCTAAGCACTGTCAAACTGGATGGAAACCATCCGTGAACACTAATATTTAAGGTTTTAACACAGGTTCTAAGATTTGGCTGTGCTTTGACTAGGCCATACTGAATAGGTTAATTTTGTTTCCTGGGGAATTATTTATCTTTGTTCTTTTGTGAGACAAAATTAGGTATTTTTTAAAAGACGCGTCCTACCGGCGGACAATGCGCAGTTAAAACTGTCAGCAGGATTGAAACAACATATTTTAAGATACACCTAACGTCTCACAAAAGAACAAAGATAAATGATTTGACTTGGCCATTCTAACGCATGGATATGCTTTGATTATAGCATATCACTGCTGCATGGTATTGACAGTTGTTGTCTTGCTGAAGGGGGGTGGCTTTGCGGCCACTAAACACGTTTTATTCCTGGATTACCATGTATTTAGTATTATCTGCCTTTACATCATGTCTGACCAGCTTCTCCTCTAAAGAAAAGCATAGCCACAGTATGATTCCGTCATCACTATGTTTCACAGTGAGGAAAGTTGCATTCAGATTTTGTGTAGTGTTCGTTTTGCTGTACAGATTGTATTTCACTATCAGACCAAAGATTTTTGTTTTCTTTCTGTCTGTTAAAAGCTTTTTTCTTCTACACCTTTACTGTATTCCTTTCATTTACTAATTAATAGTGGTTTAGTGGTACATGTGTTTGTATTCAGATAGTTTTGGCCCTGTCAGTTATGCATGTGTACCATGAGAGAAAACAGTTGTTTTCTACCGAAAACATACAGGATATTTACATGTGGAACTCGGACCACAGTACAAAGTTCTGCAGCACAACTTTAAAATGTGACACCAGAACAGAAAAATCTCAAAGAAACAATGTCATGCTGAATGTAAAAATCACTGACCAAATGGCTACCATTAACATCAGATCAGCCCAAACTCCTTATTATGTATAAAATGCAAGTCGGCATAATTCCTGGGATTGTTCCAACAGCTGTCCATGCTGCGTTCAGGTACAGCAGAAAAACGAGGTTGTCAAAATTTCAGCATGTTTGTTCTCAAATATGGGCCATGTATAATTTAAACAGGAAAAGCACTTGGAGAGCGCAAGCTTCTACCAAGGCACCTCAGTCTCCTCCAGGACGATGATCTGGACAACCCCCAAAGTCGAACGACTTGTTCCTGGTCACACTGCACACATCTACTGAAAATTCCATCAAAATCTGTCTGAAACTCTTGAGCTATGCTGATGAAATGCTCTGTCTAAAAATGTTTAAATTAAGTTGCTGACAGAAAGACCAACAAACCCTGGCAAAACATAACCTCCTGGTCGGAGGTAACACTTGTAAACATTAACACTGACTGTTTTCTAAGTGGTTAAATTCCTTTCTACTCTGGCTATGTCTACTTGTACTACTTTATTTAATTATTTTAAATAAAATGTTCTTTGCTAAATGTTTTTCAAATAAAGAAGCCATATGCACAAAAGTATGTTTTTTTTCTCTTGACTAAAGTGAACCGAAAATGTACCGAACGGTTACTTTAAAAGATCTTGTTGTACCCTTACCCCCATGGACATTTTTACACACAATTCTATGAATTTAATTAGCACTTTAGTCTAAAACATCGAAAATATCACCAAAAACTATGAAGCTTGTGATTGTAATTGCACAAGTAAGCTACAAAATCAAAAGGGTGTTGATACTTTTGTTAGTCAGTGCCCCTCAGTATAACTTCCTGTTAAATTCCCATTCAGCAGAAATATGTGTTTCAGCTCAGCTTTCATTTCCTAGAAAACAGTAGGAGACTGTACCACAGTCAGGTCTGGTTCATAACACATCAGGTTTAAATGTGTGATACCACCCACAGATTTAGCATCTGCTCCTTTATCTTGCAGCATAATATTGTAGATCCCCTCACTGTCTAAGTGAACATATTTATGTATTTATTTATTCATTAACATGTATTTGATCAGGGACAAATCATAAAATAATGTTGCAACTTTTCTGTGTTTAGGTTCTATAGACAAAGGCTACTAAGCAAACCCAGTCCCTGGTTAGGCTTCAAGAATGTCAGTGTTTAAAATAATAATTCATAGAGACTTATTTAAATCAAACCTGTATAAGACTTTGATAAAAAACAAAACTAACAATGCATAAAATGCTGAAAAGTGTAAGCTTTACGTTTTAAGTGTTAACAAATTTGTCTCTCTTACAGGATTGTTTTGTTACATGAGAGTTAAAAGTTGTCTATAGTTTTCTTAGATTTTTTTAAATATCACAGGGAAATCATGTATTTTTTACCATGACAGATATTTAAAATAAGTGTGGCGGCAACAGGAATCATAAACCAGTGGCTATTTTTAACACTAATCCTATCCTGTGTTATCTTCAAACAACTAAAATGACTTTGTTCGGTAAACTGCATTTGAATAACACGGTTATTAACTCTGGAGCTAATTGCTTCAGCAAAATTGTTGCAGATGACAAATGAGAACAATCTCTTTATTTAATAATAATTAGTGTTAACTTTATTCTGCACCTTATATGCATGCAGAAAAAAAATCACTGAATATGTTACTGCCTCTGTGGTTTCAGGCACACCGCTGAGACGATCTAAATTAAAAATGCTGCACATTGTTCAGAATAAGTAGACAAAATCCTATTTCTAAACCTGAACAGAATCGTAATAATAAAAAGTGACTTTGTTAAGAATGCATGCAAACCTGTTTTGTTTTCTTTTCTATAAAACTGAGAGAAGCACTTGCCTGTATTTTTGAGACTGTCTTAAAGTGAGAGTCCTGCTGCGTTTCATCATGATGACCGGGAACCTGAGATGCTCATCAGGATGTAATGGCTCGATTGACTGTAAAAGTAAACAAATCATATGCACTGTTCATTTTAATAAAAATGCAATGATAATGCAGAAAAGTAAGACTGTTTTTGGAGTAATTAAAAGTAAAATGAAGAATCAGCCAATTAGAATAATCTAACAGGATGTTCCACTCACCTTAAAAAACTGGTCTACAAAATAATATTTATATCATTTATATATTAAATTGTATAGGAGCAAAATTGTATCCAAACACAGTTAGCTGGACCTCAATCAGGTACCTCCTCATATTTGCTCCAGTACCACCTATCAGACAGACTGTAACAGAATGCCTACCACCTATGCTTCTCATAGAGATCGTGTTTGTAAGCCTGGTGGGCAGGTTTTGAGCAGATTCATAGGTGTGTCCTGAATAAGGATTATTTCCTTTTCTTTTATTTCCTATAAATGTCCCTTTAAGCCCTTACAAAAGTAGGACATTGGGTAACACTTTATAATAACAGATGCTAAAAAGCAAAAACCGAAAAACAACACTTTGTAAATAATAAAATAATGATGAACGGAACATTTAAAGAGATTTCTAAATGATTTAACATGATTTAAGGAAGCTGCTTCTCATTTGAAAAACAAAGAATTATAACGTTATGATTAAATCAATCACGTTTAAAAAAAATAACAGACATTTAAATATGTTTGTAAAACCCACACTTAGAACACTTTTTTTATTATAATATAACTGATTAGTTATCTTACAATGCATTGCCTCTGCAATTTGGAGGAAATGGATCCAAGGAGAAGTACAGAAAACAACGAACAGTTATTGATTAGGCTACTTGTCGATATGTTAGAATGCTTTTTTAAACACTTATATACAAGCTGTATAGAAAGACTTTAAATGACCTAGATTCACACTACGCTGTGTTACTGAA
The DNA here is from genome assembly GCA_028564705.1 of Apricaphanius iberus. NCBI lineage: Eukaryota > Metazoa > Chordata > Actinopteri > Cyprinodontiformes > Aphaniidae > Apricaphanius > Apricaphanius iberus. The sequence continues at coordinate 249,588 of JAPXFQ010002407.1, forward strand.
TTGTAAACAGTAATAGATCATTTTTAAAAGGGAAGACTGAGTTACAGGTATTAAGATAAGTGTTTGTTTAAGAGAACATGTTTCCATTTCAGGTTGGAGATATTTTACATATCATTGATAAATATATTAACTCTCACTGACTTAGTTAACAAATAAACATCTCAACCGCAGAGTGTTATTGTGGTATAAACTTTCGGTTGTTACATTTGACAAAACAATTTATTTTCATGTGGAAATTCAGAAAAAAAAACTAATCAAATATTTGAAGTATTTTTTTCAACACTTGTACTGTTTAATATAATCTTAGTCACAGAAGAATGAGCAATCAATAATTTTCCGTGTTTTCTGTACTTCTTCTACGAAGCATGACCTGCACAAGGTAATGCAATTTAAGATTGCAAGCCAATCATTTAATAAAAAAAACTGTTCTGTCCATATCTAGTTCAGTGACTAATACTACTTGATCGGGTTAATTTAGACATTCAGTAAATATTAATTCAACACATTGGTAGAATATTTATGACTAATTTAGTTAATGTGGGGTCCCCCAGGGCTCCATCCTAGGGCCCCTCCTATTTAGCATCAGCATGCTCCGACTAAGCCAAATTATAACCACCAATAATGTTAACTACCACAACTATGCAGACGACACTCAGCTTTGTATCTCAATGTCGCCAGGTGATGTTGAACCCATCCAAACCCTTAATAAACGGATTAAGCAAATAAACCACTGGATGTCCCATAATTTCCTCCAACTGAACAAGAACAAAACCGAAATACTTATCTTTGGACCCAAAAAAGATCGACTAAATATTAGCTTAAACAGGCCCAACTAGAAACTACCAACCAGGCCAGAAATCTAGGTGTAATGGTGGACTCAGACCTGAACCTCCAGGCTCACATAAAGGCAATAACAAGGTCAGCTTTATCATCTGAGGAACATTTCCAGGATTAAAGGACTGTTGACACGAGGAGACCTAGAAATACTCATCCATGCATTTATGTTTAGCTGCCTTGATGACTGGAATAGTATCTTCACAGGTCTACCTAAAAAATCAATCAGACAGCTGCAGCTGATCCATAATGCTGCTGCTCGTGTTCTCACTAGAACCAGAAAAGTAGAACACATCACCCCAGTTCTAAAGTCACTAAACTGGCTCCCTGTAGCTCAGAGAATAGACTTCAAAGTGCTTTTATTAATCTATAAATCATTTAATGGATTAGCTTCAGAGTACATTAGAGATCTGCTAACACAGTACAAACCATCCAGATTACTCAGGTCCTGTCTTCCAGCTCTAGTTTACTGATCATCCCTAGAACCAGAACCAAACATGGAGAAGCAGCTTTCAGTTTTTATGCTCCTCACATCTGGAAGAAACTACCAGGAGAATGCAAAGCTGCAGAGACACTGAACTATTTTAATTCTAAAATTAAAACGTACCTATTTTGACTTGCTTATGAGTAACTGATCCTATTACTGCTTTTTACTTGCTAGTTTTTTGTTGTTTTTTCCATACAAATTATTGTCTTGATTACTAATTACTAATTGTGTTCTAATTTTAATCATGTAAAGCACCTTGAATTGCCTGGTGTTGAAAGTGTGCTGTACCAATAAAATTGCCTTGCCTTGCCTTGCCACTTTGGTTTTCATTTCACTCACAACTTATAGTTTATATGCAACTGTGAAGCACTTTGAATTGCCTTGTGTATGAATTGTGCTCTACAAATAAACTTGTCTTGCCTTATTTATAATATGACAAGCATATGAATACATAATTAAAAAAAAATGTTTAGCAACTATTTTTAAAATACATTTTCCCATACTTACATATGATGTACAATTAATTTGAAGAAAGTGAACTGATTTGGTTTTGCTAACACAATTTTGTTTATTGTTTGAATATTATTAGTTTAATCATAATGTATAATGCACTAATGTTTATTGAATGATAAATCCCCTCTTCTTTAATCTAGCACTTCCTAGTCATTTACACATGTTTGTAAATGTTTTGTTCCTTATTAATTGTGTAATAAGTCTTACTAATGCGTTATAAGTGTTATACGTTTTTAAAGTCAAAGTGAATTCTAGTAAAATTGAAGTAAAACTATCCACATATCTTAGATTAAGGCAAACCTTAACATTTTATTCACCTGGCTGTCTGTCAGTGTGTTTACCATACTGTGGATACAGATGGAGCAGTGCCCTAAAATGTTACCCATTTTCTAAGGACAGCAAACAAATGAAAAAGCGGATTTTCTCAAATCCTCTTAACTCATGATGCAATCAAAAATAAAAGGTAAAAGGCTTCCAACACACCTAAGCCTTCATCCTAAACAAGGAACATAATCAATTCAAACCATATAGAATGAGTTTATATATATATATATAGTCCTGCTGAAACATTAATTTGGTGCAAAGCTCCTTGTTAAGAGTCTGCAGGTAAGCAAAAATATGGCTTTTTTCATTGTTGCACTCATTTTCAAGTCACTATAATTTGCAGGGACATTGAACAGGTATGGACACTGGACTAGGAACTGTAGGTTTTTGTGCACAAAAAAATATATTATTATTATTAAGATAGTTTCATGTGCAGTTTTTAAAATCACTCATTCGCCTTCCAAACATCAGAACGTGTATATGTTTCAGAAATGCACAACAAAAAATTAAATTCAAAGAGAAAGATTGTACATAGTAGCCTACACCCGGTTCTTTTTTTTTTTTTAACAGGATTTACCTGCCATCACAACCGAAATACAAACATCTTAGATAACCAGATGTTAGAACAATATGAATATGAGAGACCATACCTAACATGACAGATGAGCTGAAGACTAGGCTACAGCTAAACACACATTTGCTTCAACACCTCAGCAGTGCCGCAGGGGGACCATCTCCATACAACACTGCATATATATAGTAGCTAGTGCAGTAAATCGCTGCAGTTTTAGTTGGCTGACATTTCTCTTAAAAAAGCCTTTATCTTTATATTATTTATCTTAACTATTATTGCAGGGTGCCTCTTGTTTTTTCTCGAAATTGGTCCTAGAAAAGAATAATATATATTTTTTTAAATAAACCGACTGTCAAACCTGTACCTATTTTATTTTGCTAAACGTGGTCTTTATGTCTGATGGAAACTATTGCGACGAATTATCTTTTAGGGAAGCTATTGACTTCACTTGTTTGTGTTTCATGAGTAAAATACCCTACAGCATAGTTTTTATGTTAAATGAGGTTCGGTGTTCGTATAAATGTATTTCCGACACTTTTTTAATCACACGAAGGCAGCATCTGGTTGTTAAGGGACTGCGTCCCTCGGTTGCTAACATGGAAGTACACAGAGCGCAAAGCGGAAACTCGTACATACCTGTCTCTATCAAATGGCTTTTCTTGACGTTTTAAACGAAACTCGGAGACTCATGTGCTATTTGAGGGAAAACGTTTCACCACTTGGATATGAAAATTGTTGACTTCCCGGGAAAATGGAGGAGTGAAGTAACATTTGTCGCCGTGACGTAGTGAAAACAGGCAGCGGCTCAGTTTTGCTCAGAGTTTGACCTGCTCCATTCATTAAAACCAGTAAAACACAAGATCCCAGGAGGATGCAAGCTCTACAAGGAAACTTCTCCTATCTCTTGTATCCTTAAGTGATTTTTTTTTTTTTTTTTTTAGCTCAGATACGGAAGTCTGTGTCGCATATGAACACCTGACCTCTGAGAACGTGCTGTCGAGAAACCTGAAATTACTATAAAAGCGTTATGTGAGCAGTCTGTTTAATTCATGAGATTAATCGTGACGCTGTGTAGTCACATGTATGACACACATTTGTAGCGCTTTTCTCCTTAACATGGGAATTTACCTCCCAGAAATTCAAGGCTGGGATCTAACGGAAATCTTGAAAATGAGAGGCAACATTTGGTTCAGCAGCAGAAAAGATGCAAAGCCCGAGCTCGGAAATTTTTGCTGGAAACCAATCGACGAAGAAAGTCAGTTCCCCTCTTTGCTTCTTTTCCTTTTCTTTACCCTTGCATGACAATATATTGATTGCAACCCAAACTTTTCAGAGAGGTTCAAACTATTGGACCCTGCCTTACATTCTGGAAGATGCCACTGTTGCACTACAGCTTTATTGTTGTTTGTGTCACGTTTCTAGAGGGCTAAAGCTGGAAAGGACATTCCCACACAAGTCTAAATCCTATAGAGATACTAATCACATTCTAAATATGTTTCCTTATCAACAAAAGTTAAATTTTGAGGTTTGTTTTTTTAAATCAGTAGGCTAAGCAGAATTCATTTGGTTATAAAGGGAAATGTTTTGGGGCTTTCTTCTTTCTTTTTGAGTTATAACAAATATTTGAGGGATAAATGTAAAGTATTGAAAATATTGTCTTTTGCTTTTGAATTGAATTATTTTTAAAGCTCTAACTCGATAGCTCAGGAAAGATGCATTAATTTCCATGTATGTAGTTACATTGCCTTGCAAATGCATCCACTTTTTAAAAAAAATCTAATTTTGTCCCATTACAGTGAGAAAATACATTGCATCATGCTGGCACAAATACGACAAATACGACAATAAAAGAAAATGATGCATGATTTTCAAAGATTTTAACAAGCAAAGTCTAAAAAAAAGTGTGGCATACCTTTGCTTTGCCACCCATTATTCTGATATCCCAAAATAAAATCTAAATCCTTTAAAGGACCTCTAGTTAGTAAACAGAGTTGATTTTAGTAGAAGTATTTTTGATGTATGTCTCAAACAGCTTCAGTTGTCTGGAGACAGAATTTTTCTGTTTTTTTTTTTTGCAGGTTTTTTAAAAAGTAACTTTTTTTCCAGATTAACTATAAATTAATTTATAATATTCCTGTCTACATGTTTGGTCAGACTTTTTGGTATCTGAGTAAAAATAATTCTAGAACTGTCAGTGGTGTGCCCTCTTCAGTTTAAAGATTTACACTGCACTTGAATTTGAATCGGGCATTGCTACTTGCTCAGCCTTTATTGCTGACATCAGCAATCCTGCCGACGTGGTGTATAAACGATACAAATCTTTGCATCACATCCATAGCAAGTTGGAGTTGGAATCGCAGGTAAGTGTGGACAAATAGTCCCTCAGTATTCTACTGCCACCATCATGTTGTGTATCATTGGGGATTCTGGTTTTAGCATGTTATCCCCCATTTCCACTAAGGCCAGTACGGTACAGTCTGGAACAGGTATAGGTTGTGTTCCCATTACCATCTCAAAAGAACTGTAGTGGGCGAGAACTTAGCATAACAATAGCTCCAGCAAAAAGCATCTCTCTGAAGTTAATGAAGATAAAATTTTGGGAAAACAGAGATTTTTAACTCCCCCCCTAGCCATCTTGTTTTACAAGGATACTTTTGCCTCTTATTTTTAGTTGGACATTACATTCAAGTTAGCTCCAGGACAGGATTATTGCAATGAAAGCAGGTTTTTGATAATATTTTTTTGTCACTTGAAATTTATTCTTACGGAAAAAAAAAAAACAGGTAGGAAAAAATTTATTAAAATCTGAAATCAGATTTGGTATTTAAAAAATCACATTTAATTTTTAAGCCATATCGGCCAGCCCTACCTCCTAGTGTTTCTATAAATATTCACCCTCTATTCTGAAGACCTTTAATCCTGTAAAATAAGAGGACTTTGGCCCTTGCTGAATAATGTTAGTCAAGGGAATCCTATTTTCACACAAAAATAAATAGAAGTTGTGCATTGAAACATTTCAAATTAAAAGTACTGTTCTGCCATTCAAATTGTATTTTTGGTTTCATTTGTTGAAATACAAAACCTAATATATATATATATATATATATATATATATATATATATATATATATATATATATATATATATATATAATATGTTTAAAAACAAATCTTGAACAAATATTTTCTGAAACCAGGTAGAATATCTGTGAACCTGAACGTACTGTGTGAAGAAGACTTCACCGATACCTGTATACAAACCCGAACCTACCAAGCTGGAGTCATCAAGCTTGGTAGGGGCGACTTTAGGGGCGACTGTGGCTCAGTGGTAGAGTAGTTGGCTTGCAATCGGAGGGTCGTAGGTTCGATTCCAGCTTCCTCCAGTCACATGTCGATGTGCCCCTGGGCAAGACACTTAACCCCCAAATTCTACATTGTCCTACCGAGCCATGTTGGGTGTCGGTGTATGAATGCGAGTGTGAATGGGTGAATGTGGCTTCAATGTAAAGCGCTTTGAGTGGTCAGTAAGACTAGAAAAGCGCTATATAAGTTCAGTCCATTTACCATTCCATTTATCAACACTAACAACTCAGCCAACATGACAACATGCTGTAATGCATGGATTCCATACAATGTATACAGACAACATCCCCACATTGTTTAAAACTAGGGATGCTCCGATTAGGTTTTATGCTGCCGATCACCGATACCGATCAGCCAAGGCGCCGATCACAGATACCGATCACATGGATTGGCTGTAAATGTTTCATTTATTATGATGAGTGCTACTGGCTAGTTGATTTGGGGGGGGGGGAATTAAACATAAAAATCACCATTTAGAAAAAAAAGTATGGTTTTACTTTTTCAAGAGAAAAAAAATACAAAAACCTTGCAATCACAATGCAGCAACTATTCGGTCAAATGTAAACTGAAGAGCACTTAAGATAACCTAATGTCAGTAACACAGTTTATAACAAAACACTAAATAGTGCAGAAATTTTAATAAATAAGAGACAGCTTCTTTAAGGAGTCGGTCGATGTGAGAGTAGACTGTCTGGTGGAGCTCTCGCAGGGCTACGTCTGTAAAATATTTACGTCCTGGTAGCTTGTAGCGGGGCTCCAGGTGAGCGAGTAGTCGGCGGAACCCGGTGTCTTCCACCACTGAGAAAGGCTGGTCATCTAGTCCGAAGAATTCAATTATCTTCCGAGTAATTTGCTTAGCTTTCTGACTGTCACGCTCATACGGACAGGTGTTGCTAAACGTGGGCTGAGTCAGCTGCCGTCTGAATGTTGCTGCAGTGGCTGTCTTCTTTTCCTTCTCTGCCATGATCCTCGAAAACTCACCATACTCCGTCAAGTGCTTATTCTTTAAATATTCAGATTAAATTTGTTGTGTTAAAGTCTTTTGACGTGCTTCCTCCGCAAGATATTTTTTCGTTGCATGTTATACATTTCACAAACTTTACATCAGTCTCACATACTGTGTAGAAGTTCCACACAGCAGACATGTTTGTTATTGCTGTATGGCCTCTTAAAAGATATATAACGGTATAGGATGGACTCAGTTGAGATGTAATCTGTAGAATATGCCTATGGTGAATAAATGACTTCATTACAAGACAGAGTCCACAAGTTTATGTACACTGACTAGCCTGCGATCCATCTATGGCAGCAAAAAACACCCATTTTCAGGCTTTACGGGCCCTTAAAGATACATAGCGGTATAGAATGGACTCAGTTGAGATGAAATCTGTAGAATATGACTCTGGCGAATAAATGAGTTCATTACAAGACAGATTCCACAAGTTTATTTACACTGAATAGCCTGCGATCAATCTATTGGCAGCAAAAAACACCAATTTTCACGCTGTATGGGCCCCTTAAAGATTTATAACGGTATAGAAAAAAACAACAACAAAAAAACATGCAAATGCTTCAAGTAGGTAGTAAAAAGCATAAATAAATAAGTCTGTCAAAAGCGCTAACGTTTCACAGCAGTTCTCTTAATATATGGGCAAAATGCCCCGTTTATTAACTAGTTATGTTTGATGTTGGGGGAAGAGCCTGCAATTGGAGCACTCTGGTTGGGGGAAACAAACACAGACTGTAAACATTGAAAGAAACAGAGAGAGACGCCTCCAGCAGGCTGTGCGCGCTCCCGCGCGGCCAATCCATTTCTGGCAGACGATCCATTTATGGCACATCACGTGCGAAGGGGAGGGGGGACACTACTCAGCAGCACAAAGAGCCACTGCTGGCTGCAAAGTATGATCAGTATTTGTGATCGGCAATGAAAGGCAGTGATCGGCGACCACCAATCACATACTTTTCCTCGGACATCGGCCGATAATTATTGGTGGCCGATCGATCGGAGCACCTCTATTTAAAACTTATATAATTTACGACTCACACCGATTTCTTTTTAATTTAAGGCTGCTGTCAGTTAACTGCAGTGTGCTGCTTATTTGAAACTTTAAACTTTAGCCTACTCTGAGACAAACAAACAACTCCACACCAATCAGTGGCTGCCGCTGCTGTGTAGGAATGAGAGGGATATCATGTTACCGGACCAATCAGTCCATAGGTGGGCATTTCGGGTTGCTTCGGCACGCTTGGAACCAAGGCAGAGGTAGTCTGAAAAAAGGGGTCAGGTGAGGTCGGTTCGGAAAGGATACACGCGGAAGCGTCCCGTTCCGAACTGTACTGGCACTAGAGAAAATGGGGCATTGACAGTTTTGCCAAACTCTTTCCATTTTTGGTTGATGGGTTGACCAGAAGACTGTGAGATGCTTAAAGCTTAGAAAGTTGTTCCATTACCCAATCCTGCCTTAAACTTATCCAAAATTTTATTGCTGACCTGCTTGCCCCCATGTTTTTGTTTGTTCACTAATGTTCTCTTACACTATATCCGAGGCTTGCAGAGAACACCTGAATCCTGATTAAACTGAACTCAAGTTCTAGGACTTCCGAAAGCATTGGGTTTCACTAGATTTGGTTTTATTACCGATGGTCTATCATATCAAAATCACAAAAAAGTTATCTTAAAGTATATGGTCGTAACATGGCTAAGTGTGTAAAAGTTCAAAGGGAAAATACAACTTTTGCAAAGCACTGTGTCAAAAAAATAAAATATATTTATTGTTTTAACCTATTTTATACAACAAAATTCCACATGGTTTCAGCTGCAGTAAAAAAAATGCATATTGCCTGTGTTTACATTCATTTAATTTTTTTTTTTTTTTTTTTTTTTGGCTTCCCTAAGCAAATGCTGCACTGCGCTGTTATTATTAATTCATGGCTATCATGAAACATATCTGAAGGAACAGACTGAGGTTTCTGTATCTAAAATGTGTCTGCAGCGCATTAAAAATGTTAGAATGAGCCATATATAAATGCTCTGCCACTGCATGTATGGCTCAGGGCTTTGGATGACCGACGGAAGCAGTGGGACATTCAAGAGCAGCGCCTGAGAGAGAACATCCTGCAACAGCGTAGACAGCAGGTGCAAGATGCGACCCAACGCTTCCAGAGAGCCCATCTACCTCCTTCTCAGAGATACAGACAAAGTTAGTGCCAGGTTTCTCCCAGATGTCTTACAACTAAGTTGTAGTTTAATAACCAGTTTCACTTCATATTGATGCTTATTTTTTTATGTTTTAGCTATCAGAAAAAATGCCACAAATATTGAAGAGGCACTCAGTCAAATCCAAGGCTCACTGGGTTGGTATCCCCAGAACAACTCTTTGGTGTCAACCACAAACACTCGCAGGTAAAAAGGCAGACTAAATGTTCAATATTTTATACACAAAATTGAATAATATTGTATGCTGTCATCCATATTTCACTCATTTTAATGTATAATACAAAGCGATTAATGAAGAAAAGTCTTCAAAGAATATCCCACCCTATCTTAGCATAAATCAGTGTAAGTGAATGGGAACTACTAGTATGTCCTCATGCTAGTAGTTCCCATTCACTTATATTGATTTATGCTAAGATAGGGTGGAGTATCCCTTTCAGTAAAGCAAACATCTGCCAAAGCCATATTTTGACAAGTGTCAAGAATGTCATTAATTTTGTTGTTCAGATCTGTGCAAAGTTTTTGCAGATTTCTTGAATTAATAAATGCAAAGTCTTAAAAGATTCTCTAGCTCATATCAATGATTCTCCGTAAAGTCTAAAGTTAGAGAAGCCTCTGAGGCATTCAGAGCTAAAGGGAAAACAGAAAAGTTTGTGTCCAAAATAATCAAACAAATAAATCAACTGAGGACAAATATAGATGTCATAAACTCCAACATTAAGTAAGTTCTAGGTTATGACAAAAAACAATTTTCAGTGTTTAAAACTGGCTGTTTGATTGATGGAAAGCCAACCCATAGCACAGGTTCAAAGAGGACAAAGAAAAAATGTCAAAACAAATAAACCCCCTCTAATGCCTTCCTGCTTGATAATATGCTGAGAGATCTGCTTGTCTCTCTTAATATTATGGGCAACATAAAATAACATAAGCTTAGTGACATAAAAAAAAGCTTGCTTCTGTCAGGATCTGTGCTTTTGAAATGAAAAACTGGACATAGTGTGATTTCACACCTGAAGGATCATAAAGGAAAGGAACAATTACATAATTCAACTGGACTAATACCGCTCACTGAATCAGAGTCTGATGACCACTGACAATCTTTGGGTCTTCCACTAAAACCAAAACCCATTTCAATATTTCTGTAGTTTATTGATAGTATCGTCACAGGATATCCAGCCAGAGAAATTTTTTCCTAAGAACGGGGTCTGGAATATCCTCACTTCTTACTATTTAGTTTGATTTATATATTTTAGTAGCTCATTAGTTGCCCTCATTGATTTACTAGCGCCAGTCACAGTGATGTGATGTAAAACTACCTTGAAATTAGTTTTTTATATATATATATATATATATATATTGAGGTCATTCCGTCTAATAATACACTTTATTAATTTAAAGGTCCTATATCCTGCTATTTTACAGCTTTCAACATCTGGGATAAGCACATATGACATTTTTTTACCGTTGGTGGTATATAGTATTAATTTGCCCTGAAATAAAATGTATATCCTGGAGTTATTCTTTGACCTGGAAGTTAGAAGCTTCGTTTTTCTATAACTCTGCCTCCCATGAAGTGCCGCCCATTTCATGACGTAGCCTTGAGCCCCGGTCTGACTGCAGCGAAGCAGCATGAGCAAGAAGTAATGTTATAAGCCAAATTATAGATAATTTTTAAAACTATTTCAGTAATTTAAATAAGAGGCTTATGCTCTTTATACTTTTAACATTTTTGGAAGCTTTATTAATAGCTCAGACCTTTGGTTCATTTTTTGTGTAAACACCGAGTCTATAAAGCTGATTTCAGCAGCTAAAGCTACCAGCTTCTTACTGATAGCAGAGTGTAGACGGAGCCCAAAACATTGGAGCCCAATCCAGTATTTTTAGAATGTTCTCGCTTCTGACAATGAGGTTGAAAACCGGGTGGACATTTTATAAGTCGCGGCTGTTGTTAGCATCGCAGCCCGGGTCTGTTGTACCTGAAACCACAAGCAGCGTTATAAATTCACATAGGCAGCTTCATAGATTGCTAAAACACATTAGCATTAATATGTAGCTAGCGTTTACTTAGTGCTCTAGCCGCTCCAACAGGTGTCTTTATTGTTGAAATTGATCCAGCTACAAGAGTTAATCTCTCTGGCAATCAGCTTTGGTTCTGGCCAAGATTTGGAAGGCAGACATCAGTGGATTGACAGTCACATGCAAACATGTTTTAGCTGGTTAGATGAAGTATTCCAGAGAGAAATTCCAGCCATTTCTGGTGATTTGGCTCTTTAGGAATGTTGAATAAAGTCCTGTAATTCTCAAACAGGCATTTTTACCATTAAAAACAGTGGTGCGAGCAATGTTGCCAACTGTCTCTGACAGGAAGTAGCTGAAGTTGACCCAGAAATTTGCTAGATGTCACCAGATGACGTCACATGCTAATTTACGTATCAATTATGTCATCACATCACAATTGCGTGATGACGTCATCACTAATGTGGCAGTCTTCGTTTTCTTCTACATCCAATAAAAATAAAACCAGGTTGTAATAAAAACTGTCTGCAAAACCACTGTTTTCAAAAATATAAAATAATAATAATTAAATAAATAAAATATCAATATAACAGAAAAAAGTAGCCTTAAAAGGTCAAGGAAACATGGCAGGAAGAAAAATAACTGGTATGTGGCTTTTAAAAGAAAGTTGGTATAATGAGGAAAACAGGGCATAACAGAAAGGAGGAAATAATTTTAAGTATATTAGGATTAAATAAAACAGGATTAAATAAAACAATATTTAAAAAGGGAAAACATGTTACCAGAAACCGTGGAACATGTAATATTATTTTGATAGAAGGGAAGTGGTACCAAATTTACAAGATATCAAATTATAACTGGACATCCAATACTTTTTAAGCAAAACTTTATAGTTCTAAAGAAAAATAAATATATATATATATATAGGAGCTTGAGGGTCCTCCTCAGTATCTTTGCTCTTTTCTGGACTGAGATGTCTGAGGTTCTTCCAGGGATCTTCTGGAGCAATTCCTCGAGTTTGGGGGTCACTGCGCCAAGTGCTTTAATTACCACGGGTACTACTGTCATCTTCACCTTCCAAGCCTTCTCTAGCTCCTTTCTGAGCCCTTGGTATTTCTCAAGTTTCTCGTGTTCCTTCTTGTTGATGTTACCTTCACTTTGTATTGCCACATCCACCGGAGTATAATACCTGACAGGGCTACTCAGGCAACTTAAACCTACTCAGCTTTTCATTAGGATGCTCTGGGCTATTTAATAAGGAAACACTAAGAGGTTACCTTATTTATTTATTTTTTATGCTTTTGTTGCTTTTTCTACCAGCTAAAGTAGGAATATTCTGTTTTATTTTTTGAATATCTTCTGTTTGAAAAGTTGCCCTCCATCTACAAAGCCTCCCACAGTCTCCAAATCCTCTCAACTCCACCCACTCTCTGCCGTGGAGGCATATGCCAAACTGCTTCAGGAGCAGTGCAAGATGGAGGAGCTGCAAGATCTCAGTCCGGAGGTATTGATGTCATTTCAATTCAACAGCTTAGATGAGGGTGCTCTTATCAAGCTGTATTACTTAACCTGGTGGAGTCAAGATACTTCTGCACCATGTTTATTAAATATAAACTTGATATTTTTTTTTCAGTTTACCATGAACCAAAGAATTTGTTAATGTATGCTTTTTTGGCACTTTCCAAGCACCTGAATTCGCCTTCTCTGCATGTCAGCAGAGGTATTTTAGACGTGTTTACTGTGAAGCAAGGCTGAAGTTCTTGAAGAGTAAGGAAGTGCAAGGAGAGGCAAAAGGCTTCTCTCTCAAATTTATGTTTAATATTGTTTAATAAAATTGATTATCTTTATATCTTTTGTCATCAAAATTTGTCTATGTTAACCTGTAAACCTAATCTAATTAGTAGTTTAAAATGTGAATTCTGATTGAGTTCCTTTCTCAATAGATTTAAGTAACAATTTAAATTATGTTTTAACGTATTATAAAACTGTTTTCTTTGTTACAGATATTATAATCATCTGCTCTTGAAATTGACTTTTTGTCAAATTTACTTTTTGTAAAATTCCAATTACTCAATATATATTTAAAAAAACGATATTGAGAAATGAAATGTTTCCTTTAGGATAAAAAAAAGTACTTATGCACCACCACTAGAGGGAGCTCTTGGATATAGATAGTTGGATGCTATAAATACCTTTCTTGGGTGCCAACAACCTTCAGCTAACTATGGGAAAGTTTTCTCTGCAAAATGTTTTGATTCTTCTTCATGTGTCTCATATTTTTCCACATGTCCAAATACAGCCATTAATGCTATTGATTTGAATTTAAGATGATAGACAAATACATACAGTACAAGTGTACTGTATGTACACTTCCCAAAATGGTAGGGAAACCATGCAAGGGCTTCAACATCATCAGGCAAAATCCAGAAATGTGTCACATGCCACCGGGAGTTCTTTTAGGAAATGTCTGTGCATGTTTGCAGACTTTCAGACTGGATGTAGAGTGTCAGGGAACATCAATTTACCACTCTTGTCACAAATTCTCCATTGAGTTTAGGTTTAGACTTAAACTTGATAATCCAACAAATTAATATACACAGATAGATGGAGCTCTGATCCAAATTTGCTTTATATGGTCCTCTCAGGGATTGCATCTTATCAAGACATATTTAAAATATGTCAGAGCTGCTAAAAGTTTTTGTAACATTGTGAACTTTTTTTTCTTTACTCATCACCTCCATTTTTGTCTCCATATTTAGGGAAGCCAGCTGTCCGATTCCTGTGTTTCTGAAAGCCTTTCAAGTAAGGACAGCTTGGAGGATGAGGACTCAAACCAAAGCATGTTAAGTCCACAGAGTTGCCATTCATCTTTTTTTCTCGACATCGAGAACCTGAGAAGGCGACATGATTTGACTCCAACATCCGACCCAACTTCAGTCTCAGCAGTGATGCTTCTGGATCAAAATCCAGCTCCGTTCAGAAAAGTTGACGAACAAGAGCAAAAAAACCAGGAGGAAACTACTTTTAGGCTTACATCTGAAAAGCAAACATCTGATACAGATAACCCACTCACTCTTAAGGATACTGATTTGTTAGCTCTTTTCACACCTCAGAATAAAGGCTCAAAGCACTTTGAGGTAAAATGCTTGATAAACAGTCACAGCAATAATTTTCTGGAAACAAATGGAGTTGGTTCTGTTAATTCTAAAGTGGAAGTTTTATATCCCAGAGAAGACGCTTTTTGTGATTTCAGATCTCAGATGATTCATGACAGCGGTCAGTTAACCTATCCATCAGATAAAAACATTCCTTTCTCTTCTAGAAACAGCATTCTATTTGCAACATCAATTAAAAAAAGCACCACCAATAATGGCTTAAATGATAAAGTAATTTTTAATACAGAAAAAGAAAAATTCCACCTGTTATCTAAGAAAGACACCTGTGTTTCCATAAATAATCTTAATAAGGTCTCGAACTTAATGTACCCAACAGAGAAGCCTATAAATGCTGCATCAGTTCATGCAAGCTTATCTAACATTCAGTCAGAGACAGAGAAGTGTGACTGTCAAAAAGAAGACGATAAAGGAATAACGGTTTCAGGCGCCTCCACTCATTCAGTATGTGATGTCAGATTTCTTAAAGGAATCCTCAAAAAACATTCCAAATACACTTCAAACGATTCATATTTGTATGACTCAGGGCGTCTAATTTTGACAAAACACATTGCATTAGCCATAAGAGACAGTATTGAATTGACGAGAGCAAAAACAAAAGATGTGGCGGTCAATGACACCGCGAAAAAAAAGCTTCGCTGGTTTGATGAAGTCCATTCAAAAAAGGAGTCCATAGAGAAAAACACAACGAAACAGGATAAAGACATGTCTTACAGTCTGTCTCAGCCAACAAATAACTCCGAGGACCACCCTTCATGTACAGAGGCCGGGTCTTCAAAGCCTGGGCCCAAAATGACCCCTACAGCCTCTGCTGGTTATCAATTTACAAAAGAAGCATGGACAGATGTTGGGGTTCAAGTCAACTTGCCCCAGGAGCAAGTAGACGAGGTCAAGACGCCGCGTACCAGCGCCAGGAATGGTGGGCCAAGGGTCCCCCGGAGAGATCGTAATGCCAGAGCCGGTGGGGGCCCTGTTGCCTCACGGACAAGAAAGGGCACTGTCATACGACCTCAATCTGCCACCGAGGTGAGTCAGCTTGCCAAAACCCAGGGGAAGATCTTGGTGCCCCGCCCACCTCCTCGGACAGAGAGGACGGAGGAAAATACTGCATACATCAGCGAGACTCCATGCACACACCACCTGAGCATCAACTATAAACAGGCCCTCATCGCAGAAAGGGCTACGCACAGGAGCAACTCAGCTGAGATTTTCTCACCTAATGAGCATCATCCGGTCCCAGCAGATTCTACCGTTAAGTACACAATGACGCCAGTGTCCTATCCCTGCCCTACCTGCCCATTCTCCAACAGCAATGCAAAGGGAACACCCAGCTCAGGACATCAAGAGACTCTCAACAACAGAGGAATAGGGAAGACGAATGAGAAAGGTCTCTGTTTACATAGCACCCCCACAGACGAAGAGATTTCACAGCTCTGGCATGGAGTTCGCATTGCCTTAAACACAAAGGATGGTAATGTATATTTCGACTGGCTGGCACTCACACTGCTTAGGCTTGGGTTAAATGCTATTTATATTGTGCCATGCTAAAATATTTTACAACATGTTACAGCCACAACTCACAATGTATTTTGAGGGGAAAATATCTGATAGATGAGAAGTATATTATATTAAAGTGAAAGGACACTTATCCATGATTTTAACAGGCATCAACACTGTACTCAGTCTCACTGAGTCAGCACATTTTAGAACCACCTTTCACTGCATTTGCATCTGTTTGTAATTTAGGGTATGTCTACCTACAAGAATAGAATTTCTCCCAATTCTTCGTCAAGCTCAAACAAAAATTAAATTCTCTCCGCAGATTCTCATTGGGATTAACAGTCGATTAACTGGGCCATTCTACAGTAAATCATATTTGATCTAAAACTGAGTTGTTGTCCTGCTGGAAGATGGAACACTAGCCAAACCTCAAGTCTGTTGCAGCTTCTAATGAAATTTCTATTCAGTTCAATTCACTTTTATTTATATAGCGCCAATTCACAACAATGTCATCTCAAATCACTTTACAACAAAAGTAATTTCAATACAATTATACAAATATTTCAATCAGTTAAGTTTCCTATGTAAGGAATCCCAGCAGACCACGTTGAGTCATTGATGTGAGGTTGTGCCCAAATCCGATTTCTTCAAATACAATGCTGTATTTAGCTCTATGGATCATTTGAAGAAATAAAAAAAACAGAATGTCGCTGTTTTAAAGTGGGGCTTGTGTTTATGTCTAGATTTATATTCAATGTCCAGCTCCTCCAAAGTTACCCTGATCTTCCTGGCTGCTTCTCTGATTAACCTCTCCTTGTCTGGCCTGTCAGTTTAAGTAGAAGTTCATATCATGGTAGGTTTGCAGTTGTGCCAAGCTTTCGGATTTTCGGATGATGCATTGAACAGTAAAATGTTCAAAGCTTGTGAAATCTTCAAGACTGGACCCTGCTTTAAGCATCTCCACAACTTTATCCCTGGGTTTTCTGATATCTTTCTTGGTTTTCATAATGCTGTTTGTGCATTATTGTAAAACCATGCAGAATCAAGCAGTGGTCCAAGAAAACAAGCATGTTTCATAATAGGTCTCTTCAGATATGAAATATGCCCTGCATCAATTTAACTTTCATACACAGAATATGCAGCTCCGCTTTGCCATTGACATTGACGAACTCCTGCAGGCTTTTGTACCTTTTGCTGATAAAAATATGCTTGGGGTATTTATATTCCATATGTAGAACCACATGGTGTTGATTCCTTTTTTTCTTTAGGAAAGTAGTCAGGAGCGGGACTTATCTAAACACTGTATTATGCGCAACATGCTAGAAACTCATTCTTACTTAAAAAACTCAAATGTATTATCCTATTATAGCAACCATTTCTTTCTTCTTCTTACTGAGCACATTGATGATGTGAAATTTAGTGAGTTTGTTATATTCAGCGACAATGAAAGATCTTTCATTTGCTCTTTGGTCTGATAAATAAAGCCCCCCCCCCTATATATTTATCCTTTTTTATGCTTTGTTCTTCATGTGGTGATGACTGTAGTGGATTATCTTCTTTTAGCCAAAGCTGCCATTAAAAAGCAAGCCCTGGAGAGCAGGCGAGTCTGCAGGAAACCCCACACTGAGCAGAACAGACAACCTCCTGGCTCAGTAAGCAGAAGACTTCTGAGCTCTCAGGTACCGTAAATCTTAGCACAGGTCTGCAGTTGCCCTGTGGGGAGGGAAAGTGAGAATAATTATTAAAGATCATTCATTTGGTAAGTTTAAACTTGTTTGCTGTCTATTCCGTTCCACACATTGTCTAAATGAAAAGGGCTATTGTACATTTCATGTTAGTCACTAAAGAACATTCCTAGTGATCTTGAGTTTTACTAAAACTAAGAATAGACAAATACCTGCTGGTTTTACTTCTGTGTTGAGCCCTACAGCCTGAAAGTTTAACAACAATATAGAAACTATAAAATCACAATATAAAGCCTATCTGAAACAGGATGATTTAATATTTGCTTTTTTTGTAGTCCACAAACCACAAGACTGAGCTAATCAGACCACGGCCAAGGACTTGCAGCATACTCTCTCAAAATGAAGGTACTAGTTATTGTATTTTAGTTTTTTTTTTGTAAGGATATTCAGCCTTAGTTATTTCTCAAAGTAACAGCATTTGTAAGAATTATTATATTAGGTCTTACTTAGCATTAATATTTCAAAACTGTACTGTATTATTGACCATTCCCACATTTAATTGTAAAAGGTTATAGAATGATATCAACAAAATGATATGGGGATTTCTGCACCTCTCAGAGTTACAGCAGGCCTCTTGGCTGCTTCTCTGGTTATTTCTCGGTTTTCACTGTTACATTAGTTACCCATTTGTTCTTTTTCGTAGACTTTGGTTCATGTTTTTTCTTTCTTTTTTTTGGTTGAGGTATAGAATATTTGTATAATTATTTCCACTACTTTTAGAAAGAAGGATTTCTGCTCTTACGTTTAGGCGTTTCTATAGTTGTAAGAAACTGATTAACAAAAGCTCAAATAATACATGAACTATGACCCCAAATCCCAGAGGTGTTGAAAAGGAGACTGCATGGATGCAGAGCAGGACCAAAAAGCAGAAGGAGTCAGAGGAATCTCAAACCATCATAATGGGATCATCTCCCCGCCTCCGAAAATTCTCTCTGCTCGGCTTTCTAACCACACGACCAGACAGAGATTTAAAAAGTAGCAACAAAATCAAATAAGGTGGACTGCCAGTGCTTGCAAACAGCTGATTGTGTCATCCAGAACATGTTACAGTGGAATATAGTCTCTGCTGCACATAGGAAAATTGTATAATTTGAATTACAGCACCA
This sequence comes from Apricaphanius iberus, assembly GCA_028564705.1. Taxonomy (NCBI): domain Eukaryota; kingdom Metazoa; phylum Chordata; class Actinopteri; order Cyprinodontiformes; family Aphaniidae; genus Apricaphanius; species Apricaphanius iberus. Next base: position 268,439 of record JAPXFQ010002407.1, read on the forward strand.
TCTCCCTATGGGATTAATAAAGTATTTTTCTTTATTTAAATGAATTGTCTGGGCTCTCAGCTGTGGTGAGCAGTAATGTCTTGGTAGGTATGCAGTTGTACAGCACTCTTTCCTTTTGTGGATGATGACCTGATCAATGCTTCATGAGAAGTTCAAACATTTGTTCACTACTGTTCTCAAAGAAACCCCCGACGCCACGATTGAACAGCTGCATTTATACTGAGATTAAATTACACATAGACGCACTAAGTAATTAGGAGACTTCTGAAAGCAACTGGTTGCACCGGATTTCGTTTCCGGACACAAACTAAAATCATGTGCATACCACATTTTTTCAGATTTGCATTTGTTATACATTTTGGAAACCATATATCTTGTTCCCTCAACTTCACAATTTGATGAATCATCTTTTTCTTTTTTTAATCAAATAAAATCCTCATAAAATACTTCCAGGTTTCTGGTTTTAATGTTGCAAACTGTGAATGTGCTATGACTACTTTGCAAAAGTGCTGTAGGCAAAAATATATGCTTCAGTAAAACCGGTGCCTGTTGGTTTCCAGGTTTTGAGAGTGCAGCCCAGTTACACATGCATCCCGAAGGCCTCGTTAAACAGAATCCGGTCGTGACACAAACACAGAGGTCTGAAAGCGCGCAAGAGGGGCTCACCACCCTTTCATTAGAGGAGAAGAAAATCATGCTTTCTCTGGACAGACTCAACCACCAGCTGTACGGTAAGCAATAGGCAGGCTATATGCTGTCTGAGAGCATTTTGGTTTTTGCATAAATCTAATGATGACCACTTAATCCTTTTCTATTGTATTTGTAGACTTGAAAGAGCATCAGGGAGGCAGAAACGACAACAATGGTCGTGCAATTATTGGTACGCCCTTTGTAAGTATATAAATATTGTGGTTTTTTTGTGTTTGTGTTTACCCCTGCAAAATTGGCTTTATTGGATGTGTTTATGTCCTACTTTATTGCTCTGTTTTCAGACCAAAGAAGTAAAAGTTTCAAATAATCACAAGCACCGAGCATCCTCTGCAAACCAGCTTCAGTACCAGAAGAAAATCTAACGTGTTTTACATTTCAGTCTCATCAGTGTTTGCACAAAACCTTTTATCACCAAAGATGTGTTTCACCAAATGAGGCAAATGGAGTTTCTAAAAACAAAGCAAAAAAAAAAAAAAAAAGCATATACAGATTTACTAAATGTGACCTGAATTTATATTTAGGCAATACAGTATTGTATTTTTTGGTCTGGGAATGTTATATCAGGTCTTTGAGTATTGTTATGAATTTATTTCTAAAATCCAAATATCTTATGCACACATACCTTCCAAACCTAAGGCATTACTTTCTTAACATATATACAACAAATTGCATTTAATTACAAACTGTGTTTATTTCCCAAAGCTCTTGTGTTTAAAACTATAATTTGATAGACTGACTGTTTGTGACAGAGCTGACACCAAACCCAATAAAGGTTGCTGTCAACACACTGTTTAACTGACTGGTTTAAGTCTGTTTGGCACTGTTACCATTTCATTAGTTATTTATAGAGCATTTAATAAATTGACAGAGCCTTGGAAACAGTGTTTAAATAATACGTTGCCGTGATGAAGGCGTGTTTGTCTTTGTTTTATGGCTGCGTAATAGATGATTGTGGATGTTGTGTGATTCTGGACCTACTGGCTCAGCGAGAAGCCCCTCCTTTTTCACAGAGTGCGCTGAAATCTTCCTTTAAGTCTTGTTGTATTTATTAATACCCTTAAATTAAAATGGCTTCAAAAGACAAAACATTGTGTATAATTCATTCTGCTTGTGGGTCGGTGCATTTCTTTGGTCTTTAATTACAAGCTTTTCTGCCCTTCTCCATCAACAATGGATGCATCAAGGGGAAGAAGCTGTAGGAACTATTGATGTGTGGTAGCTGCCCCTCCTTCAGTAGCGTGTCTGGTTTTGCCCTTGAGTGAGCCTGCCAGGACTTGCTCCAAGAGGTTTTAAGAAGTTCTTTTCAACAGTGCTGCCACTTCTTTTTCCTAGTTTAACTGGAGGTGCTCTGAGTGATCCGACAAGGAACTATAAATAACGTGACAGCAGTGTCTCAGCGCCATGTAAAGTCATTCATACTCTCCTTTCTTCACAGTCATAAAAGCAATATGTACCCTCTTTGGTCCAATGAAACATATTTGACAAGAGAGACCATTTTCAGTTTTTTTAATCAGAGAATGGCATTATTGTAACACAATTATAGAGAATAAACTTGTTGATAAAAAAACTTCCAAATTTGTGCATGCTGGATCATTTTTGAGATTAGGCAGCTTTTTATCATACAAATGTTTGGTATTACATTCCATTTATTCAGTATTTAAAAGCAAAAAACAACAGCAATAAATATGTACACATCATTTTCTTTCATTTTTACTTTGTAATCCAAATCTAAATGAAGATATACTGAGCTGATCTGCAAGAACACTGAGCTAAAAATTTACTGAGGCTTTCAGGTGTTCAGTGACAGGTTTGACCTGAAGTTGGTTGAGCTGCTTCCATTAATTGTGTGAGTCCCAGCCAGCCCAGCACCCTGAAACTCGACAAGGAAGGGCGAGCGAGAGTGGTGAGAATAATAGGAGATGTTTCAGAGATGCAAGTTCAAGCATGTCCAGTGGTCTGTTGTGAGGCTTAATCCCACAGATCTCACTTGGTTATAGTCCATTTAACGCAAAAAGAACAGAAGTAAGATGGCAATATGTTACGTAACAACAGTGTGTGTGTGTCTGTGTGCGTGTGAGTTTACTTCAGCCTTCCAAAAGTACTAATCCCATTTGAACCTTTTAGCACATCCCCATACCACAATGCTGCAACCAGCAAGTATGTGGAAATGCTGTTTTCTGGGTTATGTCCATATGGACCTGAACATCCCATTTTAGCTCTTGTTGTTTGGTTAGTGTTGTCCTCTGACAAATTTAGCTACATCCATTTTGCCATTAGTTCACACCAGCTTCCCTATATCTGTTTAAAAAAATTATCTCCACTAAATGATACTGCTGCTACCATATGCATGATGAGTTCTTGGTGATAGGAAGTGTTTCTCAGACATTTCTTATGATTTTTTTTTACACAACCAAAAGTGAAAGCAGTTGCAGGAAAATTGTTCTTCTTTCAGCAGATTCTCCTACCTGAGCTGTGGATCTCTGCAGCTCATCTGAGTTACAATGGACCTCCTGGCTGCTTTACTAAAAAATGCTAATTTACCCAGGCCTGTCAGTTTCAATTGGCAGCCCCCACTTGGTGGATTCGAAGTATCGTTTTCATTCCTTTTCACAGTGCTGCGTTAGTTTCTGTTGCTCTGTCGCATAAAATCAATACAAAAATACACCAAATGTTTGTTGTAGTAACCTGACACACCAAGAACAAATTATGTGGATGCATATGCTTTTGGGAGGCATTGTATGTCACTGTTTTTAACATGTCAAATTCAAAGAGTATGCTGCAAACAGATACAAACCTACAGATATTATACAGACATGGGTTACTGATTGGTTCAATTTCAGAGGCAGTTCTGGACTGAACAAACTATACGTGTCAATCAAATGTATTTTTAAAACAACCAGCAGGGGGCACCTGAGTTCAAGTCAACCGATGTTGCAATATTTTTTTATGACACCTCCAGGTCAACGTGTTGCATAAGCTGCAGTGAAACAGAGACATCCCAGATAAATTATCATTCTAATAAATACGTCCAATGACAAAGCCATTCCCACTGATATCCTGCAACACGATACGGATAATCCCACAGAGCTGGGGGTGGGGGAGGGTGTGTTGGCCAGAAGTGGCCAAACTCTTCTAAGTGGGTGGTCTCTTTACAGATACTCTGTCTGTTCAGGACCATCTCGTAATGTGTCTGAGAGCAGTACAATGATATGAAAATGACCACTTTCAACCATGATTTGGGGAATCTATAGACTGGCAGCAACTGGACACAAAATGTTACTTATTACTATTGCTGTAAAGTTATGCATTTGGTACTACCATTCCAGGTAATTGTGGAACGATATAATTTTGTATAATATTCAAGATCTACCAAATGGAAGATTGTGCTGTTTAGTATGTTTCAAAGCCGTCAACGTTCTTATTCGGTTCAAGATACTTTTCATATAGCCTATGGTATTTAGCTACAGGGATTGGGTGAATAAGTTCATTAACCTGTTAATAAACCTCCAAGCAAATCTGAGACTCTGAAATTGTTCGGAGCATCACTGTGTCTGTTGATATTTAATAGGGCTTAATCATCATTGATTCGGTGGATGTATGGGAAAAGATGAAACAGAGCCTCTACATTGAAAGAGGGAGGATCTTGACAGAATGATTTCTCAATGGAAGAGAGGCCTCATTAGCATAACAATTGTGGGAACTGAAAAGGTCTACTTTCCATGAACACTGTAAAAAAATGAAAGGGATTGGGAGTGAGAGAGAGAATAAATGGTTCTATTACCCACTGATGAGCGACAATGCTTCGGATTTATTGTTAAACTTCTTTGGGAAAATGTGTAGTCTACCTAGAATTCAGTATAATCAGAAGGCGGGCATAAGGGTGGGGCAGGGGTGTTTAAAAAGGTTCTATACAAATAAAGTTTTGAAGACTGGCTTTAATCATGATCTAGAACTTTAAATACTGATAATATTAATCTGCTGCTAGGCAGTATAAATTAAATAACCAAGGTCAGATAGTGTTATCAAGCAACAAAATCCTGTCACATGGGAATATTGGGTATTTGTTATCTAGGTTTCAGTCTCGGTGAAATATCATTAGCAGGCTCAGATTCGCAAATAATACACAACCGTGACCTATATATGACAACATAATTTCAAAGCATTATAAAAAATATGTACCCATAATATAACCAAAACTTAATATGCTTATTAAATATACTAAAAATATATAAAACAGTGAGAGCAGAACAGAAACAATACATCAGACATACAGACCTCACATAGTGCTCCCAGTCCTGAATTTAAGAGGAGGTGGACTCCTCGAATACAACTAGTTTTGGTGCCCTGACCAAACATAATTATTTTACACATTCACATTACAATTGATTGATATTCATTTCAAGATATTTAGGCCTTTATTTTTTTACATGGAAGTAATGTCATCTAAATTTCTAGATATGCTTAAAAATGTATTTCTCCTGGAACAAACAAGCTTAAAAACAATAGATCTGTTATTCGTGTAAGCTTAATGCCCCACTTGGCATCAACATATGTTTTCTTTGGAAATTTAAGATTTAAGATTTATGGGTTAAAAAAGCAAAAAGAAGAACTAAATTGAACTGAAAGATTGAGGTACTACTGTGGCACGCTGTTGATAAAGCACTGAAGAATAGTAAGGCTTATTACACTTTGGGAACTTGTGAATGTTGCTGAGTAGCTATGCTTAATAATTTAATTATTTAACTTTTTAAGATTTTTACATATTACAACATCATTTATGACACCAGATTAGTTACAAAATACTGATGTATGTTATGGGGGTGAAGGCTTTGGAATAATCTTTGGAAGTGTCCTCTTAAAACTGCTCTGAAATCAACTTGTCATTATTTTAATCTAGTTTATAACTTATTGGCATATAAATTATTATGTGTCATGAACTGTGTTCATTTGTTGTTGGTTTGAACTAAGTAACATCTGCACTTCTGCAATTACTTTGTCCCTGTTTTCTTCTTCAAACTTTCCACAGAACCTTTTTGATTGAATCTGTTTTAGTTTGTTGATCTCAGACTGAACGGCAAGGCAAAAGAAGAATAAGATATAAACGGACTGAATTTTATGTCGTGCATTTCTATGCCAACTGACAACTCAAAGCACTTCACAAAATAGCTACATTCACTCAGTGCTGCACAAATTCATACAAAGATAGATAGGTAACTAGGGGTTAAGTGCCTTGCCAAGGGGCACACCAACATGTAACAGAGCGAAGATGGACTTGAACAACTTTAGGATTCCAAGACTATTCTGCACAGAAGTAATTGCCCAATTTGATTTGATCACATATGGGACTTACCTGAATAATAATAATAATAATAATAATAATAATAATAATAATAATAATAATAATAATAATAATAATAATAATAATAATAATATTTATGGAATAAAACAAAGGCAATTGTATAGTGAGATTATTTGAATAGGTTACATGAATAAATTATTAGATGCTTCATAATTAATTTGAGATTTGTTAAAAGAGTAGAGTTTATTTGCATTGACTTTGGCGCTTATTTAATGCAGTCAAGTAATATCGTCAGACTGTACCTTTAAACTTTCTAATCCCGTTTGGAAGTGAGACCCGCCTCTGCAAGAACGTCACATGAGCCATAAAGTTTATTGTCCTGCCCAAAGTTTAGACTCAACAGGATGAAACTTTTTTTCCCCCCTGATCCAGTGAGGAGTTGAGATTTACCCAGTCTAACTATGATTTTTACGAAAAGATAACAGAAGATAGTTAGGATTTCGCCGTCTAAAGAACCGCGGGGCTCTTGTCAGCCAAGCGTTCATGTTGTTTTTTCAATCTTTTGCGGTTTCCTCTGCGGTTTTTACTTTTTTTTTCTCTCCACGAGCGGGGGCCGCCGGACAAAACACGGATTCCTGAGTGGAGTAGATATGCGCTTTGTTACATCTACGAGAATGCCAGCAGGAAACGGGGGCAAAACACTGCCTTTTACTGCAGATTCTGACAGCTAACACACTTTGTAACAAAGTAGGAAACTTTTTTGAAGTAAACTTGTAGAATGACTTTGGATAAGCTCTACTGAGACTCATCGAGATTTTCCAGATTTCCTGCTGCGTGTCAGAGGCTTTGGGATTGGCTCAAATTTCTCTCAACTAAGTTTCTGCGCTTTAACTTTTTTTTTTTTTGGGGGGGGGGAAACTTGGAATAAAAGTTTATCCGAAAGTTGTTTTTATTATATGTATAATTATTATTATTTTGGGGAGGAAAATGGATCCGAATCAACACAACCCTCCAGTCGGACACCAGATCGTCCACGTACGGGGCGACTCGCAGACTGACCTGGAGCTACTTTTTAACAGCGTGATGAACCCGAAAAACTCCAACGTCCCAGCTTCCGTGCCTATGAGGATGAGGAAGCTGCCAGATTCCTTCTTCAAGCCCCCAGAGCCCAAGTCCCACTCCAGACAAGTAAGCCCGCCCTGTTGTGGCTCTGCAGAGAAATCACGATTAAAGCTGGGGGCCCTCCCTGTGGGCCTTCAGTATGTGACTCTCACCCACTTCATTCCATTTAACACAGTTCCTCTCACACTTTGTTGTCCTTTTCAGACTTTCCTGATTGTGTTCTATAAATGTTTATGTTTTACAAAACGGAATTCTGTTAATGCACCTCCCAAAAGGCACATATAGTAGCCTATGCAAATAACAAACGGGTCAGAATAATGTTCTCCTTGGGAGAGAAAAAAAACGAACGAAAGAAAAACGAATGAATTTTGAAGAGAATAAGTGAATTGGACGTATTTTTGTCTAGGATCAAAAATAATAATCTCACAATAAACTGTGTGACGATTCTGTGCAACAACGATCATTTGTTTTAAACTCAATCTCATCTCCTCACTCCCTCTGCGCTCCCTTATCCCCCTTCCGAGATGAAGTTTTGTAAGTAGTGCACATGCGTTTTTGCCCTTCTGTCCCACACAGGCCGTGTATCATTCTCTAGGTCAGTGATTCTCAGACTTTTAAGAACTAATTCCAGCGGAATAAATGCTAAGTTTTCGATTACCATTCTGACAGAGAGAGCCAGAACAAATTTTTCAGCTCTGGAATTTTATTCCTTAGGCCATCCCACTTTAAATTTCAACCTATCATTTTTCAAATCATGTAATTATAACTATATAACGCTAATCCTCTGAAATGTGTCCTCTATATTGCAAATAAGGTTTGCTTCACAATATAGATTTTTTTTTCAATATGATTGCACATTCCAACATTGTTCTGTACAAATCATCATTTTACAACAATGTTAGAATTTATATTCTGTTCAAGTAAGTGTCTTCAGATATCCAAAAATGTACACAGACAAAAGGAATAAATGAAATAAGAAAAACTTTAAATTTAAGGCTAAATAGAAAGAAAAAAGTTCCACTTACTAATAACAATATCTTCTTTTTCCACCTGCACGGAAACTATTACAAGTTAGATTTCAGACATATAAGAATATGAGTTAAACATTTTTCATTACATCAGAATGTTCTTTTAGGCAGTGTCATATGTGAGGAATTATATAATTATTGTGAATAAAGAATCAAAAATAAATTGGACTAAATCTGGACCTTTGGGCTCATAGCTGGTGCTTGATGCTGGATCTTGCTTTTGACGAGGGACTACAAGACAGTTTCCCAGTTATGTGGCATTGCATGATAGTATTAGTTAAATTAAAACATTATGATATGCCAGACAATTTACTGAAATAATAAATAATTATAGTGGTTTGCCAGCAAAACATCTTGCCTTACCTGTTTCTTCGTCCTCATTTGAAATTTCAAACCACAATCTAAGTTTAGTAAAGAATTGGCCAATCTATGCACATTTAGCTGCATCTGTTTCTAAAGCCTTCCCCTTTCTGATTTTAGCCTTCTTGGCACCACCCCTGCTCTTTCTACTTTCCATCTTTTAAACATAACTGGCCGAAATGCACTAAGGTGTTGGATCAGGTGGAAAGAGTGGAGGTGGCGGTAGCTCAGCGACAGAAGGAATTGGATCAAACCACTGTATGGCATGCTGATTGTGTAAACAAAAAAAAGAAGGAGAGAACACCGGCCTTTGCGGCCCAACTATCAGACCAGCCCACTAGAAATTGTCCCAGTCATCCCAATTAGCCACTGTGGGCCTTATATATTATATATACATTTATACTTCTCTGTTGGTGTAGACATTTTCTGATGGGCCTGCCTGCCATTGCAATGACGTCTCTGGTCAACGACAGTTTATTTACTTCAGCTTGTAAACACACATCCACTCAAGGAGTAATGGCCGAGAGATGGAGCTTTGATTAGGCTGAAAAGCTTTTTATTTGAAGTGCAGCTTATTGAAGACTCCAAAAACACGAGTAACGAAACACAGCGGTCGTTTTGTTGTTCTCTACACCTCCTGTTGTTCAAAATCATCAAAAGACTATATCAGATAAACTGGCCTTGCAATTTTAAGCATCTACTGCCCAAAAGCTGCACTGACAACTACTTACATTGACTATAGAGCAGCGCTCTGGTGGTATGATCTTGAAATGATTTGACCAATCACCGACATGCACTCTCCTTCGCATTCAATCGAAAGTAAAAAGGAATTGGGCTCTAATACGTTTTTCGTCGTGTGCCTGTCGGAGAGCACTTGTTTTGACAGGTAATGGCGCTGCATGTCTCCGCACCCCCGTAGACGGAGAAGCATAAACTAGACTTTAGACTTATCAGTTTGTCGTGGTTTTCGATAAAAACAAATTAAAGGGTGAGGCGGGCACTTTTTTTTGGCACTCATTTTCATGGTAATTTGGGGAGCAAAACTTACAGAAAGGTCCCCTAAAGTTGGAAAGTTTGATAGATGGATAATTTTTCCCAATCCTTATCTCAAAATCCGATATGGCTTCTGACGTAAAAAAACAAAAAAACAAAACAAAAGCAGTTTAGTAAAGAACAGATTCTTAAGTAAATCTTTTTTTACATTTAATACCATACACCATTCTTCGGTTATATATGTTATCGTTCCATTTGCATCAGCTTCTACAGAGTTTTAAAAAGTTCCTAATGAAGCAAATCTCCAGTCAATAACTCATCACTTAGCGTTGGCTAATCTAAAGAGATGTTTTAAACTTGTTACATTAAAGGCAGGGTGTAAGATTTCAATTTAAAACACTTTTTTAAAAACTGCAACCTATGAGTTACGAGTTCTTAAACTTGACCGAGTAATTTGCATTCTTTCTATAGCGAGAAACCCTGGGAAAACCTTATCCAATCAACTTCCACGGCCCGTCCATGATAAGCAAAGCTTCCGTGTTCCAGCACCTCCCCCTCTGCGCGTCCCCTTCGTAAAATTGTTGTAACAGACATTTAAGTAATATTTCTGAGTAGAAATCATTTGTGTTCAACAGCTAAAACACACTTTTAATTCTCCAGGGATATTTTTAGGCTATAACTGGACTATAAGTTAACTAGTAAACAATTATGAATGACACTCTGCTCGTCTGCTTTGTCCTTCCAGGTGAAAAAGAACTGGTTTGTGATTAAGGCATATAATCTATTCTGACAAGGTGACCTGTAAATCGTTACCCTGACAACCACAGCGAAGGTGTGCCATTCATTAGCAAACAACTGCCTCAGGCTTCAGATGCTCCGCTTGCTAGCAAGTTTCACTTTAGCGTTAGTCGCTAAGATAGTCAGAGCATTGAATTAGGCTGAAATGGTTTAAAAGTCCATTCGAACAAGATAGCATGTTACTGTTCTAAAAAAAAAAAAAAAAGAACAACAGTGAAGGTTATGGCTCCGAAACACACTTCATCGAGCAAAAAATCTATACCACAGTTCTGAAATTTTAGTAAGATTAAATTTTCCCTCGTAATATAACTCGCTAAACATTGCCGTTCCTCTTGACACTACATGCAACAAATGAAAATAACAGGTGCCCAGAATATTATCAACCGTTATATTGTAATCAACATGTTTTGGTAGCATGATCATAACAAAGCAGTAAATGTTGTCAGGACTCAACCCTTTTGGAGAATTCCATTCCATGCTCAATTACCATTTCAAGTAACTCAATTCTTGAGGTTTAATACATCCTTTTTTCACGGTGTTTTTGTGTAGATGCAAACAAGATATTTTCTCAAAATGACAGGATGTATAATTTAAAGACACAGACTATGTTGGGCGTGTTTTGACCGTCCCGACCTCTCCGCAGGCCAGCACCGATGCTGGGAGCGGCGGCGTGCTCACCCCCCACCACGTCCGAGCACACTCCTCCCCAGCCTCCCTGCAGCTGGGAGCCGTTTCTGGTAGCTCCCTCTCTGGAATGGCATCGGCGGGTGCCTCTCCTCAACATCTCCGTCAATCTTCGTATGAGATTCCTGACGACATGCCCCTGCCAGCAGGGTGGGAGATGGCTAAGACTCCATCTGGCCAGAGATACTTTCTTAAGTAAGTTTGCTTGGAGCAAGTTTCCTACCTTTGCAATTTTCAAGCTGAATTTGAACATCGTTATAGAAAACTTTATTGCTTTAAAATGTTTTAAGACACTACAGTATATTTAAATATTTTTTTACTTGACAAAAAAAATTGATATTCAGTTTCTCCCTTTTTTGACACTGACCAATGTTTTGTCTTAACTGGGGGTTCCTATACTATAACACTGTATCAGCATATTATCTTAAATGTACGTAGCTGTATTATTTGTATCTCAGTATATATTTCTTGGACACGCCTACATCTGTGGTTGTTAATAAACTCCATATGTTGCTGGGAACTTTTTTTTTAATTAAAAGCAGTTTTCTGATGCACTAAGCTAACTTTAACTAAAAGTTTGCACTAAGCTAACTTTAGCTTAGTGCAAACTTTTAGTTTACTTTCTGATTTCTTGGCTTTGCTTGGCTTCAAATCAGTTTGCTTTGAAGGTCTTAAAATGTATTGATTAGCGTTTCAGCTGCTTTCTGCGTTGCGTCCAAGAGCTGTCTCGGCTTATATGAGCACAGAGTGCAGTGATAGCGTTTGCATTCTCTCTTTCACTGGAGACTTAACTGTAAAAGGTGACATGTACTTTGTAAAAACCCATTTGTTTTTTTTTGTGGGTTTTTTTGCAACATGCACTGTTCATCTTGATAGGCAGGTTTGGCACAAAGAATCCCAAAGCGCTGTCCAGCAAATTGTTTAAAAATTCTTTTGATTGGATTAGGACATGCTTAAAATTTGTGTTGTTGTTGTTAGCAACAATTGATGTTGTTATAGGTTGCCAGTACTTTGGTAGTAAGGACATGACAGGAGATCCATTTTAGGTGAGGTGAGGGTACACAATATTTGATTCACAAAAACAACAATGAATCGCAAACAAAAATGTGTTGTTTTTTTTCAAGATCAAGATTTTATAACTCACAGTGATTTAAAGATTCTGATGTATTTAGAATATTCCAGTTCAGTTTTCACTGTGGTGTTTATCTCTGTCTATTTCGTTTAAAAAAGAAACTCGACAAATGTTTGATTCCAAAAATAATGAAAGTACGCTTTTTGTTTTCACAGATAAAGTTTCCAAAATCTTAAACAGTTGGTTTCTTTTTTGGCTTTCAAATTTTATCTAGCTGAAACAATTTTTAATCTGAACTAAAGATGATTATATAGTCTTTACTTAATTTAATCAGAAAGAAAGAAGAATTAACTCAAAGACAAGCTTTGAAGTGGATGCCAAATTTTGCATCTACAGCAGCTAAGAGCAGCTGAGGTATTTTCTCTCTGAAAGTGGAGAAAACAGGTATAAAAATATAATTTTTGAAAAACGTTATTTTCTCTGAAAAATCACAAAGATGATATTGTTCAATAACTTTTTGAGGTTAGACCAAGGTGTGCAGAAACTTGTCATGATAACAACGTGTTGAATATTACAATTTTGTCACAGGGTTTAACATTTTTACCTCTCAGTAACGATCTCCCTGACTCTGTCATACTCCAGTTCTCCTCTATGCATTGTGCTGACAATAACATTCAAATCAGCTACAGTGCACAATAGCGGTCAGTGTGCTCAGACAGAGACAATTGCAAAAGTTAGATTTTAGGTTATTAAATTTGGTGGCGTCTGCATGCAAGAGAAGTCTTAAGGGACCTCTGCTGGATGTGGAGTTCCTTTTCTTGGTCTCAGGTTTCAGTAGAAACAATGGACCACTGTAGTTCCCCCAGACAGCAAAGGACAGACAGTCCCGCTATGCTCATCTGCTAACCCACCGTTCTTCTCCATGTCACAGATTCAAAGTAAACCTGAAGCTAGCAGGTACGCAAGAACATTTCCGTTTGTACCAACAGAACTAAAATGTATAAATGGAGTAGGAAGGTTTTTTTTTTTTTTTCCTTATTTATGAGTTGTTTGAATGACTTGCTGTGTGTAGCTCTGTGTACAGATCATTTGAATTATTCATAAAAAATGATGTAATATCAACAATTTATGTTAATAGAAACCAGCCTTTGTGAAATCTTCCAGAGCTTTTCGAGAGCCATGCAGCTTATGTTTAGAGAAGATGTGAGCGTGGTAGATATCATCCGTGCTCCTTTCCATCCATCCATCCATCCATTTTCTTAACCGCTTATCCAATTCAGGGTCACGGGGGAGCTGGAGCCTATCCCAGCAATTATCAGGCGTTAGGCAGGGTACACTCTGAACAGGACGCCAGTCTGTTGCAGGGCCAACACAGAGAGACAGACAACCATTCACACTCACATTCATTCCTAGGGACAATTTAGAGTGATCAATTCACCTATCATGCATGTTTTTGGACTGTGGGAGGAAGCCGGAGTACCCGGAGAGAACCCACGCATACACGGGGAGAACATGCAAACTCCATGCAGAAAGACCCTGGGCCGGGATACGAACCCACGACCTTCTTGCTGCAAGGCAACAGCGCTAACCACTGCGCCACCGTGCAGCCCTCCGTGCTCCTTTAACAGGCAAAATTTTACGGGTTCTTAGAACTGTTATTCAGAAACACAACAATTTGGGTGGGGGAGAAAACATTATATCTTCAAATTTATTCAGATCAGAAAAGAGCTTTCATTACCAGATGTTTTAAGGTCATATATCTGGAGAACATCTGGTCCTTTTTTTCCAAAGAGGTTCTTTTAAAACTGTGAAATCTAAAAAAAAGAGTACCTGAAATAAGGGATTACCCTTTAAAACATAATCTAAAGTCCTCTTAACAATTATGTAGTTTTTTCACTTATGTTTTATGGAAATGTCTCTTTTTTTCATAGCCCTTTAACTTTTTTACATTGGACTATTTCACCTTCAGAATGATAAATATTTTTATACAGCTTATAAATCTTGTAAAAAAAAAAGAGTGACTGTTGAATGCAAGCTGTAAGAATGACCATTTGCGGTTTCCTACAAGTCCTTTAGGCGACCTGGCATGTATGGGAAGGAAGATGCCTCTGATCTGGTGAAATCCAAACTAAACCTTTTGGCCTTCAGTAATAATATATATGCTGGAATGTCACACAGAATATTCTTCTGAATATATAATCCCCCATGGTGAAACATGGCGGAGGCAGCATCATGCTGCACGAATCCGGCAGGTACAGAAAAGGTGGTCAGATTTAAAAATTGATGGAGAGCAAGACAGGAGGATTTAAAACCTGAGACTGGGACAGAGATTTTCCTTCCAACAGCTCCAAATATGCAGAGAGACAGTTTGATAGTTGATGCTCATGGACATTCTCCATCCAAACTGACAAAGCTTGAGAAGAGAAAAATGCCTCCATCTATAAGTGCGAAGCCTAAAGAGTAGCGGCAAAGGTTAGCTCTACAAAGTATTGGCTCAATCATAAAATCTAGAAAAATACACAGAAATGTTCGATGGGTGTGGATACTTTTGTAAGGCAGTGTCATTTCATATTATTTCTGGACCTGCACAGTAATTGAAATTTCATCAAAAGGTTGCATCAGAATATTAGTGTGTGCAATATAAAAAAGAAATGATGCAACATTGAGCAGACTGTCCTATATGCCCTAAGATATGAAAACTGAACTTTCCCTAAAATGTAATCGTGATCAAAGAGTAGACAAGCTTTAGCTGCCTGAATCTAATCTGCAAGACCGTTCAGCACACAGCCTTTTGGAATCATGTGACATGGGCAACAGTGGCAAAACATGTTGAAAGATGGTAAAATATTTAACTTATGACTTATTTTCTGTAGAGAGTCCAGGATTTTGAAACAGTTGTGATTTAATAGGAATAAATGTTGAACAAGCTTTAAATTTGATTTGATTTTTGACAGACTTCTCCTGGAAGAGGGAAATTTACACTTATAGCTATCTAAATCATATTGTCTTGCTTATAGTGAGAGTTTGATAAGTAATTTGTAGTGAGAATAGGACGAAAAGTTTGCCAAAAGCAAGTATAAAGGGGCTCATGTGGAGGTTTTCACATTTATGTAGGCTGGTCAAGTCACTGGTTTCCTCTTGATGTGAGTGTACTCAACTTCTTTGTGAAATCTCATACTGTGTCTAATTTATGTCATGTTATCCTTGTGTGCTATGAATTTTTTCCCTACCTTCAATTTTAATATTGGCTCACAAAATACAGGATTTGTTTTGCACAATATGCGTGCACATCATAGTCTCCTTTTTGTTGTTGTTGTTTTGTTTTCTTCTTAATTGGACTGTCCGACTGCACCTTAGCTTTTGTTTTGAAACTGAACGGTTAACAGTCAGCTCTGCTGCAGGATTATGTGGAAGGAGCGTCCTAAACTGTATTGTTTTTAATGTACTGTAGGAAGAAGGGTCAGAGTACAAGTCAGTATGAGTCAGTATTTACCAGTGGGCTGTAGGGCTGAATATGAATACACCTATTAAGACAGAGCTTATATATATATTATGATGCACAATATGGAATAATAAAAAAGTCACAGTATTGGTCATATTTCAATATAAAGCAATAATAGAGAGGTTTCCCAGTCTTTCATTCATTGATTGGAGCACATGTTTAAATCTAATGCTGCGTTCAGACCGCATTCATTGGATACGTTGAGCAACGCATTACAACGGATGAAGTTTGACGCATGTCCTAAAAAGCATGCAACTCTTGCATCTGAGGAAAAAAGAACGCGTGGGCGGGGCTTCTTCTGTTGCCGTACGTTCTGAACTATGGCGGATAGTATCGAGAGAGTGGCTTGGCTTTATTTGCTTTGGCTACATCAGCGCAATTTGTGGGTTCACCCCATTATTCAGGTGCGTTCTGAGTTTGGGGAGTTTAACCATTTGCTCCAGGAGCTAACGACACGGGCAACTACTACGCTGAGAAAAGACTTGATAACTTTCCCGACACCCCGATCTCTTCAGCAATCTTCATACAAGCAAGGTCCTTTACATTCCCGTCTCTATACAAATACGAGAACGGATCATAAAGTTCTCTTCGATTGCAGACGACCACATTCAGCTTGTCTTCCATTGTTGAAAATGTTTTTTCTTATCACGCTTCATTCAAGATACGTGTATGGTGACATCACTACAGTGAGACGCTCTGGTTGTTCGCCGCACTGCGTTAACTGCTTTGGGTCCGTCAAAAGTTCAGCTTGCTTTAAACCCTTTAACCCTTTAAACAGACCATAATAGCCACTATGTACTTCCAGCTGTTCGCCATGAATTATTGCCATTATATAACCCCATTTCCTTATGGCAAACTGTTACAAAACAAAGTTGCATTAAGTCATTGTCTGTTAAAGCAGATATGAAATGTTTAAGGTGTGTACAAATGGGATATTTGGTGGACTCATACCCATCTTGTTTTTGTGGCCGCTTTTCATTGTTTGTATAGTTTTAGTAAAGTTTTCACCTTCCATTAATGTGTTTTCTGATAATTTAACATACGAAGCTATAGGAACAGCATTCTGGATATTTTGCTTCCCTAAGCACTGAGTGATTATAGTTATGATAAAACACGAGTTTTCTTATTTTAAAATGGCCGTTGTCTTTAGCATCTTTGATTAAAAGTTAGCGAGCTTAGAGCAGCTAGCATTGCAAAAACGTCAGTCTTCATTAAAGTTGGGTATCGATTCAAATGTCGAGAATCGTTTTAATTCAGAAGATTTAAAATCGATTATAAACTTTCGTTTGCTGTCTGAAGTAGCATCTATATTCTGTTGTTGAAAACCACAGAATACAACATATCCTTGTGAATGAAGCTTGCAATCGCCTGGTAGTTGTAGTGTTTGCCTGAGCCTCACCTGTTGCCTCCCAGTAGACGGCTATAGTATGTGGCGCTTGACCCTAACTATTAGAGTTCCTAAAGGTTACCAACATTTCCAAATCAGGCTTGTTCAATAAAGATTGAAATTTGAAAGCTCTGAGACACAAACCCGTGCACATTTGCTGTGCACCTTTCAGCCTTCATGTTCTCTGCTAGAAACCTTACTCTCTCTGGCTCACAGCCTGAATGAATCCGAAGCATGTCTTCACATGTTATAGAAAGTACACTTCCCATTTAATTAAATTGCTTCTTGCATCGCTGTGCTTCCTCAGAATTTCAACCCCTCACTGGTTATGAAAATAGGTAACTTTTTCAATCCATTGTAATAACATTTACACTAGGGAGGGCTGTTGTCAACGCAACCTGGCATTACTTGTGGACAAAGTTTCGTAATGGTCAGTCACTGATTGGGCCAATGAGGCTAAAGATTGTCCCTTTTCAGATAGCGGTTGACTTCTCTATGCTTCTTTGACACATGGTTAAATCAAATCATCCCATGGCAGGAGACTTCTTTTATTATCCCGAAAAGTGTCAAACAACCAAATCAGCAATAGTGCGAAACAGTGTTCAAATGATATGATCAGTACCCTGGTAAAACTCATACAGAAGTAGTTCAACATACAAAGTAAAAAAATGTTTACAACTTTTTACCATGCATAACCAGCTGTATAAAATAGTGATAATTTAGTTACATGTTTTATTAGAAAGTAATTTAGCTTTATCGGAGAATACACGGTAATGTATTCTAACGGCACAGAACGTTTTTTTTTTTCTGCTGGACTTCAGAGAGTTCAGTTAAGATCTCCTGTTTCAGCTGGTGTGTTATGCAACCACAGTAGCTGTTCCAACCAGAGATTTGTGTCTGAGGACGGAAAACGGCAAGAGACGTCCTCCAAAACAGCACACATCACAGAGCAATCTACTCGCTCTGAAACAAAGGTGGCCTTGCCTCGGAGGAGCTCCTGGAAAACACGATCCTATTTATAAACCAGGGGTGTCTTGACTAAGACGTGTTGCAGGGAGAGTAAATCAGCCAGCCGGGTTTTCGGCAGTGGGCGGGCTACCGGGTTTGCTTGAGCTGGTGGGGGTGGGGGAGTTAAGGCAGCTAGGGAGGCCTAGCTAGGAGCGGTCTCACATTTCACTCCTCTGACTGCTGTTGTCCGGAGAGGTGAATCAACTCCTACTGAAAGTTTTTTATTTATTTTTTTTAAGATGTGGTTTCTCCTTCTTTCTCAGTGGTTTAATAGTACACTGTGGGGAATTTCCTTCCGAGAGTTTCTGCAGCCCAGGAGATTTCTCCATCCCGCCGCACTTTTTAAAGGTCCGTCTCCCGTTTTGGTAGTGAATGGAGCCATGGCTCTGTGAGGAGGCCTCTTTTGTGTCGGTGGAGTTAAATGGCAGCCATGTGGCGATGACTAGAAGACGGGCCAGTAGAAACTCTGGCCCTCTCTTTGTCCCAGCAGTGTAACAGTGATCTTTATTCAGACCACAGGCCTGTTGAGACTCATGTGAGCCTTCCCAAAATAGACAAATGGTTGACATGCAGCTTAAAGACGGCAGTGGAAGGGAAGAGCAGCAGCTTTGTTGAGACATTTGGCCACAGTCTCTACACCTGAAAACTTCCAATCAACCAGCCCTGCCAGTGCTTTCTCTTTTTTTATCAGTGTAGCGCTGAAACAATCATCATTTAAATGGTTGATCTCTGTGAAACAAAAACTTGTCACCTGGTTGAAAAACCTTCCCTAAGACAAGCGAAGCAAAACAGCATTGCCAGGAATCAGTGGTTTCTGTCCTGGTGGAAATAGGCGTTAAGTATGAGCTGATATGCTGAAACATTTTATTTTTTCTCGTCTATTAAATAAAAACAAAGGCTTGAAGACTGTCAACAAAGTCTGTTGACCTCCTGCCTTTGATTTGTGGCTGCGGGGGCACTGAGGTTGGGTCACCTTGCTTGGTGCTGGAACAGGGGGTTGGGGGCTGCTCTTCAGGGCCGGTTCATAAACTAATAAAGGTTTCTAATTTAGACACACCGGCAAACTTAGCTGGGTAATCACTGTTTCCGGGGCTTATTAAATGCAGCTTTGAAAAGGCCTTTTAGTCCGTGGGAAGTCAGCCCTAAGCAGAGGAAAGCTTTGAGGGAGAGGCTATTGTGTGCCCTCAGGGGCAGGTAGAGCTCTATGTTGATGGACACTTTTGTCTTTTCACACTTGGATTTCTAAATGTTTTTATGGTCCTGGTTTCCCTCCCACAGAGGAGGAGGAACGAGTCCTCCTTTTTAAAAAGTGTTTAAACAGCGACAAAAACTGATCAAATAAATTACTGTAATGTGGTTTGATGATTTTGTTCTTTCACCACATGTTTGTTTTTCGTGCTGTTTTTTTGTGCTGTTTTTTCTTTGGAACCCAGACACTGCCGCCTTATTTAATAAAGTTTACCTTTTTTTATTGCTTTTTAATTTCTTGATGCACCTCTATGTATAAACTTACATGGAAATAACTAATATTAACTGAAGTTTTTTTGTTTATTTTGCGAATTAAAATAGGCATTGTTATGCTGTTACAAATGAAGGAATACAGGGTTTTCTTTCTGTGTGAAATTTCTCAAAATTACTGAATTTTCAAAATAATTTTGTGTTGCATAATTTTTTTGAACCAATCTTGTTGCACATTTGAAAAAGACCTTAATATATTGGATCCCCGGTATTGTGGTCGTGAAGGACTGCTAATAAATGAGACCTCCTTCTAAAACACATATAATTCACAAATTAATACCTCAAACACCAAATATAATCTAATATGCATTAATACACACAGTGGAAACCAAATTAGTATTACCACTGAAGCCAGCATCTACAGTTTTTAAGTCTGTTCTTGGGGGTAAAGCCAATGTCCTAGATTGGCTCCTTTGTAAATGGCAGCCCGTAGAATGTTAAGTAGTACTATACTAGGTGTTTCAGCTACCTAAGATGAATTTTCTTCAGAATACTTCAGAAGAATCCGCAAATAGGCTAATTTTCCAAAAAATACTTTGCATTTGCATTTCACAGAAAAATCCACAAATGGTTTTTTCATTTTTCTGCTGATACGATGCACAGCATTTTGTTCAGACTATAACTGTACTCAATCCATAATTTGGTTTCCACATTCAGCTCTGTTTAAAGCAACGGCCAAGTGGTAGGTCACAAGTGGCACTGGGAAGACTGGTCTGTAAGCCTGTGTGAAGCTCTCATTTGGAGCAACTTTGTGTTTGACAAACTTTTGGTTTATTGACCACACACAGACAAGAACCTTCCTGTTCAACTGTGGCCTGTCAGCTCGGTACACAAACGGGACTGTGAGAAAGTCAGGCGAGTGTTTACCAAAGTCTTGATGTAACACCTCTGTTTCAGACATCAATCCCTCCACTGTCGCCAAGGGCATCTCCACAGAGATGCAGTATCTGCGAAGTGGATTCTCCAAGGTTGAGCTTAGCATTCCTAAAAATACTCAGCCTACAGCAGAGGACAATTGTGCAGCAGAAACAGAACTTTTTTTTAATATATATAAAGCGTAATATGTTGTAATATTTATACACTAAATAATTGCAAATATTTTTATTTAATCTCTTGCATAATATTTTTTCTCATTAATTGACAATTATAACCCTAAAACAGCACTTTCTGTAGTTTCTTGTATTTTGAACTAATCCTGGAGAATGAACAGCTTGGGTCCTGATACTTTGTTGATTGGTTTCTTCATTACTACGTTTAATGAAACAAGCCATCCTTCAAAGAGAAACTTAAAGCCACAGCAGGGTCATAGAGGTCAGTTAAATAATCTCCCTTGATGATGTCCTGCTGATAGAGAGGCAGCCAGGCATCCCTAGTCAACCAGCGAGGAGGTGGCCATCCTCATCTCTGACTGATTACATCTGGCCTCCCTCGGTGTACTCGGCACTCATCCGCCCAACCACCTTCCAAGCCTAGACTCCCGGGGTGGAGCTCCTGTGGCCTGAGGAGTCCATTTTTAACATTTTGACAACTCAGCTGTGGGAGTGTTTCGTCATTTATCTGCACTTTCAAGGCCTCACTCCTGTGTTCTACACCAGCGAAACCCACATATTAAGATTTGTCAGAGGAGCATACATTCAATCTGGTTTTAAATTGCCTTAAACCCTGAATAGGATTTATTTCTGTCCACACCACAATTATTAAAACTGAATGTAACCAAGATGTTTACCCTTCATTTGATGGGGTTTGATGGGGTTTTCCAAGCACTAGTACTTTTATCAGAACTTTCAACATGAAAGGGTAAATAGGATAGGGACTGCATCCTTGACAGTGGAGAAAGAGTATGAACATTTTAAGCCAAAATTAAGTGGAGTATGTATAGAACAGAGAATCAGAAACAGCATTGTGACAATTATGCCAAATATACCCAGGCTATAAGTGAAAGACAATTTGAACAGATTAAGAGTCCAACACATTATCTTTTGTTTAGTAACAAATGTTAGGAGCTGTAGGTAATAGTTGTAGTTTGACAGAACCTTAATTACCGGCCAAAGAAATGCAGACGTTTTACTGGCCTAGAGTCCAAACCCAGGATTGCACAAGTGATCAGTTTAATTAAATTAAAGGAGTTATTTTAAAGATGTTGGAAACTTAAATGGAATAGTGAAGTTTCATTGTAGGGTAATTACTATGCCAGTTCAATTCAAAACAATTTCCCTAATCCCAAAGGGATGCAGGTTTCTTCAAACAATTGTTGTAGATGTCGATGGCTGTGGGCAGGAAGGATTTCCGGTAGTGGACAGTATTACAGCGGCTTAGAAAAAGCCTCTGACGGAAGACACTTTTGTTAAACAAAAGTTTCATGAAGAAGATGCTCCAGGTTGCCCTGAGAATCCTCTCTGTTTTTGGTTTTCTTTGTGGCCATCTGGCCATTTAATTTTGATTTCATAAAGAACTGGGTGACAATGTAGGCTTGACCTCAGTGTGCTTTCGTTGCACCTCTAAGCCACTATACAAGCTAGTTACAATGCCATAATGATGAGTGTATAGAAGGACTAGGTGGGCTTAAGAGTCTTACACATTGGCGAGAGACAGTCAGTCTGAAGATGTTTCCATGATATTTAGAATGGGAGATGCCAGATACACATTTTATTTGTACCACTCTGCTACTTAAGTCTTGTGGTACTGGCTTCATTTATTAAAGCTCAAATCTTAATGAGAAACTGTTGCCCTAATAATGATTTATGAATGACTTTTGGCTGTTTAGAGGGGCTTGTTTTTGTAGCCATATTGCATAACTATTTTATGAAAAGAGCAATAGTCTCTTCTTGAAGTCTGTTTTATTTATTAGCCCCAGTACATTGGTTCCTATGTAATCGTTTGACTTTTTAGTTTAAAGGACAACCTTTAAAAGTCATCACAAAGGTTTCCTACCCCAAGAACGACTAGCAAAAACTGTAAGTGATGATATTCATAACTTTGGTCTGACCTAGCATCTCAAACAACCAACACACAATCGAGGAAACACTCTGGACTTAATTATCAGCAAGGGTTTAAATATCTCCAACATATCTCTAAATGACGTTGCATTATCTGACTACTTCTCTGTTATCTTTGAAAGTACCATTGCTACTAAGCTATCTAGCCAAAGTGACGGCATTACAAAAAAAGTGTTTTCTCAGGAACAGTTTAGATGAAACTTTTAAACAAATTTACTCTCCCACCTCACTCCCATGACCCTTCATTCTCCAACACAAACTTAGTAAGAAAGCTGGTAGACAATTCTTGAAAATTTCAGACATCATAAGGGCTTGCCTTTATTTCAATCAATCGATCACTCAAACTTTATTTATAAAGCACTTTTACACACTACATGGCTTCTCAAAGTGCTTTACAGATTAAAATGACCCCACATAGTCATCCCTCTCCTTACCAAACAGTATTTGAAACAGTAGAGAGACTACAGTAGCTAATGCTCCAGTGATATTAGCCCTTGAACTAAGTTCCACCAGGGTTTCCAATGAATTTTCCAGCTTTTTTACTGAAAGGATTCGGACAATTAGAAAGTCAATCTTTAACTCGGTACCAAACCCAACACCAATCTGGAGAAAATGACTGCATTCAATAAATTTAACCAAAAAAAAAACAATGAGTCTACTCTTACACACATGTTGCATATGGCATGATGTCATCTCAGCTCCTCATAATAATAATAATAATATAAAGATTTATTAGATGTTTTATGTTTTTGTCCTCTTTCTCTTCCTTCTTTATGAGATATTGGAATGGCTAAAATCAGTATTGGCAGATCCAAACTTTACAAAAACCTATTTAAAGCAGAATTTCCACTGGTGCACATCTAAAATGAGAAATTCATTCAATCTATTCACATTCACAAACACACATTTATGTCATCTGCCTTGGATGGATTTTTCATAAAGGTGCAGTTGCAGTCTTGCCAAGCTTCTGATTCCATCTGAGACATGTAAAGGCAACAGGGAGCAGTTGTGACTGTTGCACGCAGTGTTCATCAGCAATTCCTAACAGCAACTGGTGGCCTCCAGCAGCCCCAACAGTTGCCATGACATTGTTTTGTTTTATGTTTCACCCACGGGACGTGCTATATAACTGGCCATATACGGAACGGTTCCGGGCAGCTATGATTGAATGGATTATCTTTCTGTTTTAAAAGCTGGTGATGAATTAATGATTCCTGGTAACTAATTAACCAGTTTCCTCAGTTCCCACATTTGGGCTCTTTGAATACAGTGCAGTATTGAGCTGGAAGCTCTAATAACGTCTGGATTTCATCACAGACTTGAGATTATCATTGCCCCCATTTTGAACTGAAGGCTTTGTTTATAAATGTTTCCACAGACTGAGATACAAAAAGTTGGTATCCACACAAATTTTATTTTAAATATTTGCTCTAAGATCTTTGCACAGGTTTGAATAAGAATTCACATGTTTTGGGAGTGTAGAGGTTGTGCTGTTCTTTTTTCTTTCGTTGTTTTTGTGTGTGTGTGTGTGTTTTTTTATAGTCAGACTTCTTATTGACATTAACCCATTCCTTCCCTATCCCAGTGTTTGGCAACCAGTCTTACCTCTCAGTCTTGATTTTTTTGCCTTTTTTTGTAGTTTGTCTTTAGATGGAATGGGGCAGGATAAACACCTTAACCATGACAAAACTACAAGCACTCATATGGCCTGCGAAATGTAGAATATATTCATTCCTAGTCATAATGCACTGTTGTGTTAATCATTTCCTATTATTTGTCATGATCAACAAGTCACAGAATAAAACGAGACAAGCTGCATGGTAAATTACAGGAAATTGAGATTCATAGTTAAAGTTTATATTTTTAAAGAAATGGTCTTAAAATAAGAAAAACAATAATCTAGGAAGTTGAGAGAAGTTAAAAAACAATAACTGTATAAGTCAAGCATTTATTAAATATGTATTTCTTCTGCTACCTGCCATTGGTAGACTGTTAACGATTTCCATTAATAACAAGAAAGAAAAGACAAAGGAGATCATCAACATTTCTTCTTAACAGAAAAAATAGGATGTTATTGATATGAAAATGCTTTATTTTTTGCACCTTTCATACCTTCGCAGTTTTGTATTGTATCAAAAATCATATTTATTCTATGTCCATCTTCAAAAAGTTGTCTTCTAGCCTTGAATATTTTATACCAAGCAGGTGGCAATTTGTACCTGGTTTGACAACTGACAATTTAAAGTAATTTTCTCGACCGTGATCGTAGACTACTGTAAAGGAAGGTCATTGTATGACTAATTAATAAAACCTACTAGCAGGCGGTTATTTAGACTTTTTTTCCTTTAATCAGTAGGCTGAATCTGTCATTTTGAGTCAACTCTCAATAGTATTTTTGCAAAGGTTTCTTTTGATTTTAAGCAATTAACTGAATTTATATGTAAGAGCTGAGCAAATTATGACCATTTATATTACTGTGTTGAACAATAAACTGATATGTCATAGTTAAAGTACATTTAAGCCTCATTTGAAAAGGGTGTGAGGATAAGCTGTATTTCCATTACTTTTTCTCAAAATAAAGAAGATTTCATTATCAATCTCATTGTTTGTTGTTTTTGTCTGTTCATTCTAGAAGTATTTTTTGTTGTATTTAAATTCAGTTACTTTGAATCTGTCTAGAGTCAAAAAGGTTGTGATAAACCTTTATCAGGACGGAAAGGTAACTTTTGTACAAATGGAATTCATTTTCTAAGGATTGCACATGTATCCATGTTCAGTTCCTTAACTGGTATTGGAAACCTATTTTTCCTTTTCTTGTTGTTGCAACTATTTTCCGTGTGACCTGACTTTCTTAAGGGCCAACTTTAGTTTAGTGGCTGCAGTTCACTGTGTGTGTGTGTGTGTTTGAGAGAGGGGGGGGTGCTGGGAGGGGGTTGGTAGGGGATTTGGTAGCTCCTTTGATCAATAAAGCATAAACAAGAGGGGGGCTTCAAAATGGGTTTCATTGTGTCAGGGGGAGGAGTTGCTGAGTCAGGCCCACTCACTCTCTGGTCTGGGATGGAGAGTGGTCAGGCAGGCTAGGATTATTGGACAGGCTAAAAGAAACTTCCAAATCTCTCACTGCACCCAGCTACTCCAGAATCTCACCTAATGGCACTTTGGGATCAAATTAACTCTAGGCAGCCTAACACGTCTGTATAATTGAGTGTTATTAAAGTCTAATAGTACTATTTATGGGCATCAGAAATATAATGTTGTTTAAGCAAGATTATTGCTTGAGAAGTGCAAAATTAAAGCACTATTGTTGTATTGCACAACAAGCTACTGGAGTTTTGTGTCTTTTTTGTTTGAAATGATGGGATGATTGGGGGTGGTGGGTGGGGGAGGCTCTACTAAATAGGATGCTTCAAAAACAAAACAAGTGAATAGTTAGGTTTTAGGTCGTAGCTCAGTCTGCGCCTTTGTCAAGCAGGTGAAAGCTTTGTAAATGTGGCGCCAGATTGTTAAAGCCCCTGACACTCCGTGGTGTCCGAGCCGTTTCCAGGAAAAAGGGACCCCCTGCGTTGAGCCCTGGGACTGACCCTCCCTCAATAGAGAGGGGTCCTGCCTGGGAGAGGAGGGCTTCCTGTATTAGCTTTCCATCTTAATCAAGCAACAAGTGCCAACAAAGCACTAATTATCAATGCCTTCACAGAGTTGCACACAATGCTCCCTCCAACTCCTCCACCCTGTCCCATCCCGTCCCGGTAAAGATAGTCGGAAAATAGATGAAGCAACATTGTCTGACGTTACAATAGCTATTTTGAAACCAATTACAGCCTCTTGGAAGCTTTCGGGATATTTTCTGCTTCCCTTATGTGCTGTCATATTTTTTTTTTCGCCTCATTTATCAAAAGGTCATGTTTACTCATGGGAGGTGGACATTTTTATAAGCTAATTTGAGCTAATAATAAATGGACTCAGGTCATACCTAACAGATCAGGGTTATGTCTGTTTGCATATGGGGTTCCTCAAAGCCCCATTCTTGGACTACTCTTACTTAAAGGGATATTCCACCCCTAAGTAAAGTTTTTCTGCTGCCATATTCCCCAGAGTTAGATAAGGGAGGAAAAAAAGCATTTTGTAAGTAGCCCAGTAATTTCCTTAATCTGGCAGCATTTCGTTTGCTTTAGCTTTAGCTTAGCATAACCAATTTAAGTGAATGGGAAAGCAAACGGTCTGCTGCCAGATCAGGGGAATTATTGGACTGTTTACGAAATGTTTTTTTGTTTTTTTTCTCACTTATCTAACTCTGGGGAATATGGCAATAGACAGATTTCTACTTGAGGGGGGATATCCCTTTAATTTGGCTGTTACAGTACATATATTCATATACAGATTTTTCAGTCACACTGAAAAATCTGTACACACAGGTACCATTAAATAAAGCTGCTTTCGACCTGAGGTCGAAAGCAGAAGGGTTATATGAGTAATTTAGAGCAGAGCGCAGCTTTAAAAAATGACACCAAAACAAAACAGAAAGTACTCCAAACTATTATTAAGCTGTATTATTTGGGAACATTCATGAATTCTCATGCGGCTACTGTAGAAAAAGTAAGATGTACTACACAGCTAATGCATATTTCTACAGGTCCATAACATGCTCTGCACTGAACTGAATGACTCACCTGAAACAATGTCAAGCTAAACTGAAAAGATTAATGATACTAGAGAAGAAGCAGCTGACATTCTCATGGCTGCCAGCAGCATCCAATCAGCATAAACCCCTAATTTTAATATAAGATACAAGTCAGCGGAATCCCTTTTGATGAAAAGGGCTTTTCCTCAACAGCTGTCCATGCTGCATTCAAGTACAGCAGGGAAACTTGGCTGTCAAACTATCAAAACAACTCCATAGTAATTTAAGCATGTTTTAGTTTTAAATATGGGAAAAGTATTGTTCAAAAAGTTTTAAACATTAATACTGACTGTTTTCAAGTAGTTATATTGTTTGTTTGTTTTACTCTATGTCTACTTGTAGTATTTTATGTATTGTTTTTTAAGTCCAATAAAATTTCCTTTCAGTTCTATACTTTAAACTTTTTTTAAGTTAAACATAATGAAATCAAATTAATTAAAATAACTGAAAGGAGGGAATTCAGGACAAAAAGGTTCTTTTGTATAATGCTGATTAAAGTTTTTAAAAAATCCTATGCATATTTCTATTTATTTATCTTGATTAATGTAAATCGAAAACGTATCTAACCATGACTTTAAAACGGCGAGTATGTACCGTTACAGTCCCTACTTAATAAGATGAGTTCAGCAGACGTTAACAACCTGCCTAGTCATTAGCACGGAGATAGTTTGAACTTGGTACTTATAAAATTAAATGTGATGTATTCATTTCTTTTGTCGTCTTTTCTTTTTACAGCCACATTGATAAAACCACCACCTGGCAGGATCCTCGCAAGTCCCTCCTCCAGATGAATCAGCCTGCTCCTCCTAGTTCTGTACCCGTCCAACAACAGAACCTTATGAACCCAGCCAATGGTTTGTATCATACAATCCCCCTCTTTTTTATGAATTTTTTTTTTTTTGATTAAACAAAAAAAGGATCTAAATGGGTTTTCGGACTGCCACTTTTCTACAGCACACAGTAAAAAAAAACAGGTCTCATCTAGTTGCTAGCTGCTGCTGCTCTCAGTTCTGACCATGCAGCTGGAATTTGCCCCAGGTGAGGGAAGACTCGGGCAGACCGTTACATGTCCTCTGTGTTGTTTTGAAGCTCTGACTATCAGATTAGAGCTTCACAAATGACGTTGCCCTACTGTGTCCTGTAGATACAGCTCTGCTTGTTAAGTTGTTGGTAAATCAAAGAAAGCTTTGATGAATCAGAGTTAAGTAAAAATGAATTATGTTTTCTTTATTTTATACACTGTTAACTGGCATCTATCTCATCCCTTAGTTCCATTTAATGTTGGTGTTGCACGGTGAAAGCAGTGTAAGAAAATCGTGTCAGTGTTTTGGTTTGTTATCCCCCAGGACCCCTTCCTGACGGCTGGGAGCAAGCCATAACGCCAGAGGGAGAAATTTACTACATCAACCACAAGAACAAGACCACATCCTGGCTGGACCCACGACTTGAGCCACGCTATGGTGAGTCTCCTAAAGCCAGAAAATGTTTTGAATTTCTTTTATCCTCTTTATTCCATGATTAATAAAAGAAAAATCAGCCACATTTTTTTAGCAAAGGTCACTTTAGTTCAAGCATACAAAATGTTCTTTTGAAACAAAAAATACAGCCTTTGAAGGAAGCCTTGTCAGTGATTTGTTAGGATATAGCTGAAATAACGTGACGGTGTAAGTGGCAATAAGAAATAAGCTATGGATCATCTCACTCGCAACTTGAATTACTCCATTTTATTTAATCTGCTCCAGTAACTATGCTGCTAAATGATTAATTGAAGCAATAGATGAAAAAAACGTTGAAATTTGAATGTATGGAGGGATTATTGGCCTACAACACTGCCCGTTCTACTGCGCGTCGTCTGCAAAAAGAGACGCGATCATGCCTAGTTGTGCTGTTGTTTGCACAAATTAGCTTTGATTAAAAACAGCAAAAGTTCTATAGAACTCCACCAGTTCCCCCTTCTTTCAAGATAAAAAAAAAGATGCCTTAAGTTGCAAGTGATCAGAAGAAGCGATTGGAACGAGCAGATGATTAAAAATGCAACAATCTGCACCATAACTTGTTTTATTGTTAGGTGATAAACTGTTGGAAATACACTGACGACATCACCGACCAACGCCGCAAATGCAAGATAACCACAAATAATAACGATGGGAACCAGAGCTAATTTTAAGGGCCGGCATCTCTTTCCACAGCTAGGTTGCATGCTCATCCCCTGTCTTGATAAACATATTTTTCACCATAAATCCCTACTGGATTATACCTTTCTGGGATTTTAAGATGTTAGAGTCTACTGTCCTGATTGACCATCTACCTTTTTTAAAGTTTTTTTTTTAAATATATATATATAAAAACATAGCCATTTTCTTTTAATTTTTAGTTTTCTTGCCTACAACAGGATACAGCACTATAGAGTTTAGTACCAAGTGGACATTCCTGAAGAGCTCTGAAATTTTGTACTTTTTCATAGTTGTTCCTAACAGCTAGTAACAGATTCTGTTTACAGTGGACACCCTGAGGGTTTGGGTAAGTATTTCAGTTTCCTAAGCTCCCAAGCTTTCTTTTAAATAAAAAAAAAAAATAAAAAAAAGTGAGGAATAGGCAGAAATATTTCATGAATTATTTACGTTCCACGAAAAAAAAAAACTATTAGGTGAGTGTGTGAAAACTGAACCGTGAATAGGCAGGGGGGGTCCACTGTATTTGTTTAGTGTGTGAAGCTTAAACAGGTGCCGAACCCTTCATGCTTCACCATTTGGTCCATTGGCTCTTTTGGTCTTTTTATATTCAGCATTTTGGCCTCAAGACATTTTGTACCCAATATATAGTTCTGCCAGAGAATACAGCATTTTTCAAAGACACAGTAAATACACGCAGTATATGTTGTTCAGAGATCTCAATTAATTTTCAATCATTTGAGAAGAAATTATGTCACAACTTATTTCTAGAGCATGCTTTATCATTATAAGAAGTGACTCATTTCCTCCTGGGTTTCATCATAGTTTATTGGATCCGTCCACATCATTGTGGGCTTTCAGTCAACATTTGTTGGTTCATATCACCCACATACCTCACCTTCAAAATTCCCATCTAACCTTTTGTCTGCCATTTTGGTGTCAGCCCGACAGCTGAGTTAGCCATTAGTCCCTCGGGCCAAGCTGAAGTTTGACAGTTCGGCTTTCAGTGTGCAGCAGCCGGTGTTAGTGACAGGTCCAGGTACATGTGCTAAAGCTTCTCTGCAGCCATGAAAATGAGCAAATCTGCCCCGGGTGTGCTGAGAAGGCTCCCATAGTTCAAAACCTTTCCCCCCATTGTGTCATTCTGAGTCATTTCTGCTTCAGGTGCCATCCTTTCACCGCAGACATGTTTTCCCCTGTGGCAGCACCAGGTTCACGAAAGCCACAGGTGCGAATCGGCATGCAGCACGTGATCCCCTTTAATTTTGGCATTAGCTTTTTGTCGAGGCCGGGTTGTCGCGGGCACAGGGTTTTATGTAAGCGGCGGTGGCGTGCAGAGAGGGCGTACTGGAAAGTTCAAAACAGAGTTGTAAGGGGAGCAGGGCAGCTGGGGAGGGAGATGGCGGCTGCAATCGGCAAAGCTCTTTGAAGATTTGGAAGTCTTGAAAACACTGGGCGGCTGGGCCTCTGAAAGCTGGAGGAGAGTTAGAGAGTCTGTTAACTCATGTGGTGCCACAGGCGCTTTTCCTGCATTGTGTCAAAATTTGGGATAGTTAATAAGTTATTGTTTCAATTTATACCCCTTCATCAAATTACATCATTTTATTTTGCTTCTAGAAGGAAAGTCATATTTCTTATTTCCAGCACTCATACTTCTGATTGTATATTTTAAATTTTTGCATGGAAGTGAATTCCCATGCTTTGTAGGTTTCCCAATTAAAACCTAGGTCCTGTGTTAATGGAGGCTAATTTGAGCTTTGGGAGGAAAAGCGGCCGAGCGCCTTTAACCAAGGATTGTTGCCGGCTGGCTTTCCCCTGTGTGAGGCCCAGCACAGGCACGGCCCCATTTTGCTCAAACCCCAGACAGACTTGAAACTCTGCCAGGCCTCTATTCTGCCGTCCAACTCTTAATCTGTTCCAGACCTTTTCACGGGGTGGGCTGGGCTGGGGTAGGCTGGGAGGGGCGAGTGAAATGATGGGGGGGGGGGGTCACAGGGAAAAAGTCTCCTCTTCAAGGTCCCAAAGAGATTCTCGATTGCAAAAATGAAAGCATAGATTGTCTTTCGTACACAGTCACAGTGAAACTTTTTTTGCTTCTGGATGAGAAGCAAAGTTACACTATTTTGACTTTGAATTTGGAAAAATACTGCAAACTTAACAGCACTCTCAGAATGCAAAAATACAAAAGTCAGAAATAGAAGTTCTGGCTTTTTTTCTTTTTCATTTAATTATTAGATATTCTGCTCACAGGGCTTCACAAAAGCCACACATTTGAACTTTTTCCACATTCAGTCACGTTTACAACAACAATCTTGATCATATTAATTATGATTGATTAAAATGTACGGCATTGCACAAGAAACGGAGAAAAAGAATTGTATCTGGTTTACAATTTCTTTTTTTCACAAATTAAAAAAAGTTTCTGTTGAACTCCCTGAGTCCGCATGTTATAGAACCACCTTCCATTGCAGATACAGCTGTAGGTGTGTTGTGATCCATTTCTTTTCAATCTACAGACTGATATTTTTTTTTTCTCAGTCGTCTTTGGAAAAATAGCTCAGGCTCAATCAGAGTGGATAAAAGGGGTTTTCGGGTATCAGATTGTGTTGCACTTAGAATGCACCATTGAAATACCTTAACATACCTTGGTCTAAACCAGTCTACTGTAGCTCTGGCTATTTGGATACACCGTTTGTCCTGCTGGAAGGAGAAGCAGAGCTCTAGTCTCACCTCGTGTTGCATCTTATCAGGTTTTCTCCCATGGGGTGGCCTGTATTTAGTTCCTTCCCTTTGCAACTCTGCACAGTTTCCTGTCCCTTCTGAATAAAACCCCTGTCATGATTCCACACTCAGCTCCTCTCACTCCCTCAGCATCACCCGCACCTGTCTTCAATCTTCAGCTACTCACCTCACGTCCTTATAACCCGTCACCTCCTTTCAGTCAGCGCCGGATCATTGAAGGACTTCACTACCGATGCCCACCGTATGTTTCCCTGTCATCTTTCTCCTGCTGTCCTGTGCCTCAGTTCCTGCCGTCAGCATCACACTGGTCAGCATTCCACTCCATCTGCACTACCAATAAACAACCTTGCATACTGCTTCTGCGTTTGGGTCCTTCCAGCATACATCCTGACATTCTCCCCCATAGCATCATGCTGTCGTCACTGTGTTTTAATGTAGGGATGATGTGTTTATGTTAATATGTGGAGTTAGTTTTCTACTGTAATACTAGTAGTTTGGCTTGTAGGGTCTATCTGACCAAAATCTTCTCCTTCATATGATTGCTGTGTCTTCCATATGACTCTTTGTAAACCGAAATCAGTCTTTGAGGGGGGAATACAGTCTTCCACCTGAGTTGTGGATCTTTGTCTGATCAATTTGCTCCCTGCCTGGCCTGTTAGCTTAGGTGCGCGGTCATGTCTTGGTAGGTTTGCAGCTCAGACATTCAGTGAGGTGTTCAAAGCTTAGGGTCCAGTTTCATAACCTCACCCTGCTTTAAGCTTCTCACCCACAATGCTGTTTGTTCATTCTTATTTTCTCTGAATTCTTCGCAGAACATAACTTAACATACACTTAAATTCTGGTTAAATTACAAGGTTGACTCTATTAACTAATTAGGTGACTAGAGAAGGCAGCTTATTGCAATGGACTTTACTTCTGAGGTGTTAGGAACAGGTGGTCTGAAAACGAATGCACAGCACATTTTTCAAAGTTGTGTGCATGCTTGTCCGTCTGCTACATAATGATTTGATAATTTGTGTGGGCGTATAACATAAAACACACATGACACAATGTGACTTGTTTTGACAGTGAAAATACTTTTTACTTCTACACACCACACAACAAAGGTGTGTTTCAATCACAGCCAGACTCTTTCTCCACCGGCTTATCTCGACACAAGAAACACAAGTGGCCTTTTCTTAAACTTGTTAAGTCGGCAGAAGACAAATATTTACTAAACCTTCAAAGGCGCAGTGCCCTGGTCACGCCGAGAACTTCCCACAGCTGGCACGCCCTCAGCTTCACCTTCCCCAGGTGATCCTGCGCTGCGTTCTCCCGCCTGAGCGATCCACTGATAAGGCCTCGAGTCGCTGGATCTTTGTGCGGCAGGAGGGCGTGAAGAAGACAAAAGGCAGACCGCATGAACTAGTATCTTATCGGTTCGACTCGCCTACATTCACCACCTGTGTGCGCTGCGGATTGACACCACAGTAACTGGGCACACACACACACGGTCACGTCCTGAATGTTTAAACGGACGGCTCAATCTAAACTATCGCTCTGGACCGAACACTCCTTTTTTCCACCTGCAGTACGTCTCCCACAGATTTAATTTGATATTCTCAGGGTTTGAGAATTGACTCTTCTTAATGTTTTGTCTGTGGGGGAAATCCTTGACTCGGCTTCGGAGGAGAAACTCTGAAGCCCTGAAGGAAAATTCCATTTAAATTTAAATCTGGGGTTAGTGACAGTGTTAAGTTAAAAAAAAACAACTTCAGATTTTCCCTGATAAGACTGATTATGTAATGCTGGTATTATTGTGAAAACACACACACACACTGCTACTTAAAATTTGCATCTCGGTTGTAGACTATATACTGCGTTGCAAAAGTATTCAAAACCTCATAAATGATTTCACATTTCTCACATACAGACCAAAAAACTGTACATCAGAGCATAATTGTAAAGTCGAAGTTCAATACATGATTTTCAACTTCATATTCAAACACTTTTACTTTTATTTCCTGCATAAGATCCAGTTTAACCAGTTTTGCTCAGAGGTCACATGATTACTAATCTCATGATAATTATAATATATTTTTTTATATAATTCCTCAGAGGTTTGTGGACAATATTGAGTAAACTGTATCATGAAGACTAAGTAACACAGCCAAAATGTCAGAAAGGAATTTGTGTTGAAGTTTAGGGATGCA
This sequence comes from Apricaphanius iberus, assembly GCA_028564705.1. Lineage (NCBI taxonomy): Eukaryota > Metazoa > Chordata > Actinopteri > Cyprinodontiformes > Aphaniidae > Apricaphanius > Apricaphanius iberus. Next base: position 302,700 of record JAPXFQ010002407.1, read on the forward strand.
CCGATATGATCATTTGGGCCGAAATCGATATCCAATATTATAATTACTGCTGCTATGGCTAGTAACCAGTTTATCAATATTGTATGTATTATATATTTTCCCCTATCCTTTAGTGATTCACTGACGCACCCCACATTCCTACGCTGCATCACTATCAATGTCACATAACCTAATAAATATCACACATATCATACATTGTTAATATTAGTCCAGTTTTACCAATGAGGCTGATAAAAATGTTTTTAAAAAATGATTGACATTGGTTGATACTAGGGTTGTAACCGGACATTGCATATATCTTTCAGTCTGGCCCCGTCAGTTTAATGCGCCGATTGTGACAAACTGATAAAGCTGGATTCTACCTGAAAACATGCAGAATGTTTATGTGTGGAACTGAGAGAGAGCGCAATGCAGCGCTTCACAGCGCAACTTTAAAAAAAGTGACAAAACAAAAAGGACTCTCAGCTATCACTAAGCTCTGCTTTTTGGGAACATTAATAGTTTCTCATTCACCTACAGTAGGAAAAGAAAGATGAACCAGAACTTTGTCAGTGAATGCATCTTTGACAGCGATAAGGTCCATAACACGCTTGTACTGAACTGAATGACTCAACTGAAACAATGTCATGCTGAATGGCAACCTCACTGATACTAGATAATAACCAACTGATGTCCACATGGCTACCAGTAGCATCCAATCAGCCCAAAGCCCTGATTTTACATGCATCAAAATTTTGTGGAATCCCTGTTGACGAGAAGGGATTTTGCCAACACTTGCCCGTGCTATATTCAAGTACAGGTGGGAAACTAGGTTATTGAAAAATCGAAACAACTCCCAAGTGATTGATGTTTTATTCTCATACATTGGCAAAGTATAATTTAAAAATTTCCGAACATTAACACTGAGTGTTTTCAAGTTTATAGTAATATTACTTTCTACACTAGTTTTTTTGTTCTATTTTAGTTCTGAATAAAAATACAATAAAATCTCCCGTCAGTTCTATCCTTTTTAAGTAATAAAAAATAATCAAATCAAATCAATTTTAGGAAATAAATTTAAAGAATTCAGGAGATATGTTCTTTGTTTTCTTGCTGATCAAAATAAAAAGAACCTCTTGCATATTTGTATATATTTTTTTCTTGATTAAAGTAAAACGTAAGTGAAACGTACCGAGCTGAGTTTTTTTATTTTTTGTACCATTACGTTCCTAGTCGATATAGATGTTGCAGCAAGAGAAATTTATATTATTGCCTTAGTCTGACTGAAATCGTATTTTTCAAATGCATATATAGCTCAACTTAAGTTAAACCGAACTGGACTTTGAGAAGTCAGACTATGGCACCCAGATAATGCGACCGGAGAATCGAATTTCTCTGTCGAGCTTTTAGAAGCCTGACCACTCTCACGTCAAGAAATAAAAAGAACCACAGAAGCAGGAACAGCAACAATAGGCCGAGCAGCAGCAACCAGAGTACCATTATCGAACAGTGCAGTACTTATAAATTGTTCTGTGCTGCAGTGTTGTTGTTGTGTGTTCTTTTTCTCATTGTGCATTTCCTGCTTTTACTGTGTCTGCTTCAATAACTTTAGTATTTGTTTAGTATCTGTGTGACCCTAGTCCGAGGGGAGAATATCAGTGCGAAAGGACGCATGTTGCTATTTAGCATTGGGGAGTGGAAAACACTTCTTTTAATAATTAGATTTTCTGGGTGACATTTAAACTGAAACTTGACCCTCAACTCAGCTAAGCCAACAGTCCGATATCTGCTAAAAGCTTGATTTAGATGTGTATGTAAACATACTGAATTTGATGGTACATGACACATGTGGAAGAAGTGTTCTTGCTGAATGCGAAATGCTATGTCTGGTAGAAAACAACATCTCAGAACACATTATCAAAATTCAAACTCAGTTCAAAAATGCTTGATCGATCCCAGAGCGAAATTAAGTCATTCCTATGGTGAAACATGGTGGCGGCCGCATCATGGTGTGGGATGCTTTTCTTTAGCTGGGACAAAGAAGCTGGTCAAAGTTTATGCGAAGATGGACTGATATAAACACTGTACAATCCTGGAAGAAAGGCTGTTCCTTGTAGTAAAGGATTTGAGGCCAAGGCAGATGTTTACCTTCTAGTAAGACAAAAACCAGAACCTTCCAGCTGTGGCTACAGGGGAGTCATTTAGAAAAAAACATACTCATGTTGGAGTGGCCCAGTCAAAGTCCTGACTAATAGTGGGTGATATAAGTGGTATGAGGTAGAATTTATATAAATTTAGCCAATGGTAGAGATTTTGATTATACCAGCCCATGCGATTGTGCATATTAGTGATATCAATTTTGCCTATGTGGTTTGTACCAGGTATGCATGCTGATTTCCGGTGTTTATATTCATACTAGATATCGTTGTATAACATTTAGCTTATAATTTATTTTTATTACATAATATATTTAGGATTTTTTTACATTCATCTTTATGTTATGAGAATTTTTGTGCTGCACTTTTTGGAAAAAAGTTAAGTATTTATTTTTTTCTAAATGCATTTTTCAAGGAAAATGTTATTTAAATTGCATTCTATACTTCTTTGAATTTATTCGCTGGTATGTAAGAATGTTCAAAAATAGTAACTTCAACATATATAAACAGAAGAAAATAATATATTTCAGTAAATATTGTTACTGCCAGAGATGCACCGATATATGGTATCGGGGCCAATTCCGTTCATTTCAGTATCTGTTCAAGTTAACCGATGCTATGAACTGATACTTTTAAGGTGTAAACCCTGCAATATTTCAAAGAAAATGTCTGGTTTTCACAGTTTTGTGGTCATTTTGATCAATATTTAATCTAATTCATCATCATTTGTTGTAATAAACGGAGAAGAAAATAAAAGCTAAAGAGGTATCGATATTGGTACTTGGTATCGGCAAGTACTCAAATCCAAGTATTGGTATTGTATCGGTTTCAAAAACGTGGTATTGTTGCATTCCTAGTTGCTGCACATGCTTCAGATTATATTGGAATATAGATTTCAGGCCATTTCGCCCATTCAAAGTTCTGACCTAAATCCATTGAAGAATATTTGGCATGAGTCTTTCTGTTCACATCCAATCTGACTGAGTTTGAAATATTGTGTAAAGAAGACATAAATTGATCTGAAGATACACGAGGCTGAGAAAAACGTTGAAAGTATGCTTTTGTAAAGTGGTATGAGCACTTTTGCAAGGGGGTGTGTTCTGTTTTGGTGTCTGTAAATCACAATTGTAGAATGTTCTAGATTGATGGAGTTTACAATTGACTGTAAAAGTGCAGTCGCAGTATATCGATTACCTCCCAACAGTTTAATATATCTCTTCTTCAAAGCTAGGCTCCTGACAAATGCAGTGCTTTTGACAAGAATCATCTGCAGCAGGAGAGCAGTTAAGAGTGCCGGAAAGGTCCGGCCTCCAAAGGACTCTGTATCTGTACCAGATAAGAAGCAGAGAGATGCAACAATAATGTGTGGGAGTGGTTAGGCCGCTCTGTCGGTCTGTGTTTGTTTATGTTCCCGTGGGTGAGGTTCCTGCGTGGACCCAGATAAAAGAGGGGGTTGGGAGCAGTGCAGGGTGGGGCCTTCAGAGATTCCCAGGGAGAGCCCTGAGCTACAGTTCATTCAGCTCATGCAGGAGTGTAAACAGACAGTGATTGAATGGTGATGAGAAAGGTGCCGGGGAGGGCAGGACAGAAACGCGGCCCCGCATGAAAACTGTGCCACTATCAAGCTTTTTTGTTTTTGGTTGCCACTTGAAGCACACAAAAGCAAACGGCTCTCCTCATTGGTCGCATAACTGGAACTCCCCTGTTCTCTACTATGATGATAAACCGTGTGACCTACTTCGCACGCATAGATTGGGGCTTTGCTTTTGCTGCCGTATGTTTATTAGGCCCACCCCCACCACAGCTAAGAATAACAAAGATTTCACCGGGGGAACAGCTGTGTTTTCATCACAAACACATTTGCTATTGTAAACACCTAGCTCGCATGCTAAAGCACAATGCGGTGACATTCGTCGCGTGAAAGAAACTCAAGTTAATAGTGGTTCTGTGTTTACACAAGCCGACACAGGTCTGTATCACTGAGTACTATCAGATTTATTCGATCAGCTGACGAGGAGCCGACAGGAGAAGGAGGGTGGCCAGTGATCAGGGATGATCTGAGACTTGTGGAAGAGGAAACAAAAGTTAGAATGAAAGGATAAGTCATGCCTGATGCAATGTACAAAGCCAACAAAGCCTTGTGTTAGTCAGTGAGTGGGAGTGGGATCAGGTCTTACAGGAATGGTTGTTTCGGATGGTTGATAGAAAACCTTTACTGGGACTTCTTGTCCCACACAACCGGCTGTGCAGGATCGCCACATTCGACTTGTTGACTAATGTTGTCAGTCATGCTGTGTCATGGTCTAAATGTAGCCAAGTGTTTGAAGAAAACGGAAGTTTCTCTGTTGCAGGCGTATTTAAGATTGGATTGAGAGCCTGTGTTTTTTATTTTACTATTATTATTGTCAAAGCAACATCTGTCCCATCATGGTTATTCTTTTTTTTTTTTTTTTTCAGTTCAAACCTATTTCGATGATAAATTAGTTCTCATGCTTCTTTCTGTCCCCACCACAAAATTTGCAGACTTTGGTAAACCAACTACCTATCACTTACCAATCAATTTTATACATGTTTTATTCAAAATTTATTTTTCTTTAAGTAATTAGTCATTAAAAAGGTGGACAGACATTATTTAGACAGCTGTCTCTGCTGAACGAGAACACTGCACTGGTCGACCATGGATCGAATGCTGCATTTTTGTTGCAGACCATCTCTATAGAAACACGTTTGAAACCAGCCGGATGTAAAGCTGTTGTTAAACACTTAAATAGAATTTAATTTGTAAAGCGCTTTTCATACAAAAATTTCAACTCAAATTGCTCCATATAATCACTTAGTCTGAATAAATTCGAAATTCAAACCTAAAGTGACAAAGGAAATACCAAACAGCGAGTATAGCAGTTTACTACAACAACTAAACGCCAAGGAAACGCCAAGGAGAAGGAGACAAACTGACTTCTTAGGCAGTTTGCAACAATCATTTGCAACTTTTTCTTTTTCAGTTGTATTTACGTATATAGTGCTGATTCAGAACAGATGTCATCCCAAGGCACTTTAAAAGAAAAATAATTTCAATACAATCATACATACAATCCAATCAGTTTAAAAAAAATCTGTTTAGCAAATCCCAGAAGACTTCACATCTTGTGTCAAAATACCAATCAGAGATCAAACTGGGGATGTTACTGTATTTACTTTGTCTCAGAAAGTGGAGCCCGGATCAGGGCATGACGTCGCATCTGAGTAGAGCTAGTTCTAGTTGCACGTCTGGAAAAACCAGTGAGATTTGCTAGTCGAGCTCATGACAATATATTTCTCACATTTTGTCTATGCATTAAGAAACAGGATCACAAAAAGAAATTGCAAATGTCTGTGTTTTTCCTTAGTTTATATAATCAAATACGCAGTTTTCTTTAGCAACTTTCACAGTATTAAAGATAGGTTGACTTCAGGAGGCCTTCTGTATCATCACACTATCTATTCCGCTTATCCTTTGGAGGATAAGTGGAATAGATAATGGGGGGGTGGGGGTTTAGGGGGTGCTGATCTCCAGCATTCAATGGACGAGAGGCGGGGTACTTAAAGAGCAACTCACCCCAAAATCTACTTTTGCTTTACTTAATGTCGCTGTATAAATGAGTGTCTAATAGTGCTGTCTACATATCTGGTCATTATTTTTGGTACTTTTGTACATTGTTGTAAAAATATATTTAAATATAAAATTTTTTTTACAAAAGACCGTTAGTGGAGTTCCTTCTTCAGGGCAAAACACTTTCCCCTTCATTTGAAATTTGAATCTAGCTTTGCTACTGACTCAGCTTGGTTTTCTGACGTCAGCATCTGTTGGGTATGAAACGGGAACTCAAAACGATACGGCTCTAGGCCACTCACCTCCTCCATAGAACCTTCCTCCCCTTTCTCTCCTTCCTCTGAAAGAGGGGGAGAGAAAGAATCAAACTCATATTTGCTCCCCTGTGAGTCAATGTGTTGCTATTACTCAGCAATTCTGCTCATGTGTGGATGTTTTGCTGCAAGAGCCCTGTGCTGCAGAAAGTCATGTCAGTGACACCCCAGACTGTGGCACACTGAAGTGTTTAAAAGTAAAGGAATCAAATTGTGTAAAACTCCTTAAAAAAAAAAAAATATATATATATATATATTTATTTTTATTTTTTTCCAGAATAAAATATTTTCTAAAGCCATTTATATTTAATTCCAACTGTTTTTATTCCAAAACATATTTTTCCACAAGTCAGCTTTTTTTCCTAATGGTGTTTTCCCCATTGGCTTATTTTTTTCGAAAGGCCGTTTAACAACTGAGTAACTTGATTAGCCATTCATGGTCCATGGGCGGGACCTGAACGCTCACTGGCTGCTACTTAAACATTGATCTCCCTGTAGGAGGAGAATTGTGAGGAAGGGCAGAAGTTGTTTAGTGATATTCTTGAATTTTATGCATATTAGATTTCCTGTATGGTTTTATCCAAATGCTCGTAATATTGGCAGAATATTTACCCAAATGTTTAATGTGGCTCTCTAAATCCAGGCGGTTAGTGGGACGCCATGCCCATGATGAGACTGGTGAAAGAAGCACCGTTTGGAGGTTAGGTACAAACAATCAATGAAAAGATTCATAAATAAAATAGATTATGTTAAAATCAACCACTTCAATAGATTGTTTGTATCTAACCATCAACCAGGGCTTCTTCCTCCATTCTCCTTTAAGCTGTGCTAAGTGACACAGAAAACATTGCATAAATAACTCCGCTGTTTATGTCAGACAGCACTAAAGTGTGTGCCAAGCCTTGGATCGTAAAATAAACTAAAAAATAAATAAAAAATAGTAATAAAATATACAATATATATATATATATATATATATATAAATAAAATGCCTCTATTACTGACAAATGATTCCTCTCAGTATGTTATGTTAGCGTAACCAGAGCTGAACAATGATCCTGCAACTCCGACCCTTGAGTTAGCGTGTTGCTAACCGTGCAGCGGGCTACTCACAGCGTTGATGACAGTGTAGTTACCAGATATGCTCAGGGGCTTACTCCAAAGTTTGATGAGGCGTTAAATGATTGGCTGGACGCTGATATACCACTACATGATTGGCTGGAGGTTAGAATGCTGATGTTGTGAGCAGTTGTTGTTGTTTTTTTAAAATAACTTTATTGAACAAATAGCACGTGTACAAAACACTGACAAATGAAGTATAGCCCACAGAATAATTTAAAAGATACAAACAACCAGAGGTTTTAAATGAATACTGTACATGCCAACATTTACGTATATGTATTGTTTTAAGAGCCTTTTAGGGGTTTTCTAAAAAAAAAAAAATGTTTTTTTTAATGAATCGTAAGGGGAAATAAAAAAAAAAGGTTTAATTTGACCTACTAAACTCTTTCAAAAGCCCATGTGTGAAACAGCAGTACCAGAAAAGATGTATGTTTTTTTTATGCTACTCAAATGAGCTATTTTTAATATTTGTATCTCTTAAATTTCACCATATTGGTGACCTGTCTTTGTCGTTGCCAGTGTCCAGCAGCCTCACCTCTGTCCCGGCCCTTGGGCAGCTGTTGTTATACAACGCTTATCCAGTGAGATCAGCGTTTAAGCACCAGTCATCAGTCATTGAGCGTTCAAGTCCCACCCACCAACTCTAATTACCTGATCAAGTTATTTAGTTGTTAAATGGCCTTTTAAAAAAATAAAAAGAAATGGATTAAAATAAAATATTTTATTTGGAAAGAATATGTAATTAAATAATGTTTTTTTTTAAACAAAATATATTATTAAGAAGAAAAAAAATATTCAAAAATTATGTTTTTTGAAATAATGAATATATTTTTTAAGGAAAATCGGAAAATATTCTATACTTGTATAGGAGGTATTCTTTACCTGTACTTTTACAGAACCACTTGAGAAGTCGTTTCTAGATGCAGCCCTTGTTGTAACGCCTTAACTTTTTAGGTATGTTGTCATTGCATCAAAATTTGAAGACTTTATACTGTATTTGTGTAAGTTTTTCATATTAATTAAAATAGTATCTATTGAGACTGAATCAGCTGTTCTGTATGTTTTGCGTTCCCTATAAATAACACTACATGTACCACTGAATCACATTTGAACTTTTCTTCTTTTCTTTTTTTTTTTTTTCCAGCGCTGAACCAACAGCGAATCACACAGAGTGCTCCGGTGAAACAGTCTGGACAGCTGCCTTCCGGCACCCATGGTGGAGTCATGGGAGGGAACAACCAGCTGAGACTGCAGCAGATTGAGAAGGAGAGACTCCGACTGCAGCAGCATAGACCCCAGGTCGGCCATCATACTTCAGCCTCAGTGTTTTCAATTTCACAGAAAATATATTTGTATTTTTTTCTTCTGTGCCCTACATGAGTCATGGATCTTGTAGAGGACCCATCATGGACTCATTGACTTTAAGGGTAACAGTATTGTGTAGTAATGTGGGTGTTCCGCAGTGGGCCTGTTGTAATGCTGATGAGTCACTTTAATCCAGTGTCTTTAGGCTCCTTGATCAGAGTTTACAGTTGTACTGCACTCCACTGAGTCATCAAAGGGGAGATTTTTGCTGCTGCCTCGTAACTGCCTTCACTTCACCCACACACTGCCTTATTCAGGACCGTGTCACAAGGCGGCAAACTGAGCTTTATGGTTATGAATGAGAGTGCCGGAGACTATTTTTTTCTAACCTGCCGTTCACTTGGGTTGTTTAAAGTTCACGATGCAGGAAGTGACTAGTCTGTAGATGCAACAGAGCTGCGAGGAGAAGACAGTAATCAGGCCTTACTGAAAGGACCACAGAGGTCAGGTGCCATAGGTTCAAGCTGTCATGTTATTGTCGAGTCCTTATCAAACATTGAAAAATGTAAAAGATTTGTTTCACATAAATGTTTCTGCTGCACGGGGTCTGATTTTTGGCTTTTTGTTTTCAATATATATTTTTTTCTTTCTTTTTTTTCGCCTAAAATTGTATGTGCATAAAAATATGGAGATAAAAGTTTAGTAATTCCAAATAAATTCTGAATAATGGCACTTAGAAATCTTTCCTTTGCTAGCTAAGAAAAACACATTTAGCTGGAAATATATCCAGTCTGCAAAATTAAATGCAGCCATGGTGTAGAAACTTAAGGTACAGCATCTATCACGCTTAAAAAATAAATAAAGGAAGCACTGTTTCAGCAACTACGGGGTCACAGATGACCCGACTAATAAAGTAGCTCATATGACCTCATTGTTCTCCCATCATTACACTTTTTAGAGTTAATCGGCAAAATTACTGAAATATAATTTTTAAAGCAACATAATTTAAAACAAAACAAGTTAGACCATGTTATGTATTTCACTGTATTTTATTCAATATATTATTTTAAGTAAATAACTTAGGTTATTATACTTGGTTATCATGCTGAATAAGAGTTTTATACCTGCCCATGACAAAACATGACTGGGGTTATTTAAAATATTAATATGTAACTTCTAAATGTTTGAGCTGTATATTCTGGAGCGCTGCAGTTTTTGAAAACATGGGTTATATTTAAATACTGTTCAACGATTCCTGACATGCAACATCCACGTGTTTCTTGTCAGTCTCTCTGCTTCTGTTAGGGATGCACTGATACTGATACTGGTATCGGGGCCGATACCGCTCCTATGTACTTATATGGGCATCAGTTAAAGTTAACTGATACCATGAACCGAAATTTAAAATGTTTAAACTCATAATCATAATTTCACAGAATTTTTTTTTCACTTTACTTTTTTTCGACAACACTGATTTACAAGTTTTATAAAAATACCCAACTAACGAGTGAATGCAATTGTAAAATAAGTACAAGAAGAAGATCAAATAGCAAGCTGAAATTTCAAAAAGGAATAAAAAACAGATTGTCACTGAGGTCATCGCATCTGATCGGTCGTCTTCGGGGTTTCTGATCAAAGCAGTTAGAAGCACTGATTTGATTGATTCGATTGACACGACAGTTTAGATGTATTCTACAGCCTAAATCCCATTTTATGCTTTTTCAAACGCAAGTTTGCACTCAGATGCAGACGTATTGACAGAGACGTTTTTTGTTTATAGTAGTCCGTTTTTTTCCTCTCCACTCTCTATTTTTTTTTTCAGCGTTGCTCGACCAGGACAGCAGGGGATGCTAACTTTTCATGCCGTCTCTGCCTGCTATCACAGCATCATTTCCCTTTTTTGTTTCTAGGCTTGTGAGTGCATTTCTTCCTCAAGGAGCAATGGACGACAGAAAGTAAATTTTTATTAAGCTGTAAAGCTTTTTACTAGAAGTGCAGCTCATGGAATACTCTAAGAACTCACAAACAAAACAGCAGCCTTTTTTTGTTGTTTTCCTACACCTCCTTGTGTTTAAAATCGGCAAAAGACCAAATTAGATCAATTATCCTTTCAATATAAAGCATGTAGTGGCCAAGCGCTGCATTACCTACTGATCGACTAACTATAGAGCCTTGTTCTGGTGAAGCGACCTCTGGCTGTTACTGAACTGACCAATCAGATGCATACCTCTCCATTGACGGATAGTTAAAAAATGGGGCTGTACTCCGTGCATCCTTGCTTTGGTAACAGAGAGCCCTTGTGTTGACAGAGAGCCATTGCGTCAATCCGTCTCAAAACGGAGAAGCATAAACTAGGCTTTAATCAGCTGTGTAAATTGAATAATTACCGGGCTGCACATGCAGTAACAATTATTGTTTGATACGAAAATGTTGAGCACTCTTAACACATCAGACAGATGGAAAGTCAAACATTAAACGTTAAACATTTTTGTAATTGTTACAGAAAGTTAACGAGAAAGACACTGCTGCACTAATAATAGTTATAAAGGGTATTTATCATAGCATCTTTACATGGTTTACATTTATTTTGTGAAGCTTTCCAAGATCATACAAAAGAATCCATCTTGTCCACATCCAAGCTTTCAGGCTATGCTCAATGTCAACTTAACATGGTCTAATAACTGCTCGGTCGGGCAATGGTTTAGGGCAGGGGTGTCAAAATCATTTCCATTGTGGGCCACATCCCGCTTCTGAAAATTGTTAAAGGGCCGGTTGTTGCAGAAAGTGTAACAAACTGGTAGAATATTAGCAAAAAACTATTCCTTCCTGCTTTTGTGCACAAACACTTTTAACACCTAATCTGATGTTTGCAAGTGGATTTGCTTTATCCAGGAACCCTGCTATTGAAAGTGCCAATCCTTTTCTGGTCTTAACGGATGACTTCACACTGAAATTAGCAGACTTGTCTATCAAGTTAGCCCAAGGCTGCCGCTGATCTTAACCTTCCTCATTGAACAGGAAATGGGACTTCAAGTGTTGGATGGAAAATAGACCTTTCCAGTCTCACCAGCTAAAAAAATCTAGCCGGGTGGAAGCCTTACAGAACAGAAGGACTATAAACCAGAAACTGAAAGGTGCAGCTTTGACACGCCACTTATGTCTAGTTTGACACAAGTCCATAAGGAAATCTGTGACTTCTGTTTCAGCAGGACCTGTTCTGCAGAACTGTCAAAATAAGTCAAAATCAGTAATCCAGGCGACAAGGAAACAGCCCCCACGCTGTTGGGTAGTGACTGTTTATGCTGAAACTTCACTCCCCACTAAAAGCTTGCCTTCCCTTTGGGCTTTTTTTTGTTTTCCTTTTTTCTTTCTTTTTTTCACCGTTAAAGCAAATTCTCAAAATAGTGACAGTGGTCAAGTCACAACACCTTCCCGTTAAAGGAGTTGGAAAAGAACAACATGACATCATTTCCTTGACCTTATCTGATACAGCATATGTAGAAAACAATTGTTTCTGCCTGTGGTGGCTGGCCCCTTGTGTAACATAACACTTCATGGCGGGTTAGGGGTCGTGTCAGTACAGCAAGTTTTTATAACCAATAATACAATTTTTAAAACATTTCACCAGAGTGGTAAAACAAGATTTTGCCATTTCAGCTGGTCATTAAAAGAAGAATTTTAACCAGAAGGTGACTTTTTTTTATGTCAAAAATTACCCTTGGAGCTGAAATTTCTTTATAAAATTGGAGTTTTCCCAACCTGATCAGCATATTAGAACACATTTCATGCAGTCAGATTTAGCACAAAGACGTTGGAAACACAGTTTGGAAAACAGAATCAAGTCAGGAAAAACCACAGGCTCAGCCAAAGGATATAAAATCATTGCACTTCAAAAACCCAAAATCTGCGTTTATCTGCATGACAAATAAATAAAATTTGAAATTTAGGTTTAATTTATGAGATCAAAACTAGTAGGGAATGGAGCTAGATTAAATGAACAATTATTAAAACCATTTAGATCAAATAACAACTAATAAAACCTAAATCCTAAAAGAAAAACTTGAAAGCATATAACTTTCAGTAATGGTGTCACTTTTCAACTGTAAATTTGATCAAACTGACATGGAATTGTAATGTGGAAGTAGGACAATGCATTGCTTTTCAGATATATAAGCTCTGAAAAGTGTGGCATGCATTTTGTTTTTATTAAAGCCCTTTTACTCTGATCATCCTAAAAACAGTAGATGGAGCCAACCTCCATCAGATGATTCAAACAAAATCTGTACGTATTTGGTTGAAATATAACCCAATGGAGTTCAGCAGTGATTAATAATTTTGGGCCTCGTCAGAAATGCATATCACCAAGGGTGTAAATAAGTGTGTTTTTACTGCCTTTTTAAATAGAGTCCTGACTTCAGGATAACTTTTCCAGCCAAAGCTTAGTTTGAACTGGTAGAAAGGTGATGTTCATTTTTTTATGGTTTTACAAAACAAAGTGTTTTAAAATTGAAACATCAATAGTATAAATTATTCATTTCGACTGTCCTAGTAATCCGGTTTTAGTGTTATTTTCAGATCTTAGCTTCTGAGCAGCACTTTTGACAGATTAACTATTGTCCTCTTTAGTTCCTGCTTGGATTTTATGAATTTATCAATCCATGGTTTGAAGAACTAGATCTATCGTCTTGTTTGTTTTTATCTCACAAATAGTGAATGCCTTGATATGCCCAGCTCAAGGGTCAGCTTTGGTGCCATGGTATTAGAACGTTCAGGCATATTTTTAGGAAGCTGCAGCTGTTTCTAATCAGTTTCTGTCATCACCCACAGGAGCTTGCCTTGAGAAACCAGCTGCCCACCAGTATGGATCAAGATGGCAGCACGAACCCCGTCTCCTCCCCCTTGGCCCAAGATGCCCGGACCATGACAGTCAACAGCTCCGACCCATTCCTCAACAGGTCAGTGTCACGCAGGGAGCTCTGTAAAGAAAATGGAGGAAGCCTTCCTCCGTCTGCCAGAAAAAACGTCCAGTTCTGGTTCGGCTCATCAGGTTGCCCGCCTGCCTCATGTGAGGGGACGATCTGCGTGCTCGGCTGTCTGAGCTCTGCTCTGGGGTCACCCCCCCCCCCTCCTCCTCATTATATGTTAATGACTCACACAGACCAGCAGATAGGCTGGAGGTGTCCTGCACAACAACGACCTCTGGTGTACAGCTGCTGTAATAAAGGTGAACAAGAGGCGAAATGGTGGCTGCGTGTTATGAGAGACCCCGGTTATTTTTTCTATTCCTAACCAGATCGGAAACGGCTGTGGGGTTTTGTGCAGACGGCAGGATTCTCATGTAAACGGAGCGCGCCGTTATGGCTGAGTTTGAATCCGAGCGGTTCTATGAGCAGACAAAGTGTGTAAAGAGCTGAATAGCAAGCAGGCCATGAGAACATGTGGTCCAGTCAGTAGACAGGCCAAACTAATCCCCCCCCCCCCCTTGCTCTGCTCTGACAAAGGCTTCATTCATCCCGCCTCTGCCATACTCTGCCTACATATTTTTCTGCTAATTAGTATAGGCTTGTCAAATATCTTTTTTTCTCCTTTTATCTCTTTCTTCCCTGTAATTGTCGGGGGTTTTTTGTCCCCTGTGTTCTGTGCCATTTGGTGAAGTTTGTGTATAAAAATGTATTGCTACATATAAAAGATAAAACAAAATTCGAGACAAAAATGAGACATTTTTAAATTCGAGTTTGATTTAATTTAATAGTTAATAATCCGTGGTTTCCCTGTTTGTGGATTTCCAGCGGGACCTACCACTCCAGGGATGAGAGCACAGACAGCGGGCTGAGTATGAGCAGCTACAGTGTTCCTCGCACTCCAGATGACTTCCTGAACAGCGTGGATGAAATGGATACAGGTGAGTTACGCTCAGTGCAAACTCTTCTTCAGTCTCGGGTGCTGTCATAGCAACAAAGCAGGAAAGACATGTTAAATCTGGCATGCAAAAACAACAATAAAAAAGCTGATGCATCGTGTTTCATTTTGAAATCGCCCTTAACTGTGCAACTTCCGATACAAAATGTCCTGATCCCTTGTGGCTTTCTAGAGCCGGTACCGTAGCTAGTCAGCATTTGTGGAATATTTCTGATTCTTTTATAATAGAAGACAGATCTCGACTGCAAGTCAAGCTAGCTTTACTTGTACACAGAGCCTCTCTAAAACAAGGTTCTCAAAGTCCTGCAGAATGAGGTCTGGCATCACTCTCTCCAAAAAATAAATAAATTATATTAACAAGTTTCCATGGAAAACTCATCCCCCTTGATTGTAGTTTATGTTTCTCTTACATTCTTGAATTAAACCCAAATGTTTCACTCATGTGGGAGTCATCTTAGCCACATGATGACTCACATCATGCAGCCTCACACCATCATTGCTGATAATGATCTCCAGTTTTGTCATCATACAAAACAGGAAACTCTGGATTAACACCCCTTTAAATGTCCTGCATTTTTTCAGGTCACCACTGCAGACCTCAGTGTGTTCTGTTATGAATTTATGGGACAGACCAACACAATGGAGTGCAGAAATATGCCTTAAAAGGAGGAGGATTTATAGAATTTGAAATGTTGGATGCAGATTTGAATTCTGCTCCCTTTTCATCTGATAACGCTAAATAAAATCCAGTGAAGTTATTTGTTGAGTGTCAGAAGTCACCTAATTTGTTTGCGCAGTTCATCTTTTTGTTATTTAATCTCATAAACATAACTGTTCTGTGTAGAAGATGTTTGCTAGGAAACATTTGTGGACAAATAGAATCAATGACACAGCCAACAGACTGGGTAGAAAGTTGTGGATTGTAATATAACCCATCCAATAAGATGAGTTCTGTTCAATCAGTCATCTCTAAACACTGGAAGCATAGGACAAGTTTAAACCTAAAAAGACATGGCCGTTCATCTAAAAGGACAGCGTGTACAAAGAGATTATTAACCAAAGAAGTAGCCAAGAGTCAATGGTGACTCTGGAGGAGCTGTGGCGAAAATACATTCCATTTTTCATGTGTTATAAAAATGGAATGTCATGTACCCTTTTTGTTTCTGCATCATAATTATATAATTCTCTATTTTGGTTCATCACATAAAATCGAAGTAAAATGTATAACATTTTTGTGTTGTAACTGTAAACATTGTAAATCCTGCCAATATTTTTGTTAGGCCCTCTAGATAATTCACAAGTTGATCTAGACTTGGCAACAACAGACAGCTAGGGTACTTAAGCTCCACATTGGTAAAGTCCCTTCACACATTTGTCATGGAGAGAGGGTTCTTAAGTCAGAAAGTAACGTAAAAGGATGTATTTTGGTTCCGTCATCGTCTCCTGTCGAGGCTCAGTCAAAGAATATGTCATCTTCTCTTCACCAGGAGACCCTCTCCCGCCCTCCATTGCGACGCAGCCCAGCCGTTTCCCTGACTACCTGGACGCCATCCCTGGAACAGACGTGGATCTGGGCACCCTGGAGAGCGAGAGCATGGCGGTGGAGAGCGAAGAGCTGATGGCCAGTCTGCAGGAGCCGCTGAGCTCCGACATCCTGAGCGACATGGAGTCTGTGCTGGCAGCTACCAAGATCGACAAGGAGAACTTCCTGACATGGTTATAGAGGACCCAGGCGAGGGGCTGTGGGCGCGCCTTACCCCATTTTTACTGCTGAGCTCGGAACTTTTGCCAGTTCTGATCTATGAAGGATTCATAGATGCTTTTAACCAGACATTTCAGCGAGCCTCTCTGAACTTCTGTGCCTCTCAGCATGTAAGGCCTAACTCCTTTTCAGGCAGTATTCTGATCCTTTTCACTTGTGTTTTTATCTTTTTTTTTTTATGTGTCTGTATCTTCAAGGCTGGCCTATGAACAGACAATTATGCAAGGGCCCCAAGACATATTTACAAGTCTGTCAGCTTAACTACCCAGATAATAGCTAAACTGACTCCTCTGCAAGGACTGCCCATGCCGCTTCCCACCAGGAGTCTCTGGAGCCTCTCTATTTTTTTTTTTTTTTGCAGTGCAACACAAAGTATCTGTGTTTGGGACTATTGAATTTAGTGAAATAGCTTTATGTTTGCCTCATTTTTTTTTTTTTTTTTCTTCTAACGGGCCTGAAAAACCAAAAATGATGTATTTGAAGCATAAAGAACAATACTGATTTGGCACGACGGTAAGGTGAGGCGCGATTTGGAGAGGGTGGCTTTTGCTTTTTGTTTGGGGGTGGGTGGGATGGAAAACAGGGGCCGACTACATCGCTGCTTGGCTGTGCCAGCAAATCTAAGTTAAACCTTTGATGGATCAAGTGCCTTCGGATGTATTTTTTGTTTTAAGACGCGAGCAACTCGAACAATTTTACCCAGCGTGTATAATGTAACGATGGGCACCGGGCTGTATTCATACATGTAAGCCGCATGTTTCTTAATTGTCAAATAATCAAACTGTATTATATTTTATAAACACCAGGTGATTTTTTTTTTTTTTTATCTGCGGGGGGTCTCTCTTCTAACCCGTTACTGTTTTTTTGTTTGTTTTCTTTCTGTGTTATCCAAGCCTAATCCAAAACACGTGTTTTATTTGCAGCTTGTTACACATGTATGATGGCTAAGATCAAAAGGCGTTTGTCCTTGTTTCACATCCTTTCATAATCTAAAAGGGTGAACTGTTATCGCACCTCATTTTCTAGATTCACAAACTGGGGGTTTTTCGACTTGTTTATATATTTTCTTATTCTCCCTTCTTTCGCTTTACTATATATATATATATATATATATATATATATATATATATATTCACCTATTAGTGTTATTGTATTTTTTTATTCACCACAAGCCGATTTTGTATTTTTTTTCCTCTCTGCTAAATATTAACCAAAAAAAAGATTTGTTTGCTCAACAGACAATACATCTCAAATCAGTTCAAGCATGTGACAAGATACATGAATTTACAATGTTTGAATCTGAACTCCACCCCTCCCCCCTTTCTCCTCCATGTGTGTTGCTGTGTTGAGTGTTTAAAAAAAAACCCGAAAGGTTTAATAGACTGGGCTTGGACAAGTTAAAGCAGGTATTAGAGTCATGTTTAAGCATTATGTAGGAGGAAAAGGGTTTGGCTTATCGCTGTAAGTAACACAGCGCGTGCGTTTTGTTTTATGTTTAAATGGGGGGGAAATTTAGAAACAATCAGATATTTCAGTAAGGATTCCAAAGATATGTTTTGTCTCTTTCCCTTCCAACGACACTACCCTTTATTTTCACTTCCATCGTCAGGGAGTCGAGAAAAGGTTTTGATTTGTAAATCGGTCTCCCGTATGAACAAAACCGTATAAGCTACCGGTGAGATGATTTCTGTATGTTTTAAGTGTTAGCGGAGACACCTGAGAGGTTTGGAGCCTGAGCTTTCGGAACAGAGGAGCAAGTGATATTGGAACAGCGAGCGCGTGTTTACATAACTTACAGAACTGCTCCAGCAGCCGTGCAGACAACACACTGACAGCTTCTCTTTTAGTGATTATGGCGATGTTTACATGATGGCTACATCGGTGCATTAACTGCAGTAACTTTTGGATAATCTTCATAGAGGCCTCGCTGGATGGCACACTGATTTCTGTTGCCAGCCAACAGTGAAATGATAGCATTAACTTGATGGAACACATGCATATACATGTATCTTAGATTAGAGGACATTAACTTTTTTTTTAATTATTATTTGTTATTGTGTGTGAGAACTTCATTTTAGTACTGATTTTTACTGATCATGAAACCATGTGTTGATGGATTTTAAAACAGTGTTGGTGAGAAAAATGCAACTAAAACAAGTGGTACACCACAGTGTTTCCATAACACAGCTAGTTTTCATTTTAATGCAACAAATGCTTTTTGTCACACATTGGACTTTTATCCTTACCCTAGAGTGTAAATTGTAAGAACAATATTAGCTGTTGACTCATTGTAGCAGTAGAACTAATCACAAGTTAAATACTTTTTTTTTGTATTTAGAGTTTTTCTAAATGCGCATGAAATGAATTTATATTCAGTAATGACTGTTCATTTTTGATAGATATGTGCATGTGTTTTAGAACATTAAATTCTGTTACATTATACATTTCTTCATATGATACTTTAAAATTGGCCTTAAATAAAGTATATACTTTGTGTTAAATTTTACTTTTGTGGTTCAAAGTGTTTTTATTCATTTACCTATTTAAGGTAATTTTCGTTACACATTTTTCTGCTTTTTCCTTCTCTATAAGCCAATCACCATTCAAGAAAGACATCTGCCCCATGACCCTGTCAGGACAAGCAGGAATGGAGAATGAGTGTGTGGATGTATTCGATGTCTGCTAGCGTAAATTTTTAGTTAAGGTATTATAAATTTTATGTACATGATGCAACAACATAAAACACTTCATGTTTTTTCATTTTATGTTTCTTTTCTCTCTTTTTTTTAGCATATATAGTTATAAAATCTAAACAGACTGTAGACCAGCGATGTTCCTCAATACTAAATTGGTAAAATCCTGTCCAGTTAGTATAGTAAGAGTCTATCTTCAAATTGTTTCCACAGAGGAGCATTAAATTGTCCAAAGATCTCTTGGTATACTGAAGAATGAAAAGTTGATTTCAGTTTCTACGCTCTTCATATCTGGAACGAACTTCCACATGACGTAAACACCTTTCTTCAAATCAAAGCTTAGAGCCCATCGGTTTATGGATGGAGCTACATGTGCTAATAATAGCAGTATGTTTTATGTTCTTAGGATGTGTTTTCTGTGTTTATTGTTTTATTGCTGCTTTTTCCCCTTAATCACCCAAAGCACCTCGAATTGCGTTGTTGCTGAAAGTGTGCTATACAAATAAATATGCCTTGCCCTTCACTGGAACCACGTCTAACCCAATTTTAAAAAAGGCCCACAACATAATCCTCTCTGCACCAAACTTCATAATTGACCCAGCGCAGTCCTACAAGTGAAGTTCTTTGGCTCCGTCTTTTGGACGAATGAAAGACAGGCACCAGAGTCTGGTGGCGTTGTGCCTCTGCACCTGAAACTTTGCATTGCACTTGTTGATGTGAAACTTGGTTGCACTTTCCATTAAGCTCTCTACACATTGTTTCATGCTAACCTGAAGGCCATATGACTATTTGGAGTTTTTAGGATTTTACACGACCTACCATTTCTTGGTTCAGTTGCTGGCATTCCCAATCACATCCACTTTATTATAATGCAACTAGAAATTGACTGAAATAATTAATATAAAGGAAATTTCATTACTGCGCAGGCAGCATTCAATCATAGTAACACGCTGGAATTCTCTGAGCTCCTGTTTGTAACCAATTATTTCACAAATGTTTATAGAAGAAGGCTGCATACCAAAATGTTGGATTTTGAGCACCTTTGGCCATTGAGGTAATTGGAGCAGCTTAAATAATTTTTGTTGGAGGGTTGTGTAAATAATTTCTGCAATGTAGTGTAGGTAACTACCACAGGAGTTTAAGATTGCTGTAATTAAACCTCTACTTAAGAAACCCTCTCTTGATCAAAACGACTTAATTAACTATAGACCGATATCTAATCTTCCCTTCTTATCTAAAATTCTTGAGAAAATAGTTGCACACCAGATATGTGAGCATTTAAACAATAATGAGCTGTTTGAGAAGTTTCAGTCAGGCTTTAGAGCTCATCACAGCACTGAAACAGCTCTGGTGAAGGTTACTAATGATATTCTCATAGCCTCAGACAATGGACTGGTGACCATTCTGGTCCTGTTAGATCTCAGTGCTGCCTTTGACACTGTTGACCACAATATTCTCATAGAAAGGCTTCAAAGTGTCGGTATAATAGGAACAGCACTAGGTTGGTTTAAATCTTATTTGTCTAACAGATTTCAGTTTGTTCAGGTAAACAATAGATCTTCCTCAACCTCAATAGTTACTTGCGGAGTACCACAGGGTTCAGTGCTTGGGCCGATTCTCTTTACTATATATATGCTTCCTATTGGTAAAATAATTAGGCAGCATGGGATAAAATTCCATAGTTACGCAGATGATACACAGCTATATCTATCCATAAATCCTGATGAATCCAATCAGTTAGGTAGACTACAGGCATGTCTGGAAGACATAAAAACTTGGATGACTCTAAACTTCTTGCTTCTAAATTCTGATAAAACAGAAGTTGTCGTCTTTGGACCAGAAGCTCTGAAAAAGAAACTACTTAGTCAGCCCCTTCACCTGGACGGCATTAAATTAGCCTCCAGTAATAAAGCAAAAAACCTCGGTGTCATTTTTGACCAAGATATGTCATTTAGAACTCACATTAAAGAAGTCTGTAGGATTTCCTTTTTTCACCTTAGGAATATTGCAAAAATTAGAACCATCCTGTACCAACATGCTGAAAAACTAGTCCATGCATTTGTTACTTCAAGGCTGGATTACTGTAACTGTCTATTATCAGGTAGTCCACAGAATACAATTAAAAGTCTACAGTTAGTTCAAAATGCTGCTGCTAGGATTCTGATGAATATTAAAAGAAGAGATCACATTTCCCCTGTTTTAGCTTCTCTTCACTGGCTCCCAGTAAAATCTAGAATAGAATTCAAGATCCTCCTTCTGACATATAAAGCCCTTAATAATCTAGCTCCATCATACATAAGAGACCTGATTGTTCCATATGTTCCTAACAGAGACCTTCGCTCTCAGACTGCAGGTTTACTGGTAGTTCCTAGGATTTCTAAAAGTAGAATGGGTGGCAGATCTTTCAGCTATCAGGCTCCCCTCCTATGGAACCGGCTCCCAGGGTTGGTTCGTGAAGCAGACAATTTGTCTATCTTTAAAACTAGGCTAAAAACTTTCCTCTTTGACAAAGCTTACAGTTAGAGATATGTTTATAGGTAGTTAGAGTCAGGTCAGACAGGTAGATAGGAAGAGACAGGTTAATGTTAGTAGTCAGGCAGAGTGTCAAAAGTTAGGAAGAGATAGGAAGAGGTAGAGTAGCTAGGTAGAGATAGATTAATGTAAGCCAGGTAAAGATCCGGAGCCGGTCGCGGCTTACCGCCGCGGAAGAAATGTGCCCCACAGGGGCCAGCCAGCGCCGGAGAGGGTCCCTCAAGGGGATCCTCCCGCACAGTGCGGCCGCCCATTACCTGCCGGGTTGAATCCCCCGGGCAGACTGTGCGGACCCCACCCGTTTATCTCTTAAACGTTTCTCGCCCTCTTCAACTCTGTCCTCTCAGTTCTGTCTATTTTTCCTTAAGATAGTTGTCGACTATCGGTCTCGTGCCGGTATTTAGCCTTAGATGGAGTTTACCACCCACTTTGGGCTGCATTCTCAAACAACCCGACTCCGAGAAGACCCCGGCATGACGGGGGCCGTTACCGGCCCTACACCGTCCACGGGTCAGGAGGACTCAGACAGAGTGTTGGTAGCCAGGTCTCCTAGTAGCTAGGAGACAGGTTAATGTTAGTAGCTATGCTGCTTTAGGCTAGGCTGTTGGAGGACATTATTAGGGTCTGTTCCTACTTTCTCTCCTACTTCTCCCCAACTGCATGATGTGCTGTCAATTCAAGCACTAACCTGTTTTCTATTATAGTAGGTGCTCCGGATTAGCCCTGCTTGACGACCCTGACTAAGATGGCATTGCAGTGACGGAAAATTCTCCACGTCCTGCAACAAACTTCTGCATCAGTTCTATTGCTCTTTCTGTGTCTCTGTTATGTATTCTCCAAGCCACAGACGGTCGCGGCAGATAACCGCTTGTGCTGAGCCTGGTTCTGCCGGAGGTTTCTTCCTGTTAAAAGGGAGTTTTTCCTTCCCACTGTCGCTGCATGCTTGCTCAGTATGAGGGATTGCTGAGAATTCCACGACGCAATCTTCTGTGGTTCTGTAATTTCTACACTTAACATTGTATTGTAATAACTCTTTTTGTAAAGTGCCTTGAGATGACATCTGTTGTGAAATGGCGCTATATAAATAAACTGAATTGAATTAACCTCTCCTAATGGTTTCCAAGATATGTTAGAGAGGCTATACCTCTCAGCAGCTTCAAATAAACATTACAGAAATGTAAGAACTATAACTGATGCATGGATATTTCAACTGTGAACAATACTGAAACTACAAAAATACCACTATGAGTTTAGCAGATAAAGTCAGAAAATGACAAATAAAAGTAACAGGGTCAGGGTGATGTTTGCATGCTGAGAATAATTAAATATCTAAGATAATTTGAATCCTCATATAAAAATCAAACTCATAAGACGCACAGTTATAATTATTACATATAGATGCTGATGATCTCCCCTCGTGGTAAGTCATATATGTACAGTTTGTTTCTAATTTAAATGTTTCATATCATCAAATACCGCTCCCCAGCCTAAGTCACGCCCTTCTACTTCAGCGTTTTCTCTGCATCAAAATTGTTTTTTTAAAATTCACAAACACAACATGTTCTATCCACGGCGCATTTCAAACTGGATCAGAAAATAACTTTAATCGCTCCATTGACTCTCATTCCTTTTTTTCTTTTGGCATTTGGGGACCCATGGACCGGAAGTAGAAGGGCGTGACTTAGGCTCCCCATTGAAAATCGCCCCAGGCGCTCTCATAGAGTTACATTGTGAGATTCCTTTTTTCAATGCATTTCAATGGGCCCCGGGAGGGCTTGCCCCAAACTTGATTTCGTAATACACATCGATGCGTGCTATGACATAAATGGTACCGACAAACCACGGGAGTTGGAGTCACAAAATGCAGAAATAAAAAAGAAGAATTAGGTTATATCACTCAAAACAATACCGTTTGAGAGAAAAACATAGCAGGAGAAGCTTGGGGTAAAATAGCTCGGACCTGATTATCAGCTAAATATACAGGTGCTGGCCAGTAAATTAGAATATCATCAAAAAGTAGAATTTTTTCAGTAATTCCATTCAAAACGTGAAGCTTCTATACTGTATACTTTCCTTCCACACATAGTGATATATTTCAAGTGTTTATTAATTTTCATTTTTATTATTACAACTGACAGCTAATGAAAACACCAAATTCAGTATCTCAGAAAATTAGAATATTCTGAAAAGGCTCAATATAGAAGACACCTGGTGCCACTCTAATCAGCTGATTAACTCAAAACACCTGCAAAGGCCTTTAAAAGGTCCCTCAGTCTTGTTCTGGAGGCTCCACAATCTGACTTAACAGCTGTCCAAAAGACGACCATTGACACCTTGTACAAGGAGGGCAAGACACAAAAGGTGATTGCTAAAGAAGCTGGCTGTTCGCAGAGCTCTGTGTTCAAGCACATCAACAGACAGGCGAAGGGACGGAAAAAATGTGGTAGAAAAAAGTGTACAAGCTCTAGGGATAACCGCACCCTGCAGAGAATTGTGACGACAAACCCATTCAAAAATGTGGGGGAGATCCATAAAGAGTGGACTGCAGCTGTAGTCAGCGCTTCAAGAACCACCACGAAGAGACTCATGAAAGATATGGGATTCAGGTGTCTCATTCCGTGTGTCAAGCCACTCTTGAACAAGAAACAGCGTAAGAAGCGTCTCGCCTGGGCCAAGGACAAAAAGGAATGGACTGCTGCTGAGTGGTCCAAAGTTATGTTTTCTGATGAAAGCAATTTTTGCATTTCCTTTGGAAATCAAGGACCCAGAGTCTGGAGGAAGAGCGGAGAAGCACAGAATCCACGTTGCATGAGGTCCAGTGTAAAGTTTCCACCGTCAGTGATGGTGTGGGGTGCCATGTCATCTGCCGGTGTTGGCCCACTCTGTTTCCTGAGGTCCAAGGTCAATGCAGCCGTCTACCAGGAAGTTTTAGAGCACTTCATGCTTCCTGCTGCTGACCAACTTTATGGGGATGCAGACTTCACTTTTCAACAGGACTTGGCACCTGCACACAGTGCCAAAACCACCAGTACCTGGTTCAAGGACCATGGTATCCCTGTCCTTGATTGGCCAGCAAACTCGCCTGACCTTAACCCCATAGAAAATCTATGGGGTATTGTGAAGCGGAAGATGCAATACGCTAGACCCAACAATGCAGAGGAGCTGAAGACGACTATCAGAGCAACCTGGGCTCTCATAACACCTGAGCAGTGCCACAGACTGATCGAGTCCATGCCACGCCGCATTACTGCAGTGATGGAGGCAAAAGGAGCCCCGACTAAGTATTGAGTGCTATACATGCACATTCTTTTCATGTTCATTCTTTTCAGTTGGCCAACATTTAAAAAAAAAACATTTTTTTTCATTGGCCTTTAAAATATTCAAATTTTTTGAGATACCAAATTTGGAGTTTTCATTAGTTGTCACTTATAAATATCAAAATTAAAAGAAATAAACATTGGAAATACATTCGTCTGTGTGCATTGCATGAATATAATGTACAAGTTTCACGTTTTGAATGGAATTATTGAAATAATTCAACTTTTTGATGATATTCTAATTTACTGGCCAGCACCTGTAAATACCAGTAGCAGTAAAACGAAAGTAAAATGCGTTGTACTAATGTTGAATTATAGCATGTTGTGTCACTGTATAGCTTGAGTACACTTCATAGTAAGGTACCGCTGCGTTAAAGGGCATTCAGTTAAAGTAATGCTTTCGGCAATAAATTAGTGCTAATGATTAGCGGACGTAGCTGTGTAGACACCGCTACTTCACAATAAGAGCATGTATTCCTATTGTTTAGATCAGCGTTTTCAGACTAATTTCCAACTTGGGCCAAATCAAGCTGATAAATATCAGCCTCCGCATTCCAAAAGCATGTCTTAAAGTTAATTGATCCAGAACAACTTTACATAATGATGTGATTTATGATTGTTCAAATAATGATTTTATTTTACTGATAAAACTTTATTGGGGTGCACAAAAATAGAACTTAAAGTTCTATCTATAGGGTCCTCTAGAGTTTAGAGGGCCACATAAATGGCCTTGGAGAGCCGGATTTGGCCCCCGGGCCTTGAGTTTGGTTTAGATTGAGTGTTTACATTTAGGAAAAGGGTAAATCGTGACATTTAAGTACTAAGTCTATATTACATTTTATTTTTTTATATTTAACGCAGCTGCTTATATCCAAATATTACGTTTATTCATATATTTTAGCTATTTGTACCTTACGTTGCATTTGTTATTGTTTTTCATATGAGATCACACATATCATCTCCCTCCTCACATTTATATAACCCAAAGCTGAATCAGCAGCTTTGTGGAAATAAAGAACATAAGAAATATAACAGCTTTTTCTCCTCCACATCTTCTCACACTCTGAATGGCTTTAAGTGGAGTTCTGGCAGGTTCTCCCAGTGAATACCATGTGATCCCAGTCTGAACCAGTACCTCTATGGACACGTGTTTCCTCCTCTAAAGTAGCAGTCTGTTCTAGCAGAACTGCTGAAGCTTCTGGCTGAAATCATTCTGTTGTCGTAGGATAGTCCCATTAAGAAGATGCTCAGGGTTGTCCAACATTATTTAGAAACAGTCAACTATACATACAGAAAATGTTAACCAGTTAGTTTGCCTTAGCAACTGGCTAAAAGATTTTTTTAAAAATCTATCGATCTCACATTTATTTCACAAAAATAGAGCTATTTGAGAGATTTGTCCCTTTACCACTAATTGTTGTTTTTCTAGTCATATTTAAGAATGTTACTTAGTCAGGATTAATTCACAGCTACCCTGTAACTAATAATGGAAAAAAAAATAATAATTTGGCAACCATCATAGTCATAGCCCCCCCCCCTGGAGAAAATTCCACCAGCCGCCACTGCAAGAAAGTAAGACAGAAAAAAACTACATCCAATTTGGATTATTTGGAGTAATGTTCAATGTGTAGCTAATACCGCCATCTGCTGACGTCTTCTGTTGTGGTGTCTATTTCGTGTAAGTCTACTGTCCCGTCTCCTATTAGCTAATTGTCCACCGAAAGATAGGCTTCTATACAAACATTAATACCCGACAATTAGATTGATTTGCGACCAGTTTTCTCCACCCAATAATGAAGAATGAATAAACACGTTTTCACTGAGGCTCTTTATGCACAATTTTAAATTGAGCTTTAGTGTGTCTGTAAGGCTTTACAAATTTATCCGGGTGTATGTATTGGTGCGTTAATTGGGAGGGAACACAAAAGGAACAATAAGATAATTATAATACTAAAAACATTATGTTCCCTGCTGTCTGTTCCACACTGAACAGATGTGTCAAAAACGACATGTCTCGAGTGTGATCAGGGAATACGCATGTGGATATCAATTGATTGACACAGTGAAAATGTTACCTTCTATACTTTAAGGTCTGGCACAGGACATTTTAAGATAAAACAAAATAAACAGAAAAAACAAATATACATTAAGCAACAAAAGAATGCATATCAATATGTGCACATAAATATACTAACAGTTTAATGGGAGCAATTATGTAAAATGTCTCACACATACAATGTGTTAAAATTAACTCAACATGTGTAGTACCTGATTACATTTCAGGTCATTTTTGACATGTCTGTTTTTGCAGTGCATGTGTCCCTGACAACCAGAGAAAACACATTTTTCAAATAGGATTTTAAAACAGCTACCCTATGTGAAACTAAGTGATTTATGTGAAACAGTTATTTGCCCCTCAAACCTTTTATCAAGCATTAACGTCCTCTTTAGTCAGGCCACAGCATCTCAATCAGATTTAAGTCTTCACTTTGACTAAGCCATTGGAAAAGTGAGCTTTTTAGGATTATCTGCTACTGTGCAGAGTTCATGGTTCCATCAATCATATGTTGTGCAGATCCTAAAGAAGCAAAGCAGTCTTAAACTATCACGTTAACTCCCCCATGTTTGATTTTTGAGTATGATGTAACAGACACTTTCCATTAAGTTCTACTTTTGTTTTGCCAGTCAACAAAATATTTAACCAGAAAAGTCGCGGAGAAAATCAAGATGTTTTTGGCAAATGTTAGGAAAAGTTCGGTCTGGAGTGCCTTAGATGTTGTTCCAGCCAGTACTGGGAAGGTTCTCCACTGTTCTGTTTTCACCGTTTTCCGTTTTCTCCGTCTCTCACTGTGGCTCGCTTGAGTTCCAAAGTATTAGAGGTTGATTTATAACCCTTTCCAGACTGAAACTTAGTGGAATTTGTTTCTCATTTCTTGTTCATTAATTTAATTAAATTGAGAAATTTCTGCGTACTTCATGTTGTCAGACATGTTCTACTCAGGTGACCTATAGATTCTACAGGTCAGGCACTGACTGAACCCATTCATTAAACTCTGAAAGGGTAGTGTGACAGACCCATCTTTAATATTAAGTGTCATAAAGATAAACAAATGAAGCTACAACTTTACTCAAATAAATTTTATTAATTACATGTATTATATTGCCTAATTGCTATTCAGAGTATTAAATATCACATGAGAAAAATAAGGGTTACATTATTTTAAACAGCATTTGAAACTACCACAGATGATAAAAGGCAGAACAGAAAGAGTAAACATTTGTTTTTGAAAAATTCAGTGTGTGGTAAATACAAGAACATGCTAAATGTGGGTTAAGAAACTTGGCGCAAAGTGACTTTAAAAGTAACTTTTTTCACAGTGTGTATTTTTAAGTTATAACAACAGCACTAATGAATGAAATACAACCCACAAAAACAAACAGGAAAGCAGTTTCTTGGGGAATATACCAGAGACGAATATGTACTGAGAACACAAACATACATTTATTTCACAGTAAATACAAAAAAATAATAAAAAAATCTGAATACATGAATATCAATTATTGAGACTTATAAATTGTTTGTTTTTTTCAACAATACTTACAAATTGCAACCCTTTTACATTACTGATATAAACTCTACAATTTGTGCTGCAGGTATGTTTTTTGCAACCTGTAATCTAAATTTAGGAGTGACTTCCCAGGATCTCATCCAGATTGATATCTTTCATCCAGTCATCATTCCCAGAACCCGACTTAAGCAGAGAGTCAATGAAGTCTGAATCTGCATTGATTCCAGGGACCGTGTTGTCTCCTTCCGGGAGGAAGTCGAAGGTCAGACGGTTGGATCTGTTGTTCTGGAAGCTGCTTAAATTGGGACTGGCATCTGGAAAACTAACTGCCGGCACCCTTTGTTCAGGGGAAGCCTGGCTCAGGTTCACGAGAGGGGATGGACATCCCATCATGGCCTGACTTGGTCTGGCTTGGCCCGGATCCCCTATAGATGGGTTCAGAGGAGGCATCCCAACATCTGGTGCTACCTGGTTGGGCAGGCCGACGTGCCGCTGCTGGTACGGGTGGTTCGGCAGGTCTTGCACACCCTGCGACTGTAGCGGGTTGGGCAGACGCTGAACGTCGAGTCCAGCTGCCGCTTGCTTGTTAGCTGACCCCCAGCCCAGACTGACATTTGTCATTGAGCCTCCTAGACTCTGTACTGGCACCCTGGATGAATGTAAGTCAGCTGTTGCCCTTTGGTGTTGCACACCTAAATTGTTCATCCCAAAAGATTTGCCCGGAGTGTTTGGTCCCAGGAATCTTGGTTTACTTTCATTCAGTCCCATACGAGTATGACTATTTTGATGCTGGAACTGGCCAATACAGGAACTTGGATGGCAGTCTGGCCTGATACCGAATCTGCGATCTGATGGTAAGGAGCTCATCTTTGAGGCAGAGAGCTGACAAGATATGGTCTGTAAATTATTATCAGGTCCAGTGCAGGGAGACTGCACAGGATTTTGACCTAAGGACACATTACAAACTGGTCAATTTCAGGATTACCTGCCATGACTTTAGCTATTGCAAATTAGCATTTAATCTTAAGGAGCAGAGTACCTGAAAAGATGTTTACTTGCTGTATCCCCACCAAGCCTCTTGATTGCTTGTAATCAGGAGGTGGTCTTGTAAGACGTCGACTGAACTGATCGTGTAAATTATCTTTATCCTGAAAAGGATACAAAAGGGTGGAGATGTATAATGGATGCTTAACCAATGCTGAGCAGTTACCTAAACTCTAAATGCAGCTTACCATGTTGCTGATGGGATTTTGCTGCTGGTTAACCTGCCTTTGCATTGGCTGGCCCCTGGCTGGGCCTTTCTGCTGGTTACTAGTTGCAGACGGCTGGGGTTGGGATTGGGAAGCAAGGACTCCTAAACTTCCACTGGTGGGCAGCCTTGGACCAGCAGGAACAGCCTTTGTGGAGGAAATATAACAGGAATAGCATTATTAGAGGATAATCTTAATACATTAGAATGTTACTGAGAAGTGAATTTATTTTAAATCAGTTTAAAAAGTGAAATTAATTGTATAGATTTATTCCTCACTAAGAGTGATAAATGGTAAGGCAAGACAACTTTATTTGTATAGCACACTTTCCACAAGACAATTCAAGGTGCTTTGGGTAATTAGGGGATGATTATTACACAACATTAGAGATACAAAACATAAGACACATTTAAACATATGACATTCTAGCTATTATTAATAGCTTACCCAAAGGCAGGTCTAAACAGATTGTTTTTAGTTCTGAAAGTTTGTTCCAGTTAAAGCGAGCATAAAAATAAGCTGATTCTCTATGTGTGTTCATAATTTTAGGGATGATTAGTAGAATATTGGTTGGAGGACTTGAGTGATTTATCACTCAAGTCCCATTGGCTATTTTCTCGAAGGACTGTTTAATGATACATAAAATCCTTCAGCCCTTCTCAGCCCACCCCTCAGAGTCACAGTCTGAAAAAGGTGAAAAAGTAACAAAATCAATAGTTTTTTTGGATATAGTTCAGATTCAAAGTTTTAAATACGCAGCAGACTAGTTAACTGCAAGCAGCCTAATTATAAAAAATGAGTGTGTCATTACTTTTTTTAAAAAACAAAACAGAGCTGAAGTTAGGTTCAGGTTGACAGACATTCATCTGTACTTTTTTTATAGCATTTTACAAAGTTCTGACATCAATGTTCAGTGCTGAACAGTGTGGTTTAGAGATGGTCAATTCATTAAGAAAGGAAGAAAATATCACCAACTTTTACTTCATAACGTATTTACACCAAACTAACAGGTAATTAGACAGTGCATATAACTTTTCATATTTAATAGGATTATTTTAATAATGATGGAACTGCATACAAAGGTGTGCTTTTTAAAACAACACAACATGCTCATATATTCTCACGATTGCTGTGTGCTTGGAATACTTTGCAAATGATTATGGTTGGCCGTCAAGGGCAAAAACATCAGGGCCCCTTTTTGGTCCCAGTCCAGGCCTGGTTTTAGCCCATGTCATGGATACATCTATGGTTGCTCCGGAAACTCTTACTCCAGCAACAATCCAAACCTCATGACTCTATCTGAAGCCTTAGAATAGATGTTGTGCAACTTTTTCAGGCACACTTTTTCCTTCCACTAAACTCTCAATTAAACTACTTGAATACAATATTCTGCCAACAGCCAGCTTCTGTGTAAACTTTGTGTTTTACGCTCCTTGTGGAGGATCTCACTGAATGCTGGACAACCTTTAAGGTAGCAGTCTAAGTTTTTTGTAATAAAGAAAAAAAAAAAGGGGGCCTCTACGGTGGTGCAGTGGGTAGCACTGGTCGTGGGTTTGAATCCTGGCACAGGATCCTTCTGTATGGAGTTTGCATGTACTCCCCGTGCATGCGCGGATTTCCTCTGGATACTCCAGCCCAAAAACACGACCGTTATGTCTGTAAATTTCCCTTAGGTACGAGTGTGTGAGTGCACAGTTGTTTGTCCTGTGTTGCCCTGTGATGGACTGGCGAACTGTCCAGGGTGTACCCTGCCCTTCACTCGCTAAAGAAGGTCCTGGGTTCAAATCCCAGTCTGGCATCTTTCGGCATGGAGTTTACATTTTCTCCCTGTGCATGTATTGGTTCCCTCTGGCCACTCTGCCTTCCTCCCAGAGTCCAAAAACATGACTATTAGGTTCAGCGGTCTAAAAATGAGGATAGATGGGTAGTGTTGATGGATGGATGGTGTTCATTGAGGTATATATAAAACGTTACTACTGAGAGTCTTGAAATGTTCCATTAAAAAGGAAAATCTGAACCAACGCAAAAGCATATATTTACCACTAGAGGGTGTAATTCTACAAGCCAATACATATCTGTGTGAAAGCTGCTATTCTAGCTAGTCTCCAGAATGTGGTAAAGGCTACTCCCTCTGCAGATGAGAAAGGGAGAATCAGAAAAGAGGGGGGATTGGAGAGGGACAAGCGAGAGAGAAAGCTTCCTCCTCAAGGCCTGCCTTTCCCTTGATAATTGTGTCTAAGGAGAGTGGAAAGAATCCCTGAGACAGCAGGAAATGTGTGCTGATGGGAAGTTAAGTGTCAGCGCCGTGGCCACCTCCATTTAATAAGCTCTCCTTTACTGATCACTGAGTACAGTTGGCAGGGAGACATTCCATACTCTGCAAATCCATTTGGCTCGCGACGGTGATTAAAATGTTGTAGCCTGCCACACTTGGATTTAATTGAGACATCCAAAATTCCTTCTCTTATGTTTTTGCAGATAAGCTTTCAGCAATACCGGCATTTGAGATGTTGTATTTTCTTGCATTTCACATTGTGATGAGCTCTTCCTGTTTAGGAATCGGTAAGGACCATTCAGGATGCACCAAGTGAACCAAGTGTAGGGTTTGCAATTTGATGGCACCCTCACATTGTCCGCAAAGGAGGTTAATGTGCATTTAATCTAAGTCAACACATGTTATGTGTACAGTGTCAGTCATTGTGTAAATTTAAATGTTTCCAAGGGTGAATTGGATTAGAAATCCAACAGCGCATTTGGAAAAAAGCTATTAGAGGATATTTTTAGCAAAAAATGAATAACCACAGGGCGGTGATTTTGTGATCCCGAAAAGGGAAAAAAAGATTCCTTATGTATTTTCACTACATGAGTGCATTTGAGCGAATCTAAATGAATGACCTTAAATTGTTAGAAGTAACAACTCAGATTAGAGATAGGGGTGGGGTTGGGTCATCATGATTTAAAGATTATTTCATATTTTCTCCCTCTCTGACTTACTTTTATTCATACTGTAATAGTAAATCAAGGGTAGCAATAACTACGAGTGAGACATTAAAACAGATCTCTCATTTCTTCACAGCATTTTGATTCACTTCCCCAATAAGCGATCGCGGAAGAACTGGTAACCATCACAGACACACTGGAAATGGATCACTCCACCTTTGTTGAAACTAAATATCCAAAGGTTTTTTTTTAGCTTAACTCAGTAATCCTTTAATCCTGATGTGTCATAAAGCTGTTTTCCGTGCCCCCCTCTTTCCCATTTTTATTCTTCCCAAGCTTGTTTTAAATGAATACCACATGTGGCTCAGGCTACAGAGCGAGGGAGCCGAGTGATTTAGCCTCTCATCCTGCGGCTGCGCAGGCCTCGCCTGCTCTCACACTGCACTTCCTCCAGTCTGGTCTCAGGATGCCTTCCCTGGGGAGGGCCTCGGCATCTGGACTTGGCCACTGCTGCCTTTCCCAGGAAACAAATACTCCCTTCACATCTGCCAAAGTGACCTGTAGGCTCTACCTACCGGGTCCTGCTCTCGGTCTTACTGAAGGATGTAGCAGAACAAGATAATCAGCAAAATGTTTAGGACATATGGACAAGTTTTGGCAAGTATCTACTGTCATGTGGCCCTGTCCTATCAAACAGAGATCAACACACTTTACTTGAATGGCCTGTTCTCTTGTCCTTCCCATTTTAACAGTGGGTAAGATCTTATTGAGTGTGTCTAGTTATACATTTTTTTCTAGGGAATCTAGAAGTCATGATACTTCCAATGTCTCTTCGTTCTGCCTTCCTGTTATCTGTTGAAAACATCACTCTATCCCAGCCCGAACGAACTCTTAGCAATAACTTTTTTTTTTTTTTTTGCATTGGTCCTTATATCTAAGTCCATCCTCTGACTTGACATTTTATCTATTTAAATTAGTAACAGATTCTACAACAAAGACTATTGTTGTTAGCATGACCAGAAAATGCTTCATGTGGTGCATTTAATGACTGAAAAAAGGAAAAATTTTTGGGATTAATTTAGGGAAAAGCTACTTTCTTGTTGTCATTTCCTTACATATAAGATTAATATACTGACCTAAATAGGATTTTATTTTTTTTCCTATCCTAATTTATATCTGTGTCAAAACAAATTTATGACAGGAAACACGCAACAATAAACTATCAGATGTAACAGTAAATTAATTTGTCGTATAAACATATTTTTCAGCACAGCCCTGAATAACTTATCCGAAACAATGCCAAGCTGAATGTCAACGTCACTGATACTGGAGAAAAATAATTTTACGTCCAAATGGCAACCAGTAGCATCCAATCCACCCAAACTCTTTATTTTGTATGGGGAGTCTAAGTCTCCTCCCATTCCTGTCGGCCCATATATATAATTTTGTCCTGAATGTACATTTAGGCTACTATTCTTTATTCTGTTTTTTATTCGCATACTTTTTTTAAAGTTATGAATATAAAGGCTGCTTTCACATGTCACTTTGATGGTGCTACAGCTGAATTTCCTCTTTTGGTGCAATAAAGGATTATTATATTCTAGGCACTATTCTTCTAGTTAACTATACGACTACTGGTTTTAAATGAACATTGCAAATAATGAAACATGGACAAAATAAAGGAACTGTCCCTTCTTATCAATAGGCACAGCAACATTACAAATCAGAATTTACAAAGTGAATTTTAGAAATCCTAATGATTATAAAAGTCTTAAACACCAACAGGTGTCAGTTCAAACAAAGATTCACAGATTTCTTTGTTGCGACGAAGCCCAGTGTTGTTCACTTGTATTACAGAGAGAGATAAAGCTGTTCATTCAGGACTTTCATTTCTTTCGCATTATGAATTTAGCTATCAGGCAAAAGATTTCTGTTTTTTCGCCCTTTCTCTAAGAACCATTGCCTCCTCAGTAGCTGGATTTTTAACCCTGTCCCAGCTGACTGCAACAGACAAACACTATTATCTGCATTTCTAAACAGACGTTCTAAAATTATAATGCGGTTCTTGTTTGTTTTCTGTTACTTTTTCAACTTTAATATGAGCACCATGTTTGCATAATTTGTTCAAAACAAAAAATATCATGGAAAAGGCAAACTCCTAAGGGAAGATGTCCCAGAAACTCTACTCCCTTTGAACTTAACTACAGTCTCATAACATCAATATCTTAATCATGAGGTTACCCAAAGGGCTTTGGAAGACTCGTTTTTTCCACCCTAATTTATTGCAGTCAACGTTTTTCTTTTTCTTTTTGGCATTGAAGATTTGCTAGTTTTTATTCATGTTCTGAATCATTGCATGCATCCTAAATTAAGCATACAGTACAGACCAAAAGTTTGGACATACCTTCTCATTCGATGAGTTTCCTTCCTTTCCATGACTACATTGTAGATTTTCAATTAAGGGCTTCAAAACTATAAATGAACACATGATGTATGGAATTATTTTATTTACTTAAATAAAAAGGGATGAAATAACTGAATACATGTGTTATATTTTAGATTCCTCAAAGTAGCTACCCTTTGCTCTGATTACTGCTTTTCGTTCTCTTGAGATTCAAGAGGTAGTCACCCGAAATGGTTTTCCAACAGTCTTGAAGGAGTTCCCAGAGATGCTTAGTACTTGTTGGCCCTTTTGCCTTCACTCTGCGGTTCAGCTCACCCCAAATCATCTCGATTGGGTTCAGGTCCGGTGACTTAGGAGGTCAGCTTATTTCACACTTTTTTGTAAAAGTACTACATAATTCCATATGTGTTCATTCATAGTTTTGATGCCTTCAGTGTGAATCTACAATGTAAATAGTCATGAAAATAAAGAAAATACACTTGAATGAGAAGGTGTCCAAACTTCTGGCCTGTACTGTGTATATATATATATATATATATATATATATATATATATATACGTGTGTGTGTGTGTGTGTTTCAGTAGTATTGCTGAAAATCAGAATAAAGATATTGGTAAAGAAAAATCCACATTTTCACAAACTCATTTGTGTCCACTTTTTCCAAAATTTTGAATATAGGTGTTGAAACCGTATATATAGATATACTGTTTAAAACCATACATAGATGTTTTCTCTCACATTAAACCTGACAAAACCTTTCTTGATTGAGGTGAAGTAGATCAGAGAAACAGCTAAGGTTTGGAAGTTTAAAAATAGCAAGACAAAATTGAGCTGATTTTGACATGTACACAAAAGTCATAGTGTTAATATAAAAACAAATATGGAGATGGAGCAGGAGGAAAAGAGGAAGAGCCCTGAGAAAATGTACAGACATAGTGAAGAACCTTGAAGGTGGCTGGTGTAACAGACAAAGCAAAAGAGGGGGTGAGATGGAAGCAGGTTATCTGGTATGGCGAGCCCTAAGTGGAACAGCTGAAATAAAAAGGATGTAAATCTTTATTTTTTTTTCTATTTGCTAAAATGCCGGAATAATAGATACGTTTAATGAACTTTCTTCAAATTTACAAGTCTACATATTTTTATTTCGAACTTGCTTGAATTGCCTTCTGACTACTTTGCTTGAACACCCATTAATAGCTCTGCCAGCATTCCCTCCTACAGAAACGCACCCACACAACATCATGCATTTCAGATATTTTTATCAGGTTTCCAAGCTTCTCCCTTTTTCTTCTAAATGTATCAGTGGTCATTGTGACCACACACTTCAATTAAAGTTTAAAAAAACTTTTTCAGATGTAATCTCATATTTGAAACCTATTATGTGGTTTTAAACACACTGGGCTTCGTCGCACCGGAGAAATCTGTGAATCTTTGATTGAACTGACACTTGTTGGTATTTAAGACTTTTACCATCATTAGGATTTCTAATATTCACTTTGTAAATTCTGATTTGTAATGTTGCTGTGCCTATTGATCCCACTGTCCCCCCCCCCCCATTATTTATCAGCCAGTGTTCCTACCTAATTCCAGTCCTGGGCATTGCTCTCCCTCTCCCAACCCCAGGAGGTTACAGCCTCCTTCTTGCCTGAGTAGTGAGCAGGCCCTTCTTTTCACCTGATGGGGTTTCCCCAGCCAGACATTGAGGACCACGTAATTTCAGCCAGATCCTCCCCAACCCCTCAGGTGCCCCTATCAGCCAGGAGGAGGCAGTATACAGCCCAGAACTGGTGCATGTTTTTGTGGGAGTAGCTCACATTACCTGCTCAAGGGAACACAGGGAGCACCCACCCAGGGTTTGGGTGCCAATGATATGGAGGAACAAACACACCCTCTGCATCGCCAGTGGGAATTGAACCCAGGACCTTCTAGCTATGAGATTAGCTGCACTACCTGCTGGGCTTTTTAATCTTAATTGTTTTATTTATTTCTACAAAGATCTTTACAAGATTCTTTTGTGTGCTGATTTTCAGAGGCTAATGCACAAACCAAATAATCTCTGTGTTCTGAAGGGTAATATAGCTGTGGAGTTTATACATGTTTGAATAGATGAATGTGGAGCACATCAAGAAAAATGCCCAATGATGAACCAGACTTGTACATGCCCACAGTTATCCTTCTGATATGATCATCTGACGGGGTTTTTTTTGTGCTATTGCTGTCACCCTGTTTCCTATATTTATAGATAAAAAAATATGTTGAACTGATTTTATCTTGAGGACATTTTGTGAAATATTAAGATCCTAAAGCCTAGTTTATAATCCGTCTACATCAAAACGAATTGACGCAACACCATTATTCAAGGCCTCTCTGTCACCTATGCATCCTTCTCCTTCTCTGTCAACAGAGAGCATATGGCCAGCTGAACAACAGGCAGTGATCATTTCACCAGAACAGTGCACTATAGTCATTGTAATCAGTAGTCAGCGCAGCATTTGGGCACTACATGCTTTATATTAAAAGGACAATCTGACTTTGAACACACTGGGGTGTAGAGAAACAACAAAAGAGACTGCTGAATACGTTTATATGTGTTTTTTAGAGTATTCTATAAGCTGAACTTCTAGGAAAATCTTTACAGCTTCATCAAAATATACTTTCTGTCGTTCATTGCTCTTTGAGGGGGGAATTCGTTCACAAACTGAAGAAAATAAACACTACTTAACCACGACACTGCAATGGTAGGCATACCCGCTCTGAAAAGTTAGCCCCCCCTGCTGTCCTAGTGGGGAATCACTTTTCCAACACTGAGAAACACTCTAAACTAGAGTTTAGAAGTATGAGTTACTTCTACTGCCTCCCTAAATTACATAGTGCCCGAAAACTGGGATGAAGGATTCAGTTCAACGGGTGAAAACAAGGTACATTTCTTTTGTTATGACATTCTCGTTTCGTCTTCGATTTGAGTGGTCTGATAAGTATTAGCAGAATTAATTAGAGCGTAGGTCAGGCTGCTGTTAGTTGGAGCCACTCAAGTTTTTCTTGCTTGCTTAGGTCAATTAATTTTCATCTATAAAAACACAGTATGTCTGCAGACATAGTGCGAACCCAGGGTAACAAGAGATTGAAAAACGGTTAATACCGAGTCATTACTGAGAAACACCGGGGAAACATCTGAAGTAATGGCACATATGCGTGATTCATATCAAGTTGTTAATGTTACAAAATATTTAGATATGTAACAAAAAGTACTTACAGCCTGATTTAACTTGAATTTGAGTTCAACATGCTACAGTATCAGGTGCATAAAAAGGCATTAATAGAGTGTTAAAAGGCAGAACACTGACAGAACATATCCAAAACCGCCGATAACCCAGACCCAGATCATCTTGACTATAGTCCGAATTGCTATGGATGACGATCATGCTGACAGGTCTCCTCCCATTGTCTCAGCTAAGCATTGGAACAGTGTCAGCACGAGCAGCGAGCAACAGCAGCTGCTATTGCTGTCGGTAAGATGGAAATGTCATAAAATAGAAAGAGGTTCTCTGTACCTCATTTTTTTTAGCTCTCGTCGCACACAAGGCTGCTACATTTAAAAATCAGGTCAAACTGAAAATCCTGCCTCTGGCTGCTCTGACATGCTGGTAAAACGACTCGCTATGGCTGTATCACTGGAATCCCACAGAGTGTTTGGATAACAGTTTCCAGCTCCTGCCTCCAGTTTGCTTTAAATTTGGAAGCTCATTCAAACAACTGCAATGTCATTTTGCCAAAGTGACACCAATAAGCATATTAGCTGACATGAAATTCATGACATTTGATAGATACCTGCAAAAAAAAAATCTCTTTTTTATAAGTAGTAGTAGTAGTAGTTCTATTCTATAGGTCTTTGAATTTATACTTATCTGTATGCAAGGTTTGGCAAAAAAAAATGTCAATATTGTGAAAAAGTTCAATACTTTTTGTCACCCATACCATAAATCATAACATATATAGACTAATTGCACATAGACTGAAATATTTGAGCCTTTATTTCTTATAGTTTATTAAGGGACGGCCCAATGCAATGCATGGAGGCAGTGCAAATCCATTGCAAAGCAATGTATTGCACTGCCTCCATGCAATTGCATGGGCAGTCCCTTATTATTCTTCACTCCTAAACTGGACTCTTATTAAGGGACGGCCCAATGCAATGCATGGAGGCAGTGCAAATCCATTGCAAAGCAATGTATTGCACTGCCTCCATGCAATTGCATGGGCAGTCCCTTATTACTCTTCACTCCTAAACGGACTCTTATTATTAAGGGACGGCCCAATGCAATGCATGGAGGCAGTGCAAATCCATTGCAAAGCAATGTATTGCACTGCCTCCATGCAATTGCATGGGCAGTCCCTTATTACTCTTCACTTATTCTTCACTCCTAAACTGGACTCTTATTATTAAGGGACGGCCCAATGCAATGCATGGAGGCAGTGCAAATCCATTGCAAAGCAATGTATTGCACTGCCTCCATGCAATTGCATGGGCAGTCCCTTATTATTCTTCACTCCTAAACTGGACTCTTATTAAGGGACGGCCCAATGCAATGCATGGAGGCAGTGCAAATCCATTGCAAAGCAATGTATTGCACTGCCTCCATGCAATTGCATGGGCAGTCCCTTATTACTCTTCACTCCTAAACGGACTCTTATTATTAAGGGACGGCCCAATGCAATGCATGGAGGCAGTGCAAATCCATTGCAAAGCAATGTATTGCACTGCCTCCATGCAATTGCATGGGCAGTCCCTTATTACTATTCACCTCTAAACTGGACTCTTATTAAGGGACGGCCCAATGCAATGCATGGAGGCAGTGCAAATCCATTGCAAAGCAATGTATTGCACTGCCTCCATGCAATTGCATGGGCAGTCCCTTATTACTCTTCACTCCTAAACGGACTCTTATTAAGGGACGGCCAATGCAATGCATGGAGGCAGTGCAATACATTGCAAAGCAATGTATTGCACTGCCTCTATGCAATTGCATGGGCAGTCCCTTATTACTATTCACTTCTAAACTGGACTCTTTTATTCTTTCACCGTTAATGCGGGTCGTACCGTAGCGTGCATCCCCACAATATATACATCAAAACGACCGGCTCGATCGTGTGAGGTGTGCTATTACTTTTATTGGCGATTGGAGTTACCATGGCGACGTAATTAGCGAAGAACCACCCCCAAAAACACCCATTGGACATGAATGGAAAAACGGCCCAAAATCATGAAAAATCCACTATTTTTGAAGATTTACTGTGTAGCCATACAATAACTTAGCAACACCATTCGAAATCCAGATTGTAGACAACACGTCCGTAGCTGTGTCAACGCATTGTAAGGAAGACCGCATTTCGATATCTGTTACGGTTTTGTGGTCACAATTTGACTTTTTTCGACCAAATGTTTTGCCCCAAAATCGACATTTTAGGAGTGTAGCACTCGTTAAGCAGAGTTGGAAGTGATGAACTTTTGAGGAGAAGTCCTCATCGATAATTTAACTCGACGTTCACGGCCGACTATTTCGCACCTAGTGACCTATTTTCGTCATGAAATAGAGCCGCCCCTAATCCTTTTTGTGAATCCAGGATCATATTAAATTATGCTCCTATGTGTCGCACGGTTTTGCATCTCAGCGAGCGCTAGATCTCGCTCAATGTGAACCCAGTATTCTTAGGGCTTTTTCTCCTATAATGTATCATTGTGGCTGGTTCGAGCTGTAACTCAGCCAGAGAGATGTTCTTAGTCATTTTTCTCTCGCTCCCTCTCGGACTGTGAATAAGGTAGAGACTTCTGGATTGGCATGAACGAAGAGAAATGATAAAAAAAGTCTAAATCTAAGCTGTTAATCATTCTAAAGTGTCTGCAGCTGCTGCAGTTTTCACTCACACTTGTTGCTGGGGAAACGGAGCACCTTTGATCAGAGTTCACTAAAGTTCATTCCACAGTCTATATACATTGAAGCCCTATTAAACCCCACTTAAACACAGGTTATGCTATGGAGTACTATAGAGAGAAGTACTACAAACAAGTCCATGTGTCAGTCCATCTGTCTTTGTCTTTCTGACCATGTCTCTGTCTTTCTCAGTCCCCCTGTCTGCCTGTACCATTTCATCTGTGAATAAGATAGAGAGTTGTGCTTTGAAATAATTGAACACAAAGGATAAATATCGCTAACACTCCAATAATTTTCCTGATAGCTGCTATAGGTTTCGAATGGGAAAGGTTCGTTCGCAGCTGTTTAACACTCTGAACATGGAGAGGAGACAACAGATCATATCGCCTAAAACTCAATGTTATATGTATGTCTGTGATGGTGTAGTGGTTAAGGAAGAGGGTTTGCATCCCAGAGGTACTGGGTTCAAATCCAGGAGCGAGAAGCAAATACTTTTTTTTTGCTGAAAGCTGAACTGGGAGACGAGACAACAGATCATATGGCCTAAAACTCAATGCTGTATAACAGATGTAGTGTAACTGTTAAGGAACAGGAATACAATGCAAGAGGTAGTGGGTTCGAATCCCAGGGGGATAAAAGTTTTTTTTTTTTCTTGTTTGAAAGCTGGAACCAAAATCCCTATGTTATACACAGTACTACATTGCACTTGTATGCATTTTAGTTGATTTCAGCTTTTTCAGTATATTTTCATACTAATCCTATTAATAGTAATGCCAACACGTTAGCTAGCATTAGCATGCTAGTTAGCATTAGCATGCTGGCTGTTGCTAGCATTTTAGCTAATTTTAGCTTTTTGACTATATTTTTGTACTGAATGGGATTATAGTAATGCCAACATGTTAGCTAGCATTAGCATGCTAGTTAGCATTAGCATGCTAGCTGTTGTTAGCATTTTAGCTAATTTTTGCTTTTTGACTATATTTTGGTACTGAATGGGAGATTATAGTAATTCCAACATGTTAGCTAGCATTAGCATGCTAGTTATCATATAGCCATGCTAGCTATTGTTAGGGCATTTTGTGTGAACTAATTTTAGGCTTTTGGAGATAATAGTATTTTTTGAGTACTGAAATGGGATTATAGTAATGCCAACATGTGTGCTACATTAGCATGCTAGTTAGCATTATGCATCTAGCTGTTGTTAGCATTTTAGCTAATTTGAGCTTTTTTTGACTAAATTTTTGGTACTTGATGGGGTTTATAGTAATGCCCTAACATGTTTAGGCTTAACATTAGCATTAAGCATGCTAGTTAGCAATAGCATTGCACACCGTGGCCGTCCCTTCTCTAAATTTCCTGAATTTTCTAGTTATAGGACGGCCAATGCAATGCAATGTGAGCAGTGCAAATCCATTGCAAAGCAATGTATTGCACTGCCTCCCTGCAATTGCATGGGCAGTCCCTTATTACTATTCACTTCTAAACGGACTCTTATTATTTATTTATTATTCTTCCGCCACCCTTAATGCGGCTCGTACCGTAGCGTGCACCCGCACAATATATACATCAAAACGACCGGCTCGATCGCGTGATGTGTGCTATTACTTTTTATATTGGCGATTTGGAGTAATCACATGGCGACGTAATTGAGCGAAAAAACCACGCAAAATAGAACCTATTAAATATATAGAAATGAATAGGGAAATTAGATTCGTCAAAAAACCATGAAAATCACCTATTTTTGAAGATTTACTGTGTAGCCATACAATAACTTAGCAACACCATTCGAAATTCAGATTGTAGCCACGCCCGTGCTGTGTTCAGCATTGAAGACCGCATGTCGATAGCTGTTACGGTTTTGTCACAATTTGACTTTGTTCGACCCAAAGTTGGCCCCAAATCGTCATTTCTAGAGTGTAACTGCCGTTTCGTTAGAGTGTGGAGTGATGTACTTTTGGAAGGTCCTCATAAAAATTTAACTCGACGTCACGGTCACATATTTCGCACCAGTGACATGATTTTCGATCATGAAATAGAGCCGCCCTTTGTGATTCTCAGGATAGTTTCAAAATTTTCCTATCTCGCACGGTTTTCTCTCAGCGAGCTCTAGATCGCTCAAAGTGGAACCCAGTTTAGGGCTGTTTTCCGTCGCCTAAACTTAATTCATGTCTATGTATGTAGAATGTCAAGGCGGCTAACTGGTGAGGTCTCATTTTCTGCTTCGCTCGACTCTCAATTTAAGATTTGTGCAGGGAATATTATCTGCTTTGGCATTGAACAATTGTCTTCTGGTCAGATATCTCGCTCACACTTCAATAATTATTCCGCCGATACCTTGTACGGTTTTCGAATGGGAACGATTTGTTCGGCGCACTTTTGAATGAAAAAGTCTAAATCTCAGCTGTTAATCATTCTAAAGTGTTTGCAGCTGCTGCAGTTTTCACTCACACTTGTTGCTGGGGAAATGGAGCACCTTTGATCAGAGTTCACTAAAGTTCATTCCACAGTATATACACATTGAAGGCCTATTAAACCCCACTTAAACACAGGTTATGCTATGCAGTACTATAGAGAGAAGTACTACAAACAAGTCCATGTGTCTGTCCATCTGTCTGTCTTTCTGACCATGTCTGTGTCTTTCTCAGTCCCCCTGTCTGCCTGTACCATTTCATCTGTGAATAAGATAGAGAGTTGTGCTTTGAAATAATTGAACACAAAGGATAAATATCGCTAACACTCCAAAAATTTTCCTGATAGCTGCTATAGTTTTCGAATGGGAAAGGTTCGTTCGCAGCTGTTTAACACTCTGAACATAGAGAGGAGACAACAGATCATATGGCCTAAAACTCAATGTTATATGTATGTCTGTGATGGCGTAGTGGTTAAGAAAGAGGGTTTGCATCCCAGAGATACTGGGTTCAAATCCAGGAGCGAGCAGCAAATAATTTTTCTTTGCTGAAAGCTGAACTGGGAGACGAGACAACAGATCATATGGCCTAAAACTCAATGTTGTATAAGTGATGTTGTAGTGTGACTGCGAAGGAACAGGAATACAATGCAAGAGGTAGTGGGTTCGAATCCCAGGGGGAGCAAAATTTTTTTTTTTCTTGTTTGAAAGCTGGAACCAAAATCCCTATGTTATACACAGTACTACATTGCACTTGTATGCATTTTAGTTGATTGCAGCTTTTTCAGTATATTTTCATACTAATCCTATTAATACTAATGCCAACATCTTAGCTAGCATTAGCATGCTAGTTAGCATTACCATGCTAGCTGTTGCTAGCATTTTAGCTAATTTTAGCTTTTTGACTATATTGTTGGTACTGAATGGGTTTTATAGTAATGCCAACGATGTTTTAGCAAACATTAGCATGCCAGTTAGCATTAGCATGCTACTGTTAGTTAGCATTTTAGCTAATTTTTAGCTTTTTGACTATATTTTGGTACTGAATTTGTTTATAGAGTTATAGCCAACTAATGTTAGCTAGCATTAGCAAGCTATTTATAAATTAGCATGCTAGCTCTCTGTTAGCATTAGAATCATTTTAGCTTTTTGACTATATTTTGGTACTGAATGGGATTATAGTAATGCCAACAAGTTAGCTAACATTAGCATTAGCATGCTAGTTAGCATTAGCATGCACACCGTGGCCGTCCCTTCTCTAAATTTCCTGAAATTTTCTAGTTAAGGGACGGCCCAATGCAATGCATGGAGGCAGTGCAAATCCATTGCAAAGCAATGTATTGCGACTATGCCACCATGCAATTGTCATGGGCAAGATCCCTTATTATACTTCACTCCTAAACTGGACTCTTATAATTAAGTGACGGCCCAATGCA
Source organism: Apricaphanius iberus (assembly GCA_028564705.1). NCBI lineage: Eukaryota > Metazoa > Chordata > Actinopteri > Cyprinodontiformes > Aphaniidae > Apricaphanius > Apricaphanius iberus. The sequence goes on from JAPXFQ010002407.1 coordinate 347,325, forward strand.
ATGCATGAGCTAGTGCAAATCCATTTGCCATTCTTCATGTAAATTGCACTGAATTCTGATCCATGCAATTGCATGGGCAGTCCCTTATTACTATTCACTCTAAACGTACTCTTTATTATTTATTTATTATTCTTCCGCCACCCTTAAGGCGGCTCGTACCGTAGCGTGCACCCGAAAAATATATACATCAAAACGACCGGCTCGATCGCGTGATGTGTGCTATTACTTTTATTGGCGATTGGAGTTACCATGGCGACGTAATTAGCGAAAAACCACGCAAAAAGAAGCCCAAAATCCCCATAGGAAATGAATGGGAAAAGGAGTCAAAAAACATGAAAATCACCTATTTTTGAAGATTTACTGTGTCACCATACAATAACCTAGCAACACCATTCGAAATCCAGATTGTATCCACGTCCGTGCTGTGTTCAGCATTGAAGACCGCATGTCGATAGCTGTTACGGTTTTGTCACAATTTGACTTTGTTCGACCCAAAGTTTGCCCCAAATCGACATTTTTAGAGTGGAGCAGCTCGTTAAGCAGAGTGTGGAGTGATGAACTTTTGGAAGGTCCTCATAAAGATTTAACTCGACGTCACGGCCACATATTTCGCACTAGTGACATGATTTTCGGTCATGAAATAGAGCCGCCCTTTGTGATTCTCAGGATCATTTCAAAATTTCCCTATGTCGCACGGTTTTCTCTCAGCGAGCTCTAGATCGCTCAAAGTGGAACCCAGTTTTACGGCTTTTCGCCTATAGTTTATCATTGTGGCTGGTCAGGATTATCTCAGCCAGAGAGATGTTCTTAGTCATTTTTCTCTCGCTCCCTCTCGGACTGTGAATAAGGTAGAGACTTCTGCTTTGGCATGAACGAAGAGAAATGATATATCTCGCTCACACTTCAAGAATTTTTCCGATACCTTGTACGGTTTTCGAATGGGAACAATTTGTTCGGCGCACTTTTGAATGAAAAAGTCTAAATCTAAGCTGTTAATCATTCTAAAGTGTCTGCAGCTGCTGCAGTTTTCACTCACACTCGTTGCTGGGGAAACGGAGCACCTTTGATCAGAGTTCACTAAAGTTCATTCCACAGTATATACACATTGAAGGCCTATTAAACCCCACTTAAACACAGGTTATGCTATGCAGTACTATAGAGAGAAGTACTACAAACAAGTCATTGTGTCAGTCCATCTGTCTTTGTCTTACTGACTCTTTAAATAACTCTATCTTTCTCAGTCCCCCTGTCGCTGCCTGTCTACCATTTCATCTTGAATAAGATAGAGAGTTTGTTGCTTTGAATAATTGAACACAAAGGAAAAAAAGCGTATCTCAAACAACTCCAATAATTTTCCTGATAGCTGCTATAGGTTTCGAATGGGAAAGGTTCGTTCGCAGCTGTTTAACACTCTGAACATGGAGAGGAGACAACAGAACATATGGCCTAAAACTCAATGTTGTTTGTATGTTCGGATGGCGTAGTGGTTAAGGAAGAGGGTTTGCATCCCAGAGGTACTGGGTTCAAATCCCGGAGCGAGCAGTAAATAATTTTTCTTTGCTGAAAGCTGAACTGGGAGACGAGACAACAGATCATATGGCCTCCTTGTCTGTCTTTCTTTTTCAGTCTGTCTCAGTCTCCCTGTCTGTCTCTACCGTTTCATCTGCATTCCTTTCTTTACATCTCTCTCTGTGTGTCTGTCTATGATTCAGCATGTGTGGCTTCCAGAACAACTCCATATCCCATAATGCTTCAGAACCCACAGTCATTTCTATGTATGTTCCTGCCAGGCATAGTGAAACTGACCATTAGATCAGACTAATCTCTGTGTCTGTCTATGAATCAACATGTGTTGCACCTGTGATAAGAGGTCACCAAAGGTCAACCCTCAGTATATACATTGAAGCCCTGTTAAAGCCCACTCACACACAGTTAATGCTGTGTTCTATAGAGAGACATACTACAAAAGGGTCCATGTGTCAGTCCATCTGTCTTTGTCCTTCTGACCATGTCTGTCTGTCTTACTCAGTCTGTCTCAGTCCCCCTGTCTGCCTATACCATTTCATCTTTGAATAAGATAGAGAGTTGTGCTTTGAAATAATTGAACACAAAGGATAAAATTCGCTAACACTCCAATAATTTTCCTGATAGCTGCTATAGGTTTCGAATGGGAAAGGTTCGTTCGCAGCTGTTTAACACTCTGAACATGGAGAGGAGACAACAGATCATATGGCCTAAAACTCAATGTTATATGCATGTCTGTGATGGCATAGTGGTTAAGGAAGAGGGTTTGCATCCCAGAGGAACTGGGTTCAAATCCAGGAGCGAGCAGCAAATAATTTTTCTTTGCTGAAAGCTGAACTGGGAGACGAGACAACAGATCATATGGCCAAAAACTCAATGCTATATAACCGAAGTTGTAGTGTAACTGTGAAGGAACAGGAATACAATGCAAGAGGTAGTGGGTTCGGATCCCAGGGGGAGCAAAATTTTTTTTTTCTTGTTTGAAAGCTGGAACCAAAATCCCTATGTTATACACAGTACTACATTGCACTTGTATGCATTTTAGTTGATTTCAGCTTTTCAGTTATTTTTCCATACTAATCCTATTAAATACTAATGACCAACATCTTAGCTAGAATTAGCATTCTAGTTAGCATTACCAAGCAAGCTGTTGCTAGCATCATTTTTAGCTAATTTTAGCTTTTTGACTAATATTTTTTTGTACGGAATTGGGGATTATAGTAATGCCAACATGTTAGCTAGCATTAGCATTCTAGTTAGCATTAGCATGCTAGCTGTTGTTAGCATTTTAGCTAATTTTAGCTTTTTGACTATATTTTGGTACTGAATGGGTTTATAGTATTGCCAACATGTTAGCTAGCATTAGCATGCTAGTTAGCATTAGCATGCTAGCTCTTGTTAGCATTTTAGCTAATTTTAGCTTTTTGACTATATTTTTGTACTGAATGGGATTATAGTAATGCCAACATGTTAGCTAGCATTAGCATGCTAGTTTAGCATTAGCGATGCAAGCTGTTTTTGATAGCAATTTTAACAAATATTAGCTTTTTATGACTCCAAAAGTGGTACTGACTGTGGTTTAATATTGCCAACAAGTTAGCTAGCATTAGCATGCTAGTTAGCATTAGCATGCTAGCTGTTGTTAGCATTTTAGCTAATTTTAGCTTTTTGACTATATTTTGGTACTGAATGGGTTTATAGTATTGCCAACATGTTAGCTAGCATTAGCATGCTAGTTAGCATTAGCATTCTAGCTCTTTGTTAGCATTTATTTAATTTGAGCTTTTGACTCATAATTTTTGGTACTGAGATGGGTTTATAGTAATTGCCAACATGTCGCTAACATTAGTAAAAAAATACATTAGCATGCTAGTTAGCATTAGCATAGCACACGCGTGGGCCGTCCCCTCCTCTAAATTTCCTGAAATTTTCTAGTTTCTTCTTATTTATTAAGGGACCGCCCAATGCAATGCATGGACTTGTTAATTCTCAGCCAAGCAAAATGTATTTGTTGTATTTGCACTGCCTCCATTCAATTGCAATGGGCTGTCCCGTTAATACCTGTTTACTATTCACTTCTAAACGGACTCTTATTATTTATTTATTATTCTTCCGCCACCCTTAATGCGGCTCGTACCGTAGCGTGCACCCGCACAATATATACATCAAAACGACCGGCTGGATCGCGTGATGTGTGCTATTACTTTTATTGGCGATTGGAGTTACCATGGCGACGTAATTAGCGAAAAACCACGCAAAAAGAAGCCCAAAATCCCCATAGGAAATGAATGGGAATAGGAGTCAAAAAACATGAAAATCACCTTTTTTTGAAGATTTACTGTGTCACCATACAATAACCTAGCAACACCATTCGAAATCCAGATTGTAGCCACGTCCGTGCTGTGTTCAGCATTGAAGACCGCATGTCGATAGCTGTTACGGTTTTGTCACAATTTGACTTTGTTCAACCCAAAGTTTGCCCCAAATCGACATTTTTAGAGTGGAGCAGCTCGTTAAGCAGAGTGTGGAGTGATGAACTTTTGGAAGGTCCTCATCAAAATTTAACTCGACGTCACGGCCACATATTTCGCACTAGTGCCATGATTTTCGGTCATGAAATAGAGCCGCCCTTTGTGATTCTCATGATCATTTCAAAATTTCCCTATGTCGCACGGTTTTCTCTCAGCGAGCTCTAGATCGCTCAAAGTGGAACCCAGTTTTAGGGCTTTTCGCCTATACTTTATCATTGTGGCTGGTCAGGATTATCTCAGCCAGAGAGATGTTCTTAGTCATTTTTCTCTCGCTCCCTCTCGGACTGTGAATAAGGTAGAGACTTCTGCTTTGGCATGAACGAAGAGAAATGATACATCTCGCTCACACTTCAAGAATTTTTCCGATACATTGTACGGTTTTTGAATGGGAACGATTTGTTCGGCGCACTTTTGAATGAAAAAGTCTAAATCTAAGCAGTTAATCATTCTAAAGTGTCTGCAGCTGCTGCAGTTTTACTCAGCTCACTTGTGTGGCTTTGGGAAACGGAGCACCTTTGATCATAGTTCACTAAAGTTCGATTCCACAGTCTATATTACATTTAAAACCTGTGTTAAACCACACTTAAACACAGGTTTATGCTATGCAGTACTATAGAGAGAAGTACTACAAACAAGTCCATGTGTCAGTCCATCTGTCTTTGTCTTTCTGACCATGTCTGTGTCTTTCTCAGTCCCCCTGTCTGCCTGTACCATTTCATCTGTGAATAAGATAGAGAGTTGTGCTTTGAAATAATTGAACAAAAAGGATAAATATCGCTAACACTCCAATAATTTTCCTGATAGCTGCTATAGTTTTCGAATGGGAAAGGTTCGTTCGCAGCTGTTTAACACTCTGAACATGGAGAGGAGACAACAGATCATATTGCCTAAAACTCAATGTTATATGTATGTCTGTGATGGCGTAGTGGTTAAGGAAGAGGGTTTGCATCCCAAAGGTACTGGGTTCAAATCCAAGAGCGAGCAGCAAATAATTTTTCTTTGCTGAAAGCTGAACTGGGAGACGAGACAACAGATCATATGGCCTAAAACTCAATGCTATATAACTGATGTTGTAGTATAACTGTGAAGGAACAGGAATACAATGCAAGAGGTAGTGGGTTCGAATCCCAGGGGGAGCAAATTTTTTTTTTTTCTTGTTTGAAAGCTGGAACCAAAATCCCTATGTTATACACAGTACTACATTGCGCTTGTATGCATTTTAGTAGATTTCAGCTTTTTCAGTATATTTTCATACTAATCCTATTAATACTAATGCCAACATCTTAGCTAGCATTAGCATGCTAGTTAGCATTACCATGCTAGCTGTTGCTAGCATTTTAGCTAATTTTAGCTTTTTGACTATATTTTTGTACTGAATTGGATTATAGTAATGCCAACATGTTAGCTAGCATTAGCATGCTAGTTAGCATTAGCATGCTACATGTTTTCTTAGCATTTTAGCTAATTTTAGCTTTTTGACTATATTTTTGTACTGAATGGGATTATAGTAATGCCAACCTGTTAGCTAGCATTAGCATGCTAGTTAGCATTAGCATGCTAGCTGTTGTTAGCATTTTAGCTAATTTTAGCTTTTTGACTATAGTTTGGTCCTGATCAAGTCAATAGTAATGCCAACATGTTAGCTAACATTAGCATTAGCATGCTAGCTGTTGTTTAGCATGCACACCGTGGCCGTCCCTTCTCTAAATTTCCTGAAATTTTCTAGTTTATTTATTATTCTTCCGCCACCGTTAATGCGGGTCGTACCGTTAACGTGCACAACCCACAATATTTAAACAGTCGAAAGACGACCGGCTACGATCGCGTGAATGTTAGCTATTACTTTTATAAGCGATTGGAGTTACCATGGCGACGTAATAAGCGAAAAAACACGCCAAAAAATGCCCAAAATCCCCATAGGAAATGAATGGAAAAACGGCCAAAAATCATGAAAATCCACTATTTTTGAAGATTTACTGTGTAGCCATACAATAACCTAAAAAATCATTAAAAATTCAGAGATATAGCCACTTCGCCCCGTGCTGTGTTCTCATTGAAGAGGCCGCATGTCGATAGCTGTTACGGTTTTGTCGCAATCTGACTTTGTTCGACCCAAAGTTTTCCCAAATGATGATTTTTAGAGTGGAGCAGCTCGTTAAGCAGAGTGTGGAGTGATGAACTTTTTGAAGGTCCTCATCAAAATTTAACTTGACTTCACGGCCACATATTTCGCACTAGTGACATGATTTTCGGTCATGAAATAGAGCCGCCCTTTGTGATTCTCAGGATCATTTCAAAATTTCCCTATGTCGCACGGTTTTCTCTCAGCGAGCTCTAGATCGCTCAAAGTGGAACCCAGTTTTAGGGCTTTTGTCCTATAGTTTATCATTGTGGCTGCTCAGGATGATCTCAGCCAGAGAGATGTTCTTAGTCATTTTTCTCTCGTTCCCTCTCGGACTGTGAATAAGGTAGAGACTTCTGCTTTGGCATGAACGAAGAGAAATGATACATCTCGCTCACACTTCAAGAATTTTTCCGATACCTTGTACGGTTTTCGAATGGAAACGATTTGTTCGGCGCACTTTTTGGAGTTTTTTCTTAAAATTGAAGCTCTTAATCATCTTAAGTGTTTGCACCTGCTGCAATTTTCACTCACACTATGTTGCTGGGGAAAACTGAGCAACTTTGATCAGAGTCACTAAAGTACATGTCCACAAGATATACCCCTTGAAGGCCTATTAAACCCCACTTACACACAGGTTATGCTATGCAGTACTATAGAGAGAAGTACTACAAACAAGTCCATGTGTCAGTCCATCTGTCTTTGTCTTTCTGACCATGTCTGTGTCTGTCTCAGTCCCCCTGTCTGCCTGTACCATTTCATCTGTGAATAAGATAGAGAGTTGTGCTTTGAAATAATTGAACACAAAGGATAAATATCGCTAACACTCCAATAATTTTCCTGATAGCTGCTATAGTTTTCGAATGGGAAAGGTTCGTTCGCAGCTGTTTAACACTCTGAACATGGAGAGGAGACAACAGGACATATGGCCTAAAAGTCAATGTTATATGTATGTTCGGATGGCGTAGTGGTTAAGGAAGAGGGTTTGCATCCCAGAGGTACTGGGTTCAAATCCCTGAGCGAGCAGCAAATAATTTTTCTTTGCTGAAAGCTGAACTGGGAGACGAGACAACAGATCATATGGCCTCCTTGTCTGTCTTTCTTTTTCAGTCTGTCTCAGTCCCCCTGTCTGTCTCTACCGTTTCATCTGCATTCCTTTCTTTATATCTCTCTCTGTGTGTCTGTCTATGATTCAGCATGTGTGGCTTCCAGAACAACTCCATATCCCATAATGCTTCAGAACCCACATTCATTTCTATGTATGTTCCTGCCAGGCATAGTGAAACTGACCATTAGATCAGACTAATCTCTGTGTCTGTCTATGAATCAACATGTGTTGCACCTGTGATAAGAGGTCACTAAAGGTCAACCCTCAGTATATACATTGAAGCCCTGTTAAAGCCTACTCACACACAGTTAATGCTGTGTTCTATAGAGAGAGATACTACAAAAGGGTCCATGTGTCAGTCCATCTGTCTTTGTCCTTCTGACCATGTCTGTCTGTCTTACTCAGTCTGTCTCAGTCCCCCTGTCTGCCTATACCATTTCATCTGTGAATAACATAGAGAGTTGTGCTTTGAAATAATTGAACACAAAGGATAAAATTCGCTAACACTCCAATAATTTTCCTGATAGCTGCTATAGGTTTCGAATGGGAAAGGTTCGTTCGCAGCTGTTTAACACTCTGAACATGGAGAGGAGACAACAGATCATTTCGCCTAAAACTCAGTGTTATATGCATGTCTGTGATGGCATAGTGGTTAAGGAAGAGGGTTTGCATCCCAGAGATACTGGGTTCAAATCCAGGAGTGAGCAGCAAATAATTTTTCTTTGCTGAAAGCTGAACTGGGAGACGAGACAACAGATCATATGGCCTAAAACTCAATGCTGTATAACTGATGTTGTAGTGTAACTGTTAAGGAACAGCAATACAATGCAAGAGGTAGTGGGTTTGAATCCCAGGGGGAGCAGATTTTTTTTTTTTTCTTGTTTGAAAGCTGGAACCAAAATCCCTATGTTATACACAGTACTACATTGCACTTGTATGCATTTTAGTTGATTTCAGCTTTTTCAGTATATTTTCATACTAATCATATTAATACTAATGCCAACATCTTAGCTAGCATTAGCATGCTAGTTAGCATTACCATGCTAGCTGTTGCTAGCATTTTAGCTAATTGTAGCTTTTTGACTATATTTTTGTACTGAATGGGATTATAGTAATGCCAACATGTTAGCTAGCATTAGCATGCTAGTTAGCATTAGCATGCTAGCTGTTGTTAGCATTTTAGCTAATTTTAGCTTTTTGACTATATTTTGGTACTGAATGGATTTATAGTATTGCCAACATGTTAGCTAGCATTAGCATGCTAGTTAGCATTAGCATGCTAGCTCTTGTTAGCATTTTAGCTAATTTGAGCTTTTTCACTATATTTTGGTACTGAATGGGTTTATAGTAATGCCAACAGTTACTAAACATTAGCATTGAGCATGCTATTAGCATTAGCAATGCATCACCGTGCCGTCCCTTCTCTAAAATTTCCTGAAATTTTTCTAGTTATTATTTATATACTCTTCCCACCACCGTTTTATGCGGGTCGTACCGTAGAGTGCACCCCCACAATATATACATCAAAATACGACGGGCTCGATCCCGAGATGTGTGCTATTACTTTTATTGGCGATGGGAGTTACCATGGCGACGTAATTAGCGAAAAACCACGCCCAAAAAGCCCCATAGGAAATGAATGGAAAAATGAGTCAAAAATCATGAAAAACCACTAATTTCGAGCATTTACTGTGTCACCATACAATAACGTAAAAAATCCATTAAAAATTCAGATTATAGCCACGTCCGTGCTGTGTTCAGCATTGAAGACCGCATGTCGATAGCTGTTACGGTTTTGTCGCAATCTGACTTTGTTCGACCCAAAGTTTTCCCAAATGATGATTTTTAGAGTGGAGCAGCTCGTTAAGCAGAGTGTGGAGTGATGAACTTTTGGAGGGTCCTCATAAAAATTTAACTCGACGTCACGGCCACATATTTCGCACTAGTGACATGATTTTCGGTCATGAAATAGAGCCGCCCTTTGTGATTCTCAGGATCATTTCAAAATTTCCCTATGTCGCACGGTTTTCTCTCAGAGAGCTCTAGATCGCTCAAAGTGGAACCCAGTTTTAGGGCTTTTCGCCTATAGTTTATCATTGTGGCTGCTCAGGATGATCTCAGCCAGAGAGATGTTTTTAGTCATTTTTATCTCGTTCCCTCTCGGACTGTGAATAAGGTAGAGACTTCTGCTTTGGCATGAACGAAGACAAATGATACATCTCGCTCACACTTCAAGAATTTTTCCGATACCTTGTACGGTTTTCGAATGGGAACGATTTGTTCGGTGCACTTTTTGGAGTTTTTTCTTAAAATTGAAGCTCTTAATCATCTTAAGTGTTTGCACCTGCTGCAGTTTTCACTCACACTTGTTGCTGGGGAAACGAGCACCTTGATCAGAGTTCTAACTAAAAGTTCATTCCCACAGTAAATCACGATTGAAGGCCATTAAAACCCCATAACTTAAACACAGGTTATCTATGCAGTACTATAAGAGAAGTACTACAAACAGTCCATGTGGTCTGTCCATCTGTCCAGTCTTTCTGACCATGTCCTCTTTCGATTCTCAGTCCCCCTGTCTGCCTGTACCATTTCATCTGTGAATAAGATAGAGAGTTGTGCTTTGAAATAATTGAACACAAAGGACAAATATCGCTAACACTCCAATAATTTTCCTGCTAGCTGCTATAGTTTTCGAATGGGAAAGGTTCGTTCGCAGCTGTTTAAAACTCTGAACATGGAGAGGAGACAACAGAACATATTGCCTAAAAGTCAATGTTGTATGTATGTTCAGATGGCGTAGTGGTTAAGGAAGAGGGTTTGTATCCCAGAGATACTGGGTTCAAATCCAGGTGCGAGCAGCAAGTAATTTTTCTTTGCTGAAAGCTGAACTGGGAGACGAGACAACAGATCATATGGCCTAAAACTCAATGCTGTATAACTGATGTTGTAGTGTAAATGTGAAGGAACAGGAATACAATGCAAGAGGTAGTGGGTTTGAATCCCAGGGGGAGCAAATTTTTTGTTTTTTCTTGTTTGAAAGCTGGAACCAAAATCCCTATGTTATACACAGTACTACATTGCACTTGTATGCATTTTAGTTGATTTCAGCTTTTCCAGTATATTTTCATACTAATCCTACTAATACTAATGACAACATGTTAGCTAGCATTAGCATGCTAGGTAGCATTATCATGCTAGCTGTTGTTAGCATTTTAGCTCATTTTAGCTTTTTGACTATATTTTTGTACTGAATGGGATTATAGTAATGCCAACATGTTAGCTAGCATTAGCATGATAGTTAGCATTAGCATGCTAGCTGTTGTTAGCATTTTAGCTAATTTTAGCTTTTTGACTATATTTTGGTACTGAATGGGTTTATAGTATTGCCAACATGTTAGCTAGCATTAGCATGCTAGTTAGCATTAGCATGCTAGCTGTTGTTATCATTTTAGCTAATTGAGCTTTTTGACTATATTTTTGGTACTGAATGGGGGTTCTAGTAATGCCAACAGTTGTTAGCTACATTACCATGCTAGTTAGCATTACATGGCAAGCTCTTGTTAGCATTTTAGCTAATTGGAGCTTTTTGACTATATTTTGGTACTGAATGGGTTTATAGTAATGCCAACATGTTAGCTAATATTAGCATTAGCATGCTAGTTAGCATTAGCATGGCTTTTAAAGCTCTTGTTAGCATTTACAATTTGAGGCTTTATAGACTATTATATTGAGTAGCTGATGATGGGTTCATGGTAATTCAAACGATGATTATCCTGAACATTATGGCATTAGGCATGCTGAGTCACATTAGCATGCACTACCGTAGGCCGTCCCATCTATAAATTTCCTGAAATTTTTCTAGTTAAGGGGAACGGCCCAAGCAATGCAATGCATGGAGGCAGTGCAAATCCATTGCAAAGCAATGTATTGCACTGCCTCCAAGCAATTGCATGGGCAGTCCCTTATTATTCTTCACTCCTAAACTGGACTCTTATTATTATTTATTATTCTTCCGCCACCGTTAATGCGGGTCGTACCGTAGCGTGCACCCCCACAATATATACATCAAAACGACCGGCTCGATCGCGACATCCGGGCTATTACTATTATAAGCGATTGGAGTTACCATGGCGACGTAATAAGCGAAAAACCACGCCAAAAAATGCCCAAAATCCCCATAGGAAATGAATGGAAAAACGGCCAAAAATCATGAAAATCCACTATTTTTGAAGATTTACTGTGTAGCCATACAATAACCTAAAAAATCCATTAAAAATTCAGATTATAGCCCCGTCCGTGCTGTGTTCAGCATTGAAGACCGCATGTCGATAGCTGTTACGGTTTTGTCGCAATCTGACTTTGTTCGACCCAAAGTTTGCCCCAAATGATGATTTTTAGAGTGGAGCAGCTCGATAAGCAGAGTGTGGAGTGATGAACTTTTGGAAGGTCCTCATCAAAATTTAACTCGACGTCACGGCCACATATTTCGCACTAGTGACATGATTTTCGGTCATGAAATAGAGCCGCCCTTTGTGATTCTCAGGATTATTTCAAAATTTCCCTATGTCGCACGGTTTTCTCTCAGCGAGCTCTAGATCGCTCAAAGTGGAACCCAGTTTTAGGGCTTTTCTCCTATAATTTATCATTGTGGCTGGTCAGGATTAACTCAGCCAGAGAGAATGTTCTTTGGTCATTTTTTCTCAGTTCGCTCGCCTTCTCGGAGCTTTGAATAATGGTAAGATACTCTTCTGCTTTGGCATGACCGAAGAGAACGAATACAAATGATACATCTCGCTTCCACGACTTCAAGAATTTTTCTCCGATACCCTTGTAACTGATTTTCGAATGGGAACGATTTTTCGGCCACTTTTGAATGAAAAAGTCTAAATCTTAGCTGTTGTTAGCATTTTAGCTAATTTTAGCTTTTTGACTATTTTTTACTGAATGGGTTTATAGTATTGCCAACATGTTAGCTAGCATTAGCATGCTAGTTAGCATTAGCATGCTAGCTGTTGTTAGCATTTTAGCTAATTTTAGCTTTTTGACTATATTTTGGTACTGAATGGGTTTATAGTAATGCCAACATGTTAGCTAGCATTAGCATGCTAGTTAGCATTAGCATGCTAGCTGTTGTTAGCATTTTAGCTAATTTTATCTTTTTCAATATATTTTGGTACTGAATGGGTTTATAGTAATGCCAACATGTTAGCTAGCATTAGCATGCTAGTTAGCATTAGCATGCTAGCTGTTGTTAGCATTTTAGCTAATTTGAGCTTTTTGACTATATTTTGGTACTGAATGGGTTTATAGTAATGCCAACATGTTAGCTAACATTAGCATTAGCATGCTAGCTGTTGTTTAGCATGCACACCGTGGCCGTCCCTTCTCTAAATTTCCTGAAATTTTCTAGTTATTTATTTTTCTTCCGTCTCCGTTAATGCGGGTCGTACCGCAGCGTGTACCCCCACAATATATACATCAAAACGACCGGCTCAATCCCGAGATGTGTGCTATTACTTTTATTGGCGATTGGAGTTACCATGGCGACGTAATTAGCGAAAAACCACGCCCAAAAAGCCCCATAGGAAATGAATGGAAAAATGAGTCAAAAATCATGAAAAACCACTAATTTCGAGCATTTACTGTGTCACCATACAATAACCTAAAAAATCCATTAAAAATTCTGATTGTAGCCACGTCCGTGCTGTGTTCAGCATTGAAGACCGCATGTCGATAGCTGTTACGGTTTTGTCACAATTTGACTTTGTTCGACCCAAAGTTTGCCCCAAATCGACATTTTTAGAGTGGAGCAGCTCGTTAAGCAGAGTGTGGAGTGATGAACTTTTGGAAGGTCCTCATCAAAATTTAACTCGACGTCACGGCCACATATTTCGCACTAGTGACATGATTTTCGGTCATGAAATAGAGCCGCCCTTTGTGATTCTCAGGATCATTTCAAAATTTCCCTATGTCGCACGGTTTTCTCTCAGCGAGCTCTAGATCGCTCAAAGTGGAACCCAGTTTTAGGGCTTTTCGCCTATAGTTTATCATTGTGGCTGGTCAGGATTATCTCAGCCAGAGAGATGTTCTTAGTCATTTTTCTCTCGCTCCCTCTCGGACTGTGAATAAGGTAGAGACTTCTGCTTTGGCATGAACGAAGAGAAATGATATATCTCGCTCACACTTCAAGAATTTTTCCGATACCTTGTACGGTTTTCGAATGGGAACGATTTGTTCGGCGCACTTTTGAATGAAAAAGTCTAAATCTAAGCTGTTAATCATTCTAAAGTGTCTGCAGCTGCTGCAGTTTTCACTCACACTTGTTGCTGGGGAAACGGAGCACCTTTGATCAGAGTTCACTAAAGTTCATTCCACAGTCTATATACATTTAAACCTGTGTTTAACCCCACTTAAACACAGGTTATGCTATGCAGTACTATAGAGAGAAGTACTACAAACAAGTCCATGTGTCAGTCCATCTGTCTTTGTCTTTCTGACCATGTCTGTGTCTTTCTCAGTCCCCCTGTCTGCCTGTACCATTTCATCTGTGAATAAGATAGAGAGTTGTGCTTTGAAATAATTGAACACAAAGGATAAATATCGCTAACACTCCAATAATTTTCCTGATAGCTGCTATAGTTTTCGAATGGGAAAGGTTCGTTCGCAGCTGTTTAACACTCTGAACATGGAGAGGAGACAACAGAACATATGGCCTAAAACTCAATGTTATATGTATGTTTGGATGGCGTAGTGGTTAAGGAAGAGGGTTTGCATCCCAGAGGTACTGGGTTCAAATCCCGGAGCGAGCAGTAAATAATTTTTCTTTGCTGAAAGCTGAACTGGGAGACGAGACAACAGATCATATGGCCTCCTTGTCTGTCTTTCTTTTTCAGTCTGTCTCAGTCCCCCTGTCTGTCTCTACCGTTTCATCTGCATTCCTTTCTTTACATCTCTCTCTGTGTGTCTGTCTATGATTCAGCATGTGTGGCTTCCAGAACAACTCCATATCCCATAATGCTTCAGAACCCACATTCATTTCTATGTATGTTCCTGCCAGGCATAGTGAAACTGACCATTAGATCAGACTAATCTCTGTGTCTGTCTATGAATCAACATGTGTTGCACCTGTGATAAGAGGTCACCAAAGGTCAACCCTCAGTATATACATTGAAGCCCTGTTAAAGCCCACTCACACACAGTTAATGCTGTGTTCTATAGAGAGAGATACTACAAAAGGGTCCATGTGTCAGTCCATCTGTCTTTGTCCTTCTGACCATGTCTGTCTGTCTTACTCAGTCTGTCTCAGTCCCCCTGTCTGCCTATACCATTTCATCTGTGAATAAGATAGAGAGTTGTGCTTTGAAATAATTGAACACAAAGGATAAAATTCGCTAACACTCCAATAATTTTCCTGATAGCTGCTATAAGGAAGAGGGTTTGCATCCCAGAGGAACTGGGTTCAAATCCAGGAGCGAGCAGCAAATAATTTTTCTTTGCTGAAAGCTGAACTGGGAGACGAGACAACAGATCATATGGCCTAAAACTCAATGCTATATAACTGATGTTGTAGTGTAACTGTGAAGGAACAGGAATACAATGCAAGAGGTAGTGGGTTCAAATCCCAGGGGGAGCAAAATTTTTTTTTTTTCTTGTTTGAAAGCTGGAACCAAAATCCCTATGTTATACACAGTACTACATTGCACTTGTATGCATTTTAGTTGATTTCAGCTTTTTCAGTATATTTTCATACTAATCCTACTAATACTAATGACAACATGTTAGCTAGCATTAGCATGCTAGTTAGCATTATCATGCTAGCTGTTGTTAGCATTTTAGCTAATTTTAGCTTTTTGACTATATTTTTGTACTGAATGGGATTATAGTAATGCCAACATGTTAGCTAGCATTAGCATGCTAGTTAGCATTAGCATGCTAGCTGTTGTTAGCATTTTAGCTAATTTTAGCTTTTTGACTATATTTTGGTACTGAATGGGTTTATAGTATTGCCAACATGTTAGCTAGCATTAGCATGCTAGTTAGCATTAGCATGCTAGCTCTTGTTAGCATTTTAGCTAATTTGAGCTTTTTGACTATATTTTGGTACTGAATGGGTTTATAGTAATGCCAACATGTTAGCTAACATTAGCATTAGCATGCTAGTTAGCATTAGCATGCACACCGTGGCCGTCCCTTCTCTAAATTTCCTGAAATTTTCTAGTTTTTATTTATTATTACTTTTGTCAGATTAAAGTTATTTCTGTGACCATTATGAGTTTTTCTTTGATTTAATGAAGGGTACCAACAATTTTGTCCACGTCTGTATTTCACATTAGTTTAAATACTGTTAAAGTTCAAACCTTCCTAGATTTTAAAACATAAAAGTACTAATATGATGGGTTTTTTTTGGCTGGGCCCACTCGGGTGAGTCTCTTTCCCCTAAAGGTCTTGGTGCTTGTGTCTCTTTGCGAGTGAGGAACAAAGTTATGATCGTGCTGTTTTTTTTATTCTGGACGAGAAGATTCTTGTGATCACATGATAAATTTGGCAAGTGCAGGAGACACAACATGTAGGAGATAATTGCCTCAAATCAATTAAAGAAGCAGAACACAATGCACTTTAGTACACTGTAAAGCAAGCATTTACAATTGTAAAAAACCTCTGTGCATAAATGCACACAAAAGACAAGAACTGTGAGGAGTTCTACTGTTTCGTCAGCCCAACTGCAAAAATTACGTCACTGGGGACAATTACATGTACGCCACCTGCACTGATTACATTGTATCCCCCCACTCCCCCTTACCCAGAGGATTCATCAGGATCCTACTGTACATTCCTTACTGTCTGAAAGCAGCCGAAAGGCAATGTTCCAGTAAAAAGTGGCGTATTTGAAAAGACAACTCTGGTTAAAGACCAGATGGAATTGTCCCTGAATATTCCAGAACGTCTATCTGAAAATGACTTTGAAGGAAAGAAAAATTCAAACTTAAGGCATTCAAGTTCTATGCAATATATTATTAAATTGAATTAGATGCATTCATTCTAATTTTATTTAGAAGATTAAAATATACCAAGAGCCCTATTTATTAGACCTGGGGCCGTATTCACAAAGAATCTTAGGGCTAAAAGTAGGTCCTAACTGCTGTATTTAGGAGTAAATCCTAAACAATGTGGGCGTGTCATTCTTAAAATTAGGACTCCTAGTTGGTTAAGATAAAAGTAATTCACAACCACTTTTAGGCCTACAAGTAGCTCCTAAGTCTGGGAGTCCTTAGAAGAAGTCAAGAGGACTCCTAACTCCCTAAGACCTATTCACAAAGACTCCAAAAATGGCTGCAACCAGACGCAATGTGTTGGACACTCTGGATGATTCTGAAATAACCAAATGATACCGACTAAATCGTTTATTGCAGATGTGGTGTGGGATGCAATCATGTCTCCAACTAAACGTAACAACCCGATCAGTCCAGAAATTAAATGTTTAGCGAAACAAAGATATTTAGCCACAGGGAAAATGCAACTTTGCAACGCGGACGACTTGGGTATATCACAACCATCTATCAGCCGATCAATCCACCAAACTCTTAAAGCGCTCCGTCAACCACACATTATCCAACAATTCATCCGTTTCCCATAAGACATCCAGCAACTGCATCAAATTAAAGCATGGTGATTGCAGGTATGCCAGGGGTGCACAGAGAAGAAAATGTGCACGTCATCCAATTTATGCAACATATGTAGGGATGCCTATATGACGGACATTGCCTACCTGTTGCAGCATCATCCTTTTTATAAGTGGCGATCTCGAGCCGGCGCTGGGACTGTTGAGAATACCATCTCTTCTCACAGTCTTCTGCCGTTCGAGACACCGCTGGATAAGATGCATTTACGTTTCTGCTAATTTCCACCCATGCCTCCCTTTTCTTCTTATTCGTAATCCCGGCTCCGAATCGCCCTTTGAGGACCGTCCTCCTCTCCAGTACCAACTGTGCCAGTAGTAATAATTGGTCCTTCGACCAGTTAGGTTTCCTTGTTCTTTTCTCGCCACTCATTTTCAGTTCACGAGGTGCTTTTCACGGTAGTGGGGGGGGGGTCTATTTAAGATGTGGCTGATGTGCTCATTAGACAGCCTAATTGTTTACAGCCTACTTGCAATCACTGCCTTAATATGATGCATCCATCGATTCATTATCTATACCGCTTTCATCCAATTCAGGGTCGCGTGGAAGGGGGGCTGGAGCTTATCCCAGCTTTCATCAGGCGTTAGGCAGGGTACACCCTGGATAGGACGCCAGTCTGTCGCAAAATATAATGCATTTCACGTTTTTAAACTTCACCCTCTCTGTAAGTAGGCTATTGTGTGTAAATTGTATGAAGTGTGAGTCTCGTGGCCGACACAAAGTTATCATGCATTATTTTTGCTATTTGCGCTGTTCATAATTACGCTTTTATCGACATTAAAGTTTTCCATTTCCTGGTTTCACACGTGTCATTCAACAACCAATCACACTGCTGTCCGTCTATTTACTCTATTTACTGCATAGGAAATTACGTTTTCCATAGCAACGGGACGTCACTCTTAGCTTACTTATAGGGATTTGTCCTACGTAAAAGTAGCTCTTAGTGCGTTTATGAATAGGTTTTAGACAACAACTCCTACATAAGACCTTTTAGCGCGAGTTAGGAGTAACACCTAGCGGTAACATAAGAGTCTTTGTGAATACGGCCCCAGATGTGTTTGTCTTATTAAGACAAACTATGAAGCAACACCAGCTTTGCTTTGAACAGTGTCTAAAGGGACATCTCAACCCTTTAATTATAAATGGAATGCATTTTCTTAAGCTTCTAGTTGAAGCTGTCCCAATCTGTAAACATACTCGTCTATACAAACCATTTAAAACAAGCTAAATGTGTATGGATGCTCCTTGTAGCTGCCATCATAGACCAACTGCTAAATTGTACTATGAAAAACCACACAAACATTTATTTAGGTAGTTATTTTAACAGACAACCAGAGTAAAAAAAACATTTGTTATCTTTTCACAGAGACTGTGTACAAACTCTAAAAAGCCGAATCATCTGGAATTGCTTCTGTCTCTGTTTTGCCTTTTTTGGTCTACCTCTTATACTTAAAGCTAAAGTATTTCAAAATCTCTATTTTGACCTCCATTAAAACCAGCATCCATCCTGTTTGTGCTCGTATAGAGAAAAGCAGGATCAATGAGATCTAATTTAAGGCAGGAGCATTATTCTGAAAAAGAAGGCCTAGTGCATCTCTGCATGGAGCCAGAGAAATGATTAAGTGCCCTGGTTTTATCCCATATGGCTCTGATCCACACGCCACAGAAGAGGGTGTTCATGTCTAGGATCCCATCACCCCCAGCCTCTATTACATCCTCAGAGCAGTCAATACAGGGGCTCTGACCACCAGTCACTCACTCTCATGTTGCACACACAGGCAGAATACAAATAAGGAAACTTAAAGCTCAGCATCCTCCCTGTGTCCACAGCTTTACTTCACAACTTGTATTTAAGAAAGTAGAGCATTACACCAACAAGAGCAGTAAGAGTGACAATCATTATGCAAACGCATAACGAATTGTAAATTAGACAAATTATGTATCATAAAAAAATGCAAACAACAATACAACTTTTTGAATCGACAACTAAACTCTAAAATGAATCACACAGAATTGATGGTGAAAGGAAAGGTGCAGGACTTGTTATTATGTCAGTTAAGTTTGAGATAAAGAAACCCAATCCATTTAGTAATATCCATTTACTTAATGGATTAATCAAAAAGGGCAGAGGCAAGGCATTGCATTGTGCCGATGAAAAATTATAAACAAATTTACTAATTTTGTTTATTTTCATAATTAAAAATGAGGCAAGAAAAACAGTGCTGAAAAATAAGATTGCTGGCCAACATTATGTTTTATCATCGTCCAAATCTGTGGAGAAAAGCTCAACCTCTAAAAAACAAAAACAAAAAACATCCTTAGAGAATATTAAGCAGAACGCAGCCCTCTTAATATTGTATCAGATAAAGTCAGAGAGTGTTAACAAAAGGAGAGGATGTGCTAAATTTTTCATACATAGTTCCATTTTCCACACAGGAAAAAAAATGAACAGAGGTAATCAAACTGACGTCCTCGTAAAGGTCTTTACAAACTTCATCCACTCTGTCTAACCCTTCTTTTTGTAGCAAACAGCTCACATCCTCAGAATTAATCCTCATGGAAGTCAGCCTCCTGCAACAACAAACTAACCTCCTCTGCTGGTTTTAAACAGCACAGGGTCATCCAGCTGTTTCATCTCTCTCTTCAGAAAGAACTCCAACTATAAATGAGGACATTAAAGGCATCACAAACTTTTTCCTCTGTCACCCTCCTCCCACCAAGAGAGTTCTGTGAGAGTATAAAGAAAACCTAACTTTATAAATACTTAGAAAAACTGCTTAGTTGAGGAAACTGTTTAATTGGCATTTTCTTCCAGTTATTTCTTAAATTTCTTTGAAAAATTTAATCCAGCAGCCATGCTGGATGCATCCATTTTTTTATAGCTGTATAAGCCTGCTGTGTAGTTTTTATTGAATACACAGTATCATAACAGTCATAACAGCCAGTATGGAAATAAAAATAGTTACGGTTTCACAAATAAGTATTATCATTTGTGTGCACACAAGGTTTGCTCATAAATCTAGTTGCTTTATTTTTGTTTAAAGTATTTTAACATACTCATGACTGTATTTGGAATCACCTTCTGGGTTGGATTTAACCAAAAACATTGCAAAAACAAGGTTTTCCCCTCTATTTAAAATCCACGGCTATATTCTCCTGTTAGCTGCTCATTATTACACTCCGATAATGAAAAGTTTTTTGTTTTACACCTAAATATATAGCACAAAATAAAAACAGCCACATATTTTTCTAACCTAACCTTTGATTTCGTTTTAACATCTATATCTGGTAAATGTTTGTTGTTGGCCAGGAGTGACTATTCAATTTCTAAATCAAAATCAAATAGCTTCACAGGTCTACTCTGCAGTCTACAGGGAAACTACTGATTTAAAATATGATTTATATTTGAATAAGACTGCTGTGAATGTTTATTGATGAAATAAAACTAATACACTGTATCCAAACATAGAAATCTCAAGTCACATTTATAAACCTTTAACAAAACTGCAATGAAGTTTTATGAGAACAATTAGGTCAGATCTTCCTTTTTCTGTTTTATTTTTCGATTATGTAGTTATTATGTGGAGTAAAAATGCACAATCATGGCACATTTTAATTTGCAGCTCCAAATAGATCTGTCAATATGGAATGATTAAAATAAATAAATAAATTAATTTTTCAACCTATTTTTAAACACTATCATCCCATAAGCTAAAATAAAGCATGAATGAAAAATGATTTTTAAGGATTCATTTCTTGATTAGATCATTTTTGTGTCATCTTTAGAGAGCCACATATTTGGGGCCGTTTCTATCTGCTTCCATACTATTGAATACATTTTACAGAAACCAACCAAACAAATTTAGAAGCAGGTAACAGATCATCAATTAAAAACAAGTGCAACCAAAGAAAATACCTATTTCTTAAAAAGACAAGAACATGAAAGTTTTAAAACTGGAAATGTGCATCATACTTTTGAGGTCATTCTGAAGAACATTTTCACAAACACAGAGAACAGTTTCAAACTCACTACTATTTCCCTGTATGTTGTATGGTTGTATTCTGCATTTAAAAATTATCGGGTCATGCAGGTGATTAGATGTAAGCACAGATAAACTGCTTGCTAAGTAGATATTTTTATCAAATGTTTTTGAATGTTGTGTTGCTGGGAAAAAGAACCAAAACTAAACAGTTACATAAGAAAGATACATGTTCTGCTGTCCAGTCATTTGAAAATTTGAACCTATTTTTCAGAAGCCTGGACTCCTTCGATGTAAAATGATTCTTTCAAGGATTGAGCCAGTTAAACCTACAACTATAACCTAAAACTATATATTTTACAATATTGATATGCACATTTTATTTTTGTTGTTGTTTTTAAATGCATTTAAATATATATTTCATAATTTGTAAGGATTGTTGACTCCATTTGAAAATCACAGTGCACTGCAGCCTGTTCCCATCACGGCAGCATTACGTTCAGGTTAGATGCTGATCTCAGCACGGTGTTAAACGCATCACCACTCACTTGGAACACATTGCCCTCAGTTCAGATTGTCTACATAATAAGGTCTGCACAGAGAGAATGAGAGGACAAGAATAAAAAGGTAAGATGTTGCAAAGCTAAGTGTCTCTCTGTCAGTTCACCAAGTATTAATGAGACACCTTAATCAAGCCTTATTTTACTGTCAGTGATCAGCTAATGTAAGCTTCAAAATAATAATAATATTTCCTTACAAATTATACCTCAGAGGTGGCTCTGTTTAAACCAGCATGGAGACAATCTGGTAATTAGCACAGCCAAATCACAAACCCATATTGCTCTTTTTAGAAAACATAATTTGCATAATAAGGTTTTGAAATTTCACTGCTCCCTGTCTTATTAACCTTCCATTAACCTTTAGATAAACATAGACAGCTCTGAGGATTAGTAACATGGATCAAACACCAAATGCCTTGGCTGAAATTCATCAGACCAGCTGTAGAATTGCTTCAGGGTGATTAGGACACTGATAGATGCTTCGCTCACTGAAGATGAAGATCACTTCGAAACTGCTCTACAGCAAAGAACATCTGGAGCTCAGGGTCTACATGCTTTTTGACCGAAAAGTAATGAGAGTCAATCGTCTGCGACTTTCACATCAAAAAAATGGTGGCAACATTTTAAAATATGTTGTTTAAAAAAGTAGCCTTAAGGTGTGTGTGTGTGTATTGGATGCTGTCATAGTTCTTTACTTTGCAACTTTTTACAGCAAATGAAGGCATCTTTGAAAGCTGTTTCTGGTGATTGTCTTGACAGATGCTTGTGTGATTACTGCTTAAATTAGTCGTATTTCCACTTCTGGAACTCCAGTGTAATTTTATAAGAATTTCACAATATACACCTGTCTCTACTTCACTGGGCCGGATGACAGGGCTTGTTTTAGGCCAATTCGGAGACTAACGTAGCACCAGTCTAGGGGTATTTATTCGGAAATGGCCTGATTAAATCATGGGTGAGGCTGTGGTTAAGTCATGGTGATGGGTTGTAATTAAGAAAGAAATGAACAGACATTGCCAAACAAACCGATTTGTAAATAAGATAAATTGCTGATGAAGCAGTTTATAAAAACACTAAACAGAAACATGGCAACCCTCTGGTGGCTAATTTAGAAAACCTGAGTGCAGCAATGCATCCAAAAAACAAAGAATTAAATTCACCAGATCCACAGCTAATTATATGATGTGACATTTTGTATGCATAGAGATCCATCCCTTACATTAAACTGTAACAAATAATCAAATTACTAAATTAGCTTATTTATTTGCTCATTGGATTTTGGACTTCTTCTTTCTTGAAGCAACTAAATGCATCAGAATAAGTCTCCCCAGCGTGATTTCATCCACCGCCGACCGCATGCACTTCTCTCAATTAAACTGACGGAAACTAAACATGATGTCTTCATGTCTGAATGAACATTCTCATTACTTTTTAATAGAAGCCGCAACAGCATTTTTACTGGGTCAGACCTAGTGGCATCTACTTATCACCTTTCCCACTGCTCAAGTCTGAACTGCTTTAAGTCACATTAACTGAAGGATACATACAGTAAGGGTGGATGAATTTTACATGTATTAGGCTTTTTTTAGAGAAATGTGACAGATCAAGTCAAATAGAAAAATTTCAGCAATATATAAATGGAGCTGCTGTAATAAGCATTTTCTAAAACATCTCTTCTAATTTAAATTAAAATTTGCAACATGCAGTAGTTTTTATTTTTTTATTTTCTGTTATTAAGAGGCAGTGACAGTGAAGAAAGTTTTGATATAAACATCCACATTATTTGTAAGGGCAACGAAAACAGTCCCTCAGCAGCCCAACTGTTTCCTATCTCCACGCAAGTATGTTTTATATTTGCTCCACTGTAATGGGTTATGCTACAGCAATGCAATGTATGACTGTTTACACTCAGACAGTGGAAGACAAAACCAGGCAGGAGACATTACAAAATAAAGTCATGAGAGATGTGAGTTAAAACAACCAAATCAGTTGTCTTGCATTCTTATTTAAAGTCAAACTGTTGCTGGATAATTTACTAAATAAACAAAGTTAATTATTCAATAAATAAATGTCTTAGATGTTGCATATATGTTTTTGTATCCCTGTTCTGAAGAACAGGTACGATGCATGTGTTTACATGCAATTATGTAACAGAAAATACCAGTTTAATGTATGTTTCATGTTTAGTAAGGCTCTTTCTTTGGTTGATTAGCTTTGTGATCCATAAAGTGACTTCCTCCCCTCAGCTGGGAGTATGTGCTCTCTACCCTATCCTCAAAGGATTAGGGAAATCCCTCAGACCT
This sequence comes from Apricaphanius iberus, assembly GCA_028564705.1. Lineage (NCBI taxonomy): Eukaryota > Metazoa > Chordata > Actinopteri > Cyprinodontiformes > Aphaniidae > Apricaphanius > Apricaphanius iberus. The sequence continues at coordinate 371,130 of JAPXFQ010002407.1, forward strand.
CATCAAAGGAGTTACAAGGTTAAAAGTGCAGGTGGCTCTCTAAGAAATGTCAGTGAAGAGTGCTACACTTCTGATGAACATGTGAATTCAAAAGCAATAACTGCATCAGGGCTGTAACAATATATCACTATAACATTATATCCATTCATAATATGTGCAACAAAAATGGGATTATTTTGGTTAAATAAAGGCATGCATTGCACAAGCATTGCGCTACGTTCACAAAAGTTATTTTAGATTGATACGTATTGATTGGGTGCGATACAATTTTCATAATTATTGTTCTTTTTGTCAACCTAAAATTTCTCAATTTATAGCAGATAAGGTCCCAAAGGTATTTATCAAGGTTTCTAGAATAAGTGTGCAAATAAATTTCCTAATGTAAGCACTCAACCTGGACCTTCTGAGATTTTTTTCATTTGTTATGCATGTCTGTTTATAAACCACAAATTCTAACACTATCATAGTATTTCAGCAGGAAAGTATTTGTAGGTCATAGATTATATAAAAACTGTTATTACAGCCTCTGAACCTGAGATGTCTAAGGGCTTGGGGTACATTACCAAGAACAGCCACTGAAGGCAGGCCACAAAAATAACCCCATCTATTGCTTCAACAATGCTCTATTTAAATTATATTTTTTAGATTTCAAAATAACGGTTCAACGACTAATAAATAAATGCTAGTAGATTTCCATAAATAAATCATTAACATCCATAAAAAACAAAGAGAAGTTTCGAAATTGTGTGACATTATATTAGCTTTTTTCTTTGCCTAAAACACTATTAATAAAATCTATGAAAGTTATTTTTCTTGTAAATCAGAGTTTCTGGGACCACATTGTTTAAATCAAAAACTTCCCGAATTGTGTGAAGATATGAGACCACAAGTTTCATTTCAACACTCTCTCAACAAGCACAGACAAGGTGTGAATGTGGCATGAAATGAGGTAGAGAAGCAGGGCCAATTGATATTTAATTAATGTTAGGCCTGACTGGAAGGACTGGGCTCATCTGCTACATGTCTTATCCAATATTCATGATTTACAAACAGACTCCTGACCATGGCGAACTTTCCCTACAGTAAAAAGCATTTGATGAAACACATGCTCGCCATCTTAAAGGATAAACTTAAAGCAATGAAGAGAATGATATGGAGAAAGCTCAAAGTCCTCACTCTTAATTTCAATGAATGATATCAAGATAAAGTTTTTGCTAAAAAGGCTTTGTAGCTTCATTTGAAATTTTTATAAGTAAAGCACAGCATACACACCTTTGCTGTTTGGAAAGCATAAAGTTTCTGGGTACACCTTTTCCCTTTTGAAAAACGTTTGTTTATTAATGAAAATACACTACAGAGATGATTCTGCTGTCTAGTGCACTAAAATCAGAAGAAACATGTTTGGAGGAATGACATAAAAGGATATGATTCATGTTAACACCACTATTATTGCTATACTGAAGACAAGGCATTATAAATTAGAACAAAGTATTTTTTCAGAATATTACTTGATCACAAATATTGTAAAAGATGTAAATATAAAACATCCACTGAAAATAATGTAATAGACATGGAAGAGATCAAAAGTCTAGGTAAACAGTACATGTATATCTGTAACTTGTACAAGTGGACAGTAACTAGTAGCATTTACTTGAGTAACTTTTTCAAGCAAAAGCACTTCAAGGAGTAATTTTACAGCGCCATAATTTTACTCTTACTTGAGTGATATTATTTTGAAGTAACACTACTCTTGAGTAAAATTTCTGGCAACTCTTTCAGCACTAGTTATTCCATAGATGAAGAACAGGCCTAGGTAACCAAAAATGCATCAGACACTGACACAAACTTAAAGCCTATATTAAAGTAAGACTTGTAATTACACCATCTTAGCTGTTTTATTGTTTTCTATCTACTGAGCGGGCTGTAGAATTTGTAAGTCAAGTGAATCAGCTGTTCGGATGTTATCAACGCATAAAATGGACGTTATTATCGGTAATTCTTCAGACTGTGCCTCCTCTACCTACTAGTAGGTTAGAATGTACGCATCTACCATTCTAATCGCCGATAATGTGCATTTGCAGCCAATTATCTGCACGTCTCAAAAAGCAAAAGCTTAGAAGGTATGCATCTACCATTTTTATCGCTGATTAGGTGGCCTTTTGAAGCCTATAATCTGCCCCCTAACCCAGAAATCAGAAGATTACCTTTTGTTAAATTTATTAGAAATCTTAGTTTACTAGCTAAAGCTTTTTTAAGGATACTTATGATAAAAGACCTAGTGAGCCTGCTAGGAGGTAGACATTCAATGGGAGTGATAACCGCTAATAACGTCAATTTAATGCGCTGATCACATCCGAAGCGGGTGAGTGAATATACAATGAATTGTATAAATTGACTATTGAAGCACATTACACTGTTCTAACATACACAGATGATGTTCTGTAAGTGTTGGGTTAGTATAATATTTGGTGATGTGTCCCTTCTTCCTGAATTTGTCATATTTCATTTTTATTTTGAGATTTTTTTATCTTAGTTTTTTAAATACCAATATGTAGATATAACGCGTTTTTGTCAGTCCAAATAAAATGGGCTGTTTTTCTAATATAATTTTACAACTTGAATAAGATGTTTTACACAGTTACTCAGGACTTCAGTAGCACTTTATTTAAACATACATAATATTGTCCCTAAAACTTAAAGTTATCTTAATATCAAGAATGAAATGAAACAACTCTATTAGAATAATTATGTATATTAAAAAAGTAGAATGTAAAATTAGATGCATAAAGACCTTACTCCTCTCTTCTATAAAATCTACTGCTTATCTGGCCAAACAATCAATATTTATATCAATTTATATCATGGCACAATGGCTAAAAAAAGCAAGCCTTTTTTCCTTTAACCAAATGCTTTGCTGTTTTCGGAGAACATATTTGGTTTTATTTTATCTTTATTTATACAGGTACATCTAATATCAAGAGTGGCTTCATTAGGGAAGCAGCATCTGAAAAGCTGAACATGTATATATATATATAAAATTATGAGTCTGACTAAAATGGACTAAAATCTAATCTTGTTCCTCTTTGTTGTTTCTCAAAAAACTGTCAGTGAAAATTTATGAGCAAAATCTGAAGGAGACAAAGTATAAAAGATCAACTAAGGCTTCAATGATATGCACACAGTCAGTATAATTAAACTTTAAATTTAGGTTTAAGTTTCTAAAGGTGCTATAAGAAGTTTGATTTAGACAGTTTAAATCTGTAGCCTTTGTCATGTTCCGGAAAATTCAAACACAAAAAATGACTTAATTTACAACTACATTTTAATCCCACTGTAAGCTAAAGGCAGTAAACACCTTCCCAGGCAGCTGTCCAATGAATTATCATTTTTCCACTCTGGGCCATCTGTCAGGCCCTTACCTTTGCCCATGTTACATTAAATAAATGCCTGGCTTCTCTCTGGGGTCCACAGCAGTGTTATTAAACTGCCTACCTGTGTTACAATGATAGATCTCCCCGAAAGTTTTGGCCCCAAACAAGCCCTGGTTACCCATAAATGCAGAACATAAAAATATTGCTGTTGCTGACAACCAGTAAAAGCAATGAAATAGGCAGCACACAGCTGACTGTTTTTTTGTTGCAGACAGAAAGGTAGGCAGACAGTAGTTCAAGGACATGTTAGCAGATGTATACAGGTTAATATAACACAGCAGTGTACAGTTCAATATTATTACAAGATTCAGTATTGATGACTGTGATTCAAAATTTGCATTTAAAATCAATATTGTCTCCGAGAGTAAAAATAGAATATTTACAAATTTAAGAATATACTGTTAATATGACCGCTGAGATGTTGGGGGAAAAAAGGAATATTCAGTTTAGGAAAATATGTTTTTCTAGAGTTATTTAAAAAGTCAGTTTAAAAATAAAAGCGATAGTAGGGAAGATCACACGACGAAAGCAAACATTTTTACCAAAATATAAACTGCATATTGCGTGACTGATTCCTGACTAACTCACACCCATGAAGCAGTGCTCAGAGATATTCTGAGAGGCAGTGGTCCCATACAGTAGAAAATACAGCCAATTAATTATGTAGTACGCTCATGACAGAAACTAGAAAGCTTAATTCTACTTCTTCCTCATAGTCACAATCATGTCTGCTTGCCAATTTCCCTACCAGGCGTAAATGACAAGCTGGTGGATGTTGGGCGTGATAATGGATGGTTCTAATGGTCAAGCCTGGACCACACATTATGAATCAGGTCGATTCTTCGTAATGCACACAGTAAGTGCAGCCAGCGATCAATGCCAGGCTAATATGTGAAAAGGGGTATGTTGAATGTCAGTGTTGCTGATCAATAACTATTCATTTTCAGTAACCGCATTTTCACAAATGGGACACTTAATATCGTGCGATTGGATAATTACCACGCCCAATTAAGAGTGTGCGACACTAAGCAATAAAGGGTTGATGGAAAACAACTGCCAAAAGGTGCTAATGGAGATGCACCCCAGACTCAGATCGACATTTGGGAGATGGATCTGGATGTCTGCAAACTGTGGGATGCCAGCTAAACCCGTCAGCAGTCAGATAATCCTCCCTCTACCTCCACAGCAACAGGGATAATATATGTACACTCTTAGATTTGGCTTTAAAAGGAATATGTTGCTCTAAAGAAGGGGTACAAACACTGTTGCAAAACATCTTAGATGGATTTCCACATTTTTTTTAATTCAAGAGGTTTTTTTTATAGCTAAACCAGAATCATCATTCTCAAAAGATATTTTAAAATAGTTGGTTATAGCAGAAAGATCCCTTATTGCCTCTTAGGTCAATATTCTATGTTGAGTAACACATATTTAGGGCCTGAAGACAGTAAACATCATCTTGCACAGGAACAGACTGACATCTCTAACCCCCTCCTTCCAATCCACATGAATCGTATTCAAAAGTCTACAGTAATGCTGTATGCCAACAGGGCAATCACGCAGGAACACTCAAGCCACGAAGAAGAGTGTTCACAGCAAGTAGTAAAGCCCATGCACATCATGTTTTCCCAATAATCCTCCTTAGAAGTAGGGTTATACTTGGAAAAACTCATTACTACATGTTATCTTCAAAGCGTCTTTTGAAATCCAAAAAACTATCTTGATCAGCAGATCAGTGGAGCCACAGTAATGGGGTGTTAAGATTGTTTAAAAAAAAATAATTTACTTTAGCTGTAGTCACATTTTTTCAAAGAATCTCTTTCTTTATTTCAGCAATTCATCTTGATTTTAATTTACAGCTTTTGAACCCGGCATTAAACCTAAACAACATAAAAAGAGCCGAGGCAGGACGGCAAAGACTGAACCCAATGGCCAAACACCATGAGCGATTACCGCGCACTAGAGCTGAAGATCTTTACCCGAACCCGTCCGCCTCTTTAGCGCGATAATTTATATTAAAGCGCTGCATAATTCCCAATCTACCTGTCAAGATGTTACCGGCACACAGCATGTCATGATGGTAAAGGCCCACTCCTCTCAGATAAACTCACAGAAAATGCAGAAGAATAAATGGACTATTATCCCAAGTTTCAAGTTGCAGAGGTCTCCTGCATTTATATAGCATCTCCCTGATGTCCAAAGTCAGATAAAATCTGCTGAAATCTAAAGTGGTCAAGAGCGCAGACAGAAACGCACGCAGGCGAGACAGACTAACAGAACCAAGCGGTTAAAGCTTTCTATACCTGCTGACTAAACAAACAGTTATAAATCAACATGCCTTGAAATTATTGTTATTCATTTGTCATTTTAAGCTTCAGTTAACAGGCCTATTTGACCAATAAATTGAAAACCGGACAATGTGACCATCAAGGTGCCAGTTTTTTTTCCTAGCGGAAAATGCGGGGTTTAATCGGTTCGCGCTATAATAAGCTGCCAATCCAAATATACTCTTGAACTCTCTCTGGTTCAGGTCGGTTCGGGGCCAACTTTTAAGGCCCGATTACCGCTCTAACAAGTCTCCGGCGGCAGACAGTCAGAGCGAGGCAGATAATTACCGTTTCACCTGTTTTGAGAAAAGAGCAAAGTGTAGGTCTAGTAAAGTAACTTGTAAATTGTAGTAATTGTTTTTTTTTTTTTTTTTTGCTGTATTTGAAATACTTCTTAGGCTGGTGTGAAGAGTTAAATGGAAAAAAAAAAAATTAACCAACCAAACCCCCCAAAATGTTGTCATCGTCCATCACGATGTTTTACTGTCAATATTGTTAACTCTCAATTTGGTGGACATCGCCCAACCCTAGGTCCCGCCCATAATTTTAGAAAGAGAGAACATTCTAGTTTCCACTGCTCATAAACCTATGTAATAAATAGTAGCTGGAAAGTCAAATATTTAATGTGTCATAGGTATCTGCCTCTACTGTTCTGCTTTTTGCATTTACTGTTGGTTTGTTGCAGCTATTATTTTATACCTTAATCACCCAGAGAACCTTGCATTGCATTATTGTTGAAAGTATACTATACAAATAAAACTGCCTTGCCTCAAGTGGGGGAGGCTCATGCATCGATCACTGAAACTATTTTGCATGTAAGAATAAAAAACTCTTGATATTTGTTTTGTAAAGAATCTGTCATGTGCATATGTGTCAGAATGCAGCATGGACCTAAATGCAGATGTTGGTAGGTGCAACGATGATTTGGAGCATAAGGACGATGACACGCATAAGGAAACAGGACACCAGGCTGATACAAAAGAGCAGTAGGAAGAGACACAGCATAGGGAGAGAACATAATCAATGATCCGACGGGGAGTGAAAAAAGGTGAAGGGTTTAAATACACAGCAGGAAAGGAGGATCAGGTGTGAAAGATTGCTGATAGGTGCAGAAAATAATCAGATAACAGTGAGCAGGAGTGCTGATGGCTCTGGCAGGTTCTTTCTCTTATTACAATAACAATTGCCTTTCCTAAAGAAGCTTCAACTGGATTCATATACAACTTTACTCATCAAAATACAGCATGACACCAGCTAAATCTACAATTTGTATTACATTTAATCCATAAATGAATATTCCTCAATTATATACTATAGAAATTAAGTTTCACAGAGTTAAAGAAAAACCCCTCCCCAAACAAAACTTTTTCAATGAACCTTTCATTATTTTTTTTATCCATTATCACCAAATCCAGGTGGTCATAAAAGTCCAGTAACTTAATATGGAATATCGAAATTACCTTTCTAAGTCACATTCAGCAAGCTTTTTATAAGATAAAAAAAAACCTTGTTACTAATAATGAAAAATAATGTATTGGATACAAATAACTTTTTTTAAAAGAACGTATATATATTTTTTTATCTTTATACTGAAGGTATGACATGTTTGTTAATAAAAAATATCCATGGTACCTCCAACATGTCTGATAGTCCAACAGGTATCTGTTTTATCTATCTTGACTGCAGCTGTGCATGTGTCACAACTGCAAAATAAATAAAAAAAGGTGCTGTTATGATGTTAAGTGTTTGTGTTTTGAGTTTAGTTATTTAATTTCCTTATTCGGTTCAACTTATCATTTTAGTTTATTTCTTGGTATTTTGTTATGTTTTACTTTAGGATTCAGTGTTATGGTTTTGGCTTTAGCTCTCTGCCATATATGCATGTCTTGTCTTTAGATATTTGCTTTCTTGTTTCATTGTTTTATGTGTTTAATTTTGTATTTGCGTTCCCTTATTTCATCAGTTTATTCTTGTTATTTATGTTTCAGTTTATTTCTCTTATCAGATGGTTTTCTTACCTACTTCTCTTTCTAGTATTGTTTCCTTTAGTTCTGTTTTCTCCTGTCTTTCTCTAGTACTCTTGAACTTCTTCATGGGTTCCTCAATTCTTATTATTTTATCTTTAGTGACTTTTAAGAGTTTCCCTCTCAGTTAGGATGATTTTCTTTCTATTCCCCCTTTTGTTTATTCCTTTCCTGTTTTCTCCCTGCCTTACCGCTCCTCGCCCCAGATGCTAATTATCTCCACCTGTTTTCTCCCTCTCACCTGCATCTGTTTGTCACTAATTGGTTCTCAGCTTTTCAGTGTCATTCCTCATTCTCCCTCAATATATTTAAGCAGTTCATGTTAAGTCATAACTTGTTGGATTATCTCTCTTTCTCTTTATGGTCTGCCTTCAAGTCTCTCTGCAAGTTTACCCTATGTGCTTTCTCATCATTAAAACAATCATATCAAGATTATCTGTATGTGGGTCCCTTTTCCTCACATCATGACAGGTGCTCTGTCAATCCATAAAGTTCAAATTTCAACAGCATCAAATGTAAATTCCCTATTACTGCTGCGTTCTTTTATGCAGGATCTGTCCAGTTCAGAAGTTATTTTTTACTGTCAGTCACTTTTTTGGGCAGCTAACGGGTCCTAAGGATTATATACTGAGCCATTGCAGCTGTTGTTCATTTATATTGAAGCCTGTCTGCATTTGTGATGAAGGTTGGTTATAATGACCTCTTAATGACCTCCACTGATATCCTTTTCATATGCATAGGTGGCAGTATTTCAGTGCTAATATAAGATAATGCTGCTTGTGTAACTGTTTATCTGGTGTTTATGTGCTGACAGATCTACTAACTGTTATACATGTCAAAGATTATTTCAAGTTAATGTATGTTGTTTATGTGCTATCAGATTTCCCAACTGTAATCCAAGTCAAAGCTGAGTTCAATTCAATTCAATTCAGTTTATTTATATAGCGCCATTTCACAACAGATGTCATCTCAAGGCACTTTACAAAAAGAGTTATTACAATACAATGTTTAGTGTAGAAATTACAGAACCACAGAAGATTGCGTCGTGGAATTCTCAGCAATCCCTCATACTGAGCAAGCATGCAGCGACAGTGGGAAGGAAAAACTCCCTTTTAACAGGAAGAAACCTCCGGCAGAACCAGGCTCAGCACAAGCGGTTATCTGCCGCGACCGTCTGTGGCTTGGAGAATACATAACAGAGACACAGAAAGAGCAATAGAACTGATGCAGAAGTTTGTTGCAGGACGTGGAGAATTTTCCGTCACTGCAATGCCATCTTAGTCAGGGTCGTCAAGCAGGGCTAATCCGGAGCACCTACTATAATAGAAAACAGGTTAGTGCTTGAATTGACAGCACATCATGCAGTTGGGGAGAAGTAGGAGAGAAAGTAGGAACAGACCCTAATAATGTCCTCCAACAGCCTAGCCTAAAGCAGCATAGCTACTAACATTAACCTGTCTCCTAGCTACTAGGAGACCTGGCTACCAACACTCTGTCTGAGTCCTCCTGATCGAGGCTCAGCCCGTGGACGGTGTAGGGCCGGTAACGGCCCCCGTCATGCCGGGGTCTTCTCGGAGTCGGGTTGTTTGAGAATGCAGCCCAAAGTGGGTGGTAAACTCCATCTAAGGCTAAATACCGGCACGAGACCGATAGTCGACAACTATCTTAAGGAAAAATAGACAGAACTGAGAGGACAGAGTTGAAGAGGGCGAGAAACGTTTAAGAGATAAACGGGTGGGGTCCGCACAGTCTGCCCGGGGGATTCAACCCGGCAGGTAATGGGCGGCCGCACTGTGCGGGAGGATCCCATTGAGGGACCCCTCTCCGGCGCTGGCTGGCCCCCGTGGGGCGCATTTCTTCCGCGGCGGTAAGCCGCGACCGGCTCCGGATCTTTACCTGGCTTACATTAATCTATCTCTACCTAGCTACTCTACCTCTTCCTATCTCTTCCTAACTTTTGACTTTTGACTACCTATAAACATATCTCTAACTGTAAGCTTTGTCAAAGAGGAAAGTTTTTAGCCTAGTTTTAAAGATAGACAAATTGTCTGCTTCACGAACCAACCCTGGGAGCCGGTTCCATAGGAGGGGAGCCTGATAGCTGAAAGATCTGCCACCCATTCTACTTTTAGAAATCCTAGGAACTACCAGTAAACCTGCAGTCTGAGAGCGAAGGTCTCTGTTAGGAACATATGGAACAATCAGGTCTCTTATGTATGATGGAGCTAGATTATTAAGGGCTTTATATGTCAGAAGGAGGATCTTGAATTCTATTCTAGATTTTACTGGGAGCCAGTGAAGAGAAGCTAAAACAGGGGAAATGTGATCTCTTCTTTTAATATTCATCAGAATCCTAGCAGCAGCATTTTGAACTAACTGAAGACTTTTAATTGTATTCTGTGGACTACCTGATAATAGACAGTTACAGTAATCCAGCCTTGAAGTAACAAAGGCATGGACTAGTTTTTCAGCATCACTCCTGGACAGGATGGTTCTAATTTTTGTAATATTCCTAAGGTGAAAAAAGGAAATCCTACAGACTTCTTTAATGTGAGATCTAAATGACATATCTTGGTCAAAAATGACACCGAGGTTTTTTGCTTTATTACTGGAGGCTAATTTAATGCCGTCCAGGTGAAGGGGCTGACTAAGTAGTTTCTTTTTCAGAGCTTCTGGTCCAAAGACGACAACTTCTGTTTTATCAGAATTTAGAAGCAAGAAGTTTAGAGTCATCCAAGTTTTTATGTCTTCCAGACATGCCTGTAGTCTACCTAACTGATTGGATTCATCAGGATTTATGGATAGATATAGCTGTGTATCATCTGCGTAACTATGGAATTTTATCCCATGCTGCCTAATTATTTTACCAATAGGAAGCATATATATAGTAAAGAGAATCGGCCCAAGCACTGAACCCTGTGGTACTCCGCAAGTAACTATTGAGGTTGAGGAAGATCTATTGTTTACCTGAACAAACTGAAATCTGTTAGACAAATAAGATTTAAACCAACCTAGTGCTGTTCCTATTATACCGACACTTTGAAGCCTTTCTATGAGAATATTGTGATCAACAGTGTCAAAGGCAGCACTGAGATCTAACAGAACCAGAATGGTCACCAGTCCATTGTCTGAGGCTATGAGAATATCATTAGTAACCTTCACCAGAGCTGTTTCAGTGCTATGATGAGCTCTAAAGCCTGACTGAAACTTCTCAAACAGCTCATTATTGTTTAAATGCTCACATATCTGGTGTGCAACTATTTTCTCAAGAATTTTAGATAAGAAGGGAAGATTAGATATCGGTCTATAGTTAATTAAGTCGTTTTGATCAAGAGAGGGTTTCTTAAGTAGAGGTTTAATTACAGCAATCTTAAACTCCTGTGGTACATATCCATTGACTAAGGATAGATTCATTATATTTAAAATTGGAGCAGCGATCAGAGGGAAAACTTCTTTTAAGAGTTTAGTTGGGATTGGGTCTAAAACGCAAGTTGAAGGTTTAGATGAAGCTAATAATTTTAGTACATCACAAAGTTCGGCTGCATTAAAGCAGTTTAAGCATATATTAGGTTCCACCATTTTTGAGGCTGCCTCATTAACTAAGGAGGAAGCAAGCATATTGGGAAGGTTCCCAATTATCTTATTCTTTATGGAGTCTATTTTATTTATAAAGAATTGCATGAAGTCGTCACTGCTTAGAGCTTGGGGAATGGTTGGCTCGATAGAGCTATGATCCTGTGTGAGTTTGGCAACTGTATTAAAAAGAAACCTAGGATTATTTTTATTCTCCTCGATTAAAGATGAATAATATGCTGTTCTAGCTGTGTGAAGGCTCTTTTTATATAGCAATAAACTATTTTTCCATATTAAAAAGGAATCATGTAAATGCGTGGAGCGCCATTTTCTCTCTAGTTTTCTAACATTCTGCTTTAGGGTACGTAGCTCTAAATTAAACCAGGGAGTTAATCTTCTATGGCTAGCCACCTTCCTTTTCAAGGGGGCAACTTTGTCTATTGCCCGACGCAGGGAGGAATTAACGCTATGAACTAAAATGTCAAGTTGTGAGGGGTCACGAGTTAAATCACTGTTTTCTGTTCTGCATTTATAAACTGAGGAAATTAAAGTTGGAAGAGCTTCTTTAAAATTTGCTACAGCGTTGTCTGATAACGTTCTGGTATAATGAAGTTTTCTTTCAGGTTTGATATGATCTGTTAGAGTAAGTTTAAAAGTGATAAGGAAATGATCAGACAGGATAGGGTTATGTGGAAAGACTGTTATTTCTTCACAGTCAATGCCATAAGACAGCACAAGATCTAAAGTGTGGTGACAAGAATGTGTTGGTCCCTGCACATTTTGAGTAAAGCCTATTGAGTCTAGGATAGTGTTAAAAGCTGTATTTAGACTATCACTTTCATTATCAACATGAATATTGAAGTCTCCGACTATAATGACTTTATCAGTGTTTAAAACTAAGTCAGATAGAAAATCTGAAATCTGATCTAAAAATTGAGAATAAGGTCCTGGTGGACGATATAAGACCACAAACAAAAGTGGCTTTACTGCTTTGTTATGTGTATGAGGAAAGCTAAAAACTAGATGCTCAAAGGAACTGTAACTATTATTTTTTTGGAGATTAATTAGTAAATCGGAATGAAAGATAGTTGCTACTCCACCTCCTCGACCAGTACTTCGAGGGACACTAAAGTTTAAGTAGCTAGGGGGAGTTGACTCATTTATTGTGACATGGTCCTCTTCCTGCAACCATGTCTCTGCAAGACAAAACAAATCAATATTATTTTCACAAATTAAGTCATTTACTAAGAGTGTTTTTGAGGGGAGAGATCTTATGTTTAGTAAACCACATTTAATTGATTTGTTTTTATGTTCAGTCCGAGTTTTATTTATCTTTATGAGATTTTTATACTTTGCTCTAGTAGCATTAACTTTTAATTCATTAGTTTTGGGTAGTGGACGGGAAACTATCTCTATAGGGTAGTGGGTGGGTGGCAGTCCCTGTTCCTTGACCTGGACTCTGGGTTCCCTGATCTGGACTCGACTCTGGTTTCCCTGAGCTCGACTCTGGGTTCCCTGAGCTGGACTCTGGGTTGTCACGGCTTTGGGGAACTAGAGATAACCCTATCAATGTTCCTGGAAAGAAGCGAAGCTCCGTCCTCGGTGGGATGGATGCCGTCTCTACGTAACAGTCCAGGTTTTCCCCAGAAGGCCCCCCAGTTATTAATGTAGCCCACATCGTTTTCTGGACACCACCTTGACAGCCAAAGGTGGAACGAAAGCATACGGCTGTACATGTCATCGCTAGTACGATCAAGCAGGGGACCAGAAAAAATTACAGAGTCAGACATCTTTTTGGCAGCCCTACACACCGAAGATACGCTAATTTTAGTGACCTCCGACTGCCGTCGCCGGGTGTCATTGCCACCAGCATGGATAACGATCCTGCTATACCGCCGTTTGTCCTTGGCCAAAAGCTTCAGATGGGACCTAATGTCCGCAGCCCTGGCCCCTGGAAGGCATTTGACGGTGGTCTTTCGTGTCTCTGGAGCCACATTCCTAACTATGGAGCTGCCAATTACAAGAATCGGCCTCTCCTGCTCGGCGGGTGCGTCGCTGAGCGGGGCGAACCTATTGTTCAGAGAAAGGGGCTGGAGGTTGGCCGCGGACTGGGGTCTGGCGCTAGTCTTCCTACGAACAGTCACCCAGCTCGCCTGAGGTCCCGGCTGCACGGGAGCTGTTGAAGGACGGCTAGGTCCTGTCCTAGTTGACTCCGCGCTAGCTACTGCTGGGCCTGGCTGTTCTACAGCGCGGAGCCGGGCCTCTAGCTCAGAAACCCTCGCCTCCAAAGCTACAAAAATGCTGCACTTATTACACCTACCAACTTCACTAAATGAGGCGGAGGAGTAACTAAACATCTGACAGAGAGAGCAGGAAGAGGAGGAGGAGGTGTAGAGAGAGATGGAGGGACAAGAGAGAAAGCTGCCGAAGCCATGCTAGCCGTGAAGCTAAGCTAACCAAGCGGTACCTTACCTTACCTAAGAACAAAGTAATTAACCCAGTAAAACGCTTAAAGAGTCCCAAACCGTGAAGAAAATTAACGTTTTAATGTGTTTGTGTGTTAAAGCAACTCAGAAAAAACTTATTGACAGAGAAAGTTAGATCAGTTCAAGAGAGAGAGAAACACCGACTTGCTACAAACGAGTTAGTCACAAAGCAGGAAATGACGCGATACGTCTTACCAACGCGATACGTCTCCACACACACGTCAGCAGGCTCACAAGCTCAGACTTGCAAAAGAATTAGCAGGGATTAAATCCACCTAAGCTTCGTTTGTGGATACGAATCAGCCTGCCATGAGCTTTTATGCTAATTCAAGGCCAGCTGTTTCAAATAATCCTCGATGTTTGAGCTTGCTTTGTGAAATAATCCTCAGGTACATGAGCCAAGGTTCCAAGCTAATATTAGAGTCACTCAGCAAACAGGCAAGGAGGATGCACAGGTCAAGCGCACAAAAACAAGGCAGGACCACTTGCCGCCTGCAACCAGAATGACAACAGACAACCTCATGTTGTCTGAGTTCAAGTTAATATGTTATTAAGATAGCACCCTTTCTCATTTATTGTATTTTGTTTATTTCAGATACCAGTACAAAGCAATGTAAATCAGATAAAATCAGCACATATCAATGTCAAGCTAAAATTTAAACTGAAGTGAAAGGAAAGATAAGTTGTACAGGAGTGTGCTTCAATATTAAAAGCCAAGTTAACTGCTCTACTGTGTCCGACCTTGCGCTCTAATCGGAGTGTCTCTATGGATGAGGTCTTCCAGACAACCCCCCCTAAAATAACATATAATCATTGCTCTCCCCAATATCAAAAATGTGCCAACACATATTTATTCCTTCATTTTCAAAGTAAAAATAATGTATATAAAATTTTGGTTCCAGTTGCTATGTGTTAACTTTTTTTACTTCAAAAGACACTTTATATGTTTACTTCTAAATGTACAGACAGGAGAGTCCTTGATCTGAGCTAATCCGTCTTCATATGTATTTATTTTTTTGCTAAAGTTTCATGTAATAGCAGCAAAATTCTCATCTCCTGAACCTCTTTTATTATAAAATATTAAAAATTATCCAACCAGCGTAGAATTGCACCAATCGATATTTCTATCATTTCTTAAACTCAGCCAAACCAAAAGACTAAATTCACATTGGCAACCAAATTTAAGTCTGCAGTCAATGGTATTCCTGCTAATCTTTCTCTTTCATTTCCTGTGTGTGTGTGTGTGTGTGTGTGTGTGTGTGTGTGTGTGTGTGTGTGTGGACCTGGTATTACTATCTTTGTGGGGACCAAAAAATTGGAAGTTTACTATCCAAGTGGGGACCGACCTCCCTTGTGGGGACCAAAATCCCGGTGCCCACAAGTTTGAAGCAATTTTTGAGGCTTAAAATTTGGTTTTAGTGTCAGGGTTACACTTAGGTTATGGTTAGGTTGGGGTAAGGGTCAGGGTTAGGCATTAATTTTTGATGGTTAAGGTTAGGGTAAGGCGCTACGGAAAACATTGTCAATGAGAAGTCCCCACAAGACATAGAAACCCAACATGTGTGTGTGTGTGTGTGTGTGTTTGTGCGGGACATCTTCTGTACATCATCAGTTAAATAACTGTGGTTGCAGAGAAGTGAGACTGTTGAAGTTTGGTGCACCACATGCAGTGTTGTGATATTCAATCACTCTGACGTGGAAAATGAGTAATTATGGGTTTTGAGCAGGCAAACACGGGGAAAAAAAATGTGACGCCCACAAGGGGATCACAGATCACTGACACATATCTGTTATCTGATATCTGACTGATAGGATTAGGCGAGTGCAATTCTGTTGACACTGTTACACTTTCCACAAATGGTTTTCACTGTCAGATGTTCAGGCCTAACATTAGTGGTCTGTCTAAATTAAAGAGAACTCTATTGTTATTTTTGCTAAAAGCAGTTACTAGAAGTTTAAAAGTTAAGATACGTTTCGCACAAATATTGGACTAAATTATACAACTCAAAAAATGTTTAACAGTTCAGGTATGATTTGACATTTTATTCAATTCTACCTTGAAAAGCAGCTAAAATGATCAAAAGCAGTATAAAATCAGTGGCAATCTGCCAAATGAAAACATCTCTGCAGAAAGTGAGGTCAAAGGAAATCGGTGAGACCTGTTTGAAGTAGCAGGAATGTTGTAAGTTAATGAATAAGAGTGCTGTACAACAGCAAGGTATCCTGCAGGGAGCATTCAGTGACACATTTTTTTGAACCTTGAAAATGTCTGGGTCGCAGCACCAAAGAGCTTACAAGGTTTATTTACTGTCTGGCATTAGGATAGAAATAAGGCCATGAACAACAAATGTACAGATAATACACTACAGGAAAGTGTTTGATGTGTTGCAGTATGTCAATGTGCAGCAATAATTAGTTGTCAATAGCATCTATTTAGCTTGTATCAAATGAATAAGAGAGGGCAATCTCACTATGTTGTGTTTCTTGGCACACCTAAGGGTACTTAATGCCAACTGAGCATCATTAAAATGCTGCACCGTTCTCTGCAGATCACCAGCAGCATCCCTTCATTACTCCAGTCAACAATCTCTGAAGAGAAGATCCAATTGTAAAATAAACAAGGCATTCACAACAGTAGCCCTAGACACCTGAGTAAAAAGCATTTCAAACTGTTTTAATTGAAAAAAATCGACCTGTGATATTTGCAGCATATATCAAAGGTCATAAGCATCTGGCTCTTTGGCTCCAGCTTAATAGCAAAGCAACTTGTAAATGTTAAACTTAGAGCAGAAATATCAGCAAAAATGCAGGTAATTTATTTTCACCTTCTTTAAATTGTAGTGCTGGTAATGGTTTATTCATGACAACAAAATTTTACTGAATAAAGCATGTTATAGAGAAGCCTTTTACTGTAAATTATTTGCCATGAACATATCAAAAGCTGCTCCTGAAGCACATTTAATGCACTCATCACCACAGCAGTGTGGTATCTGAGTCCAATTATTCATAATTTCTAACCATTTCAAACCAAACTGTTACTTTTTCCTGTTTTCAGTTGAATGTGTCTAATGTACAAGACATTTAAAAGTTAGAAAACATCAAAGCTAAAAATATTTGAATTTCACACCATAGAACCATATATATATATATATATATATATATATATATATATATATACTTAAATTATTCATTTTATAGTTGACCATCTATGCCAATAGTTGTAAAGATGCTCTTCACCTGAAAAAAAGGATGATGATAAAAACAAAACTGTTGCGTTACAAAACTGTTATTTTACAGTAGGCTTAATTAGAAGGGACTACCAACACCACACGATAAAATCTTAAGCGTTTTACACTGATACAAAAACAACACAGCAGCAACAGGTATAAGAAAAACAGTACAGTACTTACAAAATATACTATGCTGCAGCTATGATGTCCATTTTGCATATCCTGTTTTCACTCACTGCTGCCAGCATTTGTTTAATAACTGTATGAATCTAGTCCAAAGGAAAAATGTCAGAAAGAAAACACTCAAATAGGATTATCGAATAAAGTGCATTCTCCGCCATGACAGTAAGTGGCGTCATGTACCTTTTCACATTGGATTTCTGTGGGTTAGTCAGATTACTCTAACTCCAGTTCAACTTCAGTCTGACTACGGTGTATATATGCATTTCAAAAGTCCGATTTCATTTGGACTAAGGCATCAATCCGACTTTCTCCTGCTGCATATAAATGCACAAAATGTTTTTGAACATGTAAAAGCTGCTAAACAATAAATGGCAATCACATTAAAACCCTCATGTAATAAGATGCCAGTTCTCCTTATTTGTTACTGATTCTAACATCAACCTTTTGACAGGCCTCATCTTGACATCAACCTTTTTTTCCACCATCTTGGGCAACTAAGATTTTCATTGGTTCAACTGACATGTTTCTGTGCACTCTGTGTGGCAGTGTTCGTGTGCGTGTATGGATGTTACTGAGGGTGTTCATACTATTGAAAGAGAGGGTGGGCTGAGGGCTTTTGCAGCAGACAGAGTTGTTTTTTGTTCTGCCTGGCAGGGCAGTCAAACGGAGAGGGAGGATGATGGGAGAGTAGTGCGTGGGTCTGCCAGGGCTGCTGATGCACATCTGAGGATGACCTTGGAGGTCCGGAGATGAAGGCTGAGTGAAATTTTAAGATGACATGAAAAGGAAGGAAACAAAACCTTTCTGTCATGTCGCTATGCTGACAAGTGGTGTGAGTCATGAAAGCCTACTTTCATGTCGGGATAAGATTCAATACAGGTTTCGAAGTGGCACTAAAGAGAAGATTGCATTGTTTTTCAATTGCAAACTAAATAACATATATCATTTGAGGACTCGCTACAAGAGACATTATTCATATTATTGTAGCTGACTAGACTATAGAACAGATTGATCCTCTTAGTAATCACTACATGGTAGAAGTTCAGAATTTTTGTAATCATTTGGGCAATAGCAAAACAGTAGCATTAAAAAACTGATGACTCCAGTCTTTGTAATAGCAAAAATAATATGTTTCATTTATGTGGTGGCTTGTCAATTACAAAGGTGCTATGCTGTGATTTGAAAGCCATTTTACAATCAAGTTACCTCAAAAGAGGACCAGATTTCACAAAATGGGAATTGAGTGCCATTAGAATACCAAAAGTAGCCAATAAAGACCTGAGGCTATTTTAGAAAATGGATATTAAAGCCACATCATAAAATCTTTCAGGGGGATCATTGCCCCAAAGATTTTCTTATAGAGCTATTGTTTTTATTGCCATAGAAATCCACCCCCAGACTAATAGATAGATAGCACTTTTGGACTGTCTACTCGACTGGATTTGACTGTCTAATCTGCGTTCCCAGAATCAGAACCAAACATAGAGAAGTAGTATTCAGTTTTTTTGCTTTTCTAATCTAGAACAAACTGAAAACTTTAAAAAAACTAAAACACTGAGTTCCTTTAAATTAAGGCCCAAAAATTGCTTAAAGTTATCTGGACCCTCAATACTTTTAGTCTCTATTCCAATTTCTTGTTATTCTCCTTTATTATTACTTTAATATTGTTATTTTTGTCTGTGTTTTGTTTCCATCGTGTAAAGCAGTCGATTGCCTTGTTGCTGAAATGTGCTAATATAAATAAACGTGCCTTGCCTTACATTTTAAACATGTCCAAAAACAAAACAGGTCAAACAGAAATCATTCTTAAGCTTATAGCAAACTTTTCATCTGGAAAAATGAAATGGGAGGCCACCTGAGTTGTGAATTTCAACTAGTAAGGTTGGATGTTTTGTACTAATACTCAATATCCAAAATGGCAACTGCATATAAAATACTAAGATAGCTGCAGAATAAACTGTTTATATGCACTTCTGATGGCTTTAACTTCACTTAATATGCCACTGTCACTGCTGTACAACACGCAAATAGTTAGCCCCACAAATAGTTAGCCCCACAACTTTATCTGACGTTACAGGATTGTTCTAGTTCCACCTGTAAATCATTCACAAAATCACCCAGGTTATGTTGTTAGCCTGAGTTTCTGCAGCATCAGGAGTGATGCCTTATATTATTTAAAGCGAAAAATGGTAACAGGAAAACAAACTGTTGTGATGCAATTACTGAATATTGCGAAAACCAATAATCCACCCACATTTTTCTGACATCTTTATTTTCTTTTATCAGTCACTCTTTGTGAGCTTTCACTTTTTTTCACTGAAATTATACAAGTGTGGGTATTAATTGCAGTAAAAGTCTATAAAGAGAATAAATCTTTTGTTGATAGATTTCAGAATTTGCATCCATGGTACTTGGAATATCTTACAAAATGGATTCAAGCAGTCTTTTGCAACTACAATACAACATATATCAATATTAAGATAACAACTATGATCTGATATAATGTGCAGTACCAATTATTATTTTTTTTTACATCTTTAAATGTCAAATGTTTCTATAATCACACGTTTTGAGACTCTAAACAGCACAAAACCACTACATTTAAATATTCAAAGATTCATCATAGAAGCTAACCACATTACTACCTCAGCTGGTTTGTCAACTGAGTTAGTCTAAGAGAAAAATGTTCACTGGATTCATAAAGCCAAGCTGAGATCTGCCCTTCAAAGCGGGGGGATGGTAGAGAAAGCAACAAACACAGGCTTGCTAGAGCAGATTGTGAGGCTACTGCCGAGTAAGTTGTTTAAATGAAACATTCAGCATCTTTGCTCATAGATGGAGCAGGCTTTTGGGAGATGTGTTGTGTCTGACAGCGAGCTGATTATTAAAACAATTCACACAATAATGTGCACTTGGCCTTTTCATGGTTCATTAACACAATGAGATATCCTTCCACGTTCAAACTGCAGCTCATTAAGCCAGCCATTAAATCATGCAAAGTCTGAGAAAATGTTTGAAATACCGGAATGTGCCATTGTAGATAATGACTTCTTACTATTGTTAAAAAGCTATGTTTCAAAACCCACAAACACCTGGAAGGGAAATGATAAGGAAAATGCAAGGTTTCTATTATCTTATAATAAAATTGTCATGTTTACCGTGGCAAATCCCAAACCAATTGGATTTCATTTTCATCCACCCTGTTTGAGTTACAGCAGGCAGTGACGTTGAAGGAACACAGGGAAAGGTGTGTATTTCATCAGAAAAAAAATACAATCTGAGCTGTGAGAATATGTTAATAACAGATATTAATCTGAATGCTTTTTATCTGCCTGGTTTGCAGCCCACTCATGTTTCTATCTTTTACCAAAAAGCAATTATATTCCTGTTTACTTCAGAAGGAACTTGAAGAAGACAAAGTCCTAGAATAATTGGAAGGTTGAAGGTTGTCTGGTGACAATGAAAAGCATGATCCACAATGTAAAGTTGTGTTATTTATATTTTAACTGGTGAAAAACACAGTACAATGCAGCACAGAAAATGAAGAATGTAAACTTTACATCTAGTCCTAAATCCTATCAAAATTTGCCAATCAAAGCCTTGCTGTAACTTTTTCTTGTTCTAAAGGACTTCCTCGATTGGGCACTTTTAATCCTTTTAGGCAGCTGAAGTTATATTGAGAAGTACAAAAGTACACAATTATCCAATCAAGTTAGATAAGCCAGAATATAGCAGGGGACGCATTCATCATGAGTCACATGAGATTTATTACATAAACAAATTCCACTGTGGAGCTAAAACATGGTGGAGTCAGCGGATAAAGAGATTGATGTTGGGGTTACAAAGGAAGTTAGAAATAACTTAGCAATCAAGGAAATGTAAAGGCAATGTATACTGCTGAAGCAACATCAATATTAAAATAACACCACCCAGACTCATCGTGTAGCGATCTTCCATTTGCGGGATCTATGGATATCAGTGATCTTTTAGGAGAGCGGCTCAGCTCTTCACTCTGCCTTTGAATTAAACACATTATTTGAAAAAGATCCAAATTTTGCCGCAATACCTGCTGTCACTCAATTTCAGTAGCAGTAGTGTTTTTTTTCTCTCTCTCTCTTCTTGCACCCTCTCATTTTTATTTGTTTCACTATCTGCGTGTCTCCTATGTAAAAGAGCGGTGGTATGTTGATATGTGTTCCCCCTTGAGATGTGTTCCGACTCCACCCACATGCGAGGTGGCTGCTGCTCGTAAATGTTAAACAGATGGATCACATTAGGTTTAGGCACTGGTTGCCAAATAGTAGGATTAGGACAATAGTCAAGTTATGGATGCCAATTGGATATAAGAAGACTGACGCAGATCAGACTACAGTTGTTTGTAAAGTTTACCAGCTCTCGGTCCGACCAACGGACTCCAACATTGCACATTTATTTTATCAGCTGTTCAAGAACCACGACAACGAATACAGAGTGAGTCAATGAGCAAAAGCAGCGTCGAGTCGTAGTGTAAGCGCTGATAAACTCCAAAAACAGACGCTGTAACATACCACTGATGTGTTGCTAGCGAACGAAACAGCTTTTAGAGCCGGTGTCGTTCTGTGAGAGGCTTTTTTTTCTGTTCAAGCTGCGCGTCGGGAGGGTAGGCGAGACATGCAGGGAGACCAACTTTGGGTTGTCTAATAATCTTGTTTAGATCCCTGGTCGGAAATGTGTTGGTTACCGTCTTGCTCCCTGTTTTTTTTTTTTTTCATGTATTGCAGCATGCACAGGAATGCAATAATCTGCATCTTGACGTAATTTATTGCCACAAAACCCTATCGTGGCTTAAACGATGGAGATTCATATAAAATGATAGACGTTTTCTATCGTCCTGATGATATATTTTGTCATATCGCACAATCCTAACTACGGCTATGCACTCTTTTGTTAAAATGTTTAAGGTTGTAAGGAATATTATTTTGACATCAAGCCCAAGAAGTATTTTGGGTAGTCCAAAAACCTCCAGCAGAATTCAGGAGGAACTTTGATCTTAGATCAGATTTTAGTAATTTTTTAATTGCTTGGAAGACATGAATACTAAAAAGAAAGTTTTAGCTTCCTTTCACTGGCTTCCTTTTAAATCCAGAATAGAG
This sequence comes from Apricaphanius iberus, assembly GCA_028564705.1. Taxonomy (NCBI): domain Eukaryota; kingdom Metazoa; phylum Chordata; class Actinopteri; order Cyprinodontiformes; family Aphaniidae; genus Apricaphanius; species Apricaphanius iberus. Next base: position 393,516 of record JAPXFQ010002407.1, read on the forward strand.
TTTAAGATCCTCCTCCTTACATATAAAGCCCTAAATAATCAAGCTCCATCATACATCAGAGATCTGATTGTTCCATATGTTTCTAACAGAACACTACACTCTCAGACTGCAGGTTTACTGGTAGTTCCTAGAAAGTCTAAAAGCAGGATGAGAGGCAGATCTTTTAGCTCACAGGCTTCTTTTCTGTGGAACTAGCTCTCAGTTTAGTCTGTGAGGTAGACACACAGAATTAAAGCCTTCCTTTTTGATAAAGCTTATATTTGAATATCTTAGGTTATTCTGTGCTATCTCTGTGGTTATCCTGCTATAGACTTAGACTGTTGAAGAACAGACTGAACCTTTCTTCACTCTGCTAGTTGTCTCAACTATTACTCTCCAGTTGCATTATTTTCCGGTATTTTATTTTTTGTTTTTTTCTTAGGTATTTTCTCTCCAAAGAAGCTACACCTGGTCTGTCATCCTGCTCAGCTGCAGTGCATTGATGGAGGGGGGCATCAACTGGGATGAAGCTCCCTGGGACCATTTATCCACTGTTATCATTCTGTCCTCTGATAGGAATTTACTTTCTTTAACATAGAAAATACTCTTACATCACTTATTTTTTTACTTTTTGTGTCTCTGCAAACCTCCAGACGGTCGTTGCAGCTGGCTGCTCATACTGAGCTAGGTTTTGTTGGAAGTTTCTTCTTGTGAAAGGAAAATATTTCCTCATCACTGACTCAGTTAGTGGGACTACTGTAAGGTCTACAACAACGCAGGCAACTGTCTACTGTAGTAAAATGTTCGTTCATGAAGAATGAATGCTGTAAGTCAAAAACTCAACGCAATCTACTGGGTTTCCTTAGAAAACATTTAAACTGATTGGACTAATGAACTAAAGGATTCATTGGAATGTATGGACAATTGAATTGAAATGACTTTTCTTGTAGTGTCATGAGGTGGCATGTTGTAAATTTGTGCTTTTTTAGTTATACATTACATTTGTTTATTGCTGCTGTTTTCTTACACGAGACAGCAGTAGATACTTTCATTCTTCCCATAGTAGTGAGGAAATTCTTGTTGAGCCTTTACATTCGATTTCTATCATTCTTTTTACCAGGGCAGGGCAATTTCCATCACTCCCAAAATGATACTGCATTCTTAGGCTTACAGTACACATCTCTACTTCTCCGCCCACTTCTCTCTGTGTCCAGAGACAGCTTGCAGAATCCAGCATAATCACTGTACTGAGACTTTGTGAAGACTGAAAGAGCGACACTACCTAAAATTAATTACTTTTAAATATTTCACCAGACAGACAGATTCCTACACAGCTTTTTCTGTTTCAGTTAATGAGTGCGTTTTAACCTACATGTGACATTGATGATCATTAGCACTTGTTTGGTATAATTCGTTGATCAAACACCATGTATGATCAGTAAAAATATTGATTTGATTTAATTTCTTTTTTGTTTGTTTTCTCACCTTGCATTTTGTAAACTGAAAGAAATAAACAATCACTATTTATATTTCTAAAAGCATTGTTTAGAGAGAGAGAGGGCTTTTTGTCACTGGCCACAGTCACATACACACATTTATATATATATATACTAGTATGGTGGCTTCTGAGTACATTGAGCAACAACACCTTCACAGTGATGCAGAAATAATTTCTGACAGATTGCCAGTGTATCATACGGTCTAAAAAGTACGAAAATTATACTTATAATAAGATAATGTGCACATCTTTGAAGTTTCAGGGAACCGCCAAGTTGTTCAAAAACGTCCAACTCAGAAGTGGTTCAATCTTACAAACACATTCACAAGGCAAGGCCCATCACCACACTATTTAATGACTGATGGAAAATGTCATTCACCTTTTTACCTATGCTTGCAAAAGTATAATTAAAATACTGTGCATGAATGATATCAACTCTTGAAAAGTGCTGAATTAAGAATATACACCTATGATCGCATCACTTGCTGAATAGGCCTCCCGAATGGCAGATGGTGTCTTTCTCTAGCGATCTCCGGCAGCCACCTCATCTGTCAGATGATGACAGGAGCCATTTCACTAATGCACTCATGAATGCATTGTGTGTCATACAGTGTCCTTGACACTCACCTTAATTGTCAGGAGTTTCAATGAAGCATGATGAGCAAGACCATGAAGTCATCAACAAACTATTAAGATTTATCTTTAAAACGATTACTTATATGTAAAATAAATAAATAAATTGTTCATATAATATTATCAGTACCCACTCCAACTTCAGCCAGAAATGTAAATAAGTATATTGTATGGTGTTGCATTTGCTTTTCCTGGATTTCTAAGGTAGAAACGGTTTTTATATCAATTTCATCTTTCATGTGGCCTTCTTTAACCCTTTCCAGTAGGTCTCCACCACATTCCTACTAGGAGTCATTCCCCACTGGCATTACAGTTCTCCAGTCAGTCAAGTCAACAGTTTGCATATGGGGAAATGGTTACTGACCACCTCCTTTTTCAAACCTACATAAATGATTCACATTCGCCTGAAATGTGTAAAAGTTCTGTTGAAAAGACCATTATTTTGCCATGAGGCACCAATTAATTTTCTTGAGGTTCTAATTTACCTATTTAGTGCACTATTTAGTGCACCATCAAGACAATTTAAGCTACAATAATGTTCCACTGTCACAAAAGTTTTTTGTGTTTTTTGTTTTTTTCAATGGTGCAACTGAGTACTAAGGCAAAAAACCATTGTGCTGTAATTTGTTATTCAACACTGTGTAATGGCACGACTAAACATTACTGTTATTGTTACCATCAGCCCTAATGCCTTGATTGCTAAGCCCTTTCACAAGAGGTTCTGTATTGTTTTTCTTAATTAAAAATCTACTGTTACTTGTTACGTTGCCCTTTTCAAGCCCATGATCATTTAATTATTTGTCAGAAAGTACAGTGTGAACTTTTAATAACAAAAGGCTAGCTTAAAATTTATTTATCAAGATACAGAAAAAGTTGATATAAATCCAGTTACATAATAACGTCCATTATAGCATTCGCAATAGAACCTCTATTCTGAAAATGTTGCACTTTTTATGTAAAATTATTTATATTATCCACTTATTTCCAAGCAAATTAAAACTTTACTGGAGAGTTTTTGCTTGCTATTAAGTACTTCCACACTGCAGTGCTGTACTATCTGATTGCTTCTTCCAAGTCTATCTAATCCAGCCGGTGTTCAGGTTCATCTGTTCCAATGACAGCTCTGTCTTCAGCAGCTGGTGCTTTGGGCCTCTGGTGTTGTTTTCAATCCCCCACTGCATTTTACTCGTGTATTGACACACATGTCTCTTCAGCTTCAAGACTCTGTCTGACAGGAATTTCTGTGTTGCACTGTAGTAGGAAGGAGCTGTTTCCTTGTCAAGATCATTCACAATCACTTGTGGCGTCCCCTTGTGTTTGACAGTCTTGGAGTCTGCCGTTACTCAACGGTTAATTTGTTCTGTTCAGCTTTAATGCTGCAACGCTTAGATTCCTCAACCAGTAAGTGTGGATCATTTCAAACTCCATTTGCTGTTTTAAAGCAGGCTGGTTTCCACTGTTTGAGACCATGATTATCTAATGATGAACTTCCAGATGGTCAGTTTCTCTGTGCAGCTTGATTATACTTTTGTTAGAGTTTATCAATGCAGGTCTGAGTCCCAAATGTACATCATATAGCTACTCAAAGACTAAGCTATGTATTTAAAAGAAATACATTTTATACTATTCTTCAATCATCTCTGAACAGAAAAAGATTTGTGAAAGCAATTCTGCATAACTTGAACTGTAACCATGCAACACTATATTTTTCAAAACAAATAAATCAATACAGCCTATGTGGCATTATATCCTTCATCATTAAATGGTCCAGTAGGTTAACCTATCTCGTAATAACATCACTGAAGAGTCCACAGTAAAACGCATTGACCAAAAGCTTACGAGACACTGCAGTACAGTAAATGACTTTGATCCTATTATTTCTGGTGCAGAGGAGGGCAATAGTCACAGCAGGTAAGCTAATTTGATCTCACACTGTAATGAAGATAAAGATCTGTCTAATGGGCACAGCAGAGTGCTGTAGGGCCTGGTAGAAAACTCTTAACAGCTTTCAATAATAGCCTTATTACTGTATATATCCAACAAAGTGGCCATGATGTTATCAGGCATGTCTCAGATCGCTCGTTTAGAGCTGGATCATATACAACACAAAATTAGGATTTTAAAAAAGTTTATTTACTTCTTTAGTGTGCCTATGGCAATTAAAACTTATTTTTGGAGAGCCAGAGCCTCGTAAGGATTCATTAAATTCACCTCTCATTTTCTATTGTAGTAGTTTAAAGAGGATTTAAAAAGGATGGTATTTGTTGGGATACAAGAGCCTATCCCCTCGCTTTCATTGTGCTTACCTGCAAGGAATCGATTTCTGTCTCTCCTGCTGCCACTGTGTCTGACAGACGTCTTTTGGCCATGCAGCACTCATGGTGCGAGCAGTCACAGTGTCTGCAGCTAAATGATGCCAGGCTTGATAAAAGTCATCAAGCTGCCGGCTAGGGTTGGAGCATGAAAAACCTCTTAGATTTTTACCACTATGGGCATTGCTGACAAGTAAAAGAAATCTAAGAAAGATCTTGATTTTTTTGTGTGTCTTTAGAACATGTTGAATCAAAAAATAATTGGAAAGTGTATGGCAAGAAAATACATTTTGTTATCCCCTTTCCTCCAACAGTGGCTATAAAGAATGGTAGAGTCAGTTAGTTGTTTCTGCTCAACAGCCAAGATACACTTTTCATCAACAACCTTTCCTACAAAAAGCCCTACAATTAAGTCAAAAGAGATTTGTAAATTATGCTAACAGATGGATTAAAGAAAAATCTTCTAATGTACTGTTCCAAGGTAGGATTCTATACAACTTTAGGCTGAATTTAGCAATACATATGTTTGCTTTCTGGCATGGACTTGGCATATAAGCATCACATTTCAAATTTTTTCATAGTGTTGAGGTTAGGTCTATGAGAAGGTTAATCCAAAATCTTAATGCTCCCTAATTTTCACATTTAAACAATTTAATGTGTGTTGTGATCATTCTGTTACAACATCGTATTCTCTTTACTTAACCCTCTGACTGAAATTATCCCTCTTAGAGTAATGGACATTTATTAGGATCTGTACCCTAAAGATCAAGTAAAATTGTAGCCAACCACATGAACAACAAAGATTTACAAACAAACAAGACAATGGTTTAATTATCTACATACAATAACAAGAAGTATGTGTAGCCCCTTACCGTGCAGACATACCAGTCCTGGGACATAACTACTTTTCATTAACATTACAGCCATGTGCATGCCCCTCAATCATCCAACAATATACACATCATATGAATGAAATGAGCACCTGGTACACCCACGTAAAAACTGAATTAAAAAAATTAATCTTATATTATTTTCAAATTTGAAATGTTAGTAATCAACAAATAATTTTGTTGGCACACAGTGTTTTTCAGTCCTCAACTACCTACTTTTGCTATAAGCATCTTAATTTTCAAAAAATAGTTCCAAAGTGACTATTAATCAATTATATCTACAGTGATTCTGTCTGCTATGGGTGAAATTAGAGGGTGTTCTCTTTACAAAGAGCCCAAACATGTTTCTTGTCATCCATAGGGTTCAATAACGACAAGAATTATGATTTGGACAGGTAATATTACATATGATTTAGCAAAATTACCCCACTTGATAAGGGGTTAGAGGTGTCAAGTAAAGTCTCTGAATCCTGAGAAAATTCTACCAAATGCTAAGCATGGGGGAGCAAGTATCAAGCTTCGAAACTGTTTCACTGCCTGCAATATTGTTACGCTGCAAAAAGTGAAATAAAATGTTGCCGATAATTCCTCTAACTTCAGTGTGATATTTGAAATGGTTTAACACACTGACACAAAACCTTTGGTATTACGTCAACCCTATTAGCATTTATGTTACTCCAAAATTATGTACAGTAAATTAGGAGTGCAGTTTAGCAGTGAAAGTGCACATGTTATGGACAGGTGTGCCATTTATACTAATGCACATTACATCATTATAAATTCTGCCTTTTAAACTGTGTACTGGCAACAAGCCCACTCATCCATTTATTTATTAGCACAAATCGTTTCAGAAAGAAATAAAAAAAATTGAATCATTACATGATATAATAGTTTTACACTTTGCTTTAACCCATTTATAAGGCAACTTTTTTTCAACTCTTTAATAACATTGCATAGTTTTTTTTCCTCTGGGTAGGATGATGTGAATGGGAAACATAAATAAGACCAAAAGCAGCAGCATTAGCCGCAGGGTTTACAGTGCCAGTCAACTTCATGACATACTACAAGGAGCTGTTCCTGTAGCTACCTAACAGCAGGCAACAGTTGAGACATTATTCACACATCATTACAGTCAACCAGAAATTTTGTGGCAAGTGGTAAATGCCACAGATGGGTATCATCTATTCAGAAAACATGATTCTGAGCATTCTTGATGATCTGAATCTACAAAAGGCTTTGCTTTCTTTTTATTGCCAAACACATTATGGAGTATAGAAAAACAACCCATTAGCTAATACCAATAGTTGGATTTCAATTATTTTACTTTTTTTACTATTTTACAATACCTGTGATAATATTTATATTTTAAATCAAACAAACAAAAATCTGATGAAATCAGATCAGATTTAACACTTTAAGTAGATAAAGTTGTCTTGTTGATTTAAATGTTAGTTTATGTTTTGGATTTCCAAATGGTTACTAATTATAGGCAAACGTGGAGGCATATGACTGAAGGTATTTTTGTTAAGATATGACATACCTGAAGTTTTAGTTTGGGACAAAATGCAATTAGAAATATAAGGCACGAGTGGTCAACCACTCTAAGGTTGGATGTCCCTGCAGTTTTAATTGAATACATTAGTTTTACATTTGCACTTCTTGCCTAATTATTTTGAAAGCCTTTTAGCTTACATAATTGCTGTAAAATAAGACTAACATTTAGAGTAAAACATAATTTTAGTGATTATCAGAATTTTGACTTACCCCATCCAATGTCATTAAATATTAATAAAGGTAGAGGTACGTAAAGCCAGAAGAGAGCCTGTGCTGTCATTTAGCAATTAACAACTAAGGAGTAGAAAAGGACAACTATATTTAATATATTAACACGAGAGTGAGTGAGATATTTTATTTCTAATTTACAAAGTTGTTTAATTTTTTTTAATTAAGCTCAAATATAAAGTTAAAAAGCTATAAACTGTCTCCTCTTTTCCACATGGAATTCTTATTCCAGAGTTCACTGATGCACAGCTTAAGCTGCTGTGTTCACACATCCAACAAACAAAAACCACTACATTTTATTAAATGCATTTGTTTTAGAACACAAAAAGTATAAAATCTCTTTGTGCACTTAGCTGTGAATATTAATGTTATGTGAACATTGATGTCTAATTTGTGAAGAAAAAGCGAACGTTCCTTTTTTGTTCATAAAGGCACAGTTTAATACAAATTGGACATATTGTACATTTTATAGATTAGTTTAACATGATGGCAGTCACAAGGCATAAATGTTTATTTAGATAAGAAATGGCGCATATGAATCTGTGCTGAACAAATCTTCCTATGTGGCCTGAATTCATGCTCAATTGATTGTCCCTTAGGATTTGTGAGTTTTCTGTGTCAGTGTCACCCAATGAGCTGTCAGGAGTCAGTGCACCTCCATAATGAGCCTGATGAAGTGAATCAATCTTCTGTTTGTCCTCTCTGCTTTCAATGGTTTCTCAAAAAATAAATAATTATTCCAAATAGCATTCACTGAAAAAAGCAATTCGGACCGAAGAAAAAGAAAAACAACACTATGCACTATGCATAAATAAATATTTAAAATAAAATAAAAATCTCAGAAGCACACACAGCTCATTTTGCTGCATCTGATCACACGCCTATTTAACAATTCTGTTGAACAGTAACTCTGCTTAATAAGGATAATCCTTAAAACCAGGCTTGTATTGTAAGTAATCTCATCTTATTTCATTTCTTTATCACACTAATCTATCATCCACATGTTCTGCAGATAAATATCCAACACACAATAGAAATAAAGATTTTGAATTATTGCAGACACAGAAATTAAATTATACATGGTCTTTAGGCTCTGAATCTGATCATAAAATAGTGCTATCACTGAAGTAATCAGCTTTGACTGACTTGTGTGCTGGTGATAAAATCAAAGCTGTCCTGTATGTGTGCTTTATATAAATAATCCTCCATTAAATATATTTTTTCCTTTTTGAAACCCAACACTAAATGTTTTTAGTCACTCAGAACCCCCTCGTTATTTAATTAATAATAGATAATTGTGTGTTCCGTCTATTTTCCCTTGAATTATTTTTAATCAGCTGAAATCTTATTAATACAGTGGTTTTTAATAAAAAAATATGTAATTTTTCTTGTCTCTGCCTATTATTCTGTATTCTGTATATTTCTCTCTGATGTGTTCTGTTTTGAAGTTGCTGCACGTCCACTGAAAAAAACTAACAGCAGTCATTAAAACTGTACAGTATCTCCACCACATTGTTTTAACCTCAAGGTAGCTAATTAAGAAACTGTTTCTAAAGGAAGCTTTGGTAACTTTGTAAAAAAATACCACGTCTTGTTATTGGGTGCAAATTAAATATTTCGATGTAGCAAATAAAATGTGCAAAAACAGGCAATTATGAAAGTCACCTACAATAATTTGAAACTCAATTAAGGTTTTTTTATGATATGTACGATCCTATTCAGGACATTAGGAAAAGAATTCTGATAAGGCTGGATAGTCAAATTAAAAGTATTTATTAAAAACATTTTTGGTTAACATACTTTTTAAATCAACCAAGTGTCTGTAATAGATATGTTTTTACCATCAGCTTGATTCATTGATCTAATCTGAAATATTTTATTTTCATTAGCCACAAGCAAAAAAAATTATGTTTATCAGTTGGCTTGAAAGCGTAAGTCTGTGTAGTAGATTATAAAAAAAATAAAGCAATTATTGTAAACATATTTTCTAACACATCCACCATTCCCCTGACTGATGGACTGGCAACCCGCATCCATGCATAGGATAGATGGTATGATGGTTGTATGGATCCACATACAGATGCAAAAAATAGTTGTCACAGTTGTAACAGTAACTTAAGTCATAGCTGAAAATTTTTTTAATTACAACTGACATATCCCAAAGATTGTAATTTTTCTCTATTCCTTCATTTTTTTCTACACAACAATATCACAAAAATAATTATCAAAAGAAAACTAAATGTATTTTTTAGCGTAGTAATTGCCACTAAATCCTGCAGGGACTGAGAAGAAGTCCCTCCCTGGAGGAAATTCTCAGTGTTGTTTTGAGGGTCAGGCACCAGGGGAGCGATGTTCAACAGAGGTCACAGCAGACAGCGGGTTATAAATATAGGTGGTAGGCTGATCTGGCCTATGACAAGGAAAGGGCGGCTCAGCTGTAATGGGTGATAAATGTCAGAGCCTCCCGACAGCTTCAGATGAGTGATCGTTAAGCAGCTTTCCTGAACCTAAGCGGCTGAAGCCTTGATTGAGGCTGACAACCAGCAGAGGAAACATTTTCATGGATAGAATGGTGAGTTTGAATGACCCTGGCTTCTTTGGACTCGCCATAGGCAAAGTGAGAGAGGTAATTAATCAGGTTGTTAGCATGTCTGATGGAGAGCGGAGGAGCGAGGAGAGGGAAAATCTATAAGTGCTAAAAGAAAAGTGCAAAAGGTAACAAAACTGAGAGGACATCTCTGCCGCCATGATTCATTGAAGGTTGCTAAACCTCTGAGGAGAAATAATTTTTCAACTTACAGGCCTTGATTGCAATAATGTCCCCATAGCAACTATTATCTTTAATGACTGTTATTACTGCTGTCATAAACCGAGACTGGAGCCAGTCCTATTTAAAAGAATATTTAACTGTATCTTTTTGTAACTTTCTTCACTGAAAAAAAAAATATAAATCTTCTTTGTGAAATCTTGCAAATTTTGATGAAAGCAAAATGTATCATTTGTAATTTCAGTGAGATTGTTTTGATCTTTAGTGGTTTATTTAAAGACAAAAACAACAACTAGCATTCCTATTTTATTCCTATATGTTTGAGATGTTTGCGTCATTGTTCACAATAAATGTATTTGTCTTGAAACAAAGACATCTACAAAAACACTATTACAGAATAGTTAGACTTACTTCTGGAGATTTTGTTGTTACTCTCACCACCACCTGAACTTGCGCATCCGTCCTCATCATCGCAGTCGCCGCTGTAATGACCCTCTGAATCTCCACTTCCTGTTTCAATCTGGTCCAGTGATCCCAGTTTAGGGATGGTCTTTCCTTGCAACAACTAAAAGTTAAAAACAGAGACAACATAACTTAAATAGTTAAAAATCTGAATTTACATTATTTAGCTCAAGAGAACTATTTTCACTTTGGTTTATGATCTCACGATGCATGGTGGAGTATGTGGATCATATTCAAACTTGCATCACAGTACAATTTAATAGCAATGACTATATAAAACAGCCCAGGTTTCATTTATATAAGTATTTTTAATTATATAAGTAACAGATAACAGATAAAGCAATAGAACCACTCACAATTTTTAAAGATTTTTTTAGATAAAGATAAAAAACAAATTACTTGATTTAGCTCTACATTTCAAGCTTTTCAGAATCATTAAATACATAAGAGAAATGTTCTAAAGGCAAATAAATGGGTTTTATTTAGGGATGCACCGATAACGATACTGGTATTGGGTATCGGCCCCAATACAGCCTAATGCACTGGTATCGGCTAATGTTAACCGATACCATGAACCGATACTTAAGATGTGGAAATGCAATAATTTCACAGAAAATATTAGTTTTTAAATGTTAAATTTAAGCTCTTTGGCCATTTTTTAAAATATTTTATTTTTTATCTAATTCACCATCCTTTCTTGTAACAAGCAGAGAAGAAAATGAAAGCTGACTCCCAATTGATAGCGCTTTGTGCAGTAGAAGTATCAGCATTGGTACTCGGTATCGGTAAGTTCTCTGATCCAAGTATCGGTTTTGAAAAAAGTGGTATCGTTGCACCCCTAGTTTGATTTCTAACAAACAACTTTTTTTTTAAACTAGATATATTTTTGAAGAACCAACCAGAACTCTAACAAATACACTAAACAACACAGCTATAATCTAGAGCATGGCTCTCATCATTATTGGTCCTTGTACCCCATGGTGCAGCTCAACTTTTTTTTTTTTTGCTGTTCTGCTGCACTGCAGAATCTCAATCAAAGACTTGGTGAACTTGACACACAGAGGGAAATCGACACACTAATTGGCTCATGTAAATTCTCCTTGTATCACTGAAAACAAGAGAGGATGCCTTGTGTATATCAGAAAGGTAAGGACTGTGGCAATTAGTTACTATTGCAGCTCAGAGTTGGCCAACCAGGGATAGAGGCTGTGTTACTGCAACTTAACAGTGACATGTTAAGATAATGGCCAATACTGAATTCAACGACGATCTAAAGCAGCCATAGTTCTGTAAGGTTTCCTTTCCAGTAGTAATACAAATAAATCCAAATTTTTAATGCATTCCAGATAATATTGTGTGCAATTCCCTGGCCTTGCATTAGCTCTTCATTTTACTTTTTACTTAAAACTTTTAATATTTTGCATGAATTTCTACCTACGGTCAAAAAGCTGACTTGTACTCAACAGTACTTGTGGATAAAAAAGAGAAAGAAGCAGCTCTCTTATTTCACACATTCACAACTGAATGTGTGAAAGTCGACTCTGAAGTATCATCATCCTCTTAAAAAAAAAATGGAGGAGTCAGTGGAGAATTGCACTGAAGTCAGATCTGCTTCCTGTGAAAAAGTGATAGTCTGAAATTTTTTATCTTTTTCACTGGATCGAATTAAGGTTTTCTCTTCTTAGTTCACTTTTTGAAATGTTTTCTCTTACACGACTCCTAATTAAAACAAGTATGGCAAATATGTTATAAAGAAAGTCAATATTTCATTGCTATCACTGCCAAAACATATTCAACAAAAATCTGACCCATCCTTGAACAGAAAACCTTTCATGTTCATCATCAGTTTAGTTCTAACAGTTTTTAAACACAGTCCAAATACCTTGTCTTTACATACAGTAAATCATTTATTTAAATAGGGGGAATAAAGCTATTACCTAATGACATCAATGACAGCAAACCAGTTTCTGAATCAGCACTGCAAGAAAGGTATGTGACACAGAGAGTGGCAGCAAGTTTGGAAGCTGTTTTCTCTCCATCATCAACTGTACAAAGGCCCAGCTTGTTCATCCACACTGACAGAAAGCTGTGCTCTAAAGCCTATGTTATGCTTTCCTGTCTGTATAGGTGCGAGACAAGCAGCGGCAGAAACTGTTGATGCAAATACTCTCTGACCAAAAGTATAGCCCAATTTTTTAACCATCAGTCAAACACAACAGAGAATGCAAATCTGTGATTGGTCAGCCCAAGATCATTTCACCAGAACGGTACTCTATAGTTGATGTAATTAGTAGTCAATCCATCTTTTGGGCACTAGACGCTTTATATTCAAAGGCCAGTACTGAATATAGTATTTTTGTGATAAAGAACACTACAGGAATAGAGAACAACATAACAAACCACATTGTTTGTTTATTTACATGCGTTTATTAGAATATTCAATGTGCTGCACTTCTAGTGAAAAGCTTTCCAGTTCAATCAAAACTTGCTCTCTGTCAGCCATTGCTTCTTGAGTGAATGTACTTTTTCAGGGGGAAGTAAATAAACTTTTGTGGAACAGAGATGTCACTGCAATGGTAGGCAGATCCAGTAGATAACGTCAGCACCCCCTGCTGTCGTGGCAGAGAATTGCTTTGCAACACTGACACACCAATGTAGACATTTCAAAGTATATAAGCAAAATGTTTCCATCATTACATGTGTGTGTGTGGGTGCAAACCTGCTGATGGAGAAGTAGAAACTGTAAAGTCAATGGAGGAGCGTGATGAAGCACGACTTGGGATCCCGCGACACGTCAGAAGCAGATCTGCGTCACAAAAAAGCTTTTCTGCCTGATTTGCGCGACCAAGTAGCGCGGCTGGTGCGTTTTACCCGGGCTTTCCACTGGACGTGTCAGCAGCATGTTACAGGAGCAGCACGTTTTACTCGCGTATTCTGCTGCTTGGCCCTTTCCACTGGGGGCGTCAGCAGCACATAGCAGCAGGGAAGCAGCTGTCACCGAGAGAGCCCAAAATCATGCGATATCAGCAAAATCACGTGTGGTTTCGTCAGTAAACGCAACAACAAGCAGGAAAAAAGACTACAACATGGCTCGAAAAGGTATGTGTTTTATGTTCTGTCCGTTTTACATCGGCCAATAAGTTTATGTTATGTCAGGGAATATATAAAATCCCTCGAAGTGCAAAAGAATAATGTTAGTGGCGATCCGAGGTAGTGTAGACCCTCTCGCGACCTACTGACTTCTCATGGGGCCCCACAGGTAGTCAAGTAAAGCTACCGGAAAGAAGCACCTTTGTTTTATTTTGAAAATTTCTGGATGCCGAGCCGTCTGAATACCTGTCTTCCCCTATCCAAAATGTCGAAATTTACACGTTTCACACACAATTTAAAATGCATTTGTAACTTGAGTTACTGAAAATTGTAACTAGTAATATATTGCTGTATATTTTGTAAGTAATGCGTTATATTACTCAGTTACTGAAAAAAGTAGTATATTCCTGTAACTCATTACTTTTGTAATGCATTACTCCCAACACTGACCATAAGTGATGCTACGTGTCTATTAGTAAATAAACACAGGTCCATCTAGCTGCTATATTTGGAATCACTTTCAGTCTTATTAGTCCAAATAATGTGCTTTGGGAGTGTGTGTTTTATTTTTATATTTTTATCACAACCATGTCACTTTACCTTGAAAATTATCTTCAGAAATCAGGCTGTACTTGTCTTGTACTTACAGAACACATAAAGTAATATAAAGCAGAAGTCCGGAGCTAAACATGAGAATCTGTGCAGAAAGCTTTAAAATAGATGTTCACAGGCTGAATCTGACTTGGATTCAGCTATTGTCCAACCAAGAATGGGTTGGAGGACAAATGCAAATGCCGTATTCCAAGTTTAGGACACAGTTTATAAATGTAGACACTTTGTTGTTTGTGACCTATAAATCTTAGTTAAATTCACAACCAACCCTAAGTTTAAGTTATTCATGCTGTATTCCTGTTGAAAATATTAGTAATATGCTTATTTGAGAGTATTCTTGCACAACTGATGTATAGGACTATAAAATAGAACAGGAAAAGAGAGTAATTTAAATTTAACTAAAGTCCCTTCATACATGAATATTGGGTTTGTATAATCATGTGATTGCAATATTTAATAATAATTTATGAAGTACAAGTGTGTGTTAACAGGAAAAGCTGACATACACTTTGCTGTTGTGTTTTTGTTTCGTGTTCATTAGCAGACTATTTTGTTTTGTGCCAAGGAGTAGTGAATGATTAAAGAATCTTGGAAAATGCTATAATATTTCACAGCCAAGATTTTTTGTCCCAAAGCTTCTAAAACATTTCTAATTTATGATTAAGCCTGTCAGTCAAGCCCCGTTGATTATTTTGCAACTTGGTGGTGGACATCTCTCTTCATAGTGTTTGGGCAGAGGAGCCTCTGTTTTCACAGACACTAAATGAAGCGAAACTGTATCAACTTACTATGTTATGAACCCTGTCGCTTTGAATGACACAAAGTTTATGTGTAACACTGAGTATGAGACAGGTACTTTGATTTGTTCTGACTCTAGTCAGCCTCCACCCCCTGAGCTAGCCTCTGGCTGTTAGTGCAGTGTGTAGAGAGTAGATGATGACCAAATAAAGCAATTACTCTGTTCACAAAAATAACCACATATGTGCAGATGAACTGCACTGCTTCCCACTCTGTATGATCCTCTGCTAATTGGGAATTTTCTATGCTCCTAAAAGTATGGCCCCAATTTAGAGCAAACATGACTAGACATAATAATGAAGACTTTTTTAGCAGAATCTTTTAGTTGTAAACTTGGACCTTACAATATTAGCGGGTGAGTAGCAGATGGTAACAAGTTTAGCTAAGACAAGTTGTTTTTAAAGTGTAAAATAATATGGTAAATACTAAATTTTTAAGTCTTTTTAGGTTGTCAGTAAGACTTTTCTGCAAATAATATTTAAGTCAATGGCCAGTGATTTGTGCAAACACAGATTATCTATCATTTTAGATCAGTTTTCATAGGCAATGTATTACAAAATCTAATTTCCATGTTTTGTTTGTGGATTCAAACTGGTTAGTAATGAATAATGATTCATTGTTAGATTATTTAAATTAGGATGTTTTAGCTAAACACCTGTCATTTACTCCTAAACGGCATATTTGTCAAAACAGATTTCTGATGTCTTAATTCACTCAAAATCACACAACACAACAAGGTAGTTTAAAGTGATTAGGTTAGCAGGTATATGTAGGAGTTATGTATTAATCTAGTTTCTTACCTGTCGTTAAAAGGAATACGATTTCTTGTGTTGTCTAATATTTCTTTTTAAGATTTGCTTCTCTATTGTTTTAGTTATTCTCGAACGCTGAAGGATTTCTTCTTTTCAATGTGAGCATCAAACAGTCCCTTGCAACAGTCTTAATATCTGCATAACTTTCTAACATTTTCTGATATTGTGGTCAACCTTAAGCAATAGACCAACACAAAGTAGTGCATAATTATGAATTGTAAGGAAACACATATTTGATTTGTGAAGTTTGTTAAAAATACAACATCCACACATTTTTGCCCATTCTCCTTTTTAAAATACTTCATGCTTACTCAGAACTTCTGTGAGCAGCAATCTCAAAGTCTTGATGCATATTCTGAATTTGATTTATAGGTCTGGGTTTTAACTGGGTCATTCAAGCACAGGAATCATTAATATTTTGTTCTTCAATATATTTTGACTGTCAGCTCAAAAAACAAATTATTCAAGTAATTATCTTGGGGAGGGGATGCTAGTATGAAATAGGACTACATTTAAGTTTTGAATCTGGACCTTGGTCAGCCAACTTATAAAAATGCTTTTTTTGATTGATTGATTGATTGATTGATTGAAGTAAAACATCCAAATAGGAAGAACAACTTGCATAACATTGGTTGACAAGTTTCTCCTTTGGGGGTCTGAGTAAAGAGCACAAAAGTTTTTATATTTGAAAATAATTTGGAAAAACATATGTCCTTTTTCTTTTACCTCACAGTTATACATATTATACCTTTATTGGATGTATTGCTGTTTTAATGTTCTAAAATATACGCAAAGATGTATCTCCATTCTGTTTTTCTTTTTCTCAATAAGCTTCTGATTTCAAGTAATCTGGTCATTTCTATTTCTTGTAGTTAATTACAAATAAACTATTCTAGCTACGCTACCAAATCCCGAGGATTACCACCTTGAATGTTCATGGAGTATTAAATACAAAAGTGTTTTATTATAGCCACAGTCTCTGCAGCACACTTATCAGTTCTTACAGATTTATGGCACAATCTTGTGAGCAAAACTGTAGGAATAGACCACAGCTGATGTGCTGAATGTTATTTACAGAACAGTAAATGTTCATATCCTGCCGTTCTATTTAAGATCTACACACAAAGACAAAGACTGGAGGAAATTCAAAAGCAGGTAATACCTAAATAACCTTGCTTTAATGGAGATTAAGCCATTATCTTTACATACTTATGTGGTCAAAAGTCTTTTATAAATACTGATCAGTTAGCTGAGCCTATAGTGAGCAAAACCCAAAAAGTTTTCTATTCACATCACATACTTTCCTGTAATAGCATCTACTTCCACCGCCAGCTCTAAAAATCATAACAAGTACTGCCGTTTGTGGGATGTTTCAAAAGCTGTGGTATGAAAACCGAGGCTTGGCTCAACTTTCATCACCGCAACATAAAATGTGGACGCTGACAGCCTGCATCACTGTAAATGTGTTAGTACTTTTGACTGTACAGTACAGGACTTAGCAGAGCTGGAAACTGTCCCCTTAGAAAATTTACTGGCAAGGACCTACTGTGGCTGTGTGATATCTTCATTACCGGCTGCAGAGGGAAAGCCCAGAGCATAATCAAGGACACCAGTCATCCAGCCCACACACACACACGTTTTTCTTCTTTCTGCCATCTGGAAAACGCTACTAGAGCATTAAATCATGCACCATCCATGTCAGAGGCAGCTTACCCCCACAGGTAGCTAAAATAATTAATATTACCCTCAAATATACAAACATGCACACAGACACACACATAAAAAATCAAATATGTGCCTAAAAGTAAACTGAGTTGTGTTGTTTTTGAAGTATCATTTAATGATACAGCCTGTTTGCTTGTCTTCTCGCCTGTGCACATTCGAGAGTCCCACAGTTCAACAGTTTCATTAGTGCTGATATTGGTATCTGACACTGTAGCTCTCAAACAGGAGTAGGGAAAAATAAAACAACGGGACTACCTCAAATTTGCTCTGTTATTTCTGGGTAAATATGCTCAATATAATCGCTTGACTCGTTAAAAAGACTGTATCAAAAGAGGGCTTTCGAATTCAGACTGGCAAAAAAAAAAGAGAGCGTCAAATGCTTTAGATTTTTACTGAACTGTCAGCTCAAATGTGCAGCCTCACGTTCTGTAGTGCTTTTAGAGAAATGTTACAATATGACTCTAAATGTAGGGGGATTATCACTATATATCTCGATCCACAAACACAACAAATATTAATAAAAAGCTTCAGATGATCAGTGATAATGAAAGCCCATATTTTTCTTCTGTCTTTTGTAGAGGGGAAAGGATCCATCTGCCAAAATAATCTATCCTTAGAGATCCAATAGGGTGGATAGAACATCTGACTGAGGTTTTAATCATTTTAGTATTCTCTTTGAACCTGGTCTAGGGTAGATAAACCTGAGGGAGGAGGAGAGATCTTACAATGATCATATTTGCCAATCTGAGAAAAAAATAATTGACAGTTTGCAGCATTGGTTGCCAAGATATGAACTGGACTGTCATTTTCCATGTTTCTCTCCATAGAACTTACCTTGACAATATGTTTATCCACACTAAATCCATCAAGGAAGCAGCAGGTCGATGAAAAAAGAAATTAGATTGTGAAGTTATTTTAACACCTGGATTTCAGTCTTACACAAATTATAGACAAAAAGTGTCAAACAGTGAAATGATTATAAACTAAATGGGTTCCTCAAAATACAGTCTACATTCATAATAGCTTGATGAAAGAGGTTGAGTTAAATAAAAGCATTACACGTTGCAGTGTTTTTCTTAGTTAATTTATTACGAGTGATGCTATTGACCATGTAGTCAGCTAGTCAGTAACTCCCCCAAAAAAAGCCTAAATCCACGCATAAGACATGCATGCAGTCAGTTTCAGAGTCAGGACATATCTTGAAGATGTTATTACGAACAAAGTTTAGAAACCTTGGCATTATCTTTGACAAAACATGTAGTTAAAACCCAATAATAAACAGGTTTTAATGATTTCCTTTTGCCACCAGAGGAAAATATAAAAGATTCATGTCTAATGATGCTGAAAAACTAGATCAGACTTTTTTTGTCTTCAAGGCTGGACTACTGTAATTGCTTACTATCAGGAAGTTCTAAAAGTATATTTAAAACCCTTCAGTTTATCCAAAGTGCCACAGCAAAAGTTCAGATAAAAATTAAAATGAGAAATCACATTTCTCCTATTTTAGTTTCCCGTCACTGGCTCCCTGTTGAATGCAGAATAGAATTTAAACTTCTCCTCATTTATAAAGCCCTTAAAAATCCAGCTCCCTGATACATCTGATTGTTCTATATGTTCCTAACGGATGAATTCACTCTCAGATTGCAGGTTTACTGGTCGCTCTGAAGGTCTTAGGATTTTGTGGCTATTTTCTATTTGCTATTCGGAATCTGCAGGGATTCCTTACATAGAAAACTTTTAACTGATTGGAATGTTTGTATAATTGTATTGAAATGACTTTTGTTGTAAAGTGCCTTGAGAGGACTTTTGTTGTGAATTGGCGCTATATAAATAAAAGTGAATCGAATTGAATTGCTGGAGAGTAGCTGTGGGTTTGTTTGTTCTCCAACCTTCTCTGCAGGGCGTAGCAGGCAGCAGCCACCAAGTGTTCCTTGTTATTTCTATTCAACATGCAGCTGAAAAGGGGAGTGGCTCAGGCAAGCTGACGCCATTCGGTTCTTGCCTCTAGCGTGGTACATGGCTAAATCATCTCCCGAATTTCCGAGTAGAAAGTCTATCTTTCTGTTTTTCAACTGTGTCTAATGGCTGTTGTTTCCTCGTAGATCCTTCCTGGTTCCCTGTGAGGAATCCTCCCCGATTCCAGTCTGGTCACCTCTGCAACTCTCCCCGACTGCTAATCACCTCCACACTCACCAGCTCCTCTGCTGTTGTCTTGCTGCTTGCCTGCCCGCCCAACATCTCCTCCTCCTACAAGAGAAGACCTGGAACTCACCTCCATCTGGATGATCAGCAGAATTCGCATTGAGTTCTCACTTACCATCACCTGATCATCACCTGAACTCCTGTCAGGTTCCCCACCTGCACCAAACGTCAAAAGACTGTCAGTGTTCACACGCCTGCCTTCAGGCAACTGCAGACCACAGAGTTCTGCTTACGTCCCTCCAAGCTTCTCCTCTTCACACAACTAGTAAGAATCAAATGTCCTCCACAATATCTCATTACAATTATCCGACTGCAAATATTCTTACTTACCTGTTCTCAGCAGAGATTATTTTCCTGGTGCTCCTCTCCTGGTTCATCCTGAAATGACCTGCTTATTTCAATAAAATAATAGTATTTGAAAGCATTACCTTGTCTGCAGTGTCTGGTGTTGTGCTGTATTTAAAACCCAAACTTGTCAGAAGGTTTCTGAAAGTAGAATGGGAGGCAGATCTTTTAATAATCAGGCTCCTCTTCTCTGGAACCAGGTCCCAGTTTTAGTCCATCAGAAAGGCACGCTGTCTACTTCTTTGTGGAAGAGCCAGACACTTGTGTCCCAAAACCACAGTAATAGTATGTTATTTCTGATATTTACGATATTTATCTTTATATTTAGTTTCACACCACTGGCAAGACATCTTGATGATCAGTACGAAAGGAGTGTAAAGCGTCAAGCACGGGAAGTTGTCCTAATTACTTTTATGCCTTCATTGCATCTGCTGTGTAAACTCCAGGCATGTTGATCAAATAATTGTAGATATTCCCATTATGAACTAGCAGCAGCCAGTTCTGAGAACTTTAATCTTGTAACTAATTAGCTATTTGAAACAGGTCTGGCTAGCTTTGCGCTAAATACATTTAGCTTTGCAATGTCTTTTTTTCAATCATCCGGACGAAGATGATTAAGGTGATCTACAGTTGTAATACTTACATTTCTAGGTTTCATTTTGTTAGCCTAATTGGTCAACTGCAACGGCATGGCTTTGGATAGTGAGTGTTGATGCTGTTTTTGCCCTCCACTGACGCATGTACGCATGCACATAAGTACCCAGATAAAAACAAGACACGGAAGACAAACTGAATATTTGTCTAAACTCTGCAACATTCTGCTACTTCAGTCCAATTTTTTTCAGTATCTCCTGTTATTTCAGCTTTCTGTCTCTGTTTTTTTTTTTTTCCTCAAGGAAGCTACAGCTGATCTGACACTCTTTTTATATTTTACTTCTTCCTGGAGCAAGGCATCAGCTGAGCTACAGTTGCCAATATTGTCCTTCTAAATATGATATACTTAATGCAAAGTCAAGGGCTCAATGCAATTAGCTGCCCATTGTTACTATGTCTTCATCCAGGAGGAGTAATTGCTGCAAGTCAGTGACTCAATGTAACCGGCTTGGTGTCCTTAGAATTTTTTTCTACCAATTGGAATAATGAACTGAAATCGGCGACGTTGTTTAGTAACTAACTATTTATTTGGAATATAAGTAACCGAATGCAAATCTGTCTGTAGGTTTGGATCGCCTTTTTTGTAATATGCTTTGAGACTATATTATTTGCAAATTGGTGCTTTACAAATAAACTGAACTGAATTTTCTACAAAGTAGAGGATTAAATACATTTCAAATGCATTTAAATTTAATTATTATTTCCTATGTGATTAAACTTTGTTTTACATAATGTAATTGATGGACTTATAAGTTTTAATTTATTTGCATCCAGAGTTTTGTAAGTACCTACTGACATCTCGTTTAAATTTCACGTTGTTAAACCCGTATTAATAATATTTTTAATGGAAAAAGCAAGGGACCCACTGTACATCACCAAATTACTTCTAAATAAATGCA
This sequence comes from Apricaphanius iberus, assembly GCA_028564705.1. Lineage (NCBI taxonomy): Eukaryota > Metazoa > Chordata > Actinopteri > Cyprinodontiformes > Aphaniidae > Apricaphanius > Apricaphanius iberus. The sequence goes on from JAPXFQ010002407.1 coordinate 414,976, forward strand.
TCCTGTCCTTGTTTTTTATTCTCATTAATTTCCTAAACCATAAGTATTTTTACTTATCTAAAAAAATAATTAAATTTAGCTTCATTTAGCAAGTACCAAATTACCTCATGTATTATTTACCTAGAGTGCTGAGGTCAAGATGCTTAGTATCAAAGAAACACCCCCAAATATATCCCTTGAAGAGCTAACTATAGAAAAGAATAATCAGGTGAAAGAGAGATAATTAAGGCTCAGACTTGTGGCAAAAGGGTAAAAAAAAAGGAACAAGGCACCTATACAACAAAGAGATTTTTTTTTCAAATGAAAGTCTGCTCCTTCTGCAATCCCCTGAAGCAGACCATATGTCAGAGGGTCATGGTGGTTCTGAGCTGTATCAATTCCAGCGGCTGAATTCTGCCACAGTAACGCCTGGAGCCAAACTTCTCTGAGCCGAGGCAGTGCAGGTGCAGAAGAGAGACGAGGGCACTCCCGGAGTGGTAACATAATCGGTTAAGAAAGAAAGCAGTCAGAAGGTTCTTTAGATTATGTCATGTTTGGTCAGAAGAACCACAAGCTCACACTGTTGTGTTAAATCTTAAAGACCAAGCAGATTGGCAGGTAGTTTCATTAATTACTAAGCTGAGAAAAGAAGGCTGGGCTATTCTGATTAGAAAATAATGTTTTTTTTTGTTGTCGAACCAATTTTATTGCTGTATCAATGTTTATTTTTAACGTTTTTAAAATCATGAATGGTATGTACCAAACCAAGAAATCAGATAATTAAAATGTGATCAAAATCCATAAAATAAAACAAAAAATAATCTTAAGAAAACAGTACAATTTTGTTTTACTTACATTTATCTATGTAGTACTACTTTAAATACAAAAATGCTTTACATTTAACATACTCAACTTTTTTAGCATATATTGCTGAACTCAATTATTATGCAACCTGTTGACAATGAGGAATTTACTCTCTCTCATTGTTTGTATTTACACTGCCATTCCCCAGACAGGCAAAATGACAATATTTCCATTTTGCTGAAAGGATGGAGTTGGAACACTTTGAATTTTAGTCAATTAAACACAGAAGATTATGCCGCTGCCAGTGCAGGAGCCCAGACCGTAAGCACATGCAGTCACTTCAGATAAAGTTATCTACAGGTGTGCAGCTTAGCTGGATTTGTACCTGAATGTTTTTATTTACTGCCCATATCTCATGGTGTAATGGATGACACAATGAGCACGGGCCAGACAAATAAACCAATCATTATGCAACACACTGCTGTTTTCGATGCAGTGCCCCATGGGACTGTAATGCCATCTTGGTGCCACATGTTCAGGGATTTGTTTCCCATAAGAAAGCCTCTCAGAGTCATGACATTCTGTTCTACGGGAATTAACCAAACAAACTGTATTTGGGCACACGTTCACGTGTTTATGACCTCATATATCTAGAGACTTGGATCATGCTTTTTAATAGGATTGTCTTTGCTCTCTGCCTGGGTTTTTATAGTATTCAAATGCTATATTGTAGGGTGCAAATTTAGAAGCAAAACACATAAACTGTGAATACATTTAGAGTGTTAATCCTTTGGACTAAGAGGAGAGGGGATATGAATAATTCACAAGCAAAACTGCTGGTCAACCACCACGTCAATGAGTGGTAAATAATTCAGCCTGCGGACTCGGTGAGGAGCTGCTTGCCCCTGATTTTGATTGAGAGACACAGGGACTGAGCCTACTTATAGATTCTTGATGGGTTTTACCACATCAAGAGGAGAGGACAGGCAAAAAGAAAAGGGGCCAACAAATAATTCATACGAAACAGCTGCTGATGAGGAAGATGATGAAATCTACCGTTTGTTCACTAGGATTGCATGATGGATTTGTCAATAGGTGCACTGCTGTTTTGTGTTTTTCCCCAAGCCTCGGCTGAGGAATAGTAATGATGCATTTTCATTTGGTCCAAGGGAAACTGGGTGGGAGCAGGTACTGTATCTTGTCAAGGTCAGGGGCGAATGAATAGTAATCATAAAGATTATTACAGATAGGCAGGAAAAGAAAGCCTTAGACATCAACATTTGCATACAAACATCATCCTTATCCCCGTAAATAATGTCTGAATAGTTTGTTTTTTTCTGAGTAAAATATCCCCCTGTACCTTCACAAGTATTTGTGTTTTTCAAAAATTTCTTTTAAGCCATTTAAGCAAACTTGAACAATTTATTTCAGGCATTTTTCTTGATATTAATAAGTTGCACCAAAGTAATAGAAACTTAACAGGGTAATGTACAGGTTGGGCACATAATCATTCATGTGTACACTGGAATCAGTGTGCGCACTGGTATATGTAATTGATGTTTTTGCGGGTCATAAACCCCAACTAAGTACAAACACACACAAAGTGTGCATTTCATGTAGTCAGCATTCATCTACCACATGCAAATGCACTAAATTCAGTTACAAGAGTCACTTTAACAACGGCATTGCTCAGGTATCACTGTGTATCTTCAGTTTTATAATTATTTGAGAATGACAACTACAAGAGACACTCTGTTGTGTAAAACCATAGAGGATGTGTGATACATGATCAACACCTTCTAAAACAGCAGAAGAAAAGTTTAGAGTGGATTTTGAGAAACAATCCAGGTCAGACATGGAGGCACACAATTGCTCTGCACTTCAGCTTTTAGAGAGAGATGACAGTCAGAGCTATTTGCAAATTAAATCCCAGTGAGATGATGATGCAAACTAATCTCAAGGACTGTGAACACGCAAGCTGTCTCCTGACTTGTGCCTGATGTGTCATACAACAGGGCTGGAACTAAGTAAGCATGGCATTATTTTTACAATTTTATACTCCTCTATTTTAAAACAGAAGCCATTTCAAACATTTTTATACACTTAAAGTTGAAACTACAGACATTTGATAAGCCCTAAGGTAATTAATTATGCTCTGTTCCCCACAGTTACATTGTTGAACTGCAGCCATGGCAGGGCCTCTTCCAAGAGCCCCTAATGATCTGCTTTTATTAAAATGGAATAATAAATGGCTCTGCAGCTCAGTAAGTTCTCACAACAAAATTAAAAAATAATCATATTGACATATACGATTTAATATGGGGAATCAAAAAGAGCAAGCTAAAGCAAACCAAAGAGTCTTTATAAGATTGATAAGTTATTTATAGCCAGTATTACTCTTTAAGAAATAGCCTCAACTCCCACAATTTATGAACACATTTACAAGACACCAGGTAATCAATTGCCAGGTTCTTTACTGAAAACATCTTGAACATCAGACGGTCAATCAGTACATCAGCGCCAACCCCAAATACCAACTATGAGCACAATTGACACCCATGCAGAAAAAATGACTAATTTCCAAATAATACATTAATCGAGCTGTGATGAAATTATTGACAAACTAAGCTCTGCCACCTGCTGCTTGGATATCTCACCAACAAGTTTTCTAAAAAAGGTCCTCTCAGCCATCAGAGCGGATCTGATCAAAATAATTAACTCATCCCCTCCTATCAGGTGTCTTCCCCAAAGCATTAATAACAGCAGTTATCAAACCAATACAAAAGAAGAAGAACCTAGACATCACGTTGATGCAAAACTACAGACTAATCTCTAATCTCCCATTTATCGGTAAAATTATTGAAAAAGCTCTGTTCCAACAATTAAATAGCTTTCTAGCAATGACCAACCGCTTTGATATTTATCAGTCTGGCTTTCGTAGGTACCACAGCACCGAGACTTCCGTCGTCAAAGTCTTCAATGACATCCGTACAAATACTGACCATGGTAAAACCACAGTACTCGTACTATTAGACCTCAGTGCGGCGTTTGACACCGTTGATCATGATATATTACTGGAACGTCTAGAGAGCTGGGTCAGACTCTCTGGTACAGTACTCTACTGGTTCAAATCTTACCTCAAGAACAGGAATTTATTTGTTGATTAGCCAATTCTCATCACAAAACACAGAAATCACATGTGGGGTCCCCCAGGGCTCCATCCTAGGGCCCTTCCTATTTAGCATCTACATACTCCCACTGAACCGGATTATAACCACCAACAATGTTAACTACCACAACTATGCCGATGACACTCCGCTTTATATCTAACTGTCACCAGGTGATGTTCGACCCACCCAAATCCTCAATAAATGAATTGAACAAATTAACAAATGTAATAATGGACTCAGGCCTGAACCTCCAGGGTCACATAAAAGCAATAACAAGGTCAGCTTTCTATCACCTGAGGAACATTTCTAGGATTAAAGGACTGATGACACAAGGAGACCTAGAAAAACTAATCCATGCATTTATCTCTAGCCACCTTGATTACTGTAACAGTATCTTCACAGGTCTACCTAAACAATCAATCAGACATCTGAAGTTGATCCAGAACACTGCCGCTCGTGTTCTCACTAGAACCAGCAAAGTAGAACACATCAACCCAGTTCTAAAGTCCTTACACTGGCTCCCTGTAGCTCAGAGAATAGACTTCAAAGTGCTTTTATCAGTTTATAAATCATTGAATGGGTTAGCAGCAGAGTACATTACAGATCTGCTATCATGGTATAAACCATCCAGATCACTCAGGTCCTCCAGCTCTAGTTTACGGATCGTCCCCAGAACCAGAACCAAACAAGGAGAAGCAGCTTTCAGTTTCTATGCTCCACATATCTGGAACAAACTACCGGAAGAATGCTAAACTGGAGAGACACTGAACTCTTAAGTCTAAAATTAAAACGTACCTATTTAGACTCGCCTATGAGTAACTGTTTTTACTTGCTTGTGTTTCATTTTCACACGAATTATAGTCTTGATTACTGTAAATGCTTTCTTGTGTTTTTTTTATTAAGAACTGTTAGCTTTTCAGCGAGATCAGTTAGTGAATACAAACTGTGTTTGTACCTGCTTGTCCTTACATTGTTGTATTGTATTGATTATTGTCTTATTGTAATAGCTTTTTTTGTATTTTGATCATCAAATTGATTTATGCTGTGTTCCAATTTTAATCATGTAAATCACCTTGAATTGCCTTGTGTTAGTGTGTTATACAAATAAAATTGCCTTGCCTTGCCTAAAAAAACTGCTTGATACCAAGTGCTGAAATTTGTTGATTATCATTTGAAAATGTTTCTTTCAAATGTAAATGTTATCACGTTAAAAAGACATTATAATCTGGATGAATTATCTTCGTCAATTAAAACTGAAAGCCGATTAAAATAAAAAATGTAAAACCACAAAGCAGCTGAAAAAAGCAGCTTTACTCCCATTTGAGTGAGTCAAGAAATTATTTTTGATCCGTTAGAATCTATTATCTAAGATGATTTTCATTTAATCAGATGAAAGCTGCACTGCTCTAGACACAGGTGTAAACTCAAGGACGGAGGGCCAAATCCGGCCTGCCATAACCATTTATGCGGCCCTCGCAACTCTAGAGGGTCATATAAATAGACCTTTAAATGTACGTTCTATATCTGTGCACCTACTATTTTATGTCAAATCAAATCAGCATTTATTTGAATAGTCCTAAATCCCAACACTGTGAAAGAATGTTCAGTGTTATTTAATTTTCATCAAGTACTTGTTAAATAGAGAGACCGATATTTATTGGTACTTTAACGATTTGTTGAAGATTGTTTGATCAATATTTTCTGCCAACACCAGCCCTTTAAGGAAATGTATAACCTTGATATGGCCCTGAATGGGAATGACTTTCACCTCTGTGCTCTAGAAAGTAAAAGTTTTGCTGTTTTGCCTGATATGTTTCCTTTTTCTATCTAATAAATTTAACATATTAAATAGATTAAAAAGTAGAAAATTTAATATAATATTGCTGGAGGTTAAATTTGGTATAGTGTCGTACCTTATTTTAGTTTATGTAGATCAGGTAAGATGACTCCATACCTGTCTTCTGTTCAAAGTTGGATACTCTGTTGCACAAACATTTGTAGAGTAGCTGAGGATGTACTTACTTTGCAACACGTCTTACAGCGAGCATATGAAATGAAAAACTGCTGTTTCAAGGTTTATAAAACAAGACATTATCTGTCTCATTCTATCACATCCTAGTGGCCCCCACCCTCTAATTAAATGTAACTGTCCTCTAAATTATTGTTAATGATCTCTTCACTCAATATTGTCACTTTATCAATTTGACCCATACATAACATGCATATACATTTTCTCACCTCTTGAATTACGACAAATTTTTACATTTTGTTAAGCTTAAACCACAAACTTTCAAATTTTTCACATTTACAAAATTTGGAAGTTGAAAATTGTAAAAAATAAAATAAAAATGTGGCATGTTTTTTAATTAGCCGCTTGACTCAAAAATTATCAGGCAAGTCGTGACATTTTTTTTTTTTTACCAGCCTTGCATATCAGGAGTATGAAAAAAGGAACATTATTTTTAAAAGACCTCAAGCTCAATCAAATTGAATGGAAAACTTGAGCATTAGTTGTTAGACTGTTGTCACATGTTTCCAACTTGACTTTTGCAATTTGGTTTTCTTTCAGCACTGCCTTGTATTTCACTGGGTTTTAATGATGGCTTTTTTCTTGCCCTCTTCCAGAAAGGCCTGATTTGTGGATTGCACAATTAAAGGTTGTACTGTGAAAAGATTCTACCAGTTAAGTATTTTTTTCTCCACAGCTTCTTCAAAATGATTGGCATGTCAGTTTAGGTGGACAGGTCTTCTTATTCACACATTTCAAATAAATGTTTGTGAAAATTATTGAAAACCATGGATTAATTTCCTTCCATTTTTCAAAACACATTAAAGTTTGTGGTTGCAATGTGACAAACTAAAAACACATATAAAGCTGTGTCTGTGGTGTGATCAAGAAAGAGGAGTAAATTTTGAAATCAGATTGAGAAAAAAAAAATTGGAAATCAGATTGTAAATTTTTACATTTACAATTTCAAACTAGTACGTACCCCAGCTTTAAGGGGTATGAATGCATTAGGAAAACTCAATAATTTGAAATGTATTTTTCTCCTAATTAGTAACAGGTATTCAGAACTTCTGTAGGCAAATTGATTTACAAAGAATGCGGCATCTAAACTTGAAAACAGGGTCTCAGTTTTGAAACAAACATTTTAGCAAATGGTTGTGTTTTTTTCATCTTTAAGGAGATGCTTGTAGAAAGCCATATCTTATCAGAGCACATCCTTTTCTTCCATTATATTATATGCTTCCCATTTGGAGTAGCAACATGAGAGAAAACATGCTTAGTGATGATTTATTTAGTAAGTCTTTACATTATTAACCAATATGAGGATTACACCTATAGCATGGTAAAACTCTTCCCTTTAGAAATCAATTTGACCTAGCGGCGGAGTCTAATTAGCCTTGAGTAAGCAGGAGATATGTGTGCGGTTATTTATTTTGCTTGCAACTTGGATTTGTTGAAATGAAATCCACACATAACCTTGACAGTTCCTCAAGGAAAAAAAAATCTCATTGAACATTGATCAGTAAGGTTTACGTTGTGACTACCTACAAGAGAAGCCATGGGTCACCATTTTCCCTGCAGTCATTTTTGTTGTTTTCTTTGTCTGCTTATGCTTAAGGCACTCCTGGCACACAGAGTCAAGTTCTGGCAAAAAGCACTTGTGCACAAGGGCAAATGTTTCAACACGAGGAGGCTTTAACTACAAAATCCTGCATTTGAGAGCCTTCTGTTGTATTATTACATTTAATACAAGGACTTTAAATGGGCTAATTCTACTTTTACCCTATGCAAAGTAAATTAACAAAAAAAGGTGCAAAATCTTGAATTTACCAATTACTAATCTATTCAACTTGGGTTTAGTGACAGGTATACAATTTCCCAAAGTTTTTATAAATATTTTTAAAAGAAATTCACAATAAAAGGTTAATCTTTGAGTAAAAAAACATGTTTGTGCGATGACTGAAAATACATTTACAACCCAAGGAAAGCAACATCATGTCTCATAATCTCTTGTAGAACCTTAATTACTTTATACGCCACACATGTATGGTCTAAAAGATTACAACAACCACACAACATGGTTTCTTTTAATTAACAGAAACACTCTCTCTCTTTGACATTTTACATTTGCACTATTTGTATTTCCTGGGACTAATGAGCACTCTTTATTATTATGCCAGGGGGACATTTAAATTTCTAACTGCGGTTGATAGATTTGTAACACCTTTGTTAAGGTATTTCAAGTAGAAAAATAAGGCCTTAATTTGTGGCATCAAGGCTGGAATCACGTCGTGCCTGTAGGAAATCACAATACTGACCCATTCCTGACCCAAGTAGGAGGCAGAGTAATTTATGAATGGGTGCAGCAGAGGAAAAACTGCAAACAAGAAACCTGCTGAGCCAGCTGAGCTCATTAGAAGACTAATAATTAGCCATCAGGTATCCGGATGGCCCAGATTCCTGTTTGGTAAATTTGACTTGTCTTGTTCAACATCTGGAGAGTAAACCCAAACAGTTGATGGATGATGTTTAATACTGTAATTTGATACAATTTTAAAATTAGTTACAAAAGTAAAATGATATCTGCTTCAACACAAAGCTTACAAGAGTAATTGAGCAAGAGATTACTTTCTAGAGACAAATAGTTCTCACACAATGCTAACAGAAGTTTGATTTCAAATTTAAAGTGCTCTTCACCTTCTTAAAATCCCATTTTGATAATTGGGACAAGAAATGGGAAAATCAGAAGTTGGACTGGACTAAACACAGAAGTTGTGCTGAGTTGTCAGTCGTTTATAGTGCTACCTGATAATTAATACTGTATACCATCAACTGTGAAATTACTGATGATTATTTCGAGGACTACACTGATTACCATTAACCTACATTTCTCTGTATTTCTCTTTCTTTTCCATCATCAGGGTCCCTTCCCATCTCTGTTTCAACATAAGCATGTCAGTGACAAGATTCTATACCATAGGTAGACATCAGGAATAAGAATAGTCCATCCGACTGGATAAATACAATATTTGAAGTTCAGTATTTGAGGATTTCCCTGTGAAAGGTTACTCCAAATTATTTGCATATCCTTAACTACCATCAAATTCACCACAAGCAAAGAGTTGCGTACCAAGTAGAGCTACATTAGTTTCAACTGCACTATCTATTTCTTTATAAAATGAAGAAAATGTAGAAGATGCTTGGCTGCAAGGAGTGTTGGGGTTTACTGAAGGGTTAATATTAGTTCTCCCAAGCAAGACACAAGCCATTTATTGATTTGATAGTTTATTGAACAATAATAAAAATAATATATTTCCATAAACAAATTAAAGCCATATGACTTTATTTTTTTATTTATTTCAATTAACAGCACAAACGTTGTTAGCAAATGCTAAAACTATATCACCTCTCTGGATTATTAAGTAATTGGCACATACTCTAAATCTGAAAGAAAAAGTCATTATAGCTAACAATTATATTTGGTTTGAGATTGTTTCAGAAGTACTTTACAATATCTAAAATAACACATTTACTTAAAGTCTAACATTACAATGACGTTGATTCTAACTTTCACTGGAGATTGAATTAAGACATTAAAATATAAAAAAAAGGTTAAAAATTTGACCTACAAACTATAGGCAACTAGCAACAAAACTAAGTGGGGCCTTTTTAGCAGTCAGGTACTAGAACTACTTCATTTATTTGCATACATCTATCATCATGTAAATATTTAAAGAAACCCTATGATGGCCTCTGTTTTTCTCTAACATATTTGGGCATACATATAATACTTTTAGTGGTACTGAAATAATTGGATTCATTCAGATAAAGAATACAAATAAAACAAAATATTTATTGTAGACATATCCTATAAAATGATAAAAGAAATGTCATTTCTGGTGTAAAATGAATGAGGACACTACAAGAATTATTCCATCTCAAACATTTAAAAATACACAAAAGTCTATCACAACATCATTAATCAGGACTTTGATGGAGATTTACAGCTTTTTGCATCTAGATACTTTAAAAAGTGTAGCCTACTATGTTCATATGATTCTTTTCCTTAATCAGAACGATTCCTCCCGCACTCAGATGAGGCCATGAACTTCTTGAACAGAGAGAGCTGTGAGGAAGAAGCTGCAACCTACCTTTTATTTCAGAACTTCATATGTTCAAAAAAGTTGGACGTTAAACCATCTCTGTGATTCAGTTCTTGCATATTTTGTCATGTTGCACTGCATTTTTGACAAGTACTCTAGTTTATATTGATGAAAGAATTCACTGTTCAGAGCAGAACTGTCATTGGCTGCAGCGCTGTAAACAGATGGCTTCGTTTTTTGAATCTAGCAATCTGATTGGCTGTTCTGCTGCTGTTGCACATGCAGAAAGAGTCTCCATTTGTTAACACAGGATTAGTGCCACAGGAGGAGTCAAATGATGTAAAAGTGAGCCATTTGGAATTAATATATATTCTAAACTGTAATTATTAGGTAAAATATCAAGTCTTTTCAAGTAAATAGGTTAAAGGCAGAGTCAAGTCCAAAGTTATTGGTGTGGAAGTCCAAGTCAAGTCCAAGTCTTAAAAAAAAAATTCCAGTCAAGTCTCAACTGACTCAGGTCTGACTCGATTTCACATTTCTGCTTTTTGCTTGGCTAAAAAAATCTTTTTTGTTCAATAAGTATAACAAGGTCAGTATTTTTGGTTTCAATCCCCCCCACACACAAGTCTAAAAGTTATGACAGACATCGTATCAAACATACTTATGAATAAAGGCCTGAATATTTTTGCTTGTTCTTATTTTTTCACATGGCTGTGTGCATAAATAACTTGACCCTTCAACCTCTCTGTGACACCTTTTTGACTTTGCTCACACCATAAAAACTCCTGGGTGAAAGAAAAGCACAGAAGATGCACTAACAACATGGTTTCTATCAACCATTCTGACCAGTGCTGACCATCACATTAACTAGACTGGTCCAATGGGTTTACAGTAGACATTAACTTCACTACATATCTCACTCATGAATCTCTGTGTGAAAAGAGAATCATTAAAACAACACTAATATGCAAATACACCCCCAAAATAGCTTTACAGTTTAAAACATGGTGTGCCTTTCAGACAAACTACTCACCTGTGTTGCTGCATGCAGCTCAGAAAGTCAGACCTATGACGCCTCTCTGGCCAAAAAACAAAGTTAAATTAAGCGGATCTAATCCGTTTTTATGACTGGTCAACTGGCTGCATGTCTCTAGATTCGGCTCACTGATTCCCAATTATAGCTCAACCGTGTGCATCCATGTGTATTCATAAAAAAGGTAACCGACATTAGGCCTGTTAAATTACAGTGCTTCATCACTGGCATGCCATTCTGTTATTCTAGCCATTATTGCTTTAATGATGCCTAACAAATCAAGCTAACGTCAGTCTCTCAGTAAAGTCTTAATCTATCTGCAAACGAATTGGGTCAAAGTATCAAAAAGGAACAGAAAATAAAATGATTCAAATTGAAGTAAGTCTTTTTAGTCTGGGTTGTGGTTTACATTACGTTTAGAAAAGCTTAATAAGTCCCAAATTTTCCCACTTTTTATTTTATTCTAAATTTCTTCATGTGAGATTGATTTGATTGCTGCAATAAAACATTATTTGGTTTTAATTATTTTATTCTCAATATGTGTGGAGAGAGCTGTAGTTAGCCTTTCTTCAGGATGCTGGCATGCAGGTTTTAAAATGACTCCATCAGGGATTGGTATTCAAATTATTTTTGCAACAATATATGAGAAAGCAATGGGCGAAATAAGAGACACACATGTTTAAAATGATATGAATTTAGAAAATAGAGTCCAATTTAATAAAACATGCCAAACCAATGACATGGAGTGGAAAGAACAACACGGGATTTAAAATGACACTGGCTGAAATACTTGGTCTCAGCAGATTGTAGGTGATTATATAATCTGGGTAGAGCTCATAATCATAATCTGTTCCATAGTACTTAAAAGTAAATCACATAAACCATTTCCAAAATCAGATAAGCCATCCCCGAGTATTCAAGATTACAAAACAATCTCTTCTGCTGTAACTAAATATTCACAGAACCAAAGGACACATGAGGAAACACATTTAGGATGCAAACAGCAAAAAGGCACGCACCAAAAGACACTGCACACACAGTGAATGTCATCCAGGCAGAACAGAGTTTCTCAGATGGTTATGATATAGATTTATGTGTTCTGACACCCCACAGATGGTGAGAATTAGTGAAGGAGGGGGTGCCAGTATAAGGTCAAGAGAGATGACCTGGCCTTCAGCCCGCCACTTGGGAACCCAAAGCAACAGACATCTGAAGCTGCTGCTGCAGCTCAGCAGCCTAAATGCAGCCAGAGCAGCTGTTATTGAGGCGAGAGGAAAGAAAAGTGCTCCCGTAAACTCCTCTAATCTCATCAAGTGGAGAGATAAACAGCACTGAGAGCTGCCATGACAGCAAAAATGCATATAAAAGCAGACTGGCAGGTAGAAAAAGCCACATTGATTTTGACAAGAGCAGAAAAAAAATAATTGTAAATATGAAGGCACACAGAGCAGACCAAATGGGTTTCTAAACTTGTAATGATTGATTTTTTTTCATTCATTGCCTTAGAAATGATTCTGCATTTGAGACTATTTTTCTCTCTGCTGATACTTACCGGGAATATAAAAGAGGTTAAAATCATTTAGATTACATATAAAGGTAAAGAGTGAAAGGCTTAAGTCTTATAAACAAAAACCATCTCAAGATCTGAAAAAAAAAACTAACAAAGAAGCAAAGGCAATTAGCAGATTTCTCTGAGGGCATAGTTACCATATGTTTGACAACATGAACTGGAAATATAGATTTGAAGGAAATTAGAGTAAAATTATGAGCACCAAGGAGCCTACCTGATTGATGTGTCTTAGTTTATCGATGATCTGGCTTATTACAGGGTCTTCTCCTTTTACTTTGACTTCAGGGTTAGTACTCTGGGCTCTGATTCCATTCCCAACAACACGCCGTGTGTAGCTGTGAAGAGACCAAACGGATAAAACAGATGAAGACTGAAGATTTTAAAACCAAAATCGGTTTAAATGCTTCACGATGCTTTCCAAAATAATAACCCTTTGAAATTTCTGAAGAAATTAGACATTTCTTAACAATAGGTTTTACTCTTATGTTTCTATTAATAGGCACAGGATAAAAAAAACTTTCTGGGATTTTCTCCTGGTATCTTGTTTAGATTTAGCAAAGATGGAATGAAAGAGATAGCTATTCGTAAAAAACATTTTTTTTCTCCCTGTACTTCTAGTACTTTTTATGAGATTAAAATGACACTAAAGACAGTTATTCACATGCAGGAGCCAGTATATGACCTTTCTAAATCACATGAATGTCTGAAATAATACTCTTAATCTAATTAGTTGAAGTCTGATTACAAAGAAGAGTAAAAAACAGTGAAGGTAAAAATGTATTTATCTTACGTTTTTTTTAAATGAAACTCACGAGTTTCGAGAACTCACTATAGAAAAAGCGACAAATTGCAGCCTCTGTTTTACTTCGACATGGCAAGAGTATTAATTTATGTACCGTTGATATGAGAAGTCTTTAACGGCAGGGCTTTATGATGCAAAAAATTAGAACATTTAATTAAATTTGATAACCTTATTTTGACTTATACTATATTATTATATACTGTACAATCCCAAATAAAAACAATCAAATATTTTAGGTGAAAAATAGTTGGTAAATGGACTGAACTTATATAGCGCTTTTCTAGTCATACTGACCACTAAAAGCGCTTTACACTGAAGCCACATTCACCCATTCACACTCACATTCATACACCGACACCCAACATGGCTCGGTAGGACGATGGTTTTTGGGGTTAAGTGCCTTGCCCATGGGCACATCGACATGTGACTGGAGGAAGCTGGAATCGAACCTACGACCCACCGATTGCAAGCCAACTCTACTCAACTCTGGTCTCTCTGTTTTTCAATTTCTGTATTTCCCAGCAGCTATCAATTATGGAAAATTATATAATATGACATAAAGTTTGGGTATTCAATAGGGATTTTATAACATTTGTTAGTTCGTATCCTTTAGCTAAAGACAGGAATTTCAGAGATCTTACAAAGACTAAAATGTTAAGGCAAGGCAAGGCGATTTCATTTATACAGCACAATTTTAACACAAGGTAATTCAAGGTGCTTGACATAATTTGGTGGTAAAGAAACCAAACATATGATAAAAGCATTGAAAGTAAAACAACAACAATTAGAAATAAGACACGCAAAGCATAGCACACAAAGAGCAACGTTATAAGTAAAAGTAAAAAAAAACAGCCAGCATAAAAGCGTCAAAAGTAAAAACAGCAATTAAGCATAAAACATGAGAATCATTAAAAGAAAACATTAGACAGAAATTATAATAGTTTACTCAAAGGCAGCTTTAACGATGAGTTTTAAGTTTTGATTTAAAGCAGCTCAGTGTTTGAGCGGCTTTGCAGTCATCAGAAGGATTGTTCCAGATAAGAGGAGCATAGAAACTGAAAGATGCTTCTCCGTGTTTGTTTCTGATTCTAGGGATTATTTATAAATTAGAGTTGGAGGACCCGAGTGGTCTGGGGGGACGGTATAAAGACAACAGGTCTTCAAAACTTTTTGACATTAAGCTATCAAATGATTTATAAACTAGTAGAAGTATTTTGAAGTCTATTCTTTGAGCTACAGAGAACCAATGTAAGGACTTTAGAACTGGGGTGATGTGCTCTACTTCCCTGGTTCTAGTGAGGACGCGAGCAGCAGCGTTCTGGATCAGATGAAACTGTCTGATTGACTTTTTAGATAGACCTGTGAGTACAGTCATTACATTTACATGCAGCAAGAGAAATTCAAATCATTGCCTTGGTCCGACTGAAATCAGACTTTTAAAATGTATGTATACACCTGGAGTCGAACCAAACTGAAGTTTCAGAAGCTCGGCTACTCTTGCTGGATAATGCGATTGAGAATCGGACTACTCTGCAACTAGCAGATTACTCCAATTACTCCAAAAGGCTCATTTTAGATGTGCTTGTAAACGTACTGACTGAAGGCTGACCTTGTTATTGTATTTATGCGACCCTGGATGTTTAGGTCTGAGTCCATTATTACACCTAGATTTTACTTACTGTAACTAGGAGCATGTAGATATTGGACAGAAGAGGTTTC
The DNA here is from genome assembly GCA_028564705.1 of Apricaphanius iberus. Lineage (NCBI taxonomy): Eukaryota > Metazoa > Chordata > Actinopteri > Cyprinodontiformes > Aphaniidae > Apricaphanius > Apricaphanius iberus. The sequence continues at coordinate 430,164 of JAPXFQ010002407.1, forward strand.
AGGATGGAGCATATGTGATTTCGGTTTGTTCTGATGAGAAATTGCCTATTGACACAAAGAATTTCCTGTTCTTGAGGTAGGACCTCAAACCAGCAAAGTGCAGTTCTGGAGAGTAGGACCCAGCTCAACAGTCGTCCAGTAGTATTTTATGATCAATAGTGTCAAATGCTGCACTGAGGTCCAACAGAACAAGCACTGTGGTTCTGCCACACCCTGTATTTAAGCAGATGTCATTGAAAACTTTGATGAGGGTAGTCTCAGTGCTGTGGTGAGCACAGAAACCAGAATGGAAATTATCAAAGCAGTCGGTCATTGTTAGGAATTTATTCAACCATTGAATCAACTCTTTTTCAATAAGCTTGCAGATAAATGGTAGATCAGAAATTGGCCTCTAGTTCTGCATTAACATGATGTCCAGGTTCTTCTTCTTTAGTTCTTTAGTAGTGGTTTAATAACTGCTGTTTTGAAGGCCTGGGGGAAGACACCTGACAGGAGGGATGAGTATTTGAAGCAGATCAGACTTAATGACAGGGAAAATCTTCTTTAGAAAATTTGTGGGTAAGATATATATGGGACTTCCAGATCCAGACAGAGAAGATGGTAATGGTGAACCAACCGGACATTGTGGTGGTTGATAATACCAAGCGATGGTAACATCAAGAAGAAGGAACATGAGAAACTTGAGGAATACCAAGGGCTCAGAGAGAAGCTAGAGAAGGCTTGGAAGATAAAGGTGACAGTAGTACCTGTGGTAATCGGAGCACTCAGAGCAGTGACCCCCAAACTGGAGGAATGGCTCCAGCAGATCCCTGGAAGAACCTCAGACATCTCAGTCCAGAAAAGTGCAGTACTTGAAACAGCAAAGATACTGAGGAGGACCCTCAAGCTCTCAGGCCTCTGGTAGAGAACCCGAGCTTGGAATAGGAAAAACCGCCCACGGTGCGCGAGAGGGGAAATTTATATATATATATATATATATATATATATATATATATATATGAGTAGTTGCTTTTACCAGTAATATGTACTCTTCAGATTAAGAGTAAACTGGTAAATTTGTTGTCAATGCTAAAAAATATATCACTGTTGCACTGGAGAAATTAGAAAAACTTGCTTTGAAATGTATTTGAACGTATTCATCTAAAAACAGAGAGAAAATGAGAACATTTTATTGTTAAAGATCCATATGATATATTAAACATGAATAATTGTTTTAAATGTCACCATTTCTGTGGATTTAGCTCAGAAAACTGGTTTTGCTTTCTTCATGTCTTACATATTTTTCGTTAAAGAAAAGTCATAAATAGCAATAATAATTTAAAGAAAACAAGCTGAATTCAACAAAGCAATAAGTTGTCAATGTGGCTGAAAGTCAAGTCAAAAACATTCACACTAAAGTCAATCCAGTCTGTTATCACATCTTCTTACGATAAAAGAGAACAATTCCAAACTCACACAAAAGATGATAAATTTGCAGGAATTCCCTGTGGATATAGCTAGATTTATGATGTGCAAAAAACACAATTCACATGGTTTTCAGCGCTAAAAGTTAGTGCTAAAGTTACCATTCGGTGTAAGGTTTAATAATAAAACTATGTATCGTGTAAAGTGGTGATTCCTTGCAGGAACAAAAGTACTAACTGGCAGTGTGTGTGCAACATTACTCATATCAGGGTGAACTGTTGTTATAGGCTGGTAATGGACCTCAGTTTAGCTCAAGGACTCCCCAGTCTTTAGCTTTCCTTTAGTCTGTCAGAGGTAATGACTGTGACCATGGCAGCAGGTGACTGAACACATTTCACTCATATCTCAATCTCTGCTGTATCATTTAAATCATACAAGAGGATCAAGGTAAAGAGGATCAAGAAGAAATATCTCTTCTTTTTTGCTGATGCTAAGGACATGTGTTTGTGAAGGATCCAATAAAGAAGATGTTGACCTTTCAAGCTGAATATCTGATTAAGAATGCCAACAGCATTTGTAACAAAAATTAGGTAGTTTGTGGGAACAAGTAAAAATTAGCTCTGACTATCAAAAACTACAAAGTCAGAGGGAAAAGGAAAACCTACGAATAAATAAAATGCAAGGGTGGAAGCTTAATTTATTCAAAAGAAGAGGTGGGTGGCAGAATTTGAACAAAGGTTGTCTGGATCTTTGAGATGTAATTTTGAAGTTAATTTCCTGCAAATCAGACCCCACAAATGTGATTAGTTTTAGAAAAACATGCTTGCCATTCTGTTCCCACCTTTAAATAAAAATATGTTATATTAGCTGATTTTTTTTATTTAAAGCTCTTTCTTCTTGGGTTGAAGCCTGCCGTCCTCATTTCTGCAGCTGTATTGTAGACAATGAAATTTGAACTAAATATTTAAACTGAGTTTTAAGTCCGTATGCTTTGCTTTAATTTACATGCAAATGCCAAGAGTTTTTTTTCCAAAAAAGTTCTGTGTTAGAATCACATTATAGCCACAACTAATTTCTTCCAGAATTCATGATTTAATGTGATTTACTCTATTTTGAATTTCTTAAACTTATTAGTTATATCTGTTGAAGAAAAAAACAGCTTTGAGAATTTTTTTATAGTGTATTTTAGAGAGAAGAAGCTGATATTTACACACTGCAAATGGCTTTTGCTCTCGCTATGCTAATGCAAAACATGTAGACTATAACTATGCACTGTACAGGGTAGACAGGTACCTGTAGAAAATACCACAGCCTGTCTGTGTCTGATGCATGTAATTGATGGTTTCAAATATACGCTATGTAATTGCAAATGCATAAATAAGCTACTAGGCAAACATTTATAAGGAGATTAAAGGTGCCTCATGTGGCTGGAGAGCAAACACCTGCTGCATGTGCTATGAATTTGTTCTTCTTGTGTTTTTCAGTATCTAAGAGATTTTTTTCTATGGAAAAGGTGTTGATTTTTCTAAAAAAAAAATTTGCAGTTTAAAAGCTTCATCGAACAGCTCCAAGCCATCTTCTCACAAATTGTTAGTTATTTGATACAGTAAGTGGGAGCTTTTTCAAAAAAATGTACTTTTATGTTAAATGCTTAGCAGAGTTGAATTATAAGAATGTATTTTCAATTATCAAACATTTTGTTCTTTTTTAGCTTTCATTTAGCACTTTAAATGTCATTTTTCAGCATTTTTGTGAATATACAAATGAATGAATATTCCATCAACTTATTGTTTGTTTAGCTTTCAGTACATGTATATATCCTTGATTATTGAAAAATATAGTTATATTTTAGATGAAAGTCACACTATTTTTATTTTTGGCAGCCAGCTTTTACTCTGAATACTTAAAACTCATACTGAAGGTTGAAAAACATTAAACAGTGGCTGACATGTTTGTCTAAATTACAGTCACCGTAAATGTACTAATAATTTTCATGAACAAAAGAAAAGCTGTTTTTAATTTGAAAGATCATTTTTGGTACATCTAAAACAAAGGTTTTTGAGTGCATTTCAAGAATACCTCAGACTTCCCTTTATTTACTTTGAATTTCCTAACTTTATGCGTGCGTTCAAGCCTACTGATTGCCCAACACACAGGTGTGAAAGTCAAGGTCTTGTTTGCGAAATACAGCAGGTGCCTGCGGCTAGAGGTCGATGCGTCGGGAGGACTAAGCAGCACCTGAACCGTGTATGCTTGAGGAGCCACGTATGATGCACCTGCCTTCAGCTTTGCTTAATCCCTGGACAGAACCACAGAGATTGAGATTGGTCTTTGTAAGAGCTGGAATCATTGCACTCATCGCTAAATCTGCCACTGCACAAAATTCTACATAAATAAGTAAATGAAACTAATTCCTCAAAGTTATTTTATTGTTAGATTTCTATACACATTTATGCAAAACTATGTTTAGACTATATTCCATATCTGAAATGCAGTTAAATTCAGATACATTATCTGTGCATACAGACACACACAGACGACTCATTATGTATTCTGGAGCAGCACTAGGATCTGTATTCTGAAAAGCATACAATATCTTGTAATGTGCTGCTGGGCTGGCGATGCAACATAAAGCATCTCATTGGGCTATAGCACCAGAGAATAAGAATCTGCACTATAAAAGGTGTTAGAGATGAAAACCCTTGATCACAGTCATCATATATTCTTCAAGGTGGGCAGGAAAGGAACACAGTGGCATAAAGCACCACCTACGAGAGGATATAAATCAGTGATTGCCCAGGGTCTCTGTGGACCAGCAACAGGATAATATAATCCATACAATTCTCCCCAAAGGGATGCTTGCTTTGCAGCTCATTCCTACTGTTCAGCCCCAGACGGAAAATTTCAATCATTTTATCCTTGGGTGCTATCCGTTTCTTACTCTACCACAGTGTACTGTAAGTGCAAAACAATAAAGTCGGGGGGAAAAAGGAATCTGAAGACCTTAATGCATTCTTCTTTGACGTCACTGCACAGTGAGAAAAGTATGTCAAAGTAATTTGCTCTAATTGCGGTGCATAAGGAGCCTGAATCTTCTCCACATGTTACGAATAAAGTGAGCTGTTACACCCCAGTGACACATAAACTCAACTACAATCTCTTGAAAATTATTGCCTCATTGTGTTATTTTGGTCTTAACAGCATCTCTTCTATGTGAAGTGCGGCAAAGACAAGATAAAAAATTTAAAGAATACAACTTTTTTCTGAGTAGGGAATGTAAAAGTAAAGTCCCCTTCAACCTAAAAATGTCAGCATTAAAAAAGAGCCGTTATAGAAAACAAAACCCAAACGTTGCCCGTTGCATGCTATCATTTTGTAGTTCATGTTGTTTGCATAATATATATACTTTTATATCAAGCTTTGCTTAATCTCAGACAAACGGCTGCACACTATAACAGTCTGATCAGTCTGTTGTAATTTCTAGGACTTTCATAATAGCAGCTGAAAACCTACAAGGTCATTTAAGCAGCAGGATGAATATGAACAAAGATTATTTGTTCTGTGTTTGCACAAGTATTTTGATCCTGTTTACCAAGCCTGAATAGAAATGGGAGTTTCTGCATCTTTCTTTTTTTTAACATTTTCTTCTTAGACTGTTTATAAAAACAACTAAATTTCTCCAATAAACATTATATTTGAGATATTCTAAAGACGTTTTTTTTCCATAAAGAAGATTATTCGCATGTATGACAGAGTTCTATTGATAAGGCTGAAATCGTTAATAGAAGCCCTGACCTTATAGTTGTTAAAAGTTTCATCCTTCATAAGTGATAATGATTTTACTTTGAATGATTCCCTTTTGAGAAAAGAACAGTACTTATTCTGCTCCTATAACATTTCATGGTTGAATCTACCAAGTTAATCCACAGTCATGGGTCCTCTCCAATGTATTCTCAGCTCGCAAAGGCTTTCTATAGGTTTATATCTGAACACTGGAAGAAATTTTATTTTGAGTGTAGTAAACCACTTTTGTGTTGATTTGGTTAGATACTTAGCATCATGTGCAGCTGTAGGACACAATAACCAACCATTGTCAGTTTTTAGAGCTGAGGCCAACAGGTTATCATTTTCAGTTTCCTTGTACCTTGAATTCATCATACCAAAGTTTGTAGGAGCAGATATTATGTTACTCAAATAAATAATGCATTTACTGCATTGATTTTTTTTATATCTTGCTGAAGTGTCCCAATAAAAGCAAAAGGCACTATATATACACAAGTAAAATAGTTGTTTTTAAATAATGTTGGATTTCTGTAGCTTATTTACCTAGCTTTTATTAAATCACAGCATACATTAATAAAAGGAACAAGATGGAAGAAAAACATATGTAAATGAAATTAAACAAACCAGATTGTTAATACTTTATAATGAAACTATTTGATAACGTATTAACTGTTTCTAAATATTTTAAATGATTTTAGATTAAACTGTAATGTTCAGAGGGTGGTAGTTGTGGTTCTACGGGATCTCAGCGCTACCTCTTATGTGGTCTACTGTCCACATAATTTTTTTAACCCATCTAAAACAGCTCTGCCTCTCTTGTGCTGTTCACAAATGGTTCATATCCTATCTCTTAGACAGGACTTTTATGGTACGTTTAGAAACCTGTTCCTCTAAGGTCAACAAGATCACTCAAGGTGTGCCCCAGGGTTCAGTTTTAGGCCCAGTGTTTTTTAACATGCATATGCTCCCTCTTGGCAGTGTCATCAGAAGACATGGAATCAACTTTCACGATTATGCTGATGATACAACGTTGTAGATCTCCGTGTCTCCTGATGGCACACAGCCAATGGATGCACTTTTTAACTGCATTTTAGACATTAAATCATGGATGGCAGAAAAATTTCTCCAGCTCAACCAGGACAAAACTGAAGTTTTAGTTATCAGTCCTGAGGCTCAGAGAGAGAAACTTTTACGAAAACTACAATCACTGTCTTTTAATCCTTCTTTAGGAGTGAAGAAACTGGGGTTAATTTTTGACTTTGAGCTGTCTTTTATTCCACACATGAAAAACATTGCTAAAACAGGTTTTAATCACCTACAGAATATTGCCAGAGTCAGCCACATTCTCTCAGACTTAAAGCTTCTACAAAATTCAGCAGCGCATGTCCTGACGACGAACATAAAGTGGGAAGCACATTACACTGGTCAATTGATTTTAAGGTTCTTTTTATGGTTTTTAAGTGTCTTTGTGGTCTTGGGCCTTCTTATCTTTCAGAAAGGCATTTACCATATGAACTTTCGTGGTCTCTGCTCTCCTCTGGCTGCTGTCTCCTTTTCATCCCAAAAGTCAGGACAAATACTCATGGTGAGGCGTCTTCCAGTATTATGGCCTTCATCTCTGGAAAAAGCTGCCAGAGGACCTCAGAGAATGTTCTTTTTTTTAGAGCAGGCTCAAGACTCACCTTTTAAGCTTTTAACTAATTAATATTTATGAATATCTGTTTAATTGCTCTGCATGTTTTACTTGAATAAAATTTATCAACATCTTACACTATATAATTCTATATTTGATCAATGTTAAACTTTTATCAGTGTTTTACTATTTTATCTCATTATCTACTGTTTATTTTAATATTTTAACTTGTTATTTTAATCTTCCTTCCAGTGTTTCCTCTGAGGGTGCCCCCTGCATCGGAGGATGACTGTAGCTGCCTGGGTGCTCTCTAAGTAGTGCTTAGGATGGAAGTGGGGGTCTCTGCCTTCCTGGCGCTGGGTGCCCTGGGCCAGTGCCTTGGCTGCTGCTGTTGATCTGCTGCTGCTGATGCAGATGGCATTTCCTTACCCTACCTGGCTCATCTGTACTCAGCCTAATGTCCTTGCTTACTGGGACTCGGAATGGGAGATGGGCTGGGGGGGGGGGGGTTATGTGGGGTCACTTTAATCTGTAAAGCACGTTGAGATGCTATTTTGTATGAAAAGTGCTTTATAAATAAAGTTTGATTGATTGATTGATTGATTGATAAATGATGCCATCTATCTGCCTTTAAAAATATCCTTTCTATCTGTAAATTGAGCTAAGCTGTAAATTTAAATAGTTGCTTGTACACTACATGCTGCGTACCAATATCATTCATTCTGAAGGTAGGTAAAACATATTACAACGTAAACAAATGTAGAAAAGCTTCTGGTATAAATAAATTGTTATATAAGTGTGCACAAATGGCTAGTTGTGCAGAGCTATTAGTGGTATTCATTTTTGGTTACTTTGATGATTGAACTATTAATGGCCTAATTCAATGTTCCAGCAATTACACCAAACTGCCCAGGTTCCGAAACAGCAAAGCAGCCCAGACTGTCACACCAAGTTTTAATGTCAGCAGGATGTAGTTTTTCCTAAATACTACATTAGTTTCACTTTCTGAAAGATTGACTAATGTCTTGTCAGTCTACAGAATATTTTCACAACTACATTGAGGATCTTCAAAATGTTTTTTTTTTGGCAAATGAGAGACCCTGCTTAGGCTTTTATTTTATTTTTTTTGAGAATTTGATTTGCGTCATTAAATACGTTTTCTCAGAATCACATAAAAAGGAAATTAAATGGAAATAATGCTAGCAGGGTTTTTATTGTTTGGTTGCATTTATTTTAATTAACCTGACAGTCATGTTTTTGTTTTAAGTGTGGGAGGAACCCGGAGTACCCGGAGGGAACCCACGCATGCACGAGGAGAACATGCAAACTCCATGCAGAAAGACCCTGGGCTGGGATACGAACCCACAACCTTCTTGCTGCAAGGCAACAGTGCTAACCACTGCGCCACCGTGCAGGGAATATAAAGATGAAACAGAGGCTGGCAGTCTAAATACAGAAATGGGTTTTTCTGCGAGCACTTTCATCAAACTGTTTTAGAGAGAGGAGTTTAACAGCTTGGGAGATGAAGAAGGTAGACAACACATAATGTTCATGGTTGGCTGAGTGAGAAAGAAAGCCGCCCTGCAGTTAGGCAAGAGGGAAATACCTGCCTTTGAATTGTCACTGAGGAAACAAAAGTCCTTCTGGCTCATTGCAAAAGGAAGAAAAAATATAGCAGAGAAGATCGCTGATATGGAGTCGGCTCAATTAAGCTCAGGACAGAAAATACCTCAGGCAAGACAATAGAATACATGCATTTTAATGTTCAAAATCAATAGCAGGACAACACTTCAGAGAAACATCTGTGTGGTAAAATAAACATGAAATATTATGGTGATAAGAAAGCAAATTTAAATTAGTTTATTTAAAGCTGCAAACATTTTTCCTAAAATTTGGTTTTTAGAGTCAGTATTGTTTTTACCATAAGTCTTTAGAATGTTTCATGAAAATGTATAATTTATACCTGACAGCTAAATTCATTGACAAAACTTCCAAAGACAGACAGTAATGAGGAATATTCATAAAGGGTTATCATGAATAGGCTTGTAAGGTTTGTTGGTGCATCCCAAGCTGTGCTACTTTACTTCGAGGTGTGACAAAGAGGATAATATGACAGCAGCGAACTGTGCCTCTGGCAAAGATTTAGCTCTAAACATCGCTACTGCCATGTTTGTTCCAATTACTAAGAAGCCCTGAGCCTTAAAGTTGTATTGACTTGTGCCAGCGAGAAACATGAAATTAATCAGACAGAGCTGCTGGAGCAGTGTGGCAGCTGTAATTAATGTGGTCTGGCAATGGGTTGGTGGTCAGTGGGAATTGGTATTTACACTTTTACTGAAATCTTGAGGGTGACTTGCTCAGAGGAAGGTCCGAGAAACAATTAAATTATCCAAGATCCAGTTTAACTCTGGGCTCTCAAAGAACAGCAGCACAAACATGAATTGAAGAAAATACAGAAGAACGCAAATGACAGAAAGACAAAAAGAACACATGATAGAGTACTGTTTAGAAAGCAATCAGCATCAGCCGCAAGGATCTTAATTTACATGTAAGAAATGTCTTTCCATAAACCATTTTTGTTTTTAAAGTCAAAATGTGATACTGATATTAATCAAAGTAAAAAGGTGTGTGGGTTTGCAAAACTGCACTGATTCTGTGTAAATACTCATATACACAAAAGTATAATTTCAGGAAATGCAGCCAAAAAAAACACAGTAACTTGTAGTCTCTCTTTTTACCAAGATATGTTTCATTTTAGATTTTTAAACATTAGCTAAACTCTGATTATTTAATAGGAACATTTTTATTCATGGGTCATTAAAGACAGTAAATAAAACTTTCTAAAAACTGTCTTGTACTAATCTTAGGCATTATTATCTATTTATTTTGTTTCTTTATCAGTGAATAGACATTAGATTTGTGCTGAACTAAATCTTCACATGAGATGAAGACTCTGCCACAGATGTTTAGGGTAGGGAAGATGTTGTCTGTATTGTTAACTACATGTTTATGCATTTGGCAGATGCTTTGATCCAAAGCAGCCTACAAATGAGGAGGAAGCAATGCAGTAAATATTAAAGTTAGTATTACGCTACTAAGAAGGAAGAATACTAAGAGGTGACACCAGATAATACATCAGATTAGATAATGAAAATGTAAAAAAAAAATCCTGCCTACTTTTACCTCCATCTCTTCTATTTTTAAAGCAAAGCAATTTCACACCATGCCAAGACTAGCTGTAGAATATCAGTTTATAATTATCTTAGCAGTGAAGTATTTTTGATAGTGACTAAAAAGAATGTATCCAAAGTTAGAAGGAAAATACAGCATCAAGCAATATGAATCGGCATGCCCAGGGTGAAACATGATTACTTATTGAGTTAATATTATAAATTAGTATTAATATAATGAAGAACAAGGTGAAGACCTGCTTTGAAAAGTGCCTTACAATGGACTATTATAATTAAACTAAAATTAACTAATCAAATTAAAGGCTTTGTAAAATTAGGAGATTTTGTGATGAGAATTAAGACCATTTCTAAATGTGAATTAGTCTCTGAAGCAGAATCAGGAGTCAGTAGCGATGAGGGGATTTATCTTGTGAGTATAGAAGTATTGTTTGTTAGGAAGCAGGCATTAATTCCAAACCACTTTATACCCAAATGACAGTGTTAACCGTTTGTAATAGTTTTTTCATTAAAAGTGAGACAATAAATACACAGTCCAGATTTGAAAGAGAATAGAGGAAAGTAATATCAATTAAACCTGCATGTTTTGCCTTTAAAAATAACTTGATCGCTTGAGTCAAATGTGTTTTCCATATCAAATGTACTAAAGCTTTACAAAATATTACTTTTTATTTGGCAGGTGCGGCAGATGTTTTTAAGGAAACTAGAAAAAGTGTGAAAGGTAGACCAGACTACTCAGGGACTGATTCCTGGCTTGTCTGTACTCAGCCTCTTGTTGCTTTTGTTTCATGTTGCTTTTATGTATGCGTGTGTGGGAGATGGGTTGGATTAGGATGGTGGGGGGCTATAGTTGTGATGATTATTTTATTTTGGGTTTGGGAAGGGTGGGGTATGTGGCGTCATTTTAACCTGTAAAGCACTTTGAGAAGCTTTTGTAGTTGGAAAAGTGCTTTATAAATAAAGTTTGATTGATTGAAGTTTGATAGATTGCTTACAGAGGTAGCAGCTTAAAATATAGATTCTGAAATTTTTAATGGATATGTTGTTGATAATAATGTGGATGTGAACTTGTGCTAAAATAAATCTAACTAGTGAAGTGAATTGGAAGACAGTTTTTCTTTTCTCTTCTGGTTATAACAAATGATGGCTAATTGGCTACAAAAAAAAAATTTTAAATGACCAAAACACTTAAATGTCAAGTGAAAAAAAAACTTTTTTCTTGTGAAATTATTGCAGAGTTTCCACATTTTAAGTATCGGTTCATGGTATTGGTTAATTTCAACTGATACAATACAAGTACATTAGAATGGTATCGGTTCATTCCTAATTCTAATAAAAATAGGTTGTGATATAAAGTGGGCCGGTCTGAGGCATGAAACTGCACCAAAAATGACTCCCACTACGTTCCTGAGTGAAGTAATGGTACTATAAATAGGAAATACAATAATTTTACAGTAGCTTATTTTTAGAAGTGGTATTGAAATATAAGAAAATGCTGCAATATATAACAGTAAATAAATTACGGCGAAATTGCTATAAATTAATTACTGTAGCCAGGTTGGTGTTATAAATGAAAATGCATTAACAGTACTATAAATTTAATGACAGCAATCCTGCTGTAGAGTAATGCCTTTGGTGCAGAGTAGTGATACCATTACCAGTATCTCACGGGCATCCAGATGCCATAGATTTACTTTAAATTTATAATAACCTTTTAGTGTTATAATCAACCCAGCGTTTGAAATGAACCAAGTGATTCATTTTGTCTTAAAATCTAAATTAGCTTTAAAACCCAATGCTGCGAACAAAAAAAAAACTCTACTTACAACTTGTGTGTCCAGTGTATGGCTGAATGATTGGTATGTCCAACATTTCTTTAGAGTTGCATTTGAAATATAAATACCAAAATGTTGGTGTTCCCAGCAGGTAATTACACCAACACACTGTGCAAGACATTTATTTTTTAACTCAGAAAAGTGCAAAACCAGAAGACAACATTAATAAAAACTATCAAAAATCCAAACCTAGAGAAAGTCAAGAAGAATTGTTATCGAAAGATTTCAGGAAAGCTCAAATAATTTGATGCAAACTATAGATAACTGAGCGATACCTCAAACCTTTGATACGGTATAATATGACTGAATTGACTGAATTGATTCCTCGTTGGCTCACGTATCAGATTTATTATATAACACACTTATTTGATTACATTTCTAATGGATTTGCCTACAGATACTTGTGCCCCCTTTGTCTCTCAGGATAGCTTAGGAAATGTTTCTATATTTATTCAAGGATCATTTTTACACCATGCATTGCTTGGGGAAACTACGAAACAAGCTCTTCAAATAGTACAGAGTCCCAAAGTCTCCTCCCAAGAGAAAGCAGCATGCCACCACTGCAGGGGTCAAGTCAATGAATGAATGAATTTATTTATTTATCAATTTCCTTATTAGCATCATTCCATCTCCAGTGTACCTTGCTGTAAACAGATATTGATATTAATGTCAATGGTAAGATAATTGTGTCTACAGTCTATGGTCTAAAACAGGTAGAACACAGTAGGCTCTGTAGAGGAAAATCTGTAAACTTCCTAAAGATTTCGAGTATATTTTTAGAATTAAGTGCCAACATATGATGTGGCAAAATGAAATCAACCTCACAATCAAGAAAATCCTTTATTGGAGCTGTAAATGATGTGTTATATTGCACCAATAATATCCCTGTAAAGCTAAGTGGCTCTAAAAGTGCATGATCAACTGCATCACGCACAAAGTTAATGTCGAATAGATAACAAAAGTCCTCAAAGTGCAATGTTCTCTCTATAATACCTCCTAAATATTTGATTTTTATGGTAGATAATAAGGAAAAATGGACAACTTGCCTATCTGGGAGGCACAATGGCCTCATAAAAGCAGATGGTCACCAAAAGAGTGACATTTTAGGGTTGTTAATGTCACATAAGGGCATTAATGCTCAGGATTTAACAGATGTCACAGGAGCAGGGCGGACAATAAAAGACTCATCAGAGCTTTTATGATGTCATTGATCAACACATCCAAAAGGATTTTCTGCTTAACACAGAATACAGAATCATTTCTGTGGGAGTTTTATTTCAGTGCAGAGTGCCAACAAATGATCTGCAAATTTTAATAGACTGATTTCTTGGTCTCAATCCAGTGCAGATTATCAAAATCATCAATCTGATGAAAAGATGTTCCTCCCTCTTTGGCACAAACTTTAAGAGGCTTATGAAATCTCTGCCATCTTCATAACCTGACCTCACGTGCTTCAAAATTTTAACACCTGCTACATGGAGATGCAAAAGGACCACAATGAAAGCGTGATTGTGAATTTATGATGAGGTGTGTCAACATGCAAAAACAAACCAACAAGCCTGAAGGAACACCCTTATTCCCCTCGAGCAGTCAGGGCAGCAAGATTGTCAGGTTTATAGTAAACACTCGAGCAGTGATTGGAGTTGCTCTCACAGAGCCACAGTTTCATAATCCAGCTGAGAGTGGGAGCCAAAGGAGCACAAAAACTGGAATAAAGCTTGAAGTATCTCACTGCAGCACACTTTTGTGGAGATATTCAAGCAGGATATTAACATAAAGGGTTTCTGTCTGATGCATCCTTGCTTCAATGCTCACTGGTGATAGATGATAAGACATTTACTATGGAGAAGCAGGAAGCACTTGCTCAGCAGCAATTTATAATACATCATTATGAGCTCAGAACGATCTTTACTTTTCCAACAGTTTAAAATGTCTTTTAAAACATTAAAGGGATAAAAAAAATTGACGTGTAAGATAAAATACAAAGTTTGACGAAATATAAATACAAAGCTTAGGCGTCAAAACATAGTTATAAGCGATACCTAAAGTAAAACGTTAATGTAACAAAGTGTGGTCCACCATGTTTTTAAACTGTACAATAAAAGCACTTTTATGTTAAATTTCTATTTGTTTCAGGTATTTGTCTGATTTTATTTTGTTAAATGAAAGCTATAATATAGGTCACATGGATTATTTTGGGGCGGTGTAGTCACAGAGTATCTCGTTAAATTGAAGAAAGGCCACATATAATGATCACAAACTGTGTGATTGGCTTAAAAGATTAAAAAAAATAGCTAACTGATAGACAGCCACAGTACTTTACTTTGCTATGTTTTAGTAGAAACTAACAATTATCTTTTTTAATAAAAAGGAACTAAGTGATTGACTGCTGTAATTCATAAAGTCAAACACAATCTAACATCAGAAATATGTATTTGAGAGTATACTTTGCTTCTATTCTATTTTGGGAGTAAAAACTACTATTTTTAACATTTTTGGTTAGCTAAGATCTCATTTATTATCTGCATAGCTGAAATAATTCAACATACATATTGTCTGCATTACAGATACCTCCGGATCCAATTAACATCTGTATGCATCTTTCCACTGAAAATACTTGTATAACATAAAAAGTATTTCAATCTCTGCTCTTAAAATGTTTTACTTAACTGTATTGGAATATAATATCATGAGCTGCACTGTGCATTATAAGAAGTCATTTTATAGATGTATTGTACAAAACCCTAACAAAAACAAAGTTATCTGCCAACAGGAGTCCCCACTTGAGGTTTTGATGTTATAATTACTGATCCCTCCTAATTTTGAGTCCAACTCTTCTTCAGGCTTAAGCTTGTTTTGGGTTTTTTCTTGGCAGAACCAAAGACTGACAGGGACAGCTATGGTGAACGATTTGCCACTCAATGCAAGTGTGTACAAGTAAATAAGTTTAACTGCATAACCTCTATGCTTTAGATTATATTAAATTAGTGATCTACTTTACTTCCTAAAACTGTAAATTATAAAAATAAAATGGAACCCAAAAATGTCCTTATAACCAGTGTTGGGATAGTTACTCAAAAACCGTAATCCATTACATATTACTCAATACTTATCAACAAATTAATCCCTTACATTATTTAGTTACTTGTTTTGAAGTAACTTAGTTACTTTACTACTTTCACTACTTTTGCATCGTTCTAAAACATCATACCTGAAATGCTGGGTCATATAAATTCTAGGTTTGAAGTCAAAAATCAAGTTTCCCTACACTATGTAACCCTATGTATCCTCCACAATGAAAGATGCCACAAATCTATTTAATTCTGCCTCTGTTGCTAGTGTTACCTTGGATTCATGGAAGTCGAGCTGCTGTCGCTTGGGTATCGGTAACATGCCATCTTTACTTTCGCTACAGGGGTTTTTTGTAACTAGCTTTGTACTACCCTGATGTCTTTTTCCAGGTGCTTTGACAGGTTTGATGTGGAATTCGCGGCAGTGGGGAGATGTTTTTGACCAGGGCAAAGTTTACTGTTAACATTGACATTCTTGTCCTTTCATGCAACAAATTTAAATTAGTTGCCATATTTCCATGCATTAGAGAAGTTTTTTTTGAGCCATAGCTCTGCTGCCGTCACTCTGCTCCTCCACCTTGCAACTGCGTCTTCTACATGATTAGGGACGCGCTGCCGACGGCATGCAGGAAATGCTTGTTTACGCAGCGTGCAGGATAGATTATCAGTCATTTAAGTAACGACATCATACTTTCGAAAGTATTTGTTATGTCATTACAGTGTCCGGCACAGTAACACGTTACACTACTATGTTACAAAAATAGTAATGTAATTACAGTAACTAGTTACTTTGTAACGCGTTTTCAGATGAATCTGAAAACTGTGATTTGCATATTCAGCTCACTTGAGTCATTGTGTGGCATCTCTACCAGCTTTACACATCCAAAAACATATTAGTTAACTTTTCCTTCCAAAATACCTCAAGCTCATTAAAACTGTAGGACGATTATCATTAAATATCAGTCTTGCCATAATTTCTCAATTAGATTTAGGTCTGGAATTTGACTAGGCCATTCCAACACAGTAACAAAACCATTTCATTGCAGCTCTGATTGTCTTTTTAGTGTCACTGTCTGACGAAGGGTAAATGTCCTATGTCCCACTTTCAGGTGTTTTGCAGCCTCTTACAGGTTTTATTTCAGTACTGTTCTGAATTTAGCTCCACCTGAGTTAACATCAGCTCTGACCAGCTTCTCCGCCCCTGCTAAACACAATGAGCCCATAGCATGATGCTTCCACCACCCTACTTCATTGTGGAATTTGTGAGTGATGTGTATGGTTGGTTTTCAACCACCCTTAGCAAGTAGAGATCCTCTGCCATGTTGTTTCAGCAACATACTATCAAGACCAACATTAACAACACATCAAAGCTCTCAGTTCTGCAAAGCCTCTGCTTATAGTAATTAACATACTTAGAGTTGGACAGAGTATACTTCATCACTGTTAGACAAGGCAAAACTTTGTTGTTTCTCTGCTTTACACTGTATGAGAAAATGAGTAAACAGATAGGAATTATCTTGTTTAATCCATCCATCTGATGTTGTTATTGTGATATTAGTCTGACACCCCTGTATAAATCAAATACTTTGTTGTATGTAGCTATAATCTCTTTTATCAAACCACAGTTTCATAATAACCTTCAAACTTTCAAGTCAACAAATGCTAGAAAGGTATAAAGCCAGAAGCTAAAAGAAAAAATACTGTCAGATGACCATAACATGAACTAGATTTTCCTGTTTTAGTGCATTCAATTGTGTGCTGGTTGATAAAATTAGAGCTTTTGTCTGGAACTTGCTCAGTAAAAAGTTAGTTACTTATTACACCGATGCATAATTAAAAAAGGTGTGACGAGGTTTATTTGAAACCCATGTTTTATGTAGAAGGATTTCAAAAGGTCAATTAATGCATTATATTTTTTAAGCTCACAATTACTAATAATTCTTCAGAGATTTGTCTGATGGGGCTTTTTCTACAGACCATTTGAAAAACAAATTTGCAGAAAACTATTGTTTCAGCTTGTTCATCACCATACTCATGATACAGAGTTCCAGTTTTAATCTCTAAGCTGTAAGCCTCTTCCAGGCTTTTGTCCTCAAATCTCATTGTTTTACAACAGGATGGAGGAACAAGTAACCACATCTGCTGTGTCTCTGGCTATGGATAGTGAGATTCACAACAGAGTCACTTTACCTCTGAGGGAACTGAGGCAGTAAACAGAACTCTGGCTAAAGGGACCGAAATACTAACAATCTAATTGCCCTGGTGAAGCTTTTTGTGGATATTTGCTCTCAATTTTGCTCTCTGTTGCGAAAGGCCAAAAAGGGCCGAAAAAGAAAAAAAAATGCTACTGGGTTTAAGGCATATCTTAGACTTCTCCCAGCACTGAAAAAGCTCCAAGCAAAAGGATAGCTGCAAAACAATAGCCAGAATGATTTGAGTGGCATTCAGGGATTCTTCAGATTAAGAAGCCTGCATGTCGACAAATTCAAAGGAATGACAGTCATCCTTGAAAGGGAATTAAGTGCAGCTGCAGCAGACAGGATGGAAAGGCTGAGAGAAAAGCATTGCATTAACAGCTTCACAGATAAATGCTTGTAATAGAAGTTAAACCATTTCTCACATTCCGAATTGTAATTTTGTACCTCTTGGTGAGACTGTAAACACATGCCGCGATGTATATCTTGCATTATTTCGCATCTTTGCTGTCTATTACTATGTCAAGTAACCTGTTTTGTTTTCCTAAGGGACACAAAAGATAAATATACCTGTAGATGTACACGTTTATCCACAGTTACAATGCCAATAATAATATAAATCTTTATAAAAAACATCCAACATTTTTCAGCATTTAAGTTTTGAAGAAGACAAATGTTTTTTTAAAAAGTCAAAAGATTTAAAGCTGTATTCAGATGCCTTAAATATTAAAGAATTATTTACAATGTAAGCAAAATTGCAATATATGCCTTATTATAATAACAGACTGCAAGAAATTGGTACTAGCTGTTCATGGATAATTCTAATTTTATTTATACTGTTGTTTATCCCATTAAAGCAACATCTGTGGATCTTAATGATTGTTTGTACTCTCCACTTAGACACATTTAATTTCTGACTTTCACTTAATTCAAAACAACTTCAGGACATTTTTAATAATGATGATAAACATAATACAAATACATAAGTTATGTCTGAATTACAGACGTGGACAAAATTGTTGGTACCCTTCATTAAATCAAAGAAAAACTCATAATGGTCACAGAAATAACTTTAATCTGACAAAAGTAATAATAAATAAAAATTATATAAATGTTGACCAATGAAAGTCAGACATTGATTTTCATCCATGCTTCAACAGAATTATTTAAAAAATAAATGCATGAAACAGGCCTGGACAAAAATGATGGTACCCCTAGAAAAGAATGAAAATAATGTGACCAAAGGGACATGTTAATCCAAGGTATGTCCACTAATCAGCATCCTAGGTGTCTACAATCCTGTAATCACTCAGTGGGCCTATATATAGGACTCCAGGTAGTCACTGTGTTGTTTGGTGACGTGGTGTGTACCACACTCAATATAAACCAGAGGAAGCAAAGGAAAGAGTTGTCTCAGGAGATGAGAAAGAAAATCATAGACAAGCATGTTAACTGTAAAGGCTATAAGACCATCTCCAAGCAGCTAGATGTTTCTGTGACTACAGCTGCACATGTCATTCAGTAATGTACGATCCATGGGACTGTAGCCAACCTCCCTGGACGTGGCTGCAGGAGGAAAATTGATGACAGATCAAAGAGACGGATAATCCAAATGGTAACAAAAGAGCCTAGAAAGACTTCAAAATAGATCCAAGCTGAACTTTATGCTCAAGGAACATCAGTGTCAGATCGGAACATCCTTCGCTGTTTGAGCCAGAGGACAAATCATTAAAAAAAACAGACTGGAGTATGCCAAACTACATGCTGACGAGCCACAAAGCTTCTGGGAGAATGTCCTGTGGACAGATGAGACAAAAATTTAACTTTTTGCCAAGGCACATCAGCTCTATGTTCACAGACGGAAAAATGAAGCATATCTAGAAAAGAACACGGTCCCTACTGTGAAACATGGGGGAGGCTCGGTTATGTTCTGGGGCTGATTTGCTGCATCTGACACAGGGTGTCTTGAATCTGTGCAGGGTACAATGAAATCTCAAGACTATCAGGGGATTCTAGAGAGAAATGTGCTGGCCAGTGTCAGAAAGCATGGTCTCAGTCGCAGGTCACGGGTCTTACAACAGGAAAATGACCCAAAACACACAGCTAAAAACACCCAAGAAGGGCTAAGAGGAAAACACTGGCCTTCTATGAGCCCTGATCTCAATCCTATTGAGCATCTTTGGAAGGAGCTGAAACGTGCTGTCTGGAAAAGGCGCCCTTCAAACCGGAAACAACTAGAACAGTTTGCTCATGAGGAGTGGGCCAAAATACCTGCTGAGAGGTGCAGAAGTCTCATTGACAGTTACAGGAATCATTTGATTGCAGTGATTGCCTCAAAAGTTTGTGCAACCAAATATTAAGTTGTGGGTACCATCATTTTTGTCCAGGCCTTTTTCATGCATTTATTTTTTAAATAATTCCGTTGAAGCATGGATGAAAAGCAATTTTTGACTTTCATTGGTCAACATTTATATAATCGTTAATTTATTATTACTTTTGTCAGATTAAAGTTATTTCTGTGACCATTATGAGTTTTTCTTTGATTTAATGAAGGGTACCAACAATTTTGTTCACGTCTGTAAGTTATTTAAACTGCTACTACTCTTACAGAAGAATCTTCAAAATATGGCACGCCACTCCCATATCTCACTGGGTGAGAAATTTTAGTTCTATGCAGATCATTCCTAAATGCACTGCTAATGTTCCTCTGCATAAGGTAACTTTTTTCCTTTTATGTCTGTTCAATTTTGCATGTTCCTCCATGAAGTGCTTTGACCAAATATGTCTTCTCAACATATCACTCTCATCAATTACTACTAAAGCTTAGTTTAAAATTCTACATCAGCAGGTTGGCACCCACAGGTATGGACAGAGAGCTTTTCTTTGTATACCTGTAAGAGCCAATATTATTTTTGGTTTAGATTAAAACTTGGTTTATGTTTGTTCTGGTAATGCTTTATGTATATTTCACGTGTATTGTACTGTGGCCTATATTTCTTTCAACCACTGGTGGCACTGCAGAGCCTATATAAGTGTAAAGGTGGCAGTGCACTGATGTTTCAGGTCTCTGGAGGTCACACAGTTTTTACTGCGTCATTTGGTTTCATCGTATAACAAATTTGCCATTATCATTTTCATAATTTACATAAATCCAAACCATAAAATGCCACTCTGGACTTTGTGTTACTGACTGAAAATGTTGACATCTTCAATGAATTGGAATACAAACCCAAAGCTCCTTTTTTTACCTGGACTATATAGTTTCCTGCACCGTCACCCGAACGGGTGACTAAATGTAGGACTGGATAAGCACTACAAGACTTCTTGTGTGTCAGTGTTGTCAAGTCATTCCCCACCAGGACAGCAGGGGGTGCAGAACATTTCTGGCAAGTCTTCATACCATTGCAGTGACATCTCTGGTCGATGACATTTTATTTACTTCAGCTAGTAAACACACATCCACTCAAGGAACAATGTCCAACAGAGGGCGGGTTTTAATTGTGCTCATACTGACTTCCAAACATTGACCAACTATTACAACCATAAAGTGATAGCCTGATCCGATGAGTCTAGATTTCACCTCCAACATTCAGATGTTTTGGTCAGAATATGACAGAGACAGCATGAAGGCATGGACCTATTCTGCCTTGTATAAGTGGTGGGGGTGTAATAGTATGGGGAATACTTCCCGGCACATTTTGGGACATTTCTGCACTCAGTCACAAAGCTAATATCATCTCAAACTGGTCTCTTGAACATGACAAAGAGTTGACTGTACTCCAATTGCCTCACCGGTCACCAGATCCTAATTCAATAGACCAATTTGGTACATGGATAAATGGGAGATTAGTGACACCAAATTTGCAGCACTTGATCATATTTTTTAGATATATGTCTTCTGAAGGCAAAAAGAAGGTAGTACCAGATACTAACTGAAGTACCTAAGATTACACAGTCTCTTTAAAATGTACTTAATATGTCACATGCCAGTCTTTCTCAAAATACGTTAAGAGTCAATTTTATAGATGGCTGAGTGAGCACCTTAAGTCCCTCTCTTTATCCTCTAATTGGCAAATCTGTTTATTCTGCACAGTACTTACTGATACACTCTGTGTGGCAAGTCACAGGAGAATACTTCTCCTAACACAACCTTTTACCCCTCATCTCATTCTTTAAACAAGGGCTGTACTGCTCTAAGGTCCATCGCAATTAGAATCCTCAGTCTCGATTTGATGCAAAGTCAGTCAATATGTTTCATCTCAGTTGGACATCACAGTTTAACTTTCTTTTAATTAAGTAAATCTTCACAAAACTCTTCTTTGCACATGGATGTCATGGCTTCAGCGCTTTCATTGTTTGGAAAAGCAACCCTAGCACATTAGCTTATTTCAAGATGCATGAATGATAAGCTTGAAGGATCAACAAAACGAGTGGTGCTGCATAAGAAAGCTTATACATTTGCAGTTCTGTCAGAATTAACATAGTTAACAAAACATTCAACAAAAAGCTTCAGTGATTTTGGAAGACGTGCCCCCACAGTTTTAGTCATTTAGTAAAACTGAAGTTTGATGTTTATTCAGTTAGAGAATACAAATTGGACTGATCCTTGTTAACACAAGCTGCTATGCTTATGTTGACTGCGATATGCTGCTTTGAACAAACAGACAACTGTGGAAAGTCTGAAAATTACACTAATTTATTCCCCACCACGGCTTTTTAGCTAAATCACAAGACACACTTCCTTTGTGCTTTAAACAAACACCTACACATTCAGAAATATCTCATCATGCCCTCAAATAAAATAAAAAAGTCTACTTATGATTCAGTGCATCGGTATACTCTTTTCAAAAAGCATAACCGAGAGATGGAATGTTTTCTATTTATGTTTTAAACATTTCTGAAATAACAGTAATGACTCACCTTTGCCAGCTAATAAGGTATTAAGACATCACATTGGACTCTTTTTATACAGTCTAAATTCACTTTAAATAAAAAAGAAATTTCACTTTTCTTCTATATTGAAGGACAAAACAATTTGTCATGGAAATATAATTATTTATCATTTTACAAGGCAGTCCCAAGGCACAAATTTAATTTCAGGACAAAGTTTATCTTCAAATTAAGTAATCACTTTAAGTCAGAAGGAGAATGCCAACCATCTGATTTTATTTAACCTTAATAAAACCCAGAGGGGGAAACCAGTTTGGCTCACACTCACTGATAAATAACAAAGGAGACACCAATTAAGGAGGTCACAGGGGTTTTTGTTGTAAGAGATAATAGGAGATGATAAAATGAAATATGGTCAAATTTTAATTTGCTCTTTCCCCCTAATCTTTAGCCTAACCAATACATTTATTCATATTAGCAGATATCCTAATTCTTTATATATTAAGAGGTTAAAGGGGATGTCTATTATGGCCGATTAAACTGATTTTTGGGGGGGAAATTATTATTGAATGCATGTCTCTCAGTTTTCATCAGATATTTTCCCCTATAATGCAAAAACTTTATATTAAATAACATTATTCTCAGAGGTAAAAACTTTGAGTTTAGTTACAAGTCAGTGATATTTTCAAACTGTTGCAAAAACTACTAAACTGCAAATACATTTGCACTACAAGCTGATATCAATGTATTTCTTTACATTTGTACAAGCAAACACCAAAGAAATATGCTCATAAAGACACATTTACAAGTACTATGAGTCTGGCTATCAGAATAACATATAAATCCTTTATTTCTGCAACTTTCACCATATTCTAATCACGTGGCAGACATACTGAATTTCAAAATTGGCGTCATTTGGGAATCAAGTCCCTCAAGTCCAAAATGCAAACTCATGTAGTGAGGTCTTAAAATTCTCTTCAGAAATCAAAATAACAAAGATGACAAAGGTGGAGTATTGTCAGAGAGATAGTTCTCTTCTATTCCTATTTTGTAGGTCACAAGTTTATAAGCTTTAGAACAACTGCAATGTACAGTCCTATAAATAAAAGTATTTGCCCCCTTTTTCCTTTTTTTTGCCACTTCTAAATGTTTCAGGTTATGAAAACAAAAGTTAATGAGATACAAAGATAATTTGATCAAATACAAAATAAAGTTTCCACTGATTATTTCAATTATTAAAGGGGAAAAAAACTGTTCAACCAAACCTTTGTAAAAGCAGTATTTACCCCCAAAGCCAATTAACAAGCTATGTTCAGCACACACTGTGATCAAAGGTTTGCTACGACTATGGAGGAATTTTGATCCTCTTTATTTGGCACAATTCAGCAACATCGGAGGATTTGGAAAAGAAATAACATATTCAAGGTCATACTTTGGATTTAAAGTGCAACTCACCCCCAAATCAACTTATTTTGCTGATAAACTGTAAAAATTAGAGTCTAATAGTACTGTCTAACTGTCTCTTCATTATTTGTTTGGTAAATTTTAGTAAAAATATTACTTTTCTTCCAAAAAAAAAAACAGTGCAGCGCACTCTTTAGGTTACAACTTTGCACTGCACTTGAATTTGGATCGGGCTGTTCTACTGGCTTAAGCCTTAATGCACACGTCAGCCTTTATTGCTGACGACAGCCATCCTCAGTGTTGGCCACACATCCACAGCAAGTAGGAGCTTTAATAGCAAGAAAGTGTTGACACTGCCTAAGATGATGGTGCAACCAGCAGTATTTACAAGTGTAAACAAGAATCTTTTCCAACAACTGGGTTAAGAAGTTGACATATATAATTTAAATATAAGGCACTTGCCTTGACGAGAACAGGATTGCTACAATGAGTGTATTTGTCATTATTTTGAAAAGAATGGTATGGGTTGACTTATGCAGCATCAACATCAGCACTATGAAAACATAATTTGTCATGACATCTCCTGTTGTCCCTCACTGTTGGCAATATTTTTTGATAAACTTACAGCATTCCAGAATACCACTGTCTCCCCATGAGATTTGTAAATGGCCAGAGGCAGCTAAGAGTTGGCTCATCTTCACAGGTTTATGACAGAAATATTGAGTTATAGAGGCTTTTGATTCACGCTTGGAGTAATTTTGACGGAACAGCAACTCCTAGAAAGATTCCCAACTGTTCTTTTTTTTTTTTCTCGTATTGTGGATAATAACTATCAGTGATGTTTGGTGGAGTCCCAAAGCCTGACTTCATAACCTACTCCAGACTAATGTCAGGTATTTTTTTCACAAGACATGGAATTAATATTTCTCATAGGTCGGCTGGTTTGGATAGCTGCTTTTTTTAAAGATATCTACTTTTTGTATTTATTTTTCCTGTGTTTGTCTGATATAAAAATTTGGTTGATGATCGGAAACATTTAACTGTGACAAATACGCAAAAACAGGAGCAAATATGTTTTTTAAAATATTACAGCACAATGGCTCAGGAAAGAGGGGTCTATGATTCTAACGTGATTTTAATTGAATTATTACCTTTATGTTATATTACATTTGTTATGAGAGAAATTAGGCTCACTAAGTACTACACCTGTTTTGGTCTCTGTTATCTGCATCTACTGTAAGTCAGAGCATGATGCATGCTTGTACATCTTTAGCAGCCGGTTTTATTCTAATAATATCATAGCGTTATCTGGTGTCTAGGGCAAAAGTGGAAATAATTAATAATTTCCATAAATATATACTGATATTTTCCCAAAATATTCAGTTACCTTCTTTTGAAATGACCTGATTATGTTTCTTATGGCTTTCTAACTATTTATTTTATTACAAAGTAGAAACTAAAGCCGTAACTCTGCACATGTAAGGTCTGATACCACCCTGCTTTTGGACAACTAATCCCCTAAAATAACTCATAATATCAGCTCTAAACCAGAAAAATAGGTTTTTAACTCATAAAACATGCAATAAGAAGTTTAACAGCTGTGGATTCACAGTGCACTCTGCATTTTTCTGCTGAGCATCTTGTGCACCTCACTCCAAACACTAAAAAAGATTTCAGCAGAAATATAAAGATATAAAACCAGAGGAGGAAGCC
This sequence comes from Apricaphanius iberus, assembly GCA_028564705.1. Lineage (NCBI taxonomy): Eukaryota > Metazoa > Chordata > Actinopteri > Cyprinodontiformes > Aphaniidae > Apricaphanius > Apricaphanius iberus. The sequence continues at coordinate 455,280 of JAPXFQ010002407.1, forward strand.
AGAGAGCACTTCACACAGCTACACTTCAGGTGTTATGAATGTGTTGTAATGAGAATTCATCTTATTTTATAACACACAAAAATGTTCTCCATGCAATCCTGTAAAAACGTCAGATTGACGAATGGTGCACACTGTGTATTTGGGCTTGCTCGTTTTTTGACTGAAACAGGTTTCGAAGCTATACGGCGAGAACCGGCGCTAATCTGCACAACCTCTTCACACTTCTTCAGCTTGTGTCAACAGCACTGCAAGTCAGTTAGCCATTCATATGCTGCTACAGATGGTCCCATCCCTCTTCTTCAGCTCTGTGGCTGACATGATTCATGGGGCTCTGTGTCTTGATTTAGGGTCTCTTTCATATTTCTACACGCCCACGGCAGACGAGAATTTCTCTAAGACACCCCTGAGGCAATGACCATGGTCTGCCTGGCCTGTCTGCCTGAGAGAAATATAAGAGAGCTCACCTGAGCAAATCTGGGTTCAATACAAGGGTCTTGCACATGCATGAGGACACACACATATCTGTAAATGAAATCCACATTTCCACTAGAGTGAATTTGCACACACAGAGTCAAACAAGGCAAAGGCTGTTTGTTTTTCTAAGAAAATTTGCCTCAAAGTCAACAACAAAATTATGAGTCAGAATTAAGTCAACAACAAATAGTTTCAGTTTATGTAACAACCAAAATCTCTGCCAACTCAACAAAGCAAAAATAGCCCACTTTTCTTTCATTTCTACTGTAGCCAATATCTTATTCCTATTCCCCACCTGAAGCTAGCTGAATACACAAATAAAACAATTAGACATAATTGTTTACTCACCACAGTTAGTTACATTTTTATAACAATAACAACCACACAGGTTTCCCTTCTCATTTGCAACAAAGATTTTCCTCCAATTTGCCCTCTGTGGGCTTCAGATTGGTCTTGGCAGACAGAACTATATCGCAAGACTTTGCACACTACTTTCTTATCGCTGCCAGTAAATTACCTCAGGATCAGATACCGGCTGCCAACTCGCTGAAACTCCACTCAGCAGACGTGGAGAAAAAGAAAAAAGGATGGGTTAAAAAAAAAGAAGAAAAGAAAAGTGTCAAGACATGACAAGAGCAGAAGAGTGGCCCCTTGGAGACGGATTTCGGCTGCTCTCAAAGGCCATCTGATATTATCTAAAGATCATCTACAGTCACCAACTTTCAGCTTTTTACACTCCGCTCAACAGCTGGAGTCAAACACCTGTCAATCAAAACTTTAATAACCTGCAGGTACCACAAAGAGGCTTTCTCTTTCAGATGTAATCAATCTGAAAGACAAATACCAACAACGTAGGGCCAAGCAGCAAATAAAGAGCCTTTTACTAATCATTAAAGGGTCAATAAATGTTAGGTATCAAACAAGACAATCATTTCTAGGAAACAAAAATATAATTACTTATCACTCCACTTCATTGTCAACAAATGAAATTAAATGTTAGTTGTATTTTTTTGTCTGAAAAAAATAACATGTACATCATAAAAAACACAGAAGAAAGGTCTGAACATCAGAACAATATTATATTTACTACTGGAGATGCACCAGTCAAATGTTTCCTGGTTGAAACCGACTTCCTGTTTTATTTGAAGTCTGAGCGTCCGATTCCAGTTCTGTCCAAATCAATCAGTACGTTTACATGCACGTCTAAATCGAGCTTTTTGGAGAAATCACACTAAGGGCATGCCCACTATTGAGAGCCAAGTCCCAGTTTACATGTCACTCAGAAAATCTAATTATTAAATGAAGTATTTTCAGCTACCCAATGATAGATGGTGACATGCGCCCCTATGTGTTAGCCATATAGCAGTTAGCTTCGAGCTGCAGTCAGGCAGTAAACAGAGGCTGGTGGGAGTGAAGCAGACAGTGTCAAAGCAGGATATTCACAATCACAACATATTGTCCAAAAATGCACTGATCGGCCGCTCATGTCTGTGCCAAAATCTTCTAATCCTAAAACTATTGTTGCTGAATTGCACTTCCCTGTGGCCTAACTTCCCGACGGGGTAAGTGAGTACAGGCGGGGGTGAGGGGGTTGGTTGAAGAGAAGTGCGATTCCCAATCGCATTATCTGGGTAGCTTAGTTGAGATTCTGAAACTCTAGTTCGGTTCGACTCAAGCCGGACTAAGGCATATACATGCATTTCAAAAGTCTGATTTCAGTCGGACTAAGGTAATAATTCGACCTTTCTCTTGCTACATGTAAACGTACTGAATGATAGTTGTGATTCCACCAAAAAACTGAGGATTTCTCCACATTTATGAATTAACGCTCATGTCTCTAACCATTACCAAAGCTATTATGAAAAACAAAAAAATAACATGTTGTTTAATGAGTCTTAAACTAAAAAAGTTGTAAGTTCTTAGATTTGAAACATTTATTGAATATTAACCCTGAATATTTCTAACGGTAAGCTTTGGATTTTATTTTAGCATCCTGCCCACTCAGTGCAGTGGCAAGATAGAGTTAGTGGTCTAAGTATGGATATAGGCAAGCTTAGATGCAACACCCTTTTCTTATAGCCATTTCCTCATATATGAAAATCAACACAAATCTGCCTTACTGGAATGGTGGTATGTTTTTTCCCCGCTTTATTCCCATTTTTGTCCCATTCTAAAGACTGGCTTAGTGAAACGGACCTGTATGTCACATCATATTTATACCCCCAAGAAACAGGAAGCTATTGTTGTTGTTTTTTTTAGGAAAATATATTTTTTTTCCAGTAGTCAATAGATGTTCTTAAAAAGTTGATTTTTTCTACATTATTAGGTTGGAGATCATACTACTATGATAACAAATACATTTTTTGTTTAACTTTTTAGACATATCTACTGGGGGCACCAGTACAGAACATTGTATTTACAAAATACTACATAAAGCAGTAAACAGGCTATACATTTTTTTTTACATTTTGGAATTAATTTAACTATAATCTAAATAAATGTGAGCTTTGAAATATTTAATCTATCATATCATATTCCAGAGGTTTATTAATTTACTTGTTTTAATTTTTTTTTAATGGGGTATCTTTTAAAGGAGACATATCATGGAAAATCCACTTTTTTAGCCCTTAAATGCATGTAAATGTGTATTTTGGGTGTTTAGGAGTGCAGACAACTTACATTTATTCTCTTCTGGTGCTGTGTTTATATCTTTACATTCATTTTTGGTCATATTTTTCAGTCTGTTTAGTTTTCTCTATTCGCTATTACGTTTTCTTGTCTATTACGTCACAGCATTTGTTGTTGAACTGCCAAATAAGGTAATAGACTTCCGGGTAGCCAATTTCGTGAAGCCGCCATTTTTTCTCCCCAACAGCGATTTTGTAGTCCAAGGTCAGTCATGTCGAAATTACAAGAAAGCAAGTCAAAATGTTCAGATATTGGGTGTATTAACCCACACAAATCCCTACATCGACCCCCGGCATCAGAGCCTCTGAGAAGTGCCTGGTTAAATTTTATTTTTAGTGGAAATATACCGACATCTGTGGGGAAAGTTCTCCTCGTTTGCGCGAACTACTTCGAGGACGAGTGCTTCAGCAACTGATTGAGGGTTCAGTTCCTTCTCTCCACGGAAACGACGGACAAAGCAATGCGGTAAGCTTCAAATAACACATAAATGACAGTAAACTTTATTTTAGACATGAATGTTGTGTGTTGATATGTCGTACGGGCGATTGTTTTGATAGTTGTAGCATTGTACATTCTGCTTCTGTTAGCGATGTGTGCTAGCTTTTAGCTGAGGATATAACTGTACTGCATGCTTTGAATAAAATGATTGGGCTTTTTTTGCCGGTTTTTGTCGTGGGGTACACATGATGTACAGGAATTTAGCGACGATCGCTTCGCAATAAAAAGTTTATCTGCCGGTAGTAATCGAATCGCTGCTATCAGACTACAAAAATGTCCGAACGGGGTGGAGCGGAACGCTCTGTAACCTGGAGGGGGCGGGGCATGAAATGTTTCGCTTACATTTAAAGGGACCGCACGAAAATGAGTTGCTCTAAAGATGCTCCTCAGAACGGTATAAGGAGGGTCTGTGGGGCTACAATAACATGGAATTCAGACCAAACCACTGTGGTTCTACTTTACATAGACCACAAGTGAATGATTTACATGTGAAAAGGAAGGATTTAAAAGCATGATATATCTCCTTTAAGGGACATCTTTTAAGGATGTGTGCACTGCTGTAACACATTATGCTTTAATGGTTTCACAACAATGTTTATCTTTATTAAATAAGCTCATAAACACTTTGTGAAATAAATTATAGAAATGTAAGGACTGCTGTCATGGCAACAATCTACTCACTTGTGTAATCAAGTTAAAACAGGTACTCTTTTTCAAAGCATCTGAAAATAAATTGAGGACAAACATTTTTGTTAGTTTCTTCTTTTCCATTTTCAAAACAATCTTAAGTCTCTAATTAGAAAAATTAAAACACCCAAAAAGAAAGAAAAGAAAATGACAAAAATAAGCAATTCACATATGGGAAACTGAATGCAGCGCTTATTTAATCAACACTGTCATGTGTTACACAAAAAACAGGTGTTACTCAAAAATTATAAAGTGATTTTTTTTGTTTTTTTTACTGGTGACCCCTGTCTTATCATTCCAGTCACCCAACCTGTTCAGGAGATCTAAGAGAAATGACCTCTGAGACTTGTCACTTTAAGGTGTGAAGGTATGATTAAACTCGCAGCATGTCATCTGGATGCAGGCAGCGGCCTTTCACACATGCCACAGGAAGCTCGCACCATACCGCCGACGTGCCTCGACTACTCTGCTGCATTGTGAGGACTAGAAGCAGCTCCAGCGTAGTGGAACCGAGCAGATGGTGGACGTATGCAGCACTCGTACATGTCATCATCACCTTCATTAGTTGAAGGTGACATATGACATCATTTGGCCTGCGTGTGTAGTGGGGTGGGGAGCAGAAAGAGTAGTTTGCTTGTTTTTTCTTCTTTTTTTATTGCAGCATGGTTCAAGGTTGTTTATGGGAGGCATTGTGAGTAATCACAGTAAGTTTCTTCTCCCACACACACCTTCCACCAGCTACCTCAAGCCTCCCTCGTTCTAACCTCCTCCAAACATTAAGGTAAATAAGGGCTTCCAGCAGAGAGCCAATGAGCACGGGCCACTGAGCAGAGATGCATGTTTGTGTTGCCTTCCTCCCAGGACCTGGCTCGTTTATCTTGGCTGTCAGGTAAAGGGCAGACTCAGAGAAGGTGAAACTTTTTTTTTAATAAGGCCTGCTTGGTTTCTATAGAAACTGCAGCACAACATTACAGGGACATTGATAGGGGAGCAGAGTCTGATCTTGGGGCATCCCACAACGTGACACAGTGCTGCCCAAGACATTTTTGTTTACATTCCAAAAATCACAAAGCCATTTAAGGTTTCATTTTCAGTGATCCACCAGGCGCAGGCCTTTTACTGCGGGAGGTGAGATTAATGAGAACATATTCACACCCAGTTTTAAGCTTAGGTCAGGAGCTAAAAGGGAAGGTTTCACTTATAAAGAGGTGCTGACTCTTCTGTGGGTACAAATCCCTGATAAAGGCAGAATAGACCTCCAGTGACTGCCAGGCTTTTTTTTTCCCTGATAAGGAAATGATACTTCCTGAATGCCCTGTTTGAAAAAAGAATGAATGATAAGGCTTAGATTTAGCAAGTGCTGCTTTTTTGTAAGGTAACAAAAAAAAATAATAATAATGGGGGGGGGGGTACCACCTAAAGCTGCCACTATACTTAAAATAAGAATTACCTACATGTGCAGAACCTTCTCCAGGCCAAAAGTGCATAAAAGAGAAACAAACGACATTGGTAATGAAAACTTAATGACTACCACATTTTTCACTATGTGGCGGTAAATGGAAAGCGTGTGCAGTTAACAAATGAGAAGGAAAATTAAAGCGATGGAAGGTACCTCGTGCGCCGTCAAAAGCCTGCATCCAGGAGATAAACTAAGACAATGATACAAAGATACGGAAGCCATTGTTCTTGGCCACGGAGAGAAATTAAGTCGCTTCTTCAGCAGAACTCAACACAGACGTGTATGACACGTTGCCACAATGTCAGCGGGAAGGTGGCCCTGATCAGACACCGCTTCAGTCCAATTCATGTACAGACAGGTTAACTGTTACTCTGGGTAAGTGCTGACTTCATCGTCAGGCTTTCAGCTTTTATTCTGTATTCATCTCAACGTTTTGACTGCCTCAGTGTAGCAGAGGAAAATATACACTAAGGCGAATCTCTATCCACCAAACAAAACAAGAAAATAAATTCACCAGCTTTATTGTAGTGGTCCATTACCCAAATTGTTCCATTTGTCTGTTGTTTACTGGTTCGCAGAACTGCACCATTGAAATTATTCCTGGTAAAATTGCACTATAAAACAAACATTGCTGTTTCCTTGCAATTTAATCACAACTCTGGTCCTTTTTGTAAGGGTAATTTCTGACAAAACAAATAGATTTGCCACCCTCTGAGTTTCCCATCACAGAATACCTCCTTTCCCTTTAGGAGCATTAACTTCACAGTTTTCGCAACTCGTTGTTTTTCCGAGTTTCGGCCGGCTCTGATTTATGTCCGAGCTACAGACAAAGACGGCTCTGAGGGGGGCCAAGAGTGTGTGCTCAGCGTTGGATGGAGGCAGGTTGGTGTCGTTGCAGACAGTGTGCTCTCTGACAGCTCAGCGGTGGACAATAAGGCCTAGGATGTTAATGTCCTGCTACCTGGCAAGCTGCAGGGCCACAATCTGCTCCAGATGCTGGAGGCAGACATCCAACTTGAGGTGGCAGAAGCATGGCATGTGTGGGAATTGGTGCTCAGGAAGCAAAAAGGGAGTGGAGTCACTGAAAAATGAATGGGACCAGACAGACGCACACATAGACATGCACCACCTGCCACCAGCCAGCTCTGAATTCACTGCCTCCCCTGCACAGTGCTCTCACTGGCAGTCACTGTAGCAACATCCGGGATAATATCTGAGCACAAATAAATGAAATCTCCCTATTGCGGCGGGTGAGATTGAAAATTTATCTGTTCAGAGCAATCATGCATTATACAAGAATGTGAGGCTAAAGCAAGCTGGCGGACTCCTGCGTGCACAGGCTCACACATCCACACACCAGTACAAGAGGGACTTATGAACTCAATTTAGTCAGCCAGACAGAGTTCTTGATTCTGTCACTTGGGATAATCATCAGGATGTGGAACTCTGACCAAACCCCTGCATCTAAAACCCAGGCAGGATATAAGGTCATGTTGGAGTGGAACTCTAGCCATGCAGCACCCAGACCTCAAGTGCTCCAGTGGTTTTGTGGTTATCTGCAGCAGCCAGCTGTCGCAATACAAAGCTTTTCAAGAACGTCCGCTCTGTTCTTCCTCTGCTTCTCATGTTCCCCCCCTTTCTCTCAATAGCAAATGCTCAATTAGCCCACCCACTACAGTCCTGCTTAGAATATCTAAATGTATACAGTAATATTTAGAATTTAATATTTTCCCCCTTGTAAATCACCTAAACTATCTGTTGACATAGTTTAAAATGAGGGGAAAGTTCTCTATTACTTGATGTAAAATGTTTTATCTCTTCATCATTTGTTGGAAAGAAACAACTCTTAAATTCTTGCAAGAGCGTGACTAAGAGGATAGCTATGCATAATATATCTGACAGTGAATGCTTAAAAGGTTATTACCTCTGTTTAAAATTAGGTCAGTTCATCACTGCAGAGGAAGGGGTGGAGGAAGCTGTGAGACATGATGTTCTGTATATCTGTTTATCACTTAAATTTTGTTTTCTGTCAGTCACTGTCAAGAACAACATGGATAAGAACCACAGCCACACGGCATACATCATCAAAACAGATGCAGAGCAGCAGCAGAGTGATAGCAATCTGCCATGTGTCTGTGCCCTGTGTTCGAGCGTAACCTAAAGTTCAGAGCTCCACCTACTGGCACAAGAGGGTTGCAACAGGTAATATGCAGCCCTGCAGACCAAAGTGTGGGGATTTATAACTGTAATGACCATAGTCAATTCGCCGAATGTGGCACCACAGCTTTCCCAGCAGGTTTATCGATAGATGAAGAGTCTGGATAGTGCACGTGCTACACAAACATAACCAGCTGTGATCGCGTTTATTTGAGGCTTTGCATCTGGATGGTTCCCTACATGGACATGTACTTTGGGTTTAACATAAGGCAATTATTGCTACCTCTAGTATCTGGCTGAAATGATTCACATGAGGTCCTGCTAATAAAAGTACAGTGAAATAAACAGCAGCTTTATTACTTCAACATATTTTGTTTTTACATGTTGTCTTCGCAACTATATAAAACTGAGTGTGTCTGACTTTTTTTTTCTTTTTACAGCACAGTCTCACATCATGTCTAAAACTTCAACAACATAATTGGTTATATTATTATGATACTGACCACAAATAGGACTTCTTTACACACTTTCAATTCTACTTAATTTAAAGCCCCCAGATAACATGTTAAGAACAACTTAAACATGTGAGAACATATTTGCACGCTAAGGTGTAGAAGCAAGACAATTATTGTTATGTCTCAGGCTTTTGGCTTTCCTGATGACTTAGAAGCAAACTATATACTTTAGACAACCCCAATCTGTTCTACAATGTCTCCAAATAAAAAGAAAATATCATAAATGACTGCCTTAAAAATGGCATCCATAAAACATATTTTATCTGTTCCCAGCATTTAGAAGTAAAACAGCCCCCAGGTATTAAAAACCACCCCAGTGATTTTGGTGTTTGGGATGGCAGAAAAAATCTAAGTGAAAATGCTTGAAAACCAAATGTGGGTAATATTTATTTATTTAAGGGAATAGTGTTGGTTTTTTTCAATAAATCATTGTAACCACCAACAATAAAAAAAACACTATTTCAACAAAACTGCCCTAGAAAATTTGATTTTTTCCGACTCACTCAACCACTTAGGAATCAGCTAGGAAGGTGACCTGAGTGGGTTCACACAGCAATCCACAGGAAGCATTTTCTTGTTCACATAGTTTTGCTGTTAAAAATGACAGGGGCAGGTTGTTTATTTCGCTCATGTTTCAGTTTTATGTCTGGCACTTAGACTGCTTTAACCATGTCAAAATGACCCTCGGAAGAGAAGCTGAAGGTTACAGAAAAGAAATTCAATTTAATTGAATCCAAAAGTACTTTACTGCTCTTGAAAGGAAATGAAATGTTTTTGAAATTCATATTACTGGAGTTAGTTTCATTCAAAGAATCATTGTAAATTGGTTTGTGAGTTGTCAGCATGTATCTGCTATACTGGTTAGTATTACAGCAATTCTGGAGAAGCCGCTAACTAAAGAAATAACATCAATAATATATAATGAATATAATTTTAAAAAACCATTTGATTTCACCCTTTTGAAAACAGAAGGAGGATATTTGACTTAACCGTTTTTTGCCACCTGGACCTTAGTTTTAGCATGAATTGCGTTAATTTACTCACCCAGACAACTTTGGTGACTTGAAGTCATTCAGGAGATGTTTAGATCTATTCACAATCAGCAAATATGCATAAAATGAGAGTTGTTGCGGCAACCAAAGTGCAGCTTCTAAATAATTCATTATCTGCCACAAAACTCCTTCATTTCACCAATGTTTTGGTATATACTGCTAGCACTATTCCCCTGTGAGTTCGAAGAATTTCAGAAGTGCTTTGTCTTTTTCTTCTGCTGTGTTTTAGAGACTTTTAATCCAACCGATTCCAACATACAACAAACGTCGATTTCAGTGACGTCACAGGCGTTCACCATTGCAGCTGTTTTCTGCGCAGGTTGCGGAAAGGGAACCTGTGGAAGCTGAACTTAGTCCACTTGGTCATTTTGTTGATGCAATTTGGAAAGATGCAAACGTGAACCATGTTGATGTTTGCTGTAGCAAGTTCTGTCTAATCGACCGTTGAAAAGCACAGAGTGAAAGTCCTGCTCAGACTACAACCTGGATGCAGCACGGCAGTGACGCCATTGAAATTGCGTGTTAGTGTAGTTGGATTAAAAGTCTCTAAAAGACCCTGCAAGACAACAATGCAGCACTTCAGAGACGCTCCGAACTCACAGGGGAATAGTGCTAGTGATTCAGAACAAAGATTGGTGAAATTAAGGAGTTTTCTGGCAGATAATGCCTTATTTAGAAGCTGCACTTTGGCTGACCCAACAAGTCCCATTATAAGGATATATGATTGCGAAAAAAACATCTCCTGAAGGTTTTCAAGTCGCACCAAAGTCGTCTGAGTGAGTAAATGAACGTAATACATGCTATAAATAGGGTCCAGGTTAAAAATAAACCAGGTACTTACCCCTTAATACTCAAATTATCTATGTATATAGTAATCTAGTAATGGGCTAGTCACAAAGGTTCCAAAAAAAAATTTTACAACACACCTAGAATTTTCTACTAAACTGTTCTTGTGGCTTAAAGTCCTTGAATGAAATTATAGAGAAAGCAATAGAACAAATAAAGACTTCAGGGATTGGAAATATATCCGGTAGCTAAAGACATAGACATTCATTGAGTGGAATCTAATGTAGACTTGTTTTAGCAGCAAGAAGGAGGCTGGGTACCTGAGCACATATCCCAAACTAGAAAAGCACTCAGAGTGCAGACCTCCGGGAGTTGTTCCTGGTCCCAATGTGGACATTTCCTGAAAATGTAATCAAAATGCATCTATAACTTTTTCAGTTATCTTGCCAACAGACAGACGGGCACGAAAATATATACCTCCTGGAGGAGGTCAATAATTACTGAGCCAACCAGACAGTGCAGTGTTACTGCACCTAAAGGAGTATAAGAAGGGATTAAATATTGTTAGATATGCTTGTTTACTAGTTTTCGTGAGTATTTATTCTAAAATGTAGGTAAAAATTAAGTATCAAAGTCAAAACAACAACAAACAATTATACATCTGATGATTAATTTAAAACTGTAATAAATCATGTATTTTGTTCTTTTTGCAGCAGAAAGAATAAATGTGACTTTTCTGCTAAAAGAGAGATAATGCCTAATACTGTTGTTTTAAATTTTTGTTGAAATATAACAATAATTTGGTGTTTTTGCTCAAGGTTATCATACCATGAGAACAGCATGCTGCTCAGACACACAGCAATCATGGCAAAAACAAACAGAAGTATTATTTATTTTATTTTGGATTAAAGTGTAATTCGCAAAATCTGTTTCTGATAGAAAAAAATGACTAAATATTCTTACTAAAACCACAAACATATTACACATTTGTAATATGCTTACTTATGAATCTTGATTTGATTTATTTTTCAGTCACTGTGTATTTTACATTCGCAGAACAAATGTAAAAAAAAATTGGTTTAATTATATTAGGTTTAAAAGCAGTTATATAAATTACAGACTTAGATGTTGGCAAAAGAACATGCTTATTACACCTAAACTTTTTTTTCATTAATGGCATTACTTCTTCCTTTACTAATACAAAACAAGAACAGATATATAAAAGTACACATTGATTTGTGACGATTGTGTTTTACAAAATAGTCAAACCTCAATTTAATATTTTTACTGCTTATTTTTTTCTTGAAAGTTTTTTTTATCTACATTGTAAAGAAGACTGTTTTAATTCATCGTCAGTTGTTCCACAAATGTATATGCATGATAGATACAAACCCTTTTAAATATTTGTCTTCACTTTTACATTTCCAAACATACATTTCCTAAAAGTGCATACTTTGTTTCTTTAATATTTGAAATATACTGGTTTTGAAAGAAGTATTAACTAAATGTCACAGTTTTACAAGACTGTAAATTATGTTTTTATTATTCAGATGTAGATTCCTGCTGTGTTTGAAGATTATTTATTTTTACCATCAGCTTTTTTTGACAATTGTCAAACTGTCTATAACAAAGCTTTACATACTTTTGCCTTAGTTATCTTATCACTTGAGCTGCAAGTTAAGTAAAAGGTGTGTGAAAATGATCCATATGAAGAAATTTAGAAAACTTTGATAAAAAAGGGCAAAACTGAAAAAAATACAAATGAAAACAGAAACACAGACGTACATCTACAACATCAATTGATTCCTTGGCTAACTGACCGCACACTGAGAGGAGGCCTGCTCTATAATTCCTGGTCTCCTATTACCATGTGATTAACCTTGCCAGGATTAACCAGGGCAGCGAAGACAAGGGAAAGGTCAAAGGTCAATAGTCAGACAGCTCCAACACCATAAAGCGTGACCTATTAAACAAAAGGCCACGCTCAAATCTGCCTCCCTGTCCTCTGGCATCTTTTTGAAGCATGTTGTTAAGAATTCACCTCTCTGGACTCATCACTGCATGTTAAGTTCAAATAGCATGCATGGTCTCCTGACTTTCTATTGAGATGATAAAAAATATTGCATTCAATTAAAAAAGGCAAGTTGAAGGCAGAAGCACCCTGCTAAACAAATGGTGTGCGCCAAAAGCTGTGAGAAAAACCTCAGGTGGGGAGGACATAAAGCGAGCCTACACCAGAGGAGGTAATCATGAATAAACCATCACATGCTGGTTGCTTGCACATGGTTGTGGCTTTTTAGCATACTTTCTACAGCATAAAAGGCAAGGCTATGCAATTTTATATGCATTTCACACTTTCAACAACAAGGCATTTCAAAGTGCTTTGGGTGATTAGGGGGTAGAGAAAAAAAAAACACAGATAAAGCATAAAACACACAGAACATATGACACATTAAAACACTCCTTTAAGGCAGCTCTAAATGCAGCCTTGACTGAAAAAAATCTCAGTGTTTCAGCAGCTTTGCAATCGTTTGGAAGTTTGGCCCAAATAAAGGGAGCAAAGAAGCTGAAACCTTCTTCTCCATGTTTGGTTTCTATTTGTAGGGATGCTGAGTAGACAGGAATTAGAGAGCATGAATGGCCTGGGAGGTTTGTACAGTGACAATAGGTTTTCAGTATACTTTGGTTTTAAGCCATTCAGGTTCTGAAGGTGATAGAAGGCTGACCTTGTTATTGCCTTTATGTGACCCTGGAGGTTCAGGTCTGAGTCCATTTCTTCACCTAGATTTTGGACCTTATCAGTAGATTCTATTTGTATTAACTAAAGCTGTGTGCTAAACTTTGATCGATCCTCCCTAGGTCCAAAAATAATAACTTCTGGAAACCAGACAGAAAAATATATCAAAATTGTTGGTCATTATTAGGAAGCTGTTTAATTGTTGAAACACAGCTCTTTCAATATCTTACTGATGAATGGGTGATTAGAACTTGGTCTGTAGTTCTGCATTAATGTGTTGTCCAGATGTGTTTAGTAGTTGTTTGATAATTGCTGTTTTTAAGGCCTAGGGCAAGACACCTTACAGGAGGGATGTTCTAACTACTTGAGTCGGATCAGGATCAATGACTGAGAAACTTTCTTCAGAAAAGCTGGAGGTAAGATATTGAGGCCGCAAGAGAAGGAGCTTAATTAGCTTATGATTTCATCAAGCTTTTTTTTATTTGTTTGTTTAATTCACAGAATTTAGATATTTCCAGTACACTGGCGTTGATTGGAGAATACATTTGTAGTGGGTTTGGTACTGAAATACAGCTTAGATTTGTTCTCTTTCTTGAGTTTTACTCCAAAAAAAAGGAAAATTATTATTTTTTTTGTCAGCTGGTTATCAAATAGAGTCTAAGATTGATTTGATTCCTTTCCCAAGATTCACCCACCTCCACAGCCACTGAGTGTTTGGGTGCATTTTAAGGGACAGTAGCTCATGGCAACCTGCCATTTCTGCTGTGTGACAGATGGTGGAAGTATGTGGGAATGTATTAACCTTTCCCACAGACAAGGACAGTGTCTCCAACTTGTGCTAGTTAAAGGGAGTTAAACTTTTTTCAACGTGTTTACTGATTTCATGTCAAACTGTCCCATGACATAAATCCCAAGACCTTTAAATTCTTTATTCATAATACCAATTTACAAATTATATCTGATAAGAATAAAATAAGGAAATTCTTAAAGTGATTTTCTAACGTCAGTGAGTTGCTTCCCTATCGGTCTTAACTTAAACGAAAACCTGCAGAAATATAATTTTCAATTGCATTTTGACATCTACAAAGTGTTTTTATATCTCTGAAAATTGTTTACATGCCCCACGGTTATTCTGAGAAGAGACGGCTTGAGATAATGAAAGTATGGTGCCTGCCAAGAACCTAAACATCAGGTGGGGGGGGGAAATGGCAGTGAGCTGAATGAGTAATGTCAACCAAACCAGATTAAAATCTAATTGATCATTGGTGCGTTTGATTTGTCGCAGATAGAAATGACGTCACAGAGGAGTTGCGCAAGGTCTAGTTGAAAAGTTTTGCTTACAGCAATTACTTCTTTTCATTTTGTATCTGGCCAAGCTGCAGGGACTCTGTTCCCTGGCCAGTGTTATTGACCTGTCCTGTGTTGGTGAGTATCTTGGGACTCATCCTGAGGAGCTGGCACAAGTGGCTGTGGAGAGGGAAATCGATCCATCGATGGATGAATGGATGAAATTAATGAAAACAAAATTACACACTGTTTATAGATTGCTAACACTGCCCCCTAGTGACCTGCATTGTAGCCTCGCTTTTAGAGTTTAAGTCTGTTATTGCCACAAAACAATGAAGATGCAGTAGGAACATATTGTAATGAGGACCAACCAAAAATGTTATGTCATATTTTAGTTTACATGTGGAAAATAGCTGACGAATAGAAAGCAAAGAATAACAGCACAAAGTAAATCTCACCAAGTCAGTCATATAAACATTTAATAAACAGGTTATATATAAACACCAATACTCAAAATAGCTGAGAATATTCCTTTTGTATGTAATTTTAAATATTTAAACATCTTGTTTTTTGGCATAGCACGCCAAATCTCAGTATGGGACTACTTCAGATCAAATTGTTTCCTAATTTTTAACATTTACAACGAGAGTTCTTGTGTAATATTTCTCCACTAATCTAAGTAATAAAATGTGAAACAAACCAAAGAGCAGCAGAAGAATGATTTTTACCTTACTGAAATGAAACCCAATCATCCACATTCTCAGAGAAAGTGGAATAAAAAATGCTCATGTTCTTCCGCTGTGATCTTATCCGATTGTTCCTTATCTCTTTGTTTACAAAAGACCCAGATGAGGACATGCATTAAATCTCTCATATATCTGAGGCCCTTGAGGGTTTTTTCGTGCTCAATCTTTTTATTAAAAAAGGCAAAGCTCTGGTTCAACGTTATGCTCCTTTTAGGCCATAAAACAATTTGTGCCAGCAAACACAAAAATATGTTATAAAAGGGCATACACATACTCTGAAAATCATAGCTTTTCACACATACACACAAGCACATTTGCACTGAACCAATCGTTTAGGGACTCTGAGGCCTCAATAAGCTTCTGTAAATCAGCCACCGTCCAATAGTGAGTTTTATTCCCCTTCTCTCAGTGGGTGTTGGGTTATGACCTGTAGGTAGGAGGTTATTTATTGCTTTTGTCTCAGCCTGTGT
The DNA here is from genome assembly GCA_028564705.1 of Apricaphanius iberus. Lineage (NCBI taxonomy): Eukaryota > Metazoa > Chordata > Actinopteri > Cyprinodontiformes > Aphaniidae > Apricaphanius > Apricaphanius iberus. The sequence continues at coordinate 470,836 of JAPXFQ010002407.1, forward strand.
TGGCTCCCGGCCACTCATCTATGGTTGTGGGCTAATAGAAAGCAGCAAAGGATTGCAGATCTCCAGAAGCCGCAGAGATTCTTGGCTCAATACTCCCCTCAGAGGCTTGTTTCTTAATGTCTCTTAATTTCTACTTTTTCAGTAATGGCTGAACCAAAATGAAGCCAAGTGGACCTGAGGTGGAAGAATCCCTATCAATAAGTATAACTGTTAATGGAAAATAGAGAATGGAAGCCTAAATAGCTAAAAGATGCCCAGAGAACCTAAATATTTCTAAGAGGCTGCTGCGAGCGGTAGAGAGCCTGCCGGTCAGATTCTTATTCCATCAAATAAACATCTCTATACTCCAAGAAGCCCACTTTTTTGTTATAAAAATTAATGACTCTATGGTGGGAAACAGCAAAACATGGAAAGTTTAAATTATCAATGGTACACTGAAACTGAACATCTATCTTAATTTTTAATCAGCTGCACTACCTGAATACAAAGAGGTCTAGGTAAGAATACTGTTAGAGACCTTTCTGATCTTCCAACCTTTTTTCCAGCAGTCCATACACTTGTCATCTTTTACAAGAAACTCTTTAAGCCTGAACTGACAAAAACTAACCAGCCCACCAACTGTTTCTGCTCTTTTAAGAGCAGCTGAGAGTTACAAAGAACAACCCCCGACCAGGAATATGCGTAGGCGTCCTTGAGTGATGACAGCACGAATAAGATTGAGAGCTGTAATGTAATAAAGACAAGGCCACTGACTGATACCATGAAAAAGACCCAAGTGTGTCTGCTCCAGTTCACAGCCATCCGTTTCCCAGATGCACTGACGGCTGATAGATTAATCCTGAATCAGCATCTCAGTGTCTAAGGTCCAACTAGAGACAAGGGCTAACTTTGTTATGAGTAGCTGTTTTCATTTACTGACCTTTGAAGGTCACGACACATCTGCTTTACATTCATTATCTTGTCTTTACTATTTTAAAGAGTAGCTTAAAGAAATGAGCCGGAAGTTCATATTGTATTTTTACCTCAAGGAAACAGAAAGTTGGGGATTTCAAAATAAATTTTGAGAAACGGCTGTCAATAAGTGTAGAAGGTGCTGTATTGTTGAAAATTATCTTATGTATGAGTCCTAAACTCAGTCTGTGTCTGCACCTTTCACTCCTTTCTTAAAGGTGGTTTGGGCCAAGTTAGAGCTGGGTATTGATTCAAATTTCCAGAATCTATGCAATTCCGATTCTCAAGAGAATCGATTATCATGATCTGATCCAGTATGTTCCAATTTATATTGATATGGGTCAGTGCTATTAAAAGTGTTTTTTTTTAGTTGTTCACCTAATTATGTGGCTGTAATGCATAACACAACACTGGGTTAGTAACTGTTCAACAGGGAAAAACTATTATTTCTGTCTAGACGTTTCCTTCCTATTTAAGTTATAAAAAAAGAGTAAACTACTAAAAACAGGACGCCGCATGTTAAACAATTAAAGCAATTTTTGGATTTGTGAATCGATTCTTAGAAGTTTGATTTAAAAAAACAACTATTCAGAATATATTTTTCCTAGACAGCACTACGTCAGGTGAACAAGTTTGTGGCCTAAAGAAAACAATTGAAAAATCAAACAAATTTGCCGTCATCAATGAAAGCATATTTTGCTTTGGTGACTGCTTGATTTGATTTTATAGTACGCATCTGAGTACTGTATTTACTTCTTATGAAACAAACCTCTTCACAATGTTGGTCCCATTCCAGCAGTGCACCCCATCACCAGACGAAAGTTCCTGCAAGCACATCTGATCTGCCAGGCCACCGTAGAATGTGCTGAAGGTACGCAGAGTCTTCAAAAAGTCCCTAAAAGAAGAAGTAGCTGCATATTATTCACTTCTTTAAACCAAGGTACAACTAAAAATGACAGCTGGCTATGCTGTGTGAGTGTACATTTAACCTCCACCTACTTTCTTATGACAGACAGTGAATCGTTTGACTGCCTGTTCAGAGCTTTGAGCGGGATGGAGACTCTGCTGTTCGTGTCCTGGATGCTGACCGACTGAGCTGGCTTCCTGACCGGTGTGCTGCACAATCTGTGAACCTATTGCCCAGTAAAAACAGCCACAAATTGAATTTTAAAACACTGAGGGAAGAATGTGTATTTTAAGAACTTGGTAATCTTGTAAAACCATTACTGAGACCTCACATATAAGATTTGTTTGAGATGACTGAGTGATAACTGTTTCTATTAGAACCATTAGTGCAAGCCAAGACTGTCTTATCCAATTTCTCTCATTTATATCAATGTAGTGCCTGCCAAATAGCAGCTACTAGTATAATCCACTAGATGGGGCTGTGGCGTATTAATTAGCGCATAGCAACTCAGTGTAGATCAGGAACACACTATGGAATCTGTGGAATTCACTTTACAACCAAAAAGATAGATAGCTTGGGGAAAAAAAAGATTTTAAAATGGGCTTTTATTGTCTACCTTTTCTAAAAGATGATGGATAAACGCCACCTATAAAAGCTGATAAATGGGTGGCAGCTTAAAAGCTAGTTGTTTTTTTCCCTATAAAGACCAGGTTTTCCCTCTATCTCTAGGCTTATATACTTTAAATTCCTTGTAGCAGCCCAGGTGGATATATTTTAGGGCAGCTTACTCTTTTATTCTTCAACTTATCAGTTTTGTATACATTGTGAGAATTTATGTTTGGCTTAAACGTGACATAACTCCCTATAATGGATCAAGCAGCTGTAATAGCAGAATACATCAAAATAAACAACTGCTTAAGGCTCATGTAAAGCACTTTATTTTTTGTTTATCCAATCAGACCTCTGGGTGACAGTAGGTTCACCCTCTATAAAGGGCCCCAGGTTACATTCAAATCTACCATAAAAAAAAACAATATTTCCTCTCTACTAGTGATCTAAACCTGTGCAGTGAGGCGAGGTCCATTTTTCTGAGCATGCCCGATAGCATCATGAAGCATCGTGTGAGCTCCCAGAAGCACTTGCTCCAAATCGTGAGCTCCATGCATCCTCCCTGACAGGCCCTCCAGTGAGCGAACAAACTCCCTCCAGTGGCCGTCGATCTCCGCCATGCTCGCCAGACACCCCCGCATTACGTTCAGGCAGTAGCCCATGCAGGGCTTTGAGTGGGTTATGCCCTGCGGAGGGAAGTGCTCCAGGATTAGTGCTGCCAGTAAAATCGCTTCATTAACTCAGATCAATACCCTTACATCACAGAAATGCAACCATACCTGACAGTGAGGACAGTACTGCATCTTGAGCAGGGCCCGCCTGCATTCACGGCTCAGCTGTAAATGGTCTGTGGTATTAATGACCTCGATACCGAGGTGCAGAGCTTGCAGCAGTAGCTTCCCAGAGAACCCGGAGGTAGCAATCTGATCAGCGAGGAGCTCCGGCAATGCACCAAATGGTTTGATAATGCGGTTAAGTGACCTCACGCACTCACTATAGCCTGGTGATGTGTCACTGACACCTGGGTTTATGTAGTGATTGTAGACCAGTGGGAGGAGGGCATCAAAGAAGCGCTGCACAAACTCTTCAACGTTGAGCTCAGAACCCAGCAGGAAGAGGCCGACGTCGGTGAAGAGTTCCCTCACTGAGCCGGCAGCATGATCTGCTATTTTCTGATGAGACACCTGGAGGACGATGTTGGTGTGATTCTCCGCCTGTCTCATCAGAGCCTCAAATGTCTCTGTGGAATACAAAACAGTGGAGACAAATCAAACCTGAGAGATAAAAGCACGAGGAGATGCCACAGCTAATTTTAACACGTCATCTTCAGCCCGGCTTTGCTGCTTGTTGAAGAAAAAAGAAGATGAATTTAAAGGTTCAAAAGAAAAGAGAAGTGAAGAGAACAACGTGATTCTCAGCAGGGGCAGCAGCTCCATGCTTTGTTTTTTTTAAAGCAAGGAGCAAACATTTAGTGATGCAATGTTTTCTCTGTTCTTTGCTTACAAAGAAAAAAATACCAAAGGTAGAGGGTACAAAACTTTAAGGAAGGAACAGCAGTTTCAGAGTAAGTCGAATAAATCTGCCATCTTTATTGAAGCACTCGAGTTGAGACAGATGTAAAAACAGAAAGAAGATGAAGGATAAGCATGGGTCGAACACCAAAGAGCAACAAGGTTTTAAAGGGACTATATCATGCTATTATACAGCTTTCAACTTCTGGGGTAGACATATACAGTACAGACCAAATGTTTGGACACACCTTCTCATTCAATCCGTTTTCTTTATTTTCATGACTACATTGTAGATTTTCAATTAAGGGCATCAAGACTATGAATGAACACATGATGTATGTAATTACTGTATGTACATAAACAAAAAGTGTAAAATAACTGAATACATGTGTTCTATTTTAGATTCCTCAAAGTAGCCACCCTTTGCTCTGATTACTGCTTTGCATTTTCTTGAGCTTCAAGAGGTATTCGGCCAAATGGTTTTCCTACAGTCTTGAAGGAGTTCCCAGAGATGCTTAGTAATTGTTGGCCCTTTTGCCTTCACTCTGCGGTTCAGCTCACCCCAAATCATCTCCATTGGGTTCAGCTCCGGTGACTTTGGAGGCAGGGTTATTTCACACTTTTTGGAAAAGTACTACATATATTCATATTTGTTCATTCATAGTTTTGATGCCTTCAGGGAGAATCTACAATGTAAATAGTCATGACAATAAAGAAAACGCACTGAATGAGTAGGTGTGTCCAAACTTTTGGTCTGTACTGTATATAATAAAATGTTACTGCTGGTGTTACATAATATTAATTTGTCATAAAATTTACTTGTATTCTATAGTTATTGTTGGACCACGAAGTAAAACGACTCTTTTCTCTATAATCCCACCTACAAGGCCCAAAGTTCTGCATTTTTGTAAAGATAACAATTTTGCTACAAATAATACATTTGTGCAGCATTTGTGTCAGTACAACATGAGTCACCGAGATTTGGTGGCTCTCCACCTTTTTTTTACCCTTTAAAGTATCTAAGCCAAAACAAATAAATGGTTCACAGTAACAATAAGCTTGGTTTTATCCTTTTGTCATTCTTTGCTCATGTTTATCTCACCTAATACCTTATTCATAGCGTTTTTCAGATCATGTGCTTGTCATGAGCTGGCCAGGGGCTGAGAGCCTGAGAAAGAGAGGGCAGCCAATGTGATGAGGGCTTAGACGGCCAAATGCTGAATAATATGTACCAAAATGCCCCCCTGTAAGGGCTCCACCAAGGGGAAACAGAGGGAAGCATCCCTGAAAGCACGTCAGGTGGGAAAAATTAAACTTGGATGTACCAGGAACCGAGTCTTATCACAGTCCCTCTGTGATCTCACCTGGTTGTGTTATGTCTAAAAAGATCTGAAACTTTTAAAAAAGTGTTTTTGTATGCAAACACAAAAGAAACCTGCACCTCCTACACAACAAGATTTGTGGTCAGAGACCAAAGCAAATATCAGAGATGGAATCTGTAAAAGCAAAGAGAGAAAATAAAGAAAATCTGCTTTTGTGTGAGTTGATAAAACTGCAAGTAGCCTCACTCATGGCCAGATAAATAGAGAGGCACAATATGAGCTCATAGAGACACAGATATTATTATGGACCCTAGGTGATGCTGAACGTCACAAGGCGTTAAAACGTATAAATGCTGTAAGACCTCATCTCGTACGTATTATAACATTTATTTGCAAAAAGAAAGTGATCTGCCCTCTCTTTCTAAGAACAGAACTCTAATAACTCAATTAGGTATTGTATATGCTTCTTTAATTGGTTCAATAAAAATATAATACAGGTATTAAATAAAAGCAATGAAAAAATAAGTTAGTTAATTAATTAGTCAAATAATTCCAATCAAAAAATAAAACATTTAAAAAGGCGAAAGAATTACAATGATCATTCACAATAAAACAGGCTAACAGATTATTATTTCCTTATGTATTCCTTGTGTATTTTACATAGTACAGTAAATCTTGGAAGATCATAAAAATACTTGATCGAACAAAGGATTTACCATCTAATGATTTAAAAGTGGCAAAATCCAAGACTGCTGACTTCACAGGTGCCCAAAAGACACTGAGGGACACCGTCCAAGAAGGAGGAAAACCTGAAAAGCTGCCAGGTTTAAGGGGAGGCCCGAGGACGTACATTCTAGGAGGAGAAAACATATAGTACAGGCCAAAGGTTTGGACAAACCTTCACATTCAGTGCGTTTTCTTTATTTTTATGACTATTTACATTGTAGATTCTCACTGAAGGCATCAAAACTATGTATTAACACATCAACCAACACATTACTAAGCATAACAAACCCTAACAAACAGAGACAAAGTCCCAAAATGTAAAAAATCATTACTTTAAGTTGTTACTCTTAATTGATGACAACAGAAAGACAAAAAGATTGCAACAACCAAAGCGGTTAAGAGTATTTAAACTCCAAAATAACAAAGACAAAAAACTAAAAGCAACAACAACAACAAAAACAAAAACAACTTAAAGACCGATTTAAATACACCTGTAATAAACACGAAGGTGAATAACATACATGAAAAGGCAAACAAACATATACAACAACTAAAGCCTAAAATACAAATACAAAGAAATTGAGTTTTGAAAAGTAATTATTAAATTCCTATCACACCAAATATTTAAATGTTTTAGCAATAAAATATGAGGAGCTTAACCTTATTTGCTACGGAAATTGCAGTTTTTTTATGCTGAATAAACTGAAGATACTGACCTGCTCAGGCTACCATGGAAAAAACTTCTCACATTCCTCCACCTTTTGCTGGCATCCCAAATAAATTCCAAAACGCAAACAATTCCAACTAGACAGTAACAATCTCTTGCCGTTAAGCAAACCAATTTTAGTGTTCCTCTTCACAGATAAGCTAATGTTTGTGTCTGAGGGATTTTAAGGAGTTGTCTCTTCATTCTGTCTTCATTCCGCAACCGAACTGTTAGTTTTAACTCATATAAGATAATTTAATTCAATATTTCCATTTGTAAAATTTATGTTTGGTTAAAGCTGAAATCAGGGTCTCCAATTTACTATGACACCTTTATAATTAGCATGCATCTGATTAGGTTAGGGATTGACACTGAGATACAATAAGCAAATAAGACATAGCCTTCAATTGTAGCATAATGTCAACATCATCAATACCGTAATAAAGTACTGTAGAAATCATTAAGAGTGTTAAACATTAATTCTGCCACAAGAGGGCGATCTCTTTACTGTTCTTTTTAAACACATTGACTCTGAGAAGGAAGGTGACATGATATCCGTATAGATTCACATTTGGCAGCTGAAATCTTAGGAAGGTTTTACTGTTTAAATAAACATTTTCTGCCTCATTTCCCTCTCTCTGCATTGATCTGGTCTGCATGTTTCTTCCAAAAACCAAACCCTGACTTCAACAAAGTTCATTCAGACTGGTATGTTTATATTAGGATCAGGATAGACACAACTTTCTATGTTGGCAGTGAGAATAATTTACATGTGACTTGTTCTTTTCAAATCCCATTGGATTTGCTGTAGCTGCAAAGCATTAAAAGTAGTGCTTCAACTGGCTTAACAGGCATTTATGCTTGCAGTGCTTATGTATATATTTGTATTCATAAATCTGTCACCGAGGAAGGGGATCAGTCAGCAGGAATAAAATACGACAAGTCTTTGTAGTTCAAGACCCTCTCGTTGTAGACAAAAGACAGAAAGCTCCTGCTCTCACATACTCACTCTGAATAAGCAAAGGCACAGTCGACACACAGAAAGCACTTAACTGAGATGCATCCCTAAACGTGGACTGTAATGCGTGAACAGAACACATCAACATGAGTTGGTCTGTTTAAAACTCGCCGTGCTTTCAGGTTTTTCAGGTCCCAAATGCCACCAGCTGACCTCAACCGAGCTGCCGAGCAACGCAAAGATGGCTTTTATTAATGTGATTCATCCTCTGTGAATGGCTGCGACCACAACAGAGGAGCTCAGTGACATCTGATAGGCTGCAGAAAAGGCCATTCTCCAACTAGAGAGGATGAGTCAGTGGCGCTATGGGTTCAGCTCATCCCAGAGCAAAAAAAATAAAAGAAATAAGAGTCACACTGGAAGTCGTTGACTTCTAGGGCCGCACAGTCAGTACAGGAAATAGCTTATATGTTAATTTTGACGTATTAAAGAAAATAAGAAGCCCCTTAACGTGATGTGTCTGGTGCTTCATTTATAGCTAAAGCATTTTAAGAAATTATGAAAAAAATGTGAAAAACCTAGAAAGTATCCATTTCTTCCTTGTAGCCACTAGCATCAAACAAAATGAAAGCCTGATTTTCTTTCAAAACATGTTATACAGATTATGGTAAGAAGACTGAACTTATTTACTGCTTTTGTAGTAATACTGACCACTCAAAGCGCTTTACACTGGAACCACATTCACCCATTCAAACTGAAATACGCGCACACAATCATACACCAATACGGCAACCAACTTTGGGTTAAGAGCCTTGCCCAGAGTCACATCGAGATGTGACAGATAGAAGCTGGAATCAGACCTTCTACCCTCTGTTTACAAACCAACTACTCTATCTAGTAAGCCACAGTCGTTATGACATAATATAGATATAATGTGATATCTGATTCCAGGTAGCATCACTTGTATAGAATCAAATTTAAACAGATAATTAAAATTTTATAATCTAGGATTATTCAGTTATATTGTTCCTCTTAGTTAAGTTTAAAATATAATAAAACAAGTCATTAGTTTCACATACAGTTGATATTATCTAAAAGTTTATCATGGTTAACTTAATTTTTTTATTATTTAAAAATACGTCTGTTTTGTCTTTTTTTTTGTTAGCGAGAAACATTTTCTAAGACAACTTGAGGACCTGAGGAATACCAACTACAACTGTTTTTCAGGTAACATTGCTTTAAAAAAATATTTGCAAAAACATATCAGAATTAACTGTGATGGACTGGTGATCTGTCCAGGGTGTACCCCGCCTCTCGCCCCTTGACAGCTGGAGATAGGCACCAGCCCCCCCGCGACCCCTGGAGGACTAAGCGGTTCAGAAGATGGATGGATGGATGTCAGAATTACCAGCAGGCATAGGGGCAGATTTCTTGGATGCTCTGGGGTCCCAGCACGACAGACCTTTCACGAAAAACTGGATCTCAGCTGGGCAGCATCTACATTTTCTTGGTATTCAAATTCCAACATACTATGGAGGCCCAGTGCGGATTCAGCTCATTTCATACCCCACAGCGATGGCTGACATCAGCCATCAACGCAGAGCAAATAGCAATGCCCGATTCAATTTCAAGTGCAATGAAGAGGGCGCCACATTGACGGTCTTGGTAAAAACTTTAGATTTTTAATACAATTTACCAAACTACCAATAATGATGAACAGGACATGTAGAAAAAAACTATTAGACAATAATTTTTGCAGTTTATCAGAAAAAAGTTGATTCCAGGATGGGTTGCACTTTAAGTCGTTTCACCAATACAGCAAAGAGAGATCAATGCACAGCTGGGAACGTGATGCAGTGCTTTTAAAAAAAACATTTGGTGAAGAATAATAGGGACATACTGAAAAGAAAGGAGGATGGATTTTATTTTCAAATACGCAGGCAATGTGGAGAACATCCATGTTGTTCAATCTTTTGCATCATCATTTGTATGCTTAATATTTTTTGTCCTTTTATTTTGTTAGTTTCAGTCAATGGAAACAAAATAAAGCGTAACGATGCTACAAAAAAATGTATTCACTGTAATTTATATCGTAAATAAGTTAGCGCATGCAGCTGCGTCAACATGTTCTTTTTCGTTTCCTATAATACCTTCGCCAAAATACCATATTAGATAAACTGGCCTTGCAATATAAAGCATCTGCCTAAAACCTGCATTGACTACTAATCAAATCAACTATATAGCACCATTCTGTTGAAATAAGCTTGGTCTGATGATGGGCTGACGTCCGCTATCCATTGCATTAGCTAAATACTTACAAAATTTGCCTCTGCTCCGTGCGCCCTTGCATGAGGGACGGAGAGCCTTTGCATTAATGGATAATTTCATTGCGTGTCTCCGCACCCTTTGCAGACGGAGAAGTATAAACTAGGCTTAACGGTCACTTGACAAGCCTCCCTTGACCCTTCAAGGATAAGCAGGATAGACTATGTATGTGTGTGTGCATGTGTGTGCGTGTGTGTTTGTATGTATGTATGTATGTATGTGCTGTGCTGACTTGTTTTATTGATTTTATACAGAAAATGAAATAGCGTTTCTTCTGTGAACCACTCTAGGTTATGTAAGATGAAGAAGTTTATACCATTTTGGAGTTAATTGTTTGGTTGCATTTTTGGATAACTGTTAGGGAGAAAATGGTGATAGATTTACAGAGAAGAGATGTAAGCACTGAGAGAATATTGCATCTTGCTCTTGGGTCAATGCAAAAATACGTCAACATCGGTGGGGGTGTAGACATGTTGGAACATTTTGTACACTGCAAAATGAACAATGATAACTGAGAGAAACTCACTAAAGTTGGAGAGAAACTTCTACGCAGGACGTCAAGGGATCAGACCAAAGGTTAGCTTGCTAAAAGTATATTCTGCATCTGCAGCGTTTTAAAAGACTACAAAGGCTACCGGTAAACTTTTGTCTGTTGAGCTGAATGCAGCTGAAATTAGATTTATTCACTTCACCTGTCAGGAGAGGCATTGCTATATATCAGCTCCATTTTTTTGTTGCTTTATTACTGTATGGCAAAGAGACATGCTCCAGAGGTAATTTCCTATTAAGCCAATCTACAGAAATTAAGCAAAAGCTTTAGGAATGTATTAGGTGTTACATTTTCCCTCTCTGTGTATTATAAAACACGAGAGACTTCAGGCCTGACCGGTCAGCACTGTTTCAGAACATGTGGCTGAAGGAGCAAACTGATTCTCAGTTGATACATTTTTACATTTTTGGTCATCTAAGGAATTAAAAACAAAACCAAAAAAATACCTACCGTAAATATGACGATGGTGTGTTTACATTGCACACTTTGTCAGCATCAAACAACACTCACAAAGCGACTAGTTTAATGCCTATAAATTTTAAGCTGAAGCTTGCAAAGCGCGTGGGCGGGCCTTTCTCTGGCGGATGTTTTAATCACAAGGGGATGGTAGTTGGCTAGACAATATTGACGTCGGGTGACTTCACTATAGTGAGACGCTCTGGTTGGCGCCCTGCGTCAAGAGCATTAACAGTGTCAAAAGTTGAGCTAGCTGAACTTCTGTGATGCTTGCGTTTGCCGCTTGAAACGCAGGACAAGCTTAAAAAGTTTACACAGCCAACGCACACAAAGCGCCGCAAAGACTCCGACATCCCTCTGACGGCCTCATCCGTAGACTTTACATTGCTGCTCTTGACGCTGACGTTTGGGGCAGTGTGAACACACTATAAGAGTGATAAATTAGTAAGTTGGAACATTTACTTTTACTTCCATGCACTATGAAATACTAATATTTTTAAAAACTAAACACAAAATACATGTATTTTAAACCACTTTATCACACTTAATCCGAAAACGGATTTGTTTTTTGGTTTTTTTGTATAAAAATGTGGATAAAAATAAACTGCATGTAGTCCCTGTGAGAAGCAGTTTTAGCTCTCTAAGCATATTTCAAGTAAAAACTGCTCCCTAAAGGGCTGTCAGAGGACAGATAAGATTTTTATGTTTTTCTGCCAGGGGCAAGACCCATTATCACACAAGGAAACAAAGTTTTAGATAAGTCTGAGTTGAAAAACAAACAAAAACTCCTCCACAAATCTGGTAATGGACTGACTGAATGGAAACATAAAATATAACACTGAAAAAAGATAAAGAATAACTATCAAAATCTGCATCAAGACATGCAAACACCTGCACCGTCTGGAGGCATGGCACGCGTTTCCAGGAGACTGAGGTGAGACAGAATGTGTTTTCCAGAGAACATGAGTGAACTCAGTGTACCTGTTGCTCTGACTTAAAAAAAAACCACAGAGTTAAAATCACTCTTTCATCTTCCATGTGGGTTGGGGCGTGCTGAGGCATGCTGGAAAATGGGGGTCCACAAATGGGATTTCTGACTGGAAAGTGTTTCTCAACAAGACAACACAAATCCTGTAAACGGTATCAGAAATTGGGGGGGGGGGGGGGGGGGGGGGGGGAAACATTTTTTAAATGGCATAAAAAGCTTGTAGAATGTTGTCTTTTCTGTAGTTTAAATAAAATAAGCATTATATGGAAGGAAATGAAAGAATCTGCATGGACTTATTTTCAACTAATATCAAAGCTTATCTCTTTCCACTTCCTCTTCCACATCAATAAACATGCTCCTCATCTCATACATTTGCATTTAGCAAACAAAAATTTAGTTAAAGCAATCTCAGCCCACACGTAATAAATCTGCCTACCTTAGCTATAATAAACAGACATTTCTTCCTCTCTGTTTTTTTTTTTTTATATATACAAGTCATGTTTCTTTCCATCTATCTCTGTTCCCCCTTTTCACTAGAAGGCTTAAAAGTCAATATTTGAAGATCTGTTGCAGCTCTTGAGCACTTAAAAGAGCACAGAGCTTGCTGTGAACACAGCCTTTAATATACCATTCAGGAAAAGAAGCATAACGAGTCAATAAGCGCACAAAGTGATCTTGCAGGAAGGTTTCTCCTTGTGTATGTGGGTTTTAATGACCCATGTTGTAAGGCCATGATTCTGTTTACATGGTCAAATGGCAATGACCTGGGTACAGCTATAATTAGGATATATCTTGAGCAAATGAATACAAGACATTCTTAAGAAATGGAAACATGACTGCGCGTCTTTGTTTGGGGTTAAAGATCCCTTCATATATGCTGCAAAACCACAGGTCATTTAAGCAATCCTTGACAATTTCTCACTGTGCACACAGAAAAAAAGGGGTAGCTGTGATGGCTGACAAGCCTGAGTGAAAATAATAATATCATAATAAAGCTTTCATTAGCTTTCAAAGGTGTCTCTGTGTGAGGCTGTTAAAGGTTTCCTGTGGCTGACCTCGGTGAACCGCTGGATGTCGGATGTCAGTGAAGGAGCCAATAGGGCTTTCAGAAGCCTAAAAAGAGGAACTGCAACACACAGCATGCTAGTGATTACTCTGCTGAACTGGATAATTACATTACATGTATGACAGATATAATATAGAGGTTCCAAAGTCAGACAGTCAGAAATTTCAACCTAGAAAACTTTCCACTTTGTCACAAGTGAACTCTTCTGAAGGGTCCATTTTGTAAAAACAAACCTTAATTAAATTGTCTAATTGTAAAACTGACCTGTATTTGAACTGCTATCATAAACATAATTAGATAGTTTATGTAAAACAGCAGTTAGGACATTAACAGTTCAATAGGCAAAAAACACCTTCATGCACACCTTACTGGTACACTCAGATCTTCCCATTATCCACAAGGCACTTAGTTTCTGTGATGTCTGATTGGATTTATTCTTATCAAGATCCTTCCAAATCATATCTACATATAGTTTAGGAATTGGATGTACCGCTGCAAAAACATATATTTTTTAGATGTTTAAAGTAGGGTTTTCAAACGATTAAAATTAAAATGTGTAATTATTTGCAGTTATCTTACAGCTACAGTGTTGGTTGGCTATGTTAGCTTGTTTGTTAGCCACGGCTTAGCTGATGTGAATGGATCACTGCAGATTGTTCCCTTTATTATCCTCTTCTTGTTCCAATCACTTCCTCTGGTCGCTTGCAACTAGGGATTTGCAATTATACCACTTTTTTTCAAACCAATTTGATACAGATACTTGGATGTGATTACTTGCCAATACTGAGTACCAATGCTGATAGTTGTACAACACCAAAAAAGGCTTACCAAAAAATGGGTTTTATTCTCTTCTCTGCCTGTTATAAGAAGCCAATGCTAATAGTTGTACAACACCAAAAAATGGGTTTTATTTTCTTCTCTGCCTGTTATAAGAAATGATGGCGAATTAGATAAACAAAATTATAAAAAATGAACAAAAAACTAACATTTCTAGTGAAAAATGAACATTTCCTGTGAAATTATTGTAGTTTCCACATTTTACGTATCGGTTCATGGTATCGTTTAACTAACCAATAACAATATGAGCACACTGGAAAGGTATTGGACCCAATACCAGTAGTGGTATCTGTGTATCCCTACTTGTAACCAAATACATCTTTTGTTAGCCTTGAAAGGGGTGAGTCGGTGAAACGCACATTTGATGTTTTTAATCAAAGCGACCAACAGCACAAGACATAATTGGATCCTTTTCTCCAGACTTCACATGCAGCAGAGCAGGGAGTGATGTTGACCAATAACACTAATATTTTATCTGAGAAGAGACGTTCACATGTGTTTCCCATGCTGTTTAGGGGATGAGCGAGCACTGAAAGCTGCATGGGCTGATTTGCAGGATAAACCCAGCAGGTCATTCTGCGCCCGCATTAATTACATTAAAAAAAAAACTAATTGTGTTAATTCTACATATTAATAGACCTGCATTAACATGTCAATCTTATCAACCCTAGTTTAAAGTCAAAGTAAATCTACTCTGTTGCTTGGGGTGATTGTGCTGATGCACGACCTGAGCAGTTCTGGACATATACTGGTGCCCACACTCGCACTACCCTGAAGATATCTACAGACGTGGACAAAATTGTTGGTACCCTTCATTAAATCAAAGAAAAACTCATAATGGTCACAGAAATAACTTTAATCTGACAAAAGTAATAATAAATAAAAATTATATAAATGTTGACCAATGAAAGTCAGACATTGCTTTTCATCCATGCTTCAACGGAATTATTTAAAAAATAAATGCATGAAACAGGCCTGGACAAAAATGATGGTACCCACAACTTAATATTTGGTTGCACAACCTTTTGAGGCAATCACTGCAATCAAATGATTCCTGTAACTGTCAATGAGACTTCTGCACCTCTCAGCAGGTATTTTGGCCCACTCCTCATGAGCAAACTGTTCTAGTTGTTTCCGGTTTGAAGGGCGCCTTTTCCAGACAGCACGTTTCAGCTCCTTCCAAAGATGCTCAATAGGATTGAGATCAGGGCTCATAGAAGGCCAGTGTTTTCCTCTTAGCCCTTCTTGGGTGTTTTTAGCTGTGTGTTTTGGGTCATTTTCCTGTTGTAAGACCCGTGACCTGCGACTGAGACCATGCTTTCTGACACTGGCCAGCACATTTCTCTCTAGAATCCCCTGATAGTCTTGAGATTTCATTGTACCCTGCACAGATTCAAGACACCCTGTGTCAGATGCAGCAAATCAGCCCCAGAACATAACCGAGCCTCCCCCATGTTTCACAGTAGGGACCGTGTTCTTTTCTAGATATGCTTCATTTTTCCGTCTGTGAACATAGAGCTGATGTGCCTTGGCAAAAAGTTAAATTTTTGTCTCATCTGTCCACAGGACATTCTCCCAGAAGCTTTGTGGCTCGTCAGCATGTAGTTTGGCATACTCCAGTCTGTTTTTTTTATGATTTGTCCTCTGGCTCAAACAGCAAAGGATGTTCCGATCTGACACTGATGTTCCTTGAGCATAAAGTTCAGCTTGGATCTATTTTGAAGTCTTTCTAGGCTCTTTTGTTACCATTTGGATTATCCGTCTCTTTGATCTGTCATCAATTTTCCTCCTGCAGCCACGTCCAGGGAGGTTGGCTACAGTCCCATGGATCGTACATTACTGAATGACATGTGCAGCTGTAGTCACAGAAACATCTAGCTGCTTGGAGATGGTCTTATAGCCTTTACAGTTAACATGCTTGTCTATGATTTTCTTTCTCATCTCCTGAGACAACTCTTTCCTTTGCTTCCTCTGGTTTATATTGAGTGTTGTACACACCACGTCACCAAACAAAACAGTGACTACCTGGAGTCCTATATATAGGCCCACTGAGTGATTACAGGATTGTAGACACCAAGGATGCTGATTAGTGGACATACCTTGGATTAACATGTCCCTTTGGTCATATAATTTTCATTCTTTTTTAGGGGTACCATCATTTTTGTCCAGGCCTGTTTCATGCTTTTATTTTTTAAATAATTCTGTTGAAGCATGGATGAAAAGCAATGTCTGACTTTCATTGGTCAACATTTATATAATTTTTATTTATTATTACTTTTGTCAGATTAAAGTTATTTCTGTGACCATAATGAGTTTTTCTTTTATTTAATGAAGGGTACCAACAATTTTGTCCACGTTTGTAGATAAAATGAAAAGCCAAAAAAGGTTGGTCATGTTACCTCTAGGTTTGATCATTGTAATTTCATAAAGTATGAATGTTCGGGAATAAAATCTGCAACTCATCCAAAATCAAACAGCTAGAGTACAACACATAAAAGATGCCAGATGCCTTCTGCATGAATATTGGCAAACCTTGATAACAGAAACCATATCCAACTATAAAGCACTCGGAACCTGAAATATAAATTTGTAATTTCACCCAAAAGGCATCTATAATCTGAATATGTTACTGAGAGTGTGATGAAATACTTAACAATATTGCTACTACAAAGTACTCCTGCAACTAATACTAATGATAACCTTGACGCTAGTTAAAAGTAGGGCTGGACGATATAGAAAAGGGCATATCGATAAAAAAATAGTAATATTGATCATTATCGATAATTATCAATAAATGTCACAAAATGTAAAAAAATATTTCAAGTGCTTCCCCAGTCATTTTGTTATTCTTCAATGAACTAATTTTAACTAAGAATTAAATTAATTTTTCAAACGCTTCTTTTTATCATAACTAGGTTTGTAAGACACAAAAACAAGAGACCTGAGTAACATCAGTAAATACAAAGAAAAGTAATATTATTAACCATTATATTTTAAATATTTTTAAATTATGTTAGTTATCTTGATGCTTTTTAATATTTTAAACATTTTATGACACTTTATAATATTAGAGAGTGAAACCTTTGGTTTAGTTTGTCGATGATGATTATTCTAATTCAGTTCAGCTCTGGTTCAGCTTTTGGCTAAAGCTTACCAGCAACTCACCAGAGATAAGAAATCAAAGCCGGCAGGTCTATCCATCCCTTTAGTGTTTTTTAAAGAGTTTTTCGCTTCTGAGGACTGGGAGCAGAACCGAGGGGACTTTTTAAAAGCCACAGGTGTTGTTAGCAGCGCGAGCCACAGCTAGGTACGTTTCCTGTCTCTCTCTGTAACAGGTTTGCATCGAGCTGGGAGAGGGGGGTCCTGCTTAAGACAGCTGATCATAGTTTTATTATCGCTACGTTTAGTGTTTTAGTGCATAGAAGATCGGTTCAAAACTGGATGCAACCTTTACCTGAGCCACTGAAAGATTGATCCGTAACAACGTCCTCCACTGCTCCCTTGCTGTGGCATCTGACTGCAGCGAAGTTACGGCGATGGTTCGCTTAGGGACTATCAAAAAATTCTGTTTCAGCTCAAATCATTTCATCCTTTTTGTGGTTTGAAAGGAGAGAGGGGTGGCTGAGAGCATTGCGTCGGTCAGCGTCAATGATTTTTTTTGGAAAAAGTAATGATTTTTGGATTAAGATACCTGATAGGTTATAATGAAAAAATTAGGGAAAACTTTTATTTTCTATCAAACTTTTTTATCGACCCCTTTTTTTTCTAACGCACCACACGTCTATCGATAGATATATACAAATTTTCATCCAGCCCTAGTTAAAAATGAACTGTGATTAATTTTTACTCAGTTTTTTTCAGTGTAAAAGACTGAACAAAAGTTTACTTTACCTGAGTGTTGTTTTTTATTTCAAAAGCTGAAATAGGAAGGACAGGTCCAGACGGCCATTTTAAGTTGTGTGTCTAAAAGCGTTAATACAGTTTCCCATGGTACTCAACCAGTGTTAAATCACTGAATTTTAGGCATAAATAATAGTTTTTAAAAAACGGTTTTAATACCACTGCCAATATCAAAATCGAACTGGATCAGATTTAATCGAATCAAATAAATTCTAACTCTTTAGAAACAGAATCAAATCGGTTCTTGAAATATGAATCAATACATTGCCCTAATTTATAGCCTTATTTACCTGTTCGTTGAAATGCCTTTTAGACACGTATTAGCCATAAAAAGGTTAAACTACAGATGATAAAACAGGATGATAAAAACACAACACTCATCAGTGCTGAGTAATAAAAAACAAGATGAACCAATAAACAACACCATAAAACCACCATATATAAACCTTAATGATTAACAAACTATTAATGTGTTTGTTCAATTCTGAAGATAACACTATATTTCTTGTGTGTGTGAGTTTGTGTGTGTGTGTGGGGGGATATACACATTTCCCTTAAAATGGGAAATGTGTATATCACATAGCGTTATCAGACACTGGACTCCCAGACTCCCAGTTCTAAAAGCTACATTCATTTATCACTCATGCCAGTATATTAATGGAAGGGAGAGCAATTATGTCATTATATAAGCAACGCAGCAGGGTAGGGCATCGGAAGGGGAGAGAAACTGAACAGACAGAAGTCTTGGTGTATTTCTGTGTTTAGGATTTCAACGCCTAGTCAACTATAGAGTCTAATCCCAGGAGAGCAAGCCCTGACTTAGTAAATACTTCCTGCCATGTGACTGACAGAATTGATTTGTCCTCTGCAAGCAACTACAGAGTAACAGAAATGTAATATAAAAAGGGAATCTTGAGTGAGCTAGAAATAAATAAAGCCTTAAAAAAAGCACATGAAAATGATCACGACTGCACAAAGGAGCAATTGGTAGCACTGTCGCCTTGCAGTAAATAGATTCTGGGTTCAGATCTCAGCCTATGGTATTTCTGAAGGGAGTTTGCATGTTCTCCTTGTGCATGCATGGGACCTCTTAGGTACTTTGGCTTCGTCCCACAGTCCACAAACGTGACTGTTGGATTAGCTGGTTAAAGGTAGATGTAAGTGTGTGTTTGTCCTTTGTGTCTCGATGTTTCTCTGTGATTGACTGGTAACCTGTCTAGGATCTAACCTGTCTTTTGCCCAATGACTGCTGGAGATAGGCAATACAGTCCTACAAGGATAAGAGGGTTTAAATAATGAATGAATGTATTAAATTGATTGAAGCATTTAGCTTTTCAAAAATAAAATATTCATATTCTGAGATAAGTGTTAAATTCAAAAAGATTTTTATTTAACTTAACCCTTCCACTCTTCTCTCGGGCTCATGATGACCCCAGTCTCCGCTATTTGACTCCCACTGTTCTAGCGGGTTCAAATTGACCCCAGTCTCTGCTAGTTGCCTGTTACAGTCCCCAATGGGTCTGTGTGAATCCCCCCACCCCACCCCCCATTCTCATCCAGTCTCGAGTAAGGGGAGGATGAGAATAGAGGGGTAACAAAAGGTACTTACTGTAATTTTCCATAGAAGTGTGAGTATTTTATTTCCTTTCATGCATGCAATCCATGGACGGAGAACCTTCCCATTCACTCTGCCCTGAACACCAAGCCAAGAATGCGTGAAGTCTAAACCTGCAAGCTGTGCTGGTGGGATCAGAATGTCCCTTGTCACTCTGCCTGAACACCAAGCCCGCACTGTTAACTACAGATCGCTAAATCAACATACATCATTAGCTTTATCTTTGGTTTGGATGTTCTTTAGTAGGGTTTTTCCACTGAAGAAGAACTAGTGCTGGTGCCAGAGCCAGTGCTTAGCCGGTTCTCACCTGGTTCTTTCAAAGAATCGTTTTGTTTTTCCAGTGATACGGAGACTAGTCTGTGCAGCATCATAACGTCATCTAAAGCATTGCACTGCAACTGTATAAGCCCATGTGTGAAGATGAAAACAGGTAGCATGAACAGAGGCAGATATTAAGAACAAAACTGTTCATCATGCCCGTCAAGTGCGGTTTTTGTGCTTCCCCACTCTTTGGATTTGCAAAGGTGTGTACAGAACATGTTCTTGGAGCACTGTCAACAGCTGATTACAAGGCACAGAGCGCGGCCACTAGTTTGCAGAGAAAGGTAAAAATGCAGCATCACTGTATCGTGTTTTTAGCAACATCATGTAACCCTCCTTAAAACTAGCTATATTTGATTCCAATTTGACAACAGATCTAGATAATACTATTGCTAAAATTTATTTCCTTTATGTGAGATGCTGTTAGGGGTATGGATGTGGGGCTCACATCCCCCTCCTAATCCAGGGCCATGGAGGATGGAGGATTTGAACAGTGATGTGCTGTAGATAACTGTCATGTTTTTGACTGCTTTCAGTGTTGTAGATCACAATCCTTACGCACAGAATAAACATTCACTTTGGTTCCAAAGCATTTCAATTTTGGCAGAAACACATTGATTGTGATTGTTTTCCTCTAGGTAATTTTGCACATGTATAAAACACTGGAGATCAAGAAAAGAGCTAACACACCCGCTATCCAAAGCCGTGCGGCTGCAGTTGAACAATTAGCTAACAAAATAAAACCTAAACCATCTTTGTCGCAAAGCTAACTGTAAGTAGCGCAAAGCTTCCAGACCCGTTTCAAATAGCTAACAAGCAGCGGGATGAAAGTCCTCGTGTACGACCACTGCAAGTTCAGTATATGAATATCTAAAATTATTTGATCAACGTGCCACAACTTTACACAGCAGAAGCAAAGAAGGCATAAAATCATTAGGACAACTCTCAGTGCTTGATTCTTCGTACACATTTTATACAGACCATCCATATGGCAAATTGAGGAGTTCCAACAAACAAGTTACCATTCAGCCAGTGTAAACCCAACAGGTCACTACTTATAACTTCCCCATATTACATACATTTCATTGACATATTGACAACCCAACCAGAACAACACATTACAGAGTTATTATGGAACCATGGAACGGCGAACTGACAGCTTACAATGTTAAGGTTGCGTTAAAGCTGCTATACTAAATTTCCAAAACAAGCTAGAACACACACCCCTCTTGTCGGCTATCATCCCTAGGCCATGTTAGAGAAGGTCATCATTTAGGTTTTATCCGATTCCAGTGCCAAACCGGTATTTTTGAAATGGTGCTGGTGCTTAAAAGGTGCTTTTAACGATGCTCAAATTTGGAAAACATACAAACTTCATCTAAAAACCATCTTATTATTTTATTTTTAGTAGGGCTGTCAAAATATTTAAAATTTTGATCTGATTAATCACAGGTTAGCTATGAATTAATCAAACATTCCTGAATATGACCATAAAAACCTACAATTTTAAGTGTAAATAAAGAACAAATCCCGATGCTGTTACTCTCTTTTTTTATTAAACATAGGAGAAATATATGGAGTTTTGATCTGAACTCCGCAATCCCATTCACAATGTATGTGTGGTCTCATACGAAAAATAATAGAAAATACAGGTAGAACTAACCAAAAAATATGAATCAACTTAACATTTGAAGATCACCAGTCTGTGTTAAACATCACATAAGTCAAATGTCACAATTTACCATTTTCCCATTGGTAAACACTCAGCAGATTCTCCGGTTCATCACATTCAGCTTTTCCCTTCAGGGATTGCCACAGCCAATCATCTGTCTCTCTTTAGTCCTATCAAATCAAATTAACGTTTATTTATAAAGTGCTTATCAAACAACAGCTTCTCAACAACCCTCCCTTCCCGAAGCCAAAAATCTAACAATCATCGCAACTACACCCTCCTCCCAACCCAACCCATTTGCCATACACACACACACTTAAAAGCAACAGTAAATAAAAGCAAAAACGGGCCTAGTACAGATAAGACAGGAAACGCCATTATGGGAACCATCTGCATCGGCAGCAGCAGATCAGCAGCAGCAGCCAAGTCACCGACCCAGGGCGCCCAGAGGAGGGAGAGCTGGTACCCCTGCCTCCATCCAAGCACTACCTGGAGAGCATCCAGGGAGCTACATCCGACCACCGCCCTGAGGCAGAGGGCTCCAACAGAGGAAACAGTGGGAGAAAGATTAAAATAAGAAGATAAAATATAAAATAAACAGTAGATAATGAGATTAAGTAGTAAAAAATAATAAAAAATTTGAGACTGATAATGTTTTAAATTATCAAGTGTAAAACAACGATGTACAACAGTTACTTCCAACCAAGTAATTTGATTGGACAAGAGACTTTCCAAGAGTGCTAATATTGGAGTACAACAGCACTGGAAGGTTTTACAAACAGTATCACTCCACCATACGAGAGTTATAATGTTTGTTTTTGAAATGTTTGTGTTGCCCGGCAACAGCATTTTCTCCCTTCCAGTTGGAACTATTAGTGTTGGCGGAGCTCAATGAATGATTAAACAAACAATCAAATCATAATCTGCTGTTGCTATTTTTAAGTAACAAAATGTGCTTGTAGAACTGTTGTATAAAAGCAATATCACACGAGAGGGAGTGCTTTTGTGCCGAATATCAGCACTGGTGTGATTCGGCCATAGGCACAAGTTTCTCTACGGCCCTGAGAACTTCAGGTAGGGGTCTCCTGGTGGTTCCCAGAGTCAACAATAAACAAGGTGAGACTGCATTTCAGTTTCAGGCAGCTAAAATATGGAACAGTCTTCATGAGGATGTGAGACAAGCCTCAACTCTAATAATGTTTAAATCCAGGGTGAAAACAGTTATTTTTATCCGTGCATATGACAATTGAAAGTATTTTATCTGCACTCTGTTCATCTGTTTTCTTAATTTATGCAACTGTGAAACACTTTGAATTGCTTTGCGTATGAATTGTGCTCTACAAATAAACTTGCCTTGCGTTTTTTGGGGGTTTTTTTGCAAAAAGATAGCCATGTTTACCTTATCTGTTGATATAGGGCATCACACTATGCTATGCAGAATCCATAGTGATATCAGTACCCATCCCTAGACCACGCCCTACTGATTTGGGAACGTGCATAGGAAGAGAGATCACAAAACACCAGACACAGTTCACTCACCTGTCTTTCAATTGGTGTTTTTATTTTTGGGACTCTGGTAGTTTGTTCAATCTCTGCCATCACATTCACTTTCTTCCTTCCATTCTGTGAGCTAAAAATGGAAGGAGTGTAGGCAAGACTCTGGTCATCAGATAGTTGACCCAGGCATAAAAAACTACTATCAACATGGTTTTGCTACACATACACATTGATTTACAAGTTTTTATATAATGCAGTTTCATGGTCATAAAAGTCCTGTCAATTACACATTTCTTTATGTTACATAATGAATATGCTAGCAGTAGATGTAGTTTTGCAAATTGGTGGGTTATTTCATAATCGATATAAACATTAACATTCTCCAGTGAGAGAAAGTGAGCAGATTTTGTCATGAGACTTTGGCTCCCCACTTTTTTGGCTTTTTTCTGCTATTTGTGCAGTACTGCACGTGTTAACAATGCTGACAGGTTTTCACTTCACCGCCATGTAACAAAGTCTTTTGACAACTGTCAGTTAACAACAGTAGTCAGCATGAGTGGTCAGTGTTTTTGCCCTACAGCCAGAAGTTGGGGGGCAGGAGCATGAGTGCCTGACATCACGTTTCAACATATATTTATATACACAGACACGTATACAAAGGCATGTTTATGTGAATGTTTGTATGCAGATATAAATATGTGAATATATATTTATGAAGCAGAGGTTGGTTTAACCCAATATTTTAGAATGAAAAAATCTGAAGGTTTTCTGTTATTTTGAGCATTCAAAACCCTGGCGATCTTCTGCAGAGACACAGACATTTTCATACTTGCGCACCAACTACAGGTAGGCTAATTAAAAAGTTGGGTTTTTTTAAAGATTCCCATGATAACATAATCTCTGACCTGGACACCGTGCCCAACACAATAACCAGCAGCTGCGTTGAAGATGCATGCAGCAAAATTCAGCTCCATCCACAGCATTTGACAACAGCAGGTGGCAGCTTATTTATCAGCTTGATGTGTGATTGCACAATGTTGATCCTCTGCTCAGTTTGGATCGAAAATTTGTTAACATGGATAAAAAGAAATAACATTGAATTTCATTATAATTTTAAAAACGATGGGTAAAAATAAATTATTGGATATTTTTGCCCCATAAATCCAAAAGACTGACAGCAAAAAACTGTTATGAAGCCAAAAGACCAATTTAGATAAACTGGGCTTACAATACAAAAGCTGCACTGACTGCTAATTACATCGACTATAGACCATCGCTCTGGTGAAATGATTTTGGGCTGATGTTTGGCAGACCAATCACAGACGTGCACTCTCTGCTGTGTTTCATTGACAGTGAAAAAATTGGACTCTACTCTGTGTGTTCTTGTGTAGGTGACAGACAGCCCTTGCGTAAATGGATAATGGCATTGTTTGTTTCCGACCTACACAGATGAAGTATAAACCAGGCTTTAGTCAGGTTCTAGCACCAAACCAGCTCTGGAACCAGTGGAAAAGGCACATAGAGACTACAAACATTTGACTACGATGTCCCTCATCTAGCTTCCCTCTGGTTAACACAATGCAGCTTTATGAACAAGCAGGAAAAACATAATTTAAATTTGTCCTGAAGATCTCCCAATGAGCTGCATCTCAAAAATGGCCTTAGGACAACAAGAAGTAGCCATAAATCTCCATTTCAAACAGGCACACAGGAGACAATGCAAAGTGCTGACAATTCTGTGTATTTTTAGGGCTCATCTCTATGCAGCAAGTGGCTGCAGTGCAGTAGAAGAAAATGTGTGAACTTCTAAATGGTAAAAGACATAAATGTAAGACAAAGTCGGTTTTTGTCATGTGGGCAGATCCCATTGATGTTCTCTCCTCATTAAAAGCCATGGGATTGCAAAACTCAAATGCTTACAAAAGCACAGCCTGACCTAAAAATCTGATCAGACTTCGTCATACATGAAAAGGGATGACAAATGCAGCACTGAAGTTTTCGTGGTACTTCTGCTGCCACTGTATCATTTCAATCTACTGCACGGTGTAATGTATAGATACTGTTTTGCCATTATGTTTAAGTGGTTACCTCATCCAACAATATACTATATAGCAATGTCCAAAATTATTCATACCCCCAGCAGATGTAGTTTAAAAGTAGTCTTTAAATTTGACCATTGTGTTTCTTCTGATTGAAAGTAATGTCTACATTTTGGCTCAGCCTAAGCTTTGAAGCTGGAGCTTCAGGGACCTGGAGCTAAGGATTAGGGCGAAAGGATGAAGACCTTCCAACCTCAAAGACATGTAGCTCATCGGTAAACATAAACCATCAAAATACCTGTAGAAACGTGGTAAAAAAAATAAGAATGATTTATTTCTCTTTTAAGATGTATCACAGAATTTATTGAGAACAAAATCAGCGTAAATACAGAAAATCATCCCAAAAATAAAAGGAAATTCTCAGAATAACCCTGTAAAGAAATAACTTCTTTCCATTGCTATGCTGAGGTTGAATATTTGAAAAACATGAACATGTTAATTATTAAACATAAGATGTTCCGGTGGACAAATTGTGTTACTCTTTATAAAGTCAGAATATAGATTGAAGTTCAATCTATTACTTAGAATGAAAGAGAGGTCAATTCCACTCATTGCCTCCTTAAGTAGAACAGTTTTTAAGCTCTGATAAAAAAATATAGAATTTCATCACCAAAATATGCCAACATTTTATTTAGGTATAACAGAAAATGATAAAAAGGTTACAAAAGGGCCTTGCTAAGTACATCAGACAGAAGACCAGGGGAAAACAGTCACAGCCACTTTGACTTTGCAGCAGTCCCATGTCTGGACTGCTGAAGGCTTTTGACTCTGAATAATCCTGCTTCCTTCTAAATCCTTATCCTCCGACTTCAAACACTGCGCTAAAGACCCTTAACAGAATCTGGCATCCTCCCAACCTTCTCTCATTCAGTAGTTCAGTAATTCATTCTTTTTCTGTTATTTTCTGCTTTCTGTCCCTCCATTGGATCAACTGTCCAGCAATGAATCACAACGCCAAGCTTGAATTATGTGGGAATAGTGCAGTGATCCTCTGCAAAGCATGCATGTGCACCCACAGCAGTACACACATTAATGCTCCTATATTGAAGTAGTGAAACTGAAAAAGGCATATTTGTAGACCTGATGTGGATCTGGTGGTCGGTGAAATAATCTTATTTAATAAGGCAGAGACCAACTTGGAATAGATCCGATGGGTAGTTTGTGCAAAATGAAAAGAAATCGAACTGCCTCTCCATAATTAAGCTTAAATAATTCCTAAACTTTTGCAACACAGATTGTCTTGAACAATTTATGGCCCTTAAACTGTGCCACATTTTTCATGTCAAAAACACTTGGTATTTTTCTTTTCTAATAGTACATAACAAAGTGGTGTATAATTGTAAAGTGGATACATAGTTTTCAACATTTTCTACAAATAAAAAGCAGTAAAATGTGGTATGCATTTCAGCCCCTCGCCGTCCACAACTTTTAGAACCACCTACAGCTACAAGTCTTTCAGGTTTTGTCTCTATCAGCTTTGCAAATTGAGAAACAAAAACATATTCTTTGCAAAATGTCTTTAAACAGAAATGTTTAAGTCTTTCAACAAATTCTTATTTGGATTAAGGTCTTGATTTTGACTTGACCAAACACATGAACATGCTTTGATCTAAAAGACTCTATTGTATCTCTGATTGTATGTTTACATTCACTCAGTACCTTTACATGCACAACTAAATCAAGCTTACTGATTTCAGTTGGACTAAGGCAATACTTCGACTTTCTCTTGCTGCATATTTAACGCACATATTGTCCTGCTGGAAAAATAACTTTAGCACAGATTTACGTTTTGGCACATTAATACAGGATATCATCCCACCCTGTGTTTAGCTTCCTCTATCTTAATATTAAATATAAAGCATCACCACTGTATTATGCTGCCAGACAACCCATTTTGCACACAGGCTAAAAAGTTCACATTTTGTTTCTTCCGACTCAAGTAATTTTCCCCACGTTTGCTCTGTCCCCTACAGAGAACATATGGGGACAAAATCCCTTCTTAGGGATGTTTTTTACCCTTCTTTCACAAAAGCCAAATCCTTAGCTGTCCTATAACAGAACAAGACTGAAATCTACAGCAACTCCAAGGTTACCCTTGGTCTCCTGGATGCTTCTCTCTTTGATTATCCTTTTCTGTTATTTTCTTTCATTGAAGGCACACTGGTATGTCTTTGTAAGTTGACTGTTGTGCCATACTCTTCATTTCCAATAATGGAACATAACCTGCTCCAAACTGTTTTCTTCTTTCAACTTCTTCAAAACTGTGTGCCTAATCTGTGTTGTGTGTTCTCTGGTCTTCATGATTAGTGTCGGGCATTGAGAATCGAGCATCGATTGGAACCAGGACTAACCTTTCAATTCCCCTGGAATCGTTCAATTTTTAAAATTCTAATTCCTAGTTTCGATACCCAGTCTGCAGACCAGAAGAAGAACTTGCCGAATACCAACGAAGACGAATCCACCAGAAGTGTTCTAAGGTGTGGCTTTACGTTAGCAAACGAAACAACATGGCTTACTGCGATACCTGTAAGAAATAACTGACCGCCCTGTATTTAATGTGCTGCGCCGGCCTCCCTCATTAGCACTCCTCCTAATTCCGACCTTCAGCCTAGTGCTGCACTGCAGTCCAAATCCGGTCAGTAAAATATGTCTCATGTCAACATTAAGGCAGCAAATAAGTTCTACTCAAACCGTTCTTCAACTCTAATGCAAGTATCCAGCTAACGTTAGCTCAAGTATTTCTTTTAATAGACAAACACCCTGAGATTGGTAAGCTAATGTTAGCCAGCCAGTTGACAATACTCCCCGATGTGCTACGCCTCCTCCGTTTACCTTTGAGAAAGGGAAAGGACACAACTAGGAGTTCCACAGAAAGGTTTTTCTGATTTCATGATACATCTGTAGCTAGTCTGGACTGGATTGTTTAAGTTGTTTTTTATTGTTTGTTCAAGATTCTGCACCAGGTTTGCCCATCAGTGGGAAAACATACTGCCATGTTTAGGTTTCTGCAGCAACAGACATTCAGGATGTTTGAAAATCGGTATCTATGAGATTTTGAAAAATAAATATCTCCTGTGATAGTTACCCATGTGAATATACAATTTGTACTATTTATCTCCAAGTCCATAGATAACAACATCAACATTAAAAAGGGAATAGAATTAAAATCCATGCAAACGTTCAGACTAGTTAATCAAGTAAGACCATCTATGGTCAGCTATTTCATTTAAAAATGCAAAAAAAATAAGTAATAAAATGACCCTGTCCCTTCAAAGAATCGGAATCGAGAATCAATTAGAACCAGAAATAAGGAATTAGAATTGGAACTGGAATCGTTCAAATTGAAACGATGCCCAACCCTGTTCACAATGATGTTTGTTCATTACTATTCTCTGACAATCCTTTGTAGCTTCAACAGAAAAGTTGCATTCATACCAAGATTAATTCACATGTAGGTGTTATTTAAGTCACTTCTAAAAGCTAACAGGGAGAAGTTTCCTTGGAGATATGAAAGGAAAGAGGTTTACATACAAAATGTATGTCACACTTTATGTATTTTTATTTGTAAAAAAAGAAAGAAAAAAAAGATATATATACCTACATACAGGTAGTTATTTTAAAAAAATTCCCCTCTCGCCCACCGTGGGTTGTTTTTCCCATTCCAAGCTCGGGTCCTCTACCAGAAGGCCGGGAGCTTGAGGGTCTGGCGCAGTATCTTTGCTGTTCCAAGAACTGCACTTTTCTACCTTTACAGACACTATCCATCTGCTGTACAGGCATCATTGGTGCGTTCACACCAGCCAAAACATTAACGCCCAGAACAGCAAGATTACGTGTTAAGTCTATGAATGAATCTGTAAGAGTTTCCATGGTGCTTTGTGTTAGCCACAGCAATTTCACAGCTTTCTGAGCTTCAAAGTGGCAAAAGCTAGCAAGACAGAAGCTAAGCTAGCTGAACTTTCACCTCTGTGCCATGACCGTCAACCAATCAGAGCGTCTCACTGTAGTGACTTCACCCGACAGCGACGTTGTCTAGCCAGCAACGATTCACCAAAAAAAAAAAAAATAAATAAAAAAGCAACGATTCACCATTAAAACATCTGGCAGAGAAAGGTCCACCAACGTGTTTTGCTAGCTGCAGCCTTAAAAATTTATAGGCTTCAAAATTTGTGACTTTGTGGCCGTTTTCTGATGGCAACAAATTATCATCCCAAATTGTTCGTGTTGCCTTGTCTCTCCTTCAGTTGGAACTATTTGTGTTGGCGGAGCTAAATAAATGATTAAATAAACAAACAAATTATAATCTATTACCAATTATTATTGTTAAAAAATAAAACGAGCTTGTAGAACTGTTGTAAAAAAGCAATATCAAACTCGAGGTCCTGCTGTTTTGCAGAATATCAGCACTGGTGTGATTCGGTCATATAGGCATGAGGCCGCACAACAGTATGACCTTGAGTGTGATATTGCTTAAATAAACCTTGTATGAAACAATACATAAATAAAAGCTTATTGTGAAAAAGCCTGAAATACCCTGCATGGTTCCTTAGAAAACATCAATGAAGTTAATTTCTAACACACAGGATGCAGAGTCCTATAAAAAGCAGCATATTTTCCTCGACTAAGGCGAGGCGCCAAGTTGTGACCAACATAGAAATTTTACTGGAAGCAAACAGTACCATTGCTGAAGTCAATGGTGCAGATTCACCCATGGCTGGGCACAGCACAATATCTGTCTCTGGTAAGAAATTACTGTTTTACAAAGGGAGATTCTTGGAGAAATGCAGATTACCAAGGAGTCACCAGCTAAATGAATTGGCAGCTTTGAGTCCACTTTTAGAACATTGTTTTGCACATTTCTTAGTAGACCTTTTTAATCACAAGAGAATGTTACAGTCCAAAAGAAGTGCAATATTTGAGGAAATGACACTGGATTATAATTCAAATACCACATTGTGTGTTATGGCTGCCACTTAAATAGTCACCGCAGTAAAACTACTAATGTAACATGACATATGGTGTTTTTACCAATACGAACAATAACATTTATGAGGAACATCTGTGAGAACATTTAATGAAGGCAGGGTTAGCAGGCCCTTTAATGTGTTTTCAAATACTGACTTTAAGTAAAAGATCTTTATGGTCATGCCACAGAATATGAATTAGATTTAGATTCGAATTTCACTTGCTGGTGTGCTTTGGATCACTGTCTTTCTTTAACACCCAGGTAGTTAATGCTAGACATTCTCTTTACAAATGTTCTTATAGAAAGAAGAATATTAGGTTTGATCAATTATAGCAATTTGTACAGGTCCAAAGGCAGTAAAGCAGCCTGGACCATCATATTATCATCAACATCATCTTAGCTTGTAGTATAACATTCTTTTTTCCCAAATGCAGTGTTTCCCTGTCTCGACAGTCCACAGAAAAATTTCAAAAAAGTCTGGGGATCAAGAATTATTGTTTATTTTGCTAATGTAAAATTGGTCTTTTTGGGGTGTGTTTTGGTCAGCAGTTTACACCATGGTACTCTCCCTTGGATTTCATGCTTACCCAGAACTCTAAATTTTAAATCATGAACGCTGACCTTAAGGGAAGTGACTGAGGCCTGCAATGCTTTAGATTTTATTTTGTTTTTCTTTCATGACATCCTGTATGAGTCATTTAGGCATTCTTCGAGTAATTTTGGAAGGCCAGCCACTCCCAGAAGGGTTTACCACTAATCCATGTTTTAGCCATTTGCTTGCATTGGCTATTACTTGAGTCCCAAAGCCTTAGAAATGGCTTTTTAGCCCTTTTCTAACACATAGATGTCAATGTCTCTCATTTGTTTGTTTTTTTGCAGATCAGGCTGTGATCTGTTGCTTTAGGGATCTTGTAGCCGACTTCGCGTTGTCAGAAAGGTTCTATTTTGTTGATTATTTACTCACATAATCTTTGTCTAAAATTAGTTCCTGTCTGATGATCTCTAACATTTAAATATGAAAAAAATGCACAGAAAAACAAAAAACAAAACAAAAGGCCTCTGGAATACCTTTCCAAAGCACTGTAAAAGCAGATTTTAAAAACACTTCTTGAGGTAGGCCTATCTGAAATACTGCTTTCTTTCCACAGTTGTTAATCAAAAAATAATCAGTATTGATGGTAAAGAGCGAAATTATTTCAATTCAATTCAATAATACTTAATTGATCCCAGAGGGAAATTAAGGTCTAATTAGAATAGTCTCCTAATGAATAAACACTCTAATACAATATTGTGTAGACTCGCCTTTACCTTCCTTTTTTTAATATTTAATTTCAACAATGTCCACTTAAAAACTTGTAAGTCAAAGGTCTTAAGAGCATTTTAATTATGGGTAATGGGCCAAATAAAATATGTCACATTTGTTAAATCTACATTCTGTTCTTGTTCAGTTTGGAACATCATGGTCATAAATCAACCAACCAACCTTAACCTAAATATTTCATATTTCATATTAAAACTGTTCAGAAGATAGATGAAGCAAAGAAATTATTGCAACGAAGAGTGTCAACATTACATCTTTATGAGCTGATCAATGCTGTTCCTTTTAGCATCAATAAGGTGAGCAGATTGCTGAGTGAGGCTGGGATAGTTACCCATTAAAAAGCCACAAAGAAAACACACAGGGGGGAAAAATCCAGAGCTTTAGTGCCACAGCAAAACCTGTTTCTTTCACTGCTGGGGGCGGATATTACCATAAAAGACCAGCGGGTGGTCTGCTATAAATGATGCATTCATTGAATGCAAATGCTGGGGTTTTTTTTTAGATCAACTAAAACAACACAACATGTGGATGCAAGATTTACTGCTTATTCTGGAGTCAATTCAGTCCATTTATGCAGCCCCAAATTACAACAACAGTCATCCCAAAGGACTTAACAAGACAAAGAATTCCGATCCCAATTATACAAAAAATGTGATCAGTTCATTTTTACTTCAAAGCAGTCCAATTATTCCAATACAATCCAGTCAACACAATTCAGTTGTATGCTCACATGGAATGAAAGCACAGTCTAATTTTACAATTACAGCACAATCATAGTTATCTGACTATTAAATCCCTAAAGGTAACATTTTCTAAACCAATAGATCGGATAACTGTTTATTTCAGTTAAAGAAAATAGAAACATAATAAAATCCTAACAACCTATAATTTCCCTTTGGAATAATTAAAGTACTTTTGAAGCAAATTGAACCTCACCATATATTAGAAATTATGCAACATCAGGAATGCTTCCCACTAAGACCCCCTAAGCAGAAGGTCTCAGTTAGAAACAATGCATATAAAGAAGTAAAACCCTGTGTCTGTGCCCACTAATTTCCTCTGTCTCATACTGACTTAATTTTTTTTTCTAGACTCTAAGCCAAAATGACACACAGACTAGAGGGAAGACCACAAGCCACAAAATCTTAATGGTCGCAGCAGTTTCATGCAGCAGACATTCAAGCAACAGCAGCATTAACCTTAAAACAGCCTGTCTCAACTCACTCCTCAAGTGGTCATGTTGTACTTATGAAGGCTTCAGGCTGAATTATGGGTTAAAACTTCAGTCCGAATTGGTCTTTAGGTTACATGTTCTACTTTTCTGCGTACAGGAAAACCATTTTAACAGTAAGTAATGGTAAAAACACTACAGTTTGTTCATTCATAAAGATAAATCATTAGCTGACATTTCCAATAGCCTTTTTCAGGACAACAAAAACACTGTTGAATCATAAGTATTAAAACCACAAACATAAATCTAAAGGCGCTGCTGTGCAGATGTTTTTTTTGTTTTTTGGGTGAGAATAGGAATCTCAAAACGACTCCACAAATTTCCTCAAGGCATAAAAAAACGAGGCAGAACCCCATAACAATGGTTTTAAGTTACACACACTTTAATAAAGAAGACATATGTGTACCCTTTGGTGTGCTTTAAAGGGTTGAGCCTATTCCTCCAGCACATTTCTTAGAATAAATCCTTTCCCTAATACTGTTGAGTGAATTTTTGTGGCTGCCCGTTTGTTTTACTGAATTCATGCTCAGTTGAGTTACGACAAAGTACCGCAGCTGCAGGGAGCAGTTGAGCATTCTTCTGTTATTCCTCTCAACACGCATTCAGTTAGTGCAATACAAATCGGCGCTTCGGAAATGGTTCTACAAATCAACATTTTCCCAGAGGAGAACATGGCTTTGATGTGGTGCTTTTCAGACCACTGTGCTATAATTTGCACTGCCATCCTCAGATGTTCTCTGGGGCGTCTCAACAGCTGATTCACACTGTGCTCTGTTTGACTTTTATGTGACTCCTGCCCGACGGGGCGCAGGGATCACTTAGGTTGGTTGCCATGGATGTTAGACAAACCTGCGCGGTATGAAGGCAAGATCTCCCCTGAAGGCCTTCTCGACAGGCTGCATATTTGTGCATTGTGTGAACAAAGTGTAGAAACCTCCCAAAACTGAGAGAAAGCATTCAACCCAGATAGATTTACTGACAGACCGGTAACAGAGTGAAGAATACAATGTGCTAAAGATTGCAGCGATATGTGCTGACAGTATACAATTAACTTTGGGTTTGTTACCTGCTTTACCTATTTCCTCTTGCTCAGTGATCTTTCACCATAACAAATCTGCAAACTAGGCTAATTTAAAATGAAACACCAAAGAAAAACATGCATTTAAAGGTGCCATTTATTTTCATTAAACTCCTGAGAGAAAAATTGCACTAATAATGTATGGGTTTATTTTACAGCTCACGAGTTTAGCCTCGTTGTCCGACTACATTCCACAAATGTCTTCATCCGCCGTTACCCTCCCCTTCAGTGCATCATATAATATAGACATAATTGAAGGCTGTGCAGAAGACAAATGACCACATTAGCTGGCCTCTTTTTATCTCCTCCTTCTTCCTGTCTTCAGTGTTATACACTGTTTGTTTGTTGATGTGTTGACTGCCAATCATTACTAAATCTACGGGACCTTTATTTCTCAGTAAAGAGATAAATCTTTCATATTTTCTTCCTGGTCACCAGAAAACATTCGTTAACGTTACTGGGATTGGTTTTTTGTGTTTTTTGTCAAAACGATTTCTGTAGAAATCACCCCAAAAAGGATTCAGCATCATTTTGTCAGCAGATTTGAACAATTGATCAAACGGTTTACTTGTGAGTCTTTGCTCTAAATATGCAAGGTTACTTTTTTCTTGCTGGTAAAATCTAAGAATTTGCTTGAGAACAATGTCCCTTCATGTTTCCCATACAAATCGTGCCACAGAATGTTTTTTCTCCGTGCTTAAAACTGTGATTTACAACAATGCAGCTTGGGTGGCTTGTGTGATTTATTATAGTTTCTAACGTGAAACACAGCAAATGATAAAAGTCTAAAATAACATTTATACAAATAACAATAATAGAAATGAGCCTCAGTGTCCAAATATCTTAGTGAGAAAAGAATATAATCTTTCATCCATGTAAAAAGATCAAATGAAAGTCTTCTTTCAGTACATAAGTACAGCAGTTTTTATTCATTTTTTTGTTAACTATGTAATATATTTACATAATTGAGTCTGACTGAGGATAAGGCATGTTTGGATTGGAGCTGAAAGAACGACTCATTTTAAAGCAATACAGAAACCACTCCCTTTGTAATGGTGCAATGCTTTTAGTGTGCTTGAAACAAGCAAACAACTTTGTGAAAGGAAGTTTATATCATGGGTTTTACTAACCACTCTACATTTAGTTGAATTCCTAAAAAGAAGAAGAAACACAGAAACCTTTTAAAATATCAAAGATTTGAGGAGTGCCTTTTGACAACTGACCAGTGCTTGGTTAAGACCCGGAAGGATTAGGTGGGTATATCCTTTTCCTTCAATTTCGCAATTACGGATTAGCATATAAATAATTTTGCAAGGCATCGTTAAGAGTTTCAAATATGAAGCGTAGGTTTTCCCAGTTTGAGCCCCAACGTTTTTTTCAGCTTACAGCCTTGTGACCATCAGCACCCACAGGTTTTAAAGAAATTAAAAGATTATTTTAGCTTTCAGTCTTTTACTAAGTCTAACGTGACATGACAACCCCAAAAACCTGCAAAAAATGACCTTAGCCTGAACTGTTGGTTAAATCTAGAGAATTTTGAATTTGCTAGGCCTGTATAGAGAAAACAATTGTACATGACTTTACTCACAGTAGTTTCTGATATAAAAATCAAGCAATCTGATTACATGCAGAGGGCTTTGATTTTTTTAAATCATTGTCACAATGTTGTGAGATAATGGAGTAAAAAGAACAACGAAAGAATAATCAACGGGAAGTTTTCATCTTTCACTGACTTCTTGTTTTGATGGAGGGATATAAGATTGCCAAAATGATGATTGAGACAAATAACAGTTAAGGACTTAATCTATGTATATCCAGAGCCAACAGAGCACAACTCTGATCCTCACATTAAAAATTAAAAATAATCTGAAGGTATGCAGCCACTTTTCTCTTACAGGCTGGATGTTAGAAACAAGCACCAGTGTGTGTTGACTGATGGGAGTTGATTTTGACGGGGAGCTCTGTTTGGTTTGGCAAGAGCGTACACTGGCGACCACTCTGCAGACGAAACCATGTGAGTATAGCATGTACTTTCAAAATGTTACCAGCTCCACTCCTGCAACCTTTTTTGATTTTGTTTTCTCAAGACTGGCGCAAGCTCAACAAGACCTTCAGAAAATAATCCCAGCAGTCAAAATAATTGTTTGGTTGTGTTCTTTTCTCTTTTTTTTAAGAAGTCTATTTAGGGGCTGGGAGCATCATCAAGGTCAACAAGCACTTCTAAACAGAAGCAGTACTGAGTATGAAAATGTAAAGTTTTTCGTAGTAACTAGCTTAGGAAATGAGTACATAAGACTGGCCGAAAGGCATAGTGCTTTACTGCATCAGCTGTGCTTTACCTCATCAACTTTGAAATGACACTACAGTTAAAAAAAAAAGATATTTCAAGTTCAAAGCCTGAAAAAGCAGATGACACATTTACCAACAAAAACAGGGTATTGCCCCTTCAAACCTCAGCTAAAACACTGTAATCATGCGGGGCTTTCCTATAAATCAGTGGCATTTCAGGGGAGGATAACAGCCTGTCTTTAAACTGAAAGGCAGCATTAAAGAGAACAACCTTAATGACACGTCTGAGGCTGCACGTTCAAGTCATATGCTGCAGATCTCTCTTGCCCACCGGTTTCAGCCCTCATATAAAGGCCATCAGCCAGAGTGAGAGGGGGGAAAAAAACCTACACTGGATGGATACAAGAAGCACACACATAGAGAGACAAGTCTGTGCTTGTAAGTCAAATCTTGAATGAAATGATGGAGAGGAATGGGAACCAACGCAAACATCCACATGTGTGACAGGTTTTACTCCCCTCCAGTTCTCTAAAAAGGATGGTTTTAATTCATTGTCGGATCAAATGTGTTGGTGAAAGCTTGCAAAAGAAAAGACACAAATAGCAGGAGCTCCATTAACCATCTCTGACAGGTATTTACCCCCATCCTTTTAGCAGCAAAAACCAACAATCTGATCTGCAGATATGTTGGAAGAGGTATAGATCTCTGAGTAGGATCGCTCTGTTTTATCTGATATGGAATCGCAAACACACACACTCGACTCATCTGTATCTTAAGAACAGCCACACAAATATCTACACATAAACAGTACATGAGCAGGGTAAACATTTTGCACTCAGCTCGTGTTCATGAAGCTACAGCTAGAGCTGCGACGTCTAAACGCACACAAACATTTACCTTGAAAAGCGGCCACGTGGCTCGAAAGGAGCAGCTTGAGTCTAGAGCTGTAGGTCTGCAGCAGGTTTTGGACATCTCGTCGGGCCGCCACCTGGTACTTCTCCTCCATCTTTTTGGTGCAGCACGTCGTGCTTTTGGACGTGCACACCTGAAGTTCGGAACCTTAAAGCAGCCGACATTAAGTGTTAAAATATCTTTAAATATCAGAAAAATACATTGATAAAATAAAATAGAAGTATTTCTACTGTTAGTGTCCTCAACAATTTCAAACAACATTTAACATTTGTTGTTCCGTTAACATTGATAAAAAAATGTAAAGAAAACTAGGGATGCCCCGATACAAATACTGGTATCAGTTATCGGACCCAATACTGTTCTAATGTAATCGTATTGGTATCGGTTAAAGTTAACAGATATTTAAAATTTGGAAACTCTGCAATAATTTCACAGAATTTTTTTTTAATTGAAATTATTGTTTTGTGGTCATTTTTAAAAATATTTTATTTTGTGTCTGATTCACCATAATTTGTTGTAACAAGCAGAGAAGAAAATAAGACCTGTTTTCCAATTCACTGCATGTTTTGTGTGGTTTAAATAGGGCTGGGCAATATGGCCACATTTTTATATCCCGATCACGATATACTTCATGATATAGCAATTTTTCTGTTAATTTATTCATGAATAGTTTATAAAAATGCACAACTTTAAAATGCAGTTTTAAATGATAGATGACAATAACACAGCCCAGACTAATCGTGTAGTTATCTCCTTGCATCTGCGGGAGATGTAGATATCAGTGATCTTTTAGGAGAGCGGCTCAGCTCTTCACTCTGCCTTTGAATCAAACACATTATTTGAAAAGCATCCAAATTTTGCCGCAATGCCTGCTGTCATTCAATTTCTTAACTTTACAGCACATTTTGGCAGTAGCGTTTTCTCTCTCCTCATGCCCCCTCTTGTTTTTATTTGTCTCACTATCTGCGTGTCTCCTATTCAAAAGAGCGGTGTTATGGGGATATGTTCTCCCCCCTCAAGATATGTTCCGACTCCACCCAAATACAAGGCGGCTGTTGCTCATAAATGTTGAACAGATTGATCACATTAGGTTTAGGCAATGGCTAGGATTAGGAAAATAGCCAAGTGATAGTTATCAATGTCATTGGGATATAAGAAGACCGACGCAGGTCAGACAACAGTTGTTTGTTAAGTTTACCAGCTCCCAGTCCGACCAACGGACTCCAACATTGCACATTTATTTTATCAGCTACTCAACAACCACAACAACAACTACGGAGAGAGTCAATGCAAAAGCAGCGTCGAGTCGTGGCGTAAGCTCTGATAAACTCCAGAAACAGACGCTGTAACACACCACTGATGTGTTGCTAACAAACAAAACGGATTTTAGAGCCAGTGTCGTTCTGTCTAAGAGATGCCTTCTTTCTGTTCAAGCTGCACGTCGGGAGGGTAGGCGAGACATGCAGGGAGACCAACTTTGGGTTTTCTCATTATCTTGTTTAGATCCCTGGTCTGAAAAGTGTTGGTTACCGTCTTCCCCACTGTTTTTTTTATGTACTGCAGGATGCACAGGAATGCCATGAGGTGCATCTTGACGTAATTTACCGCCGTAAAACCCTGCCGTGGCTTAAACGATAGAGATTCATATAAAACGACATTTTCTATCATCCTGATGATATATTTTGTAATATCGCCCAGCCCTAGGTAGAAGTATCAGCATTGGTACTTGATATCTGCAAGTACTCAGATCCAAGTATGACTATCTTATCGGTTTGAAAGAACTTATATCGTTGCATCCCTAAACTAAACTTTTTCCTTCAACAACAAAACATTATTTTGTGCATAACACTGCTCTCAGAACAAATACATTTCTTCTTTAGGCGCCTTTCTCTGTCCTCACAAATCTAAAGCTTACACGTGAAAGGTATAAACTGGGGATAACCATGTTGCCTTTACGTTAATCCACATTAACTTCCCATTAACACAAACAAATCTGGTGGATTTGCCCCCCTTGCATAAAAAGGGTGCGCCTTGTTACAAAAAAATCACACTCTAACCTTTGTCAGGCTAAAAGTACAGTAACATTTGCACAAACTGGATAACACATAAAATTGCAATAAAAGTAAGGTTAAGTATGGATGTCGGTCTTAAAAAAGCTCTCCTTACTTTTTACAGTACCCTGTAAAAGTACAAATACCACCTCAGTGTTTTGTGATGTTGCAATCACAAACCTTAATGTATAATTGTGTGAAGTGGAAAAAAAATGAGACATTTTTGCATATGTATTCAACCCCCTTTCTGCTGATCTAGATAATAAAAGCCAGCACTTTCTGTCGTCACTCTTATCAAGCATAGTCCATCTGTTCATTACCAAATCTTGGCAAGATATACAGCTATTTTGCAAAGACTTCTGAAGGTTATCAGACAACAAATACTATCTTAAAGACTAAGCAACACACCAGCCAGGTAAAGGATAAGGCTACTGAGTTTATTGCTTGGTTAACTAATGACATAATATCTCAAGCTTTGAACATCTCAGAAAACATCAACTAAAAATTGAAAGAGTAATGCACAATATCTAAGCTATCAAGACATGGTCAGAAATCAGAGAAGCAGCCATGGGTGCGATTTTAACTTTGGGGGAGCTGCAGAGAACCACAGCTCAGAAGAGACAGGAATACTTTCACCCACTCTATAAATATCTCCTTTATGGTAGAAAGCTACGAGCAGTAAGCAATGTAAAGGACATAGGGTTTTCCCTACAAGGGAAAGAGAACGTAGGGTGGAACATTAACAGTGCACTTCATCCTGAACATACTATGCCAACCAAAAAGCATGGTGATGGTGAAGTCATGGTGTAGGGATGCTTTAGACTGGAGAAAACCATCAAGTTGAATCCAGGGAAGAAAATCTGTTCAGTTGGCATCACGCTGTGCGATTTAGGCCATCCTAGACCTTTTCTTTCGCAGAGAAAGCAATTGTGATTTTAAAAAACCGGTGTGTATGCTTGTGATTCGCAGCTCTGTGGCCATGCAGTGTGAATTGCTCTTCGACAGGTTAGAGCTCATAGGACCAAAAACCGATCTCGGCAGGCTTCAGGCAGTGAAGACTGACCAATGAAAATGCATTCTGGTAGTAAGAGCGAGACGTCGTACAGTTTGACCCACTGAAATCTTGGGCTGTTCATTATCACACACCTCTAGAGGTCTGTGGAGCTTCCACAGTGTGAACTGGCCTTCATAGGCTGAAAAATAACCACAAAAGACTGGGATGAAGGCTCACCTCCCAGCAGAACAACAAAAGAATGGTTTAGAAAAAGGAAAATAAATGTTCACTTCTCATTCAATCAGACTGGGCTTGAGCATTTTACCAAAGAAGAATTACCTACATATTAAATTGCCTGTAGAGGAAAACTGAAATTACAGCTCAATGACAGATGATTCTAGAAAACATTAACTCAAAGGTTTAAATACAAAGGTATGTCTCAGTTTCACATTTTAAATAAAACAGTTTTAATTCCTTGTCGCAATTGTATTATGTCTTACTGCACCTCATCGGACCCGTTGAGCATGACTGTACATATAAATTAAATGTTCTCTGCATCCTTTTTTAAATTTCCTCAAAAATCGATATGGTTATACTTTATATCTGGACCCTGGAGAAGAGGGTCCAATGGATAGCTAAACCTCAGATTCAGGAGAACAATGTGTTTTTCATTCTAGACGTAAAACACTGGACCAGCTCTACACTCTCAGCAGGATCCTGGAGGATACATGAGAGTACGCTCGACCGAGTCTGCATGTGTTTTGTGGACCAAGGCCAATTTTCCCTTTGTCAACGATTCTGATTATAACTTTTATGAAGTCTTTATTTCCCAGTCTGAACAAGCCCAACCCTCATCTATGGTCATGAATGAGATCACGGATAAAAGTGGCTAAAATGAGTTTCCTCTGCATGGTGTTTGGGCTCTCCCTTAGAGAAAGGGTGAGAAGCTGGGTCATCTGGGAGGGGCTCAGAGTAGAGCCGCCATTCCTCCATATCAAGAGGACCCAGTTGAGGTGGCTCGGGCATCTGGTCAGGACTACTCCTGGATGTCTCCCTGGTGAGGTATTCCGGGCACGTCCCACTGAGAGAAGACCCAAAGGAAGACCCAAGACAAGCTAGAGGGACTGTCTCTCGGCTGGGCTGGGAATCCCTTGTGATTCTTCCCGAGGAGCTGGCCCAAGTGGCTGGTGAGAGGGAAGTCTGAGTCTCTCTGGTTAAGCTGCTGCCCCAGCGACCCGACCCCAGATAGGCGTGGGAGGACGGATGGATGAATGGATGGGTAGATACTAGGGATATCCCAATGAGAATTTTAGGCATTCGGTCCTGATCCAATCTTTTAACCTCAAATCCAATCCGATTTCGAGTCCTGATCCGATATTTTGGATTTGGTGTTGAAATTTAAAAAGCTGAGATATATTTTTAGCAATTAACTTAGCTTAACTTTTTATTAAACTAATTTCATTAGTAAGCATTACCTTTTTTGTAAATCCCATGAAATCAAAATCTAGAAGTAAAGATCAGCTTCAGTTAAATATTTCAGACAAAAGAAAAAAGCAAAACACTGATATTTGGTATATTATATTAAAGAAAAGAATATATGCTTTATATGAAGAATATATGAATATATGCTGGTATGCACATGTGTTCCTTTCCACTGTCATTGGATCGCAATCACTCTATGATTTAGCTTTTTTTTCTATGCCTTTATTATATAGTTTAATCTATGGTTAAGCATATCTGTTGAAGTTTATCCATATTAGAAATGTATTTAATCTGCTATGCTGATATGTGGTAATTAAGAGTCCTTGTTTTACGCCACTACGGATGTTGGAATTATTGCACAATCACCGTCAAAGGTAAATAATAGGTACCTCAGTAAAAACTAGCCCATTTCCGGCCAATGAAACATTTGAAAATATCGGCCTAATTCGATCCCCAATGTGTCTACTGGGAGCATGTGCAAAGTCACGTTCTTTATTTGCGCACCCACTTTTATAGATTAAGTGGATTCTGATTCTTTGCTCTGTGCTTGGCCTTGAACATAATATACCTGGAAAATGAATTTAGGTCAGAAAAAAAGTTTTTTTTCTTTCTTTACAAAAGCTTAAAGACCTTCACCATAACTTTTACATAATAAAAACACGTGTTTTCTTAATTTTTTTGTGACACGGCACCATTTTTGATGTTCGTTTTCGGAGCTGTCACAACACGGGAAGGTCCTCCTGCCGCTTACCGCACCTTGGAACATTTCACCCGCAGACCGCTTCGCTGGATGTACTGACCGAGTTATGCTTTACGGCAATATGCTACGCGCTACCTATTGAAAGAAACAACCCTGCGATTTTGAGACTTGAGCCATGGCCGATCCACCAAATAAACCAAAGAAGATGCTATCAGAAGAAGTGAGGAAAAGGAGCTAGGCTGCAAGAGCTGAAAGCTGCAGGTGCTTCACAGCTTTAGAAGGCCGGTTCTGTGTCTGTTGTGAATCAGGGGTGAGGAACATTGCAGCATGGTGAGCGGCTGAGCTGTACGCTTTAGCTCATGACCAGGCCGTTCCCCTGTTACGTTGTCCTTGATAACAGCACACCTCCCGTGGTTCCTGCTGCCTGCTCACTCAGAGCAGAAGGCTGGAAGAAGACGCAGGTGAGAGAAAACTTCCTTCCCTTCACTGCTTTGAAAGATCTTTTCTGCCAAACTGTTGATCAGTTTAGGTCAAAGTAGGATTAGCCTCTAAAACCAAGTGTTCAAACTTTTCAGTTTTGTGTGGTCAGCCGCTGTGAGAGAGACA
This sequence comes from Apricaphanius iberus, assembly GCA_028564705.1. Lineage (NCBI taxonomy): Eukaryota > Metazoa > Chordata > Actinopteri > Cyprinodontiformes > Aphaniidae > Apricaphanius > Apricaphanius iberus. Next base: position 513,482 of record JAPXFQ010002407.1, read on the forward strand.
ACATGAACGGATGGTGAACTAGCCGTGTTGTTACTGGATTGGTAAGTAATAAACGCTTACTCTGGGGGTTATTTAATCCTGATGATTTGATACAGTGCCAGGGAAACTGTTTGATGGTTTACCAGCTGATATCAGGGCTTTCCACAAGCGCCGGCTATAGCCGACTACTCAATGAAGTCCAGCCGGCTACTAATTTATGACCAGGATGTGATTCCGCGCAATGCTGTGCACGACGTTAGCACGCCCATCGTATTTTCCCTTTCATACTTCAGCATGAGTCCCGCTGTGACACGGCTCTATTCTCGCCAGAATGCTATGTGAACTGGGTTAGCTTTCAAACTCCGCTGCTCCGCCCGGTCCTTTAATATACTTTTGCCCTGTCGCACTGAACTAATATCCTTCCGCCCGCTTAAGTTGTACCCGGTGTTCTCATGAGGCTCTTGACTCAGGTCTAGCTAAATGGACGATGCGGAAAGGCTAAGTCCACGGCGGCGTTGTTGTTAAACCAGGCTGTCGGAGCCGTCATAGACGAGAAGCAGAGCGTCATTTTGGTAATTCAGTCCTCCCTTCAAGCGTTCAATTAGTGAAAAGAAACAGATTCGTAAGAGTGTGTTTTCTTTTGTTTATAAGGCAGAATTATTTGCTGTTTATTTGTGTAGCCACCACTGCACTGTGAACGTGTCATGAACTGAAATGAAGAGATTTACAACCACAGAAAGCCCGTTGATGCCATACTATGCCAGCTTGAATTGCCTGTTTTTTATTTTTAGCTGTGCAAATCAGTTTTTATTGCTACTTTATATGTTGTATAATTATGATAATAATTTAGGGATAATAGTAGTAGTAAAGTAATATTATATTTGAGAAAATGTCTGAGAAAATAATATAGCCCGCTTATTATTCAATTCGATTCAATTCAAAGATACTTTATTGATCCGGTCACTGAAGTGCTCGCAGCCGCCAGAGCAGCGCTCCCAGTGACATAATAGTAGTAGTTGTAATAATAATAATAAAAAGTATTAGTAATCTTCTGTTCATGGTTTCTTCCTGCCCAGAGGTTTGAGAAAGATGCCACCAAAAAGAAAATCCAATCAGCAGACTATGGAAGGCTTCTTAAAGAAGAAAAGTGGTCAGTTTAAGTGCTTCAGAGTAATATTAAGATTCTGTATTCATCCTAAAAGGGACATTAATTGTTCAAATCAAAACATTTTCAGATTTTTTTTATTTTAATGGTGGCATTTTAATGTACACCTACAAGTGTTATATTGTTGCTGCTACAATATTTTGAGTTGGGCATGGACTCTGATGCTGAATGGGAAGATAGTGACAGTGAAGTTGATTAAAGAGCAGAATGGAGATATCAAACCATTACATTTATAATTTATGTTGGAAACTTTTTTTACTTAAGAGTATTTTATTATATCTGTATAAATATTCTGTTGTTTACGACAAAGTTAATAAATGCAGATCAACATCGTGCTGTTACTTACGTTTACATTATATGGTCTTGCAGACAGAAGTAACTTGCTACGGTTTGACCTAAACTGAAGAATGTTTGTTTCTTTTGAGCATCAGATATACATTCATTCTTCTTAAACTGCAGACATTGCTGTGGGCTGTTAGTCACAGACCAAACTCAGTCATACATCAGTGCCAAGATCATCCTCATCCATCACCAAAACACCTACTGCCTACTATCTGTTGTATTCCGGAACGTCAATCTGAACCCATCAAGAAAGTGATCCATATGTTTTGGATTACTCGTATTTAGATGTGATGAGGTGATAAGAGAACGGTCAGCAGGTATGAGGTATTTTTACAACAGTAGCAAGACCTTATCTCTTAAAACCACGTAACACTGCCACTGCAAACAATTTATCTCAGAGAAAAACACATTTCAGTTTCAGTTATGACAACCCAGCCACGGAGGCTCATTTAAGGAAAGGAGATGTGGCACTATAAGGGATTATTAAGAGGTTTAGGAGGTTCTTGAGGGTTTTCTGTCGGGTAGACAGAGTTTATAGGCTACATTTTGTGGAAGGGTGGAAGTCAACACCATTAAGTTTTACTTTTCCAAAAATGAGGACAGAGTGCAGCAGGAGCAGCAAGCAATCTAGTCAATGACAGTCCACATGAAACACCCACACCCATAATTCCTTCTAAATCTTACACATAATTACCATGGGTGGCATTCAGAAATCCAAGCGAGGCCGAGTTTACCTAACTCTAAACAAAATAATTCCTATTTATCCCTTAAAGCCACTTATCTGTAGTAAACACCCAAATGGGGGAGGGAGTTTCTGAACGTTTCAATCAACAAGTAACCTCAGCCGCTTTAGTTTCTCGAGTCACAGGGTTAAAACAGCATGACTTACACCAGCAGATACACTGGTAACTCCATGGGTAAAACATAGGCTGCTGCTTAAACCCTATATCAATGTTCTTTAAAGTTACAGTAAGAAAAAATGATTCAGTGCTATGACCGAGTAAAAAAAATTTCACTGTTTTACCAAGATCTGCATGTAGGCTAAGTGTAACTTTGTAATTAACTCAGCATCCAGACTGTCACATTACACCTTTGTTCTGACCTGTTCAAAGGAACTGGTTGTTTGAAACGTGCATGTTCCATATCAGCACTGCAGACAAATTATCTTCTCAGGGAGATTCATTTCATACTTATTCATCTGCTCCCGATTCTGCAATCATGACCTTTACAGTTATATTCTCATCTGGATGTGGATATTTTTTTACATATTGAATACATTGGTATATGCTCTCTGATAAGGGTCGTCATAAGCAGTTATTCATCTTCATTAAGCACAGATTAGGCTACTGTAATAAAATGTTTTAATGGTGTAAGGTTGTATCCCAGCTTTGTTTTTTTCCATTTGCAAAATAATCAAAAACAAACTCTTAATAGCATCGATGTGTCTAATATGCATAGGATATTCGTTGTACCCACTGATTTGAGTTAATGAAATAAATTTACGTTTGAATGATATGGCTGAATGTGGCTCTGCAACCTCAGGTAAAATTGCGCGGAGCTCATGGAAAGACTGGCAGCTATTGAATCATTTCCACTCAGGCTGCATATTGCGGTTCAATTTTTTTATAATAAAAGCTTTTGATGCACAAGTAAATTTTTAACGTAGGCTAAATAAATGCCATTAGTTTGTTATTGACTATTAAAGGTTAAACTTTTTCTGTAGCCAGTTTTAACATTTTAATTGAAACAGCTCTCCAATAATGGTGTCCACACATAGCCCAAATATATCAAATCCAGTAACTAGAAGTTTGGAGAACAGATTAAGAATCTCTTGAGATCCAAATGCACCGCTTACCTGATCTGGGACTTGAAGGCAAAACATGATTTGGTCCGATTTGCCGGAGTTTAAAAACTTCATGCACCCCATTGCATTTGTCCAGCTGTCCGAGTCCCGAACCGCACAAGCACAGCAGAAAAACGCAGCACGTCAGTTGAGCACACATTTTGTTGAATTCCTGCTTCATCAAGAGAACGTGGATCTTGTTGGAAGTCAGGGTCCTCTCTTCACAAACATGCAGGCAGGTATCGGGCAGCTCCACATTTCAGGTTTCAGGAACCGGATGAGACCGTGCTGGAAATGTTTCGTTTCTTCGCGACTGAATTAAATCCAGAAAACTACTCGCAAGTTTTCAACGGCGTGAAATCTGCCCGAGTTGGCTGGACTGACAGCAGAGGCGGTACCAGCAGGTTACCTGCACACTGGCGGGTAGATGATGGGGTCAGGCGGCGCCATCTAGTGGACACCCAATTTCAAACGAATAGATTGCCTTTTGCATTTCACGATAAAAACTTTATATTAGTGGATTCGGTTAAACCATAAATACGGAGTTAACGCCAAGATTTAAACACGTGACATGCGACCATGTAACTGATTGGCAACTCAAATTCAATCTACAACTTAAAACAGTGATCAGCATAAAGCTACAATATACTTAATAAAGTGAAGTAGCCTTTACATTAGTAATTTTCCCATCCATTATCCATGTTCCTTATCCTTGAAGGGTCGCAGGGTGGCTGGTGTTCATCTCCAGCAGTCATTGAGAGACTTTAAGAACATATTAACAAATTGATTTAAAAAAAAAATAATCAGAACAGTCACTTTGTTTTAAAGCTTTATTTTGAATCTTTGATCAACAATCAAAGTTCAAAAAATAAAAATAAAAAAAGCAGAGTGGAAACATGCATTCAAGACCATACAGCTCACATATCATTTAGCAGTTTGGCTAAATTCGGTCAGGTCAGCTCATCTCCCAGCTCCTTTACAGGCCGGGACAAGTGCAATACCTACAGGATTACAGCATTGCCACCGATCCCCACCTGAATAGGACCGGACATCTCAACATACTCATGTAGAGAAGAAAGCGGTTTCACTCAGGAGGACACAGCTCGTCAACATAATCAGTTTTGCATGGATTTGCACAGCACACACCTTTTAAAGCTGAATGCAAACCAGCAAAACTGACCAAGCAGCGATCAACAGATCTGCCGTCGACTGCACAGCCCAGGCTGCGAGAATGTACAGTTGGAAATACTTCAAGTGCTTATATTGCAGTAGATATGGGAACAAACACTACCTGCACTATAAGCACTTTAGTACTGCAGAAACTGTGGTCATTGGACGAGAACCAGCAAGCAATCCTTCTGCTTCTAATCAACTGTTTGAGCCGTACCGTCCAATGATTTACTTTATGTTGCCCCCCCCAAAACAATCAAGAACCTATCAATCAAAATCAGGTGTAGAGCAAGCAGGCCACCATCAGTTTTGCATAGATTTGCACAACTCATCTATTCTTGTAGTGCAACTATGCAAAACTAGCAGTGAACTGCAAGATATTTGTGACCAATTAGTAATTAGTACTGACTTGGTGGTGCATATTACAGCCCCTTATGCCAGAAGGAGCACTTAGGGCAGTAGGTGCTAGTCTATTTCACTATCTGCACTAGATGCACCTTAGCACAAAGACAGTACTTGAAGTGACATTGCAAAACAAAGTTTACAAGCAAGTGTCTGTGTATTGCTGTAAGTGCCTCCACTGCAGTAGGTATTACATATCACTACCTGCACTGTAAGCACTTTGACAATGCACAGACGGCATCAGTGCTTCCCAGTAAAACCGAAAAGTCCTGTCTGTCCACAGCATGGGGTTCGGCACCTCGTGGTGGATCTGAAACGGGAAAAGTGAAACAAAGAACACAATTAGGACAACTTGGACTTCGAGGCGGCGCAACACAAGAGCCAGAAGCGCAAGTCTTAACGAGAACAGCGAGGCCTTAACGCCATCATGAAGAGCATCGGATGTGTGTTATGACTGTTGTAGTTTAAGAGAAACACGCGGTCGCTGAAAAAAAAAACATGAATTAGCATCACGGCTGATGCGCATGCGCAGAGGGAGCCAAGCCGTTTACCCCTCCCCCACATCTTCTAACATGGCGCCTCGAAGTGCGCCAACGGTAGCACTTCAAACGACTTTAAATCGGGCGAACCAATACATCTTTAGGGCTAAAAGCAGGGGATTTAACTCACCGCATCGTAATGCTCATGTACAGCCGAAAACGTGGCTTATGTTTTGTCGTACGAAATGAGGGAATTTTGAAAAAAACAAAACAAGGCTTTGGTTTGTGTTGGAGCAGCATCCGCAGGTAGCTTAGCTGCTATGAAATACTGCTTGCTTGATTAAAAAGGAAATAAACTTCTAGTTACCATTAAATCTACACATTGAAGTGTTGGATGCTGCGTGGTGCTGCAGATACACAGCTAATGAAACACGGCTAATATTTAGTTATACACAAATTAGCTGCTACTCAACTAGCAAACATTTAAAAAATAAACCAAAACCGACGTGTGCCCCATTTCCCATTAGCTTCGTCGTCCTTACTCTACATTTAGTATAATCTCCTTTTGAAGTAAATTGTTTATAGTTAGCAGGAACTTCGCTAGTATACCAATGCGCACAGGCTAGGCTAGCTAAGCTAAAACGCGCGGCCTAGAGCTGCCCCATGTGCTGCTGCTTTGTTCTGGGGGGCACTTTAACTCACACACCACTGCACTCGAAACTCAGCCGCAATTTGGGTAAATTTCTACAAACTTCACACGCGCGTCGCAGTCGTATCTTTTAAGGGAATTATGTGCTAATAGACAACCCGGATATTTTTGTTTTACACCCCGCTCGCAGCAGAAAGAGCTCCACGCCGCTTTTTCAAATCTCCCTCATTCCCTCAATGGTGGAGCTGAGGGGGCTGCCATGCGCCTCACGTTACTCTGTTTTCATCACAAACACGCCCGTTAGCCTGTGAGTTTATACTTGTGGAACATCACAAGCACGGAAAAACAAGTAAAGAGACCGCAATGCACCACGCTGGAGATTAATTTCAGTAAAACATGCCCTCAAACCCGACTTCCTTACCAATAAACATGCGCTCTACTCACCAGCCGAAATCCACCATCTTCGCTCACTTGCTCGGGTTGCCGTGCTGGTCTCAAGCCGACAAAAGCGGCGGATAAACCCGCCGCTATCCCAAAAACTTTTCAAACAGCGGACGAAAACGAGTTATAAAGTGCGGTCGGGACCGACTTAAACACAATTCGGAGAGTGGAGAGGCTTCTTTTAAATGATTGTGGGGTTAAGAAAGTGGCGCGAAGGCGACTAGTTGGTAACCATGTGGGTGAATGAAGGGCGGCTCCCACTGAACGTAAATATCTAGCTACAACCCCCAACTCCCCCTATTAGCATACATAAACTACGGCACTTCCGACTATCCAACAGGCTCCTCTCTAAAGGAGGTAGAGAGGAACACAGAAAACAATCCTCTTCGTTGAAAGCTTTTAATTAACACAACAAAATAAGAAAGTAAACTAATTGCGCATTTAGATAGCCGTTTAAGATCTACTCGGGAAAGAAAATACAATCTCATCTTTAGGATTTAATTGATGTAAAGCAAATATCACAGATTTCCGAAACTAATTAGAGCATATTTAATTATTCAGCTGGCCTGCGTGTAACTTGGAATTCAAAACAATTAATTAACCTGTTGCTGCTTCAGAACTATTTATAATTAGTCTACTCAACATTGTGTTGGTGTTGCACAAATTGGACTATGGTATAAAAATTAGTTCAATACTTTTAGCCTAGAAGAGAGACAGAGAGACAACAATATATGTTTAGGTTATTTTACTTTTGTTTTTTTTGTAAAAGTTTTTTTTTTTTTAAGACAGTATTTTTTTTTTTTCATTGTTATGTATTTTTTTTCTCTTTTTGTTACAGGGGGGAAAATGAAACACCTAGGGTGGGTTACAGGCTAAACCAGTATTGATTTCAAAACTATAAAAATGCTGTTTTATTTTAATAAAGAATTTGGACCCCAAGCACTCAGATGTCACAAAATCCAATTTTTTTATTTTTATTTTTATTTTATATGTTCCCTATACTTAAATGTTTATGCCTGTATGTTTCTGTATGTGCTTAAAATACTTGTTCTGTCAGTTTTGCCAACTTTCAGGTTCAGCACCATTAATCAAAAGTACAAAACAACTGACCTGAAATTAACCCTGATTATAGTCCTGATATTTTTTCTGAGTTTATGATAATGATAATTTGTTTATAACAAATTATGCAAATTCAAGTTAAGAATTTTTTCTGTTTTGGATTTTAAGTATATAGCCTATATTTTTGTAATTTCCTTTTCTGAAACTTTCAGTTATTTTTACACACATAAACTACCAAAGCCTCAGTTTTAACAGTTGAAAATTCAATATATTTTTTAAAAATAAATTAGACTTGTAAAAATTGACAAACTCATAGAAATTCTGAGAATTCTTACTTTTCTATATAATTAAAATATTTTAGCTGGATGTATTACTAGCTAAGCCATCAGCCCACATCAAAAGCAAATACGCAATAAATCCTGCACTGATGCTTACACAGTCACTTTTTTGTATTTATATCAACAAATTAATTATATGGAAAGGAAAGGTACTTGATAAATTAAATTATGTTCGTTTTTACAGTTATAATGAATAATAATTACTATTTTTATTGTTTAAACATGTAGGAAATAGTTGCTCTTGGCTCTTACTGCCTCATGTGGCTCAAATGTCCATCATCTAAACGAAAACAGGCTCAAAATGGATACTGATTCATAGGACATCTTTGAAACCTGCTAATCCACATAAAGACCCTTTTTAGGCATGATACAAGAGAACCTCTCCAAGGCCTAAAGAGGCCATTTGGCCGCAATGTTCATTCGGATGGCAAATCTGAAAAACAAATGCTACACATTACACCCTGATGTGCCAATGAAAAAGCTCTTCAAAGATGTCTGTGCACAGCATAAATATGTAAAAAACCCAATGAAATAACAAAAACTAATTGTATTAATTACTACGAAATTACAGATGATCCAAATTACCGTTCGTGTACCTTATGAGACCCCCATGTTAAACAGAACCACTGGGAGATTATCATCATTATAGTGGTTTGATGTGAAACATTAGACAGAAAGCATTTCCGACTGTGTGTTGTTGTTTTTTTGCATTTTTATATTTCAGGTTTTATAAATGTCCTAACAACATCTTATTTTGCAAGAAAAGGCATGATCTGAAGTGTAATTATGAATTAATCTGGACACTGTTTTTCATAGTTTTTTTCTTTTTTGTAGTATTGCGTTTTATCACAAACATTAGGTCAGTGACTCACCATTGTTTCCTGTATTCTTGATTTACTTTATGTTGCCCCCCCCCCAAAAAAAACAATCAAGAACCTATCAATCAAAATCAGGTGTAGAGCAAGCAGGCCACCATCAGTTTTGCATTGATTTGCACAACTCATCTATTCTTGTAGTGCAACTATGCAAAACTAGCAGTGAACTGCAAGATATTTGTGACCAATTAGTAATTAGTACTGACTTGGTGGTGCATATTACAGCCCCTTATGCCAGAAGGAGCACTTAGGGCAGTAGGTGCTAGTCTATTTCACTATCTGCACTAGATGCACCTTAGCACAAAGACAGTACTTGAAGTGACATTGCAAAACAAAGTATTCTTGCGTGGGCTACCCTTTGTTGTTTGTCTTGCGTGGGCTACCCTTTGTTGTTTCGCATGTTAAAATATTAGCATTTTTTAATTTACAAATGTATTGCTGGATTTTTCCCTCCATATCTGCAGCAGCTTTTTGATCTGAGGAGTAGCATCAAATAATCTGCACTCTCATTACATCTTCTTCTCTCTGAGCCAAGAATGCGAACAAAAATGGGTTAAAAAGGCCTTTCAGTTTGTGGTGCCGCACAATTGGAATAAACTACAAAAGGATTTTCAATTGAATGATCTTATATATCTTGATATTTTTAGATCACTTGTGATTAATCTTGAAATCTTGTAGATGTTTTATTTGATGTGAATTTTATTTCAGTCAGTGTAATATTGAACTGTTTTGAGTGTATGGAAATGATGTATGAAAGTTTTCCCTACCTCTGGCTCAGGAAACTCTTGAAAAAGAGTTATTTAATCTCACTGAGTTTTATCTTGGTTAAATAAAGGTTATATATAAAATGACAGTATATAATGTGGCCAGCAGAGGGAACCATCAAACTAAATACTGTACTGCAATAAGATTATTTTGAACAGTAAGTAGAGCCTCTTTCTTCCCTATCTGATGTTTCTGTTGTTTGAAACTGGTTAGTTTTTCCACAGTGGTTTACAAAGTGAATGAAAATGCTCGTTCCAGAGGTTTCATATACGCATTCAGCACAAGCCGGTGGTTCATTAAAAATGATAGAGACAGACCACAAGAATTGGTCCACTTTTTCAAAAAATTAGTGTTTAATCCCGGGCCACCTGACTGACAGAGAACTGGACAACACCTCGCCCGGACTGCTCTTATCCACTCAACACTGTGGGAGTGGGAGCGCTCAGTCATGACCCCCAACCCCCCACACAAAGCTAGTAGTTCCTCTGCATATGGGTCTGAGGTGGGGGGTGGGTGGACAAGGGGAGGTTGTAGACTTCACATCGTCCCATGGGGTCAGATAAAAGCTTACAGCTCTCCTTATTTAGACCTCCCCCCTCTGCTCTGAGCTTCCTGTACAAGTGGTGTACAAGATTGATCAGCAATGCAGGTAGCAAACACTAAAGGAGGTTTTGATTTTTTTTAAATATATTTAATTCTTGTAGTACCTTGAGATGTGACATGATATATATATATATATATATATATATGATATGAAAACTTTTTTTATTCTAACATAATTAGTTTTTTCCAATATTTCCAAGGCTATCAAAATCAACAAGAAGGCAGACGTTCTTATTTATGTCTGTGCTTGATATCCAAAATAACCACTCATATAGCTTCAGTGCCTCTTTCCCTTCATTCTACAATGACCCACCGCATGTAAGCCCCTCCCACATCAGGGGCCATGAGCCTGGGGGTCTCCATTTTGTTCTTCCTATAGAAGCCTGACCGCCATTGTCTCAGCACGACCCCGAGGTCAACTGAACTCACCTCGCCCGGCCACGACCCATTCAGATGTGAAGCTTCACATGGGATAAAACCATCTCTAAAGGCTCCTTTAAGAGGAGGGGGTGTACAGACACTTGCACACACATGTGCGCAGAAAACAAACACACCACCAAATGGATCAAAATGTGTGGCTTTAGTGTATGAAGAAAAGCATTTGATCAGATTTCTGGAGCTAAATTAAATGTTCCCGTCGGAAACAGAACTAGAGTTTTAAACTGACTGCAACAACGAAGTTAGTCTCAGAGACTTATATCAAAGTATATCTTTGGCACATTTTTTTCTGTTAATTTAAATACATCTCTAGTGAAGGGGAAAGGTTACATTTTGCAGCTAGACAAGAAGGAGGCCATCCATTTCTTTCAGCTCTTAGTTCACTGTTCATGGTTACTCTACAGCCTGAAGGTCTGGAACTATACTTCTGTATTTTCCAGGTATTGGTTTCTACGATAAAAGAAAATACAGAAAACTTTTTGTATTTTCAGACTTTGGCCCTTATCCCATTGTCTTGTGACTCACCTTGAAATGTTCTTTCTTTTTTTTTTTCTTCTTTACATTTTGCTTACGTCCTTCTTTCCTTTTCTCAAAAAGTCCCTCATGTCTTTTTGCTTTCCTTTTTTTTATCTCATCCTTGGATCCTTTATCATTTATGTCTTTTGTTTCCTACTTTCTCATGTCAGTAATTGTCTCCAAATTTTATTTACTCTTTTTATCCTTTAATCTTCATGACCTTACTTCTTTCCCAAATTGCATTCTCTTTGTTCTTTCCTTCCTTTAGTCTTCCAGTCCTTCCTTCCTTCCTTCCTTCCTTCCTTCCTTCCTAATTCTGAAAAGCTGACTGTACAAAAATGTAGATCTTTAACACAAGAACAGGCAAGGAAATTTAACAAGTAAACCAGATAAAATCTAGTTGTCTTTTGGTTTTTTTTCAGCACAAAGAGATCACATGTCCCAAAGACTCTACTGTCTTGCTGTCTGAGACAACAGTGTCCCCGGTGGAGGGGAAGCTCATGGAAGCTGACAGGTTGAAAATGTGCGGCATGATGTGGCTGAAAGAGCATGAAACATGTTCACTCATGAGCGCCTCACACGTCGCCACGGGAGAGACAGAGCGACAGTTAAATGAGTGTTTTTACATAAATATGTTTTCTTTACCTAAACTGGTAGTTTGAGAGCTTTTAGGCACAATGGCATGATGTGCTGACCTGCCAAAAAGGTTATGCATTTGTTCAATTCAGGCATGAATGAGAAAGTTTATAAGTGAGAAAAGGAAGATATTTTTTCCTGCTCATATTCGGGACTTTGTTGCTTTAATCTTTTATAAAATTGTACAAACTTGGGCGTTTAAGAAGCATTACAGGAATTTTTTTCAGTAATACATGATTTAAATTGAAATACAGTTTTGCTTAAATCTTTACCTGCTGAAAATAATTTTAACTACAGGGTGGTGAGGAAGAATATGAGATATTTTTGGTTTCTGCTTTAACATAAATCAATACTTCCCAAAAATTATTCATAGCAGCAATTGCACCAGCTGTGCAAAAGTGACTCATTCTTTATTTCGTCTCATCAGCTGAACATCGTAATATTTTTGTTTAAGTGTTTTCTAGGATTCCGGAAGGTTTTGGATTGGTTATCATTTGAGTATTGTTTTGTTTCTCTTATCTGATCTGTCCACTTGCTGCTACCAGAGAAATTCCTTAAGTTTTTTTAAGCAAAATAAATTATACCAATGTTGATGGTCATTTTGCCACCTCAATATTTCATGTATTTGTAGTCTTAAATGTATTGTGCAGGACTTTGCATGCTTACCATGCTTATTTTCCTGACTGCTTAGGCTGCCTGTCGATTTTTATGTAGTTGTCTACTGCAAGGAAATATGGTGATATGGCTCCAAAAAAACTTTATCAATCTGGTTTTGGTTTCATCAGGAGTTAAACTTGCCTAAACAATAAATGAAAGCAATTTCAACAGAAATACGGAGCAATATAAAATATTCACAGTATACAGTTAAATCAAATTATAATTATTGGGATTTTTGTTTTGTTTATCTATATAAACAATTGATAAAAAATACTTAGGATTGATAGAAGCACACCGATATGAAATACATGAAAACAAAAAGTCTCACCCACAATGGAAGTAGGCTTGGAAGATATTAGGGTGCATAATGGCAAATAACAGGATAAACCTTAAGCCATCATTCAGTTTCTGAAAAAACAATCCTTATCTAAAGGAATTAACTTGCTTTGGGTCTTCATATAAATTCATACAATTGGAAAACATTTTTAAATTAAACCTTTAGAAAACTGTGTAAACAGCTGTCCTTTAGAAGGACAATTGTTTAGTATCCCCACAGGCTGAAAAGTACCAAAAGCAAAACAGTTTAACTGAAAAAAAACAATGTTATTAGTATCAACAAGTTGATTTTAAACAGATGCTGCAAAACGACCAACCGAGAGATGATGGATCTCTTCGGTCCTGATTTAGTTTGTTTTTCCTCACTTTTGTGAACTGCATAATATCTTGTCATGGTCAGGTACAAGAACCCGTAAGAAAATCTGAATTTATCAAAACTGAATTGAAATGAGCAAGTACCCAAAGTCTACATAAGAAGCTTAAAAGACCATAAGAAACAGACAATAATGGTCTATGAAGGCCACTTTAAACAGATTGTTACACACAGTCTTTTCTGTATTGACCAAAGTAAATATAGGAAAGTCCTTTTAAACATAGTACTGGGGCTGTAACTCTGAATTTGACAATTATTGACCCCCAAAACAGAGCTTTTGTGATGTTTTAACCCACAGGTGCTTCAACTAGTAATCTGAACATTTTAGTAATTTTATGAGCACAAGAAAAGTCAAGTAAAGTCCAACTGTTTCTATTCTGGTTCCTGTTGTTCATGTTAATTTGATCTTATGTTAAAGAGAAAAGACAGAGGTGAGAAATTCACAGGCTTCATGATTACTTCATTTACTTCAAGGAATGTACGAATTTTATAATTGGATTTACTTTATTAAATAATTCTGCTTTTTGAGTAATTTCACAGCATATCAAACAGTTTTATAGTACAGACTGTCGGGGGGGGATAAATAAACATTGCACAACTGACCACAATATTCTTTTATTCTTGATTTATCAATAAATTAAATTAAATAAGATTCACAGTTCCACAGATTGTGACAATAAGGAAACATATCAATAAATCTGTTTACTCTCTTACAATATATCCCAAATGAAAGGAACTACATCTACTTAATGACATGTTGTCAGGCTGTTTTCCACTCAGATTGTCTCATATCCTTCAACAGCATTTTGTGCATTAATTCAGTGTTACTAAACAAAAGGACATGTGTCTCTGCTGGGTATAAAAGAGTGCAACCCAGCAGTACACACACGTCAAACATTAGTTTCAATTTGACAGCCGGAGTCGTCCTCTTGTAGTGATGTTTCTCAGAAGAAGTCATGAAAATAGCTTACGCTAGACTTTGTAGTAGAAATTGGTGGGGGTCTGCGGCGTTATCTCCTGAACTATATACACAGGAGGGCCATATTCACCACTCACACGTTCGTAGTGACGGCAAATCATGCTTTCGGAGGGCCGCAGAGGGAAGACCACCTCGCTGCGGTCTGAGCCGTCATTGTCACTACTGATGCTATCCCGCTTCGGCACAGCCAAAGGGCTGAGCGACACGGAGGCAGGTGGCAGGTGCTGCTGGTGCCGCCGATCGGGGACACGGTGACGCTGATGGTACCTCCACAGCAGCACTATAACTACTGCAATGACCAGAAAGAGGATCAAGCAGCAGGGAATGACCCACACGATGAGTCCTGGCCCAGACGGGCTCGTCTGTCCAGCTTCAGAACCCACCTCTGTTATGGGACATGGAGGAGAGACAAGAAAAAACAAGTACATCAGAGGGAGGAATGTGAAGAAGAGATTTCAGGAACATGACAAAATAATGACACCAAAGACTACAAACTACAGCTCTCAGCTGTTAAAAACTTTGCATTTAACAACTTTCCGTAAATTGAATCAATTTGAAGCAGTTTTACAGTAATCAGAATCTCGTTTTTTCTTTTGTTCCTGACAATTTCTGACTCTTAAGCAGCTGGTCGAATACTGAAAAGTCTTGTCTTTTCCAAGGTCAGTCAGTGCATCCAAGCTGGATATGCTTACATGTCTGCCTGTAGATGTGCTGTTTAGAGTTTAGTAAAGGTCAAATAAAATTCTGGACACATGCTCTGTTTCTGTTGGACCCATAAATATGACCTCTAAGTTATTGTGTAGCCCAATTATAGCTGAGCTCTGATAAAATATGATTGCTGGAATCAAACCACAGTTTGGCATTTTTGCCTGCTCGGTACACTTCAGGCTCAGAAATTGGAGATGGGGTTTACATCTTACAGGCAATATTTCAGTAATGAATCATTTACACTGAAATACAGTTTTGCTCATATTTCTACCTATTGAAAATAATTTTGACTACAGGGAGGTAAAGCACCTTTAGAGGAATGATATATTTTTTGGCCTCTGATTTAATATATACATTAACACTTCCCATAAAGATATTCATAGTGGCAATATAATCAACAGTGCAAAAGTCTTGGATCATTCTTTATCTGCCCTCAGTAGCCAAGCATCATTCACACATTTTAAAGCTTTCTTGTTCAAGTGTTCTCCAGGATTCCTGAAGGTCTTGGAAAGATCTTTGGAGTTTTGCTTTGTTTCACTCGATCTGTCCAATCACTGCTTTCAGAGAAATGATTAGTGTTTTCTTAAGCAAATGACTATATAGCCATGGTGCAGGTCATATTTTCACTTCGTTATTTCATTTAGTTCGTTTTAGTTTTGTGGTGGTTTTTACATTTCTGTGGCCACTATTTGCACATCTGTTTTTCTCAGTTTATATTCTGTTAACTTAATGTAAATAATGTGTTCTTTTCTACATTTTGTTGCACAACTACACATACACATTCTGTAAATACTCCATGTTCTTAAATTTTCCAACTCAATAGCACATCTGAATCGTGGCTGAGTGTAAAATGGAGGCTCTAAATATAAAGCACTGTTTGGACTGAGTAGAATTTCATGAAAGTAAAGAACTTACAAAAATGGAATTGCACATAAAAATAAATGCTAAGGTGGCTAAATGAGGGCAGAGAAAGACGGCAAAGGAACTGAGAAAAATAACCAACTAGAAAGTAACTAAAGATGAAAGAGATTAGGAATTAAGGAACCTAAGAGGAACTCCAACTAAAAACACTAGTGAACAGAGTGGAGAACACCAAAGGAAATAAATCATGAATAAGAAAAACTTTTAATAAGAGACATCAAGTAAAACAGAACTAACAGGGAAAAGGAGGGGTTTTCCACTAAGCAAGCTCAACATATCGAGGCTCATTTGAAACATCCTCGTTTTAATTAGCGTGACATTTCACTCCAGGCTTATTCGGTTTCACCAAAAAAGCTCAGGTGAATTCAACGCCCCCTGATTCAAGTGAGGCTCATGTGTGTCAACCCTACATTAAAAGCAGCCTTTGTCAATCGATGCTAGATAAGTCAGAATGGAAGGAAAGGAAAGATCCGCGTTCTTCTCCCAGTCTGAGAAAGACTTATCAATGCAGCCTATGAGCATCATAATTACATCAAAACCAATGAGGGGAACACCAGTTGCATATGATAGCTTGTCCGGCTGCATTGTGTTGTAATGTACATTAGATTATGTTCCTTACGGTTTTATAGTGTGACACAGGAGCCCAAAGAAGCGTTTCTAACTGTAAACTTCTAAATTCATGCTAATAAATCATTTTAACTCGGGTAGCACAAGATATTCTGGAGTAGGTTGTGAATTATTAAAATCAGATAACATATGACAGAAAATAGCTGACAGGTTAAATGTGTTGAAACATGAATCAAGTAAGGATGTAACAGTATTTAAACAATAAATAAGAACAGTTTCAAGTCTTCAAAATGTAAAGTTACATTAATACACAATTTTAATTTACATGCGTCTTTTCTTACCTGATGCAAGGTACTATAAGTCTATTTTAACACAGACAGGATAATGTTTGTTGCCAGGGGTGACATGGGTTTAAGAGAAAAAGTTTCTGGCAGCAAGTTCTTCAAAATGGTCAAAGTAAAATCTAATTAGAACTACATTTTAAAAGATAAAACCTACATCCAAATGCATCATTTCACCACAAAAAAGAAAGCTGCAGCTGCTGCAACCGATATAATAACTTTATATTTGAGGGTAGGTGTGGTGACACGGAGAACAGCAGCAGAATGCCAGCCCAGCAGTGTGACGTCACCTGCATCGTCCAATCATTTGATCAAGCTAAAATAAGCCTCAGAGTTAGAGCATTCTCATCCAAGAGCAGAAGTTGCCACAGTGAATTAGGCAGGGCTTCAGATTAGCCTTGTTCATGGAACAAAATCTGGGGAAATTGATCAAGAACAGTCAAAGTAAGCCTGGCTTTTGGATTAAGCTCGTTTCGTGGAATACCCCCCGACGAAATTATGAACCACAAATAAACGATCAAATACAATAATAATGAAACAAGGGTGAAAATATCTAAAGACAAGAAGTGAAAAATACGGAAGGAAAAAAGGAAGGGCCAAAAACCATAACACTAAAATCCTAATAGAACAGAAGTAAAGACCAAGAAATAAAGAATAAAATGATAAGGTAAACTGAATAAGGAAAGGAACTAACTAAAACAAAAACAAAAAACGGATAAAATCATGGCCAATCTGAGTATGCCACTTTATTTTTAAATAACTGCACCTAATAAGTAATGTAAATACATTATGCTCAATTCTGCTTTTTGTACTTTTTATACCTTTTTTGTGTGATCATGAATGCTTCTATTTATGTCACTTTAGTGCTGTTACAGCCAGATTTTCTCATTGTGGGATGATGAAGAATTATTCTATTCTATTTAATGTCTAAAAAGGCATAGTTTGCAACAGAACGTTTCGTGCTCATCATGCATATTTTCATAACTGCTTAGACTACCTGTCATTTTCCATTTAGTTGTCTACAGCAAAGGAATATGGTTATGTGACTCCAACAAATGTTAACTTTGTTTTTGTCTGATCAGCAGTGAAAATCTGGACTGTCCTAAACAGCTCCATTAGACTTGAGCATCTTTACAAACAAGTGATTTAAAACTGCTGTTTTCATTTAAGGATTATATCTAAACTCAGACTTAAGCTTTGAGAGAAAATCTGAACTGGAGATGATGATTGTTCATGCATTTGTTTAGACTAACCTGGATTATTCTCTTTACACGCAACTGTTGCCAGGTAGTTTTAGAAATCTGAGTAAAGATTCAGCACAAGATTTCAGGGTACAAATGGATCATCTCTAATATATCTTGGGCCTTCTGCAATCCTTTTTTTTTTTTGAGCTCCCAGATCTTAAGGACAAAGGATGCTGATGGCCCCAAACAAGCCTTGAGGGGATAAACCATTCAAGTTAGTAGCACTCCCTGTATGTATTTATTGCAAAGACACTATTAACTCATAAAAAGTATCTGCAGTCTTCTATAGATGTCTCTTAGGCTTCAATTTTTCTGGATTGCATCACCCTTTAAGTCAATTTATTCATTTCTAGGGTGGTTCTAATCATTTTATATTTTTTCTGTGAAATACTTTATTTTTCCCTGTGATAATTGCAAAAAAAATATTTTTTCTTTACTCACAAGCTAAAATTAGTATTGGCAAATAAAATGACTATTTGATGCACCTCTAATTACAAGCCTTTCAAACTGCAGACCTTCAAACTGATCAGTTAAATATCATTGATTTTACTAAAGAAGAAATTTACTATACTTTCTATACTCTAACCTTTCGTCGTCTTGGTCTTTGGTGGTGCAGGTGGGAATCTGGTTGGTGATTCCTGAAGCGTTAAAAGTGGATTGGAGGAGTCTGGAATATAAAACGCATCACAGAGAGCACGTTAGAAAGATCACACACTTATTCATCTACAACGTGTAGGAAGGTTCATATCACATAATGAGTCAATGAACATTACTGAAACCGCAATAATGTCGATCCTGTGGTTAGTCATTATTTTTTTCACATCATGTTTTATTTAAAAAGTAAAAGAGGAAGAAAGAAAAATGCAGATTTGGGTCCTATGAAATGGAAAAAAAGTTTCTAACCCAATCAAGCCACAGCTAAGTTCGGTTCTTAGTCATGACTGGGTCTTTTGTCCATCTTGTCTGGAAAAATAATAGTACATCATAGAATCCAGGCATTTCTGAGAGGTCATGAATGATATTTTATTTAATCAACATTAAATAGTGTGCTTTTTAAAATAAAATAAAAGGTTGTCCTCCCCATTTGTAGATGAAGGCTAGTTTGTTGGCCCAATCGGAGTTTAAGCAGTTAAACTTTTAAATCTAAAAATGCAAAGGAAGCTATTTATACAAAAAACTAACGTGAACAAAGACCAGAACACAATAGGACAAAAGTCCTGACAAGTATAGGAGGTGAATTTTACGATTTTATTAGGTTGGTTATGGTCTAAATCGTAAATGTAAGGCAGTTTTAATGCCATGTGTTTAAAGGAGTATCTTAAGAAAAAAGCATTCAGAGGCTATTTTTATCTTCTGGCAGCAGATGAAAAAAAGTAGTAAATACTCAGCAATACATAAGTAGGCCCATATATATATATATATAAATATATGAAAAACCTGACTGGTTCAGTTTAAATGATTTCCTAATTTTATTGGTGTGTGGTAAGTTAAATTTTTTTAGCTTGCCAAAAAAAATTATCAAAGGAAATTAAAGATTTAACAAGACTAGCAACAACAGTACTTTTTCCACACAGGACCAGGTTTGCTTTGGATGGCTTTTTTTTCTCTTAGTACGGAGCATTCTCCTATGAAAGCTGCTGTTTGTATTTACTCAAGCAATGTTTGACTGACATTGGAAGAATCCAAAACATTTAAATGTGGGAAAAAAAACCCTAAGGGAGGAAATACTCTTTTTACAGAATTGTAATCAACAGGGTGGTTCAAAGTTTTTAAAGCCACAGGAACTTTATTTACTGCTTCAATACAATGAAACCTTTAACAAATAAAATCCATAAATTGTACAGAACTATTATTTTCTCCATCAGCCTTAAAAAATTATGGCCGCTAGTTAATCACCTATAGATTCTCATATGAAGTGCCATCCAAGTTAGAAAGGTGATTGCTTGGTAGTCGGTGAACCTCATAATATAATCATCTTTTTTATATTAGATTCAGAAAATGAAGTGACAATTTTATGCTGCTAATATTTAAGCATTCAGGAAGTAATGATGAAAAACTGGGAAATCCCTACATGTGTGAAACACCTCATGACAGCAACTGTTGACTGTTCAGTTGTACAAAAGGCTTCAAAAAGGATTTACATGTTTTCAATATTTTGAAAAAATGAAACCGCATTTGCATATTGCTCAAATAACCTGTAGATGTTTCCTTTTAAATGATAGTGTGTGATATTTTTTATTTTCACAAAAACAGAAAACACAACTTCAACAAAAATGGTCCATATATTAAAAAAAAATCAAATAAAAAGATGCGTACGCCGTACTGGAGGGTTTTGAAGGGAATCCCCCAGGACCTCCAGAGACTGACATTACAAAAACCGCAAATAGAAGCAAGATGATGAAAATTTTAGAAAGAAAAAGTAACTTTGAGATGTGGTGATTTTTTTGTTTGTACAGTTTTATAAAAGGGTGGGTGTATGTTTTCCACCACTATAGCTTTAAAAACTACAGCTTCAACTTACAGCAAGTGCAAAAATGAGAGCCAAAAAGCCTCTATAAATTAATCAATGCACTGAGCATTTCCTTGAACATAAATCTATATTATGACCTTTGCATGAACAGCAAACAAACTAAAACAAAATGTTCTGATTTATTTCTTTTATAGATCTGTGATTTATGTCGGCATGGATCAACATTTCAGTTCCAGTAAAATACCCAAGGATCTTGTAAGGTCTTGCTTCAGTGAATTATAATTAATTCAGCACTGACTTTTATTTAAACGTCCTGAGCACACATTTTGATATTCATTTTGAACATAACCACCGGACATGTCTGAGTTTCAGCTTTACACACACCATATGCTCAAACAAATCCAGAACATCCGTGATTGAGCCGAAAACCTTCTACATGACTAGCAACACGAGTAGAGATTAAAAACAAGATTTCAACCAAATTTGAGCTGTTAAACTCTTTTTTTTGCACTAAAAATAAGATTTGTTTACACAAGTAATGTTTATAAACAGAGCACGAAATATTTTTCAGTTCTCATCAGCACAAGAAGCACATGAAAAGATTATTTTTCATGTTTAATGCTGATTAAATTAATTATTTATACAAATAACGCTTCACATATTCGGTGGTTTAAAAAAAATGCATAAGATAGAAAAAATATACAGAAAGCTTGCATCTGTTTAATATCTAATAGTGTTTTTCATGCAGTACAAGCATTTATATTAAAACGTTTCTTTATACTTAAGCATATCCGATAAAAGGATGAAAATATGCAACAGTGTGATTTTCTGTGAACAATTCCTGACATAATTAATTTAAAGTGTATAGTAAGTTTTATTACACTTTCATTTAGATCATGTGATAAGAAAACAAACTGATAAAAATGAAACGATATTTCCTTTAGTATTAATATGAGGAGGAGAAATAAAGTATTGACTTCAAATAAAGGGATAATACTGATAGCATTAAGCTGATGCTGGTTTGAACAAGAGATTAAAAAAAAAAAAAACTCAGTAATTCATGATGACAATCTCTTTACGAGAGAATGGCCGCATGATCAGATTATTGGAAATCAAACAGATATTATTGCTTTACATGTATAACCTTTGTGAGCAGAGCAGCTGTTGCCATTTGTTCGTTCGGCTGCACAAATCCGGATCTATGCGCGTATGAATGCACGTGTGCGCGTCTTTGTCTACGAACACTGATATAAACACATGCTGCTTACTCTGGCCGACTCTCAGCACCAGTTTCATGGATTTGGTCCTGCACACCCCTCCCCTCGTATTATCCAGTCCTCTCAGAGACCCTGTGGAGGTGGCTGGAGAGCAAACACGGGATACAAATGTTAAATCAGCACGAGTGAATAAGACAAGGTTTACAAGCTATGGATTGTTTCATGGCAGCTCTGCTTGAGTTTCCCACATGCAAGATGGTAGCTACATGTAAAGGGACATCTTTGTAACATCCTGACCCAAATGATGATTAAATATGTCTCAAGATATTCCAAGACAGTATCAAGAATTGAAATTTTAATGCAGAAGTGCAGCATTAGGCCGCATTACTTTGAGCTGTGTGCAGCTAATAAACTGGAAACTGAGAGTAATATTCTCATTAAACTGACTAACCAATGACTTGTGCTTTACACGCAGCTTTGGCATAAGAAATTAGATGAATAAAACATTATTTCAGCCGTTTTTAAGAAGCAACTCTCGTTGCAGAAACCCAACTTCCATTGAAAAAAAAAAGAACAGCTCATCTCATTGCACACACATATACCCCAAGAACTCTGTTTCACCCCTGTCACTCACACACACAGACTTGTTAGGAGCATTTAGGTCAGATAACATTTCACAAGCTACAAGCCACGTTGCAGTGAAAGCTCCCATCAAATCTGCCTGATGCTGTAAAAGCCTTGAGTGATTTGGGGCATGTAAGCCCTTGGAATCACACTGGGCTCACAGAGCCAAGTTTTCCGTCGGAGCGTGGCGAGGCGGTGGTCGAGGCTACATGGTTGGGCTTGCTTTCTATCTCATGCATCACTGGCCACTGAGATCCTGCTTTAACCGACAGTGGTCCAATAACGAGGTCACAATGTTGTTGTTTTTTTTAAGTCTTACTCAAACTGACACGTTGGGAGGGAGCTGAGTATGATGTCCTCATCACATCCTGGGAATTAAAAAAAAAATGCTTCTACTGATTCAAGTGGGAATCCACCTGTAGGAGCCGCACATCTCTCTGACTTACAGGTGATATAGTAGTCCTTCCCCTTGAGGAACTCCAGGCCCCAGAGGTTTGGGCTGAACTCCTGAAACTTGAACGTGAACTTGACATCTTGGTCCGGCTTATCACAGTTCAGCAAGGGCGTGTCCGTCTTGTCCACGCCGCAGATCTCCATCTGTCTTTTGGTCACCAGGTACACTTTATAGAACTCCTCCGTCCTACCTGAGGAGGGGTCAGCCCTGGGACACACTATGTCCATCTTGTCCCCTATCTGAGGGTAGAGCACAAAACCCTGACCGGGAGTGAATCTGGGAAGATTAAAAGCAAAGAAGTCTTAGCTTTAAAAATGTAAGCTTTGATATAAAATTCTTTGCTCAGACTAATGAATCATACAGCAGCAGTGCTTCTAGCAGGAATCATCAACGGAAGAGCAATTTTTTAAAAGTTCTTGAATAATTCCAAGTTAGAAATTGTGCCAAATATCCTTCCAATTGTTTAACAAAGACAAATGACTGAGATTCATGATTCTATATTGGTTACAGATCAGAAGGTAAACTTTATTTGGGTTTTAAAGCAAAATCGAGCTCCTGAAAGTTGCTTTTTAAGTAATCATTTTAGGTCTGATGATAACATGTGGTTTTCTCTGAATTCCTGATAAGGGTTTCAATAGCCTAGTTGTGGGCTACATAATAGACCATTAAGCAACTTGAAAATAAATATCTGCCGTATCAAAGAACGAAATGTACCACAGTGGACCCAGAGAAGCTTAGAAATTAATGAAAATAATCTTTTAGAACAGTTTCCATTACGGAGTAAGATCCCGCAGCCAATCCTCACCTCAACAAGTGCAGAAAGAAATCTTTACTTAACAAATCATAATCAAAACAATAACATAAGTAAGGCATACATTCCTCATCTTCTGCTTGCCTTCTTACTTTGAGTTGGAGCTGCTCCAGTGGATCGACTCCAGCGTGACGCCCCGGCAGGAGCAAACGATAGCGAGCAGGATCACGGCGCCGCAGCTCCGTGCGCGTCCCCCCATCATGGGAAAGGCACCGCAGGCAGAGTATCATAAAAAGCAACGAAAACCGTCCGGCAACTGCCGCCTCTGCACGTCTCCCGTGGATCCAGGTGAGCGTGGAGGAGAGCACATACCTGGGGAAAACCCCGCGGAGTTACGGGTCTTCCACCCACAGCTGAGCGAGAGTCTCCACATTGCGCGTAACAAAGTCTTTCATGTGACGAGATCTGCGTACAGTGAGGAGGAAGACTGTGCGAAGTGTTTCAGTGACCGCGCTGAAAAACCCTGTTGTGTGTGGGAGAGCTCGCCTATTGGTCAATTTACTCACAAACTTAAGGGAAAAGCTAGAAGGAGAATTTGATGGCAAACAAGTTTTCCCTTAAACGTGGCACAGAATGATTCTAAGCTCCTAAAACGTTCGCTTTATTATCAAAGATGAAGTTTTTAAAATTAACAATTATAAGGGAATCCCTCACTGTTCGGCCAGCCAGAGATGGCATCAGCCAATTTTTGCTTGATCGGCTCTGACTGTTGGTATTTCTCAAACTTTTTACATTGAGTACCACCTGAGAAAATGTTGAGCTCTTGAAGTAGCCTACCACGATCTTGACCAACCTAAACATACAGTAGAGAAGGGTTACCCTTTTAACTACGTTATAGACAATTAACAAAGACGGCTTATTTACTCCTAATAAGGATTATTTATCTGTAATTGTTGGCAGCCACAGCCACACTGTGTGAATTATAGCCTACATTATTAAATTAATTACATTTAAAAAAAATATTTAGAACTTTCCTCCAAGTACCACTTGGGAGAGCTTGAGTACCACTGATGGTACGTGTACCACAGTTGGAGAATCATAGGATTAGCAGATATTAAAACACTCGATTTCTCTTCTGCTTCATTAAATGCATCAAAACTAAGAGCTCCTGTATGGTCTATAAATGTATCAGCCAAAATCCTCTCCACAGACGTACTTTTTTTCAATGTAGAGTAGAGATGATCTTATGATGTTTTCATGTTCTGTTGGGATTTCACCCTGTAAGTATATCTATATAATTTATAAATTAATATCTGCCAGAGATAAATCTGATCGGTATCTCTCTAAAATATACTAATGATAACTATTTTATCTTATGTTGTTTCACAATCATGTTTTAAGCCTCCATGTTTGCATGGTGGATAAACTATAAAATGTCAGAATCATAATCACTCCATCCATCCTTCTGTCCCTGTCTGATTGTTTCTATCCGTGTGTCTGATCATTGTCTGCATCTGTCTCCAAACCGTTTCACCTGATCCTCCTGTTACTCCTCATGTCTTCTTTGTTCCCACCGAATCATTTTGTGAGAGTCTCTCTCCGTAGTGTGCTTTCCTGTCTAATCATTCCTCCTACCATCATCCTGACATAAACATCCGTGCATCTCACCTGCGTTCTGCGTTTGGGTCCATGCTGCACACCACACTCCTGAGATAATAAAAACTAAAAAACGTATATTATTATTATTATTATTATTATTATTATTATTATTATTATTATTATTATTATTATTATTATTATTATCATTATCATTATTATTATTATTATTATTATTATTATTATTATTATTATTATTATTATTATTATTATTATTATTATATCAAAGCAATACACATGATTCTGAATAAAAATCTTAAGATATGATATAAGATATGACATGATAAAGGTATTCATGACTCCAGTCGGTACAGTGTAGGAAACTATATTCCTGAAAGTTAATGGCAAAATCTCAGACATCAACAATGAAAACCAAGTTCTAATGATACAGAAATGGGATGGACACTTCAAATACAAATGTTTAAGGGTTAACATTTCTTTTCTTATTTTTATCAGTCACATAGGATGGAGAGTGTAAACAATTTTAAATTCTCATTACAGGTTCTCAATTGGCTGTGTCTCTGACCGGACCATTCAGAACCATTGCATAGGTTTGAAATCACTGTCATGTTGGAAGGCTAACCTCCACCCACATTTTCTGACACCTGTTTTGCAACTCCCTGTCTCTACTGAAGAAAAGCAACCCCAGGGCATGAAGCTGCCACCACTTTGTATTATACTGGGGATGGTGTGCTCTCCAGCTCAACAGGGACTAAATTCAACTTTTAGTTATCGGTCCTGAGGCTCAGAGAGAGAAACTTTTACCAAAACTGTAATCGCTGTCTTTTAATCCTTCACAAGTGAAGAACCTGGTCTTGATTTTTGATGCCGAGCTGACTTTTATCCTTCACGTTAAAAACATTACTAAAATAGCTTTTTATCTTCAAAAGAACATTACTAAAGTCCACCCCTTTCTCTCTCGGGCCAACGTGTGCTTTTATCATCCGTAGAATTGGTTACTGTAATGCTCTGCTTTCTGATCTTTCCAAAAAGAGAAAATCCGGTTCACAACTTTCAACAAAATTCAGCAGCATGTGTCCTGATGAAGACCAGGAAGCAGGAGCACATTACACCTGTCTGAAAGGTGGAAGTGGGGGCCTTCCCTCCTCTGGGCACCCTGGGCCAGTGCCTTGGCTCTTGCTGTTGATCCGCTGCTGCCAATGCAGATGGCTCCCTTGATATTTTTTTCCGTACCTAACCTGGCTCATCTGCACTTCCCCAATGTCCTTTTTAATGTCGCTCTTTATCAACAACACTGAATTTACATACTTTTCTTGCATTGGTGGAAAGTGAAGTAATTGTATTACTGAAACCATTGTAATCATGTTTAGTTAACACTTGAATTGACGTCATTTTTGTTATTTAAATACATGTGTAGAAAAGTTGTTAGTGCAGGTGGTTAGTGTGCAGAGACCCAAGTCTTGTCCTGGGTTCAAGCCCCAGTCCCTTACTGCATGTTTTTGTGCCTCCATGTCAAATAAACGTTATTTTGGCCACAAAACCTTGAAAAAAATACAAGAACTTTAGGTTTCACTGTCCTCATTTTTTGGCCATGTCTTCTAGCCCAATAGTGAAAATATCATGAAGTATTCCCAATTTAAAAATCCCAATTCTGTAAACTTAAACAATTAGATTGGAAAACATTGCATCTCTTTTTTAGAAAGATTAAAGTAAAAGGGTTTGTTGCAGCGTTAATTTAAAATATTAAGTTTTCCATCTTAAAATGACATGTTAGTTGACAAAACTGATTTTTTTCAGTAATATTAAAGAAACAATTATTACAGTGAAAACCTCTGAACCCCACGAGGAGAAATATTGAAAAGGAATGTGATTTAAATCATTTTGGGTATTTAAAAAAAGTGTTTCATACTGTAGGGATAGAGTCTCTTTTTCATTATTTAATATGTGTTAAACTCTAATGGGTTACATGTGGCTGCAGCGGTGCAGTGGAGTTTGGTGCCTTCAAGCTAGGAGACCTGGGATCGATATCTGGCCTTGAGATTCTAAACTTGTAGATAACTTAAAAATAAAATGACTACATTATATAATATATTCCTGTTTTGGTCACAAATAAACATCATGTTATTTCAAAATGATAATTTTAAATTATCTCATGTAAATAACATACTTTGAATTGCCCACATTTCTTATTTAGGAGAGAGAGTAAATCAAGTTAGATGTATTTATTCCAATCATGCAGAACTGATGTACACAATGCAATCAAGTACATTTAAAGAACTTTTTTTTCAGTCTCCTGGCAGCTTACAAGTTTATAAATTTAGATAGATAGCTATGTTTCAGAAGGTGTTTATGGGTTTTCAATTTCTGTGACATGCTGGATGCTTATGACATTTTTTTCTAACAGCTTAAACCTCCCCTCAACTTTTCGCCTCGTGTTCACAGGCATGCAGACTGTATTAACTGGCTGGGTGACTTTGAAAAGTAAATGACTGGACAACATTTTATTTAGATGTGTCAAAGTAAAGGGGGATAACTACGAGTGGTTGCACACATCATGATTTTTCTTTCAATTCATAATATGCTATTTAGTGTCGGTCTATCACATGAAATTCCCATTAAATATTTTGAATCTTTTGCTTTTGACATTTTAAAATGTGGGAAATTTATAGAGTTCTCAATATATTTGCAAAATGTTGTTATTTAACTGCTGTAAGAGCTTTTTAATCTCCTGATGTTCAAAGAACATATTGCTTCATTAAAATCCTCCAGACAAAAAGAATATATTTTCCTTCAAATGGCAAATACATTTCTTGCTAGTTCTAACATGTTTTTATTGCTATTGCATCCACCATTTATGTGTTTGCTAATGCACTTTATGATGTTGTATGCAGCTAAATAGGAGTTTCTTGGATGTGTATATTAAGA
Organism: Apricaphanius iberus; assembly: GCA_028564705.1. Classification (NCBI taxonomy): domain Eukaryota; kingdom Metazoa; phylum Chordata; class Actinopteri; order Cyprinodontiformes; family Aphaniidae; genus Apricaphanius; species Apricaphanius iberus. The sequence goes on from JAPXFQ010002407.1 coordinate 541,366, forward strand.
ATTGGATCAATTTTCTAAGTGAATTAAGTTTGTATGAATTAAGTTTGATTAAACTAGAGGTGTCTGCTCTCTAAATCTTTTATAGGAAAAAATGTATGAACTAAAAATACAAACAAGCCACAAAATTAGATTTTTCACACACTAAAAAAAATATTCTGAAGGTTTTTGCCTGCTTTTTATACTTGCTTAACAATAAACTACTAAGTCTGATTTTCAGTGAAAGGGGATCTCTTAATTACTATAGATCCCAAGTAAAAGATGATAAATGGATTTTGATTTTTTTGATTTCGTTGGGGGTGGGGGGGGGGGGGGTCTTAACAGTAAGAAAATGATTGGGGTCATTCTTGTTTTTTTTATGCAGACAAAAATGTTTTTGTGTAATAATGATTATTTATTAACTATGTAATTAAGAGAAAAGCAAAAAGCATGTTTATTAAAAAATACTTTGTGTTGTTCTTCAAATCTTCCATTTCAAAAATATTTTTGTCAATGAGAGTCTTACCATTTTCATCAACTGCCTCTGCAATCTGTGCCATTCTGAAACTGCAGTTTTGGTCTACAAAAAGGAATTTCAGTGGCCAAAAACTGTAATCTAAACAATAGTATAATGATAAAATCTGTCAACAAAAAAAGAACAATACTCGCTCTAAGATGTTTAGATATGTTTTGGAAAATCTATGCAAAGTTTACTCACCCTGAATTGAAAGAAAATCCTCAAATTTCTATAAAAAATATACAGACTGACAAACTTTTAAATGTTTTGCTCATAAAAATGACTTCCTCAAAAAAATGAAAGAAATCTAAAGCTTAAAATTTTACAGTGAGTTTTATCTTCTTTTCCAATGATTGATGCATAAAAGGTGTTTGTTGCAAAAAATTGACTGAAACTGGGTGAATATTTATTTAAGTCCACTTTATTTTCTGTGTTAGCGGTCAAGACGGTAATCCTCTCATTTTCAGGGAGCGTGGACAAATGACACAGTGGTTTAAGAGATTACAAGGGACTTCTGTCACAAGACTAAAGCTGCCCACACGGTGGCTGAGCAGCACAGAAATGTCTCCAGTTTCTGCCAGGGATAGATCGGGTTGCATGTGTTCAAAGCGCTAGTAACGTCTCACATATGTACAATTCAGTTAAACCTCAACAGCCGATGCAGAAGTGTTTTTCCATGCAAGCACTAATGCGATTAAGTCAAACTATTTCCTGTCCTAAACATCAGACACACAAGTTGTGTGTCCTAAAAGCAGCCCCTGTTCATTGATGCAAGATAAGTGAGAATGGAAGGAAAGGCAAAACCAGTGTTCTTCTCCCAGTTGGAGCAAGAATTATTAATGCAGCGTATGAGCGTCACAATTACATAATAACCAATAAGAAGAACATCAGCCGCATAAAAATGCTAGTGAGCCTGCATTGTGTAATAACGTGAATTAGCTACTGTTGGTTCACTGACAGTTTAGAGTGTATCACAATGAACGCTAAGAAGTGCTTCTAACTGTAAACTTCTAAATTCATGTTAATAAATCATATTAACTCTTTGGATAGGGCAAGATAATCTGGCATCTGGATCGTCCACTCATATTCATTAAGCTAAACAGCAGGGGATGGGACTGGAACTCAGAAAAGGGCCACTGTTTTCTAAGCAGCTGCACTAACTACTTTGCTGCACAATCACCCAGAAAACTTCTATATAATAACAGTTTTGAATTCATTTCCTGTTTTGACTAAACATGATTATAATGATTTCAGTAATATAATCCTCAGCCTATTTTCACGAAAAAAGGGAATTGGCAGGTCTTATTTTTAGTCAACACTGGAAATGAAGTGATATATATATTATTATATACTACATTTCCAAGTGATTGTGTAGCAAAAGTGGTTAGTGCAGCTGCTCAAAACACATAGTCCCTTTTCTGAGTTCAAGATCCATCCTCTGCTGTTTATGTTTGTTCATTATAGCAAGCTAAATGTTTTAGGTTGACCCAACACGTTTTCATTAAGTTCACTCAACAAAATTCATTCTAAATCAACCCAAATCAGTTAGGTAGAAATGATTGCCATAGTTTTATTATGTTCACCTAACAAGTTGTTTTTTTGAGTGTACCAACCCTGCAGTGTGACATCACGTGGATCATCCACTCATATTCATTAAGATAAAATAAGCCTCAAGACATATGTTACCACAGTGAATGAGCGGGGCTTCAGGTTAACCTCGTTTTTGGAGCTGAATTTTGGGAAATTGAAGCAGGATTGTCAAACTAAATCTGGCTATTGAGATTAGTTTGCTTTGTGGAATACCCTTCTAAATCCTAATATTGTTAAAAACAATATTCTAATGTTGAAAAAAAAAGTTTTTTTTATTTTCTATGTCATTCTGGCGAACACCAATCCACTCACGTTTAATTGTGGGAACACTTACTTATTATGGTCTTGCAGTGACCCATAAATAAAAATTTGAGCGTCATCAGCATAAAAGTGGGCTGAGAATGGAGCCTTGAGGAACCCCATATGGGATCCCTGTGCTTAGATTCACAGTTTCCCAAATGACTCAAAGCTGCTCCAGTGTTCCAACAAAGATCTGAGCAAATTCAGCAGACAATACCATCCACTTTCCCTGTCCACCCAGTGTTATCTGCTAAAATCAAGAAAGGGGTTTTAGATGTTCTATTAGGACATATGTTTCTAAAGCGGTTTTAAATGTTCAAAGACCAGACAGAATGTTCCCTGAGGTACTCTCTAATTAATCAGGTGTATCGGGATGATCCCGAATGAAAATGGATCAGATCCTGACCCTAATTGAAAAATAAATGCATTGAAAAGGATGCGAAAGGATGACACAATTTAAAAGCCTTAAATAAAGATTAGGTTAAAAAAACGCCTATACTCAAGGATGGAGTATGCAAAATAAAGCAAGTGCAGCTTCTTTGCCTTGATGTTTGTACTCTTTCATATTAAGGATGTCATTTTGGAGACACAGTGAATTAACACTGTTACAAACAGCCTCAGAAAATGTCCTATATAATAAGGTTGAGTACCTGTGAGAAAAATGCTTCATTGCTCATGAGAAACACCTGCACCTGGACTAGTTAAGGTTATTTATAACAGAGAAACTCTTTCAAAATAAAGAACATTATGTAACAAAATGAGACTGCTAGCAAATTTAATACTTTTAAGTAAAAAAAACAACAACTTCATTTACTTAACATTATAAGAGTGAAGTTATAAGTTTCCCTCATTCAAGTTGAATTGTGGCATTGTTGTTAAACATCCACGTCATATTCCACTGTTGCTTAATGGTGTTCTTTATGTCTGCGGTGTGCAGTTAATTTCACTGTGAGATGTCCCAGGATAAAGATAATGCTAACATGTTAGGTGTCAGGGAATAGACAACCCCTATCACGATTAGCATTAACCTCAACCTGGGACTGGACTCGGAGGTGGTTCCAGCTGCATCCCCGCTGGTGCTCCTGTATCCTGCAGGGGGCGACAGAAGCAAGACTCAGTGGTTCGGTTCGAGATAATTTCGTGAGGTTAATTCATTCACCTCAAAAAGAACACAGCAGCACTCACTTAACCCTTCTGAATATCTGTGTTTCAGCTAAGATTTACGAAAAAAATTACTCTGAATTCATTGCCAGGACACTAATTTAAAACATTTTAAAATATCTGCAACTTAAAACTAAAGTAAAACTTTGAAATTTGGAAAGGTTAAAAATGCTTAATCTGAACGTGTGAATTCTCTCACTGCTTAAAATTTGGCTGTAAATATCATGTTTAAAATGTGATGTAAATAATACATTTTCAAGCTAAAGTCACTGTAATTCAGCTTAACAAAAGTAGAAATTATTCTTTGTAAATTCCAACTCTTTGTCACCGGAATACTGGAGGAAAAACAATATTAGAAGTGCAACGTAATTCATTTGCCATGAAGACATGGTTATAGAGTCAGAAAGAGCCCAAGCATGGAGCAAGCATAGCTGTCTGTAAAGTTTCGTAAGGCTAAACAGTAACAGGATGTAACAGGTGCTGTCATGTTCACTCTAACTGAAATGAGGAAATAATCAGTGAGTTACTGCCAGGAAGAAAGACTGTGTGTGCTAAGATTTTTTGCAATATAGTGTCGTTATACTGACCTGTCTTTACATCTGCACCACTTCCTCTCATTGTTCAGTCTTTCTCTCTCTTCTGTCGTCTCTCCACCTTCTGAAATTGTCAGTCTCATTTTATATACTTGAGAGTGAGTCATGTAGAAATCCCCTTTCTGTTTCTCTAAAAAAAAAAATCCTATATAATTTCAGACAGATGCAACAGTGTTTTATGTAAATGCAACCTACTGAAAAAGAAAAAAAAGATACTGGGTCTTTTTGTCCCTGCTACAATAAGAGCAATGAAAAACTTTTATAGTCATGTCAACAGTTTGACTGAGTTGGTTTTTAAAGTTATTACAAGTGTCGCACGTCAAACACAGGAAAAAAACAGTCACTGCGAGACTAGTTAAGATTATGACTAACATATGCAAACTGAATCGCTTTTATATCCTCACCAAAGTGTATTATTCATGTAGTTGGATGAGTTAAAATGACCATAAGAAGAAAGTATTTCGATGACAATCTTAAACATGGTGCTTTTAAAAAGTTTAGAAAACTTTTAAGTCTTTAAAATTCTTCAAAGTTTTAAAATCTTTAAAAGATGGATGGTTTGATGGATTTAGTGAAAGCAAAAATGTGTGCTAAATGTGTATCATTGTAATAATTAATCTCATTGTAATGAATATATATATATATATATATATATATATATATATATATATATATATATATATATATATATATATATATATATATAGCATCAATTCATCAATCAAGTTTTTAATATATGACAAGAATAGACTGAGTAAGTAGCAGTAATAGTATGTAGTTTAAAAATTAACATTTAATTTATGGAAGAAAACCAAATCACCTTGGTTCTATGAAAATAAAATAATTTGCAAGTTGCATGTGGTTTTGCTACCCTTGGTAGCAACACTTGTGAGCAAACTTTGAGGATAACTGGGTGTAGCTATTTCACATTGCATGGTACACTCAACTTTGCAGAATTGTTTATCCGGCCACATTCAAGGGATACTGGGGATAAATAGCCAATTTGAGGCAAACCAGCGACAAAGCATCTCAGTAAGGTTTAGTCCTTATTTGACCAGGCTAAATCGGGACTGAACCTTACTGATTATTTTGAATCATTCAGAGGGTTAGTTGCTGGTAAGCTTTGGGTCAAAGATGTTTGGATATTTTCATCCAGGATTTTCTGCTGTAGAGCAAATTCACAGTTATATCAACAGCAACCTAACCAGGTTCTTATGCAGGAAGGTAGCATCTGGATCATTCCACTACCTCCACCAGGTTTGACTGTAGCTAGGATGTTCTTTTACTTAAATGCTTCATTTTTACAACAGATGTAAGATGAGGTTCATCTTCCAAAAAGCTTAATTTTTGTCTCATAATAAAATAGGTCCCCAAAAGTCTTGAGGATCATTAACATGTTTTTAGTTTTGTTTTGACAAATGTCAAATGTACCTTCATGCGTTTGATCAGGAATGTTTTTTTGTTTTTTTACCTGGGAACTCTCCCATAAATGGCAGTTTTCCCCAGTCTCTTTTTTTGTGGTTGATTCATTACATCTGGCCTACTAAGGCGATTGAAGCTGTAGTGTTTTAAATATTTTTCTGAGCTCTTCTATGACGTTTTGGATGAGTTGTTGCTTTACTGTAGGTGTAATTTATTAGGTAAGTCTTTCCTGTGAAGTTCCTTACTGTTTCCAGACTCATATCTTATTGAGTTTTTTCTGACATGCTTTATGATTTCCTTAAACTGGGTATAATCTGGTGCTTTTTGAGATATTTGTTTTCAGACATGCTCTGATCCTGATTCTACAGGTCAGGCAGTAATCAGACTTGGGAGTGGCCAGTGAAATTGATCCAAAGAACTGTGTTTAAGCACAATTAATACAAGGAGCAAACTTATACACTTAATTTTACATTCAGTCAGGTTAGTTTGGATAGCTTTCCGCCTTCATATATTAAATCATTATTTAAAAACTACATTTTGCATATCTTTATAATAAAAAAAACATTACACTTAAATTTGAAATATTTAAGTGTGACAAAAAGCAAAAACAGAAGGGATTGTATAAGATAGGAAATACCTTTGCACTTTCAATTCAGAACAAGAGTACGAGGGAATCTACACAAAAAATCTGGCAAATATCCTAGTTTCTATTTGTTGTTGTTGTTGTTGTTTATTGTTTGTCTACGTATTATTATTTTTTTCTTTGCAAGGTAGGTAACCTTGGGCTTTAGAAGCCGCTCTCAAGGTAATGTATTATTATTATTATTATTATTATTATTATTATTATTAGTAGTAGTAGTAGTAGTAGTAGTAGTAGTAGTAGTAGTAGTAGTAGTAGTAGTAATAATATTTTTGTAAAAAATATTAGAAAAATGCTTTTAAACTCTTCTTCAAATTATTTCAACAGATTTTGTTATCTGATAACATATCTTGAAATTGCTTAATTGCAGCTAAGTTAAAAAAAAACAAAAGCAAAATCCCAGTTTGATGAGCTGTTTCCCTTTTCATTATAGGTTTTGGGGTTTTTTTTACACTAAAAACATAAAGGAGTGGATCAATGGTCATCCTTTGTTTTGATAATCATGGATCGGATCAGGCTGTGTGGAAATCCACCACAAAATAAACCAATACTCAAAATAAACTTATTTTTAATGATCAAAAGAAGAACCTTTGAACCTAAGCATTTAGCTTCTCATGGTTTGAAAGTCATTCAAGTGTCTTTTACCAAATTCCCAGCATACTGATGTGCTCCCTTCAGGAAGGAAGGACTTCAGTATGGCTTCTGTATGACTCTTGTGTTAATGTAAGATATTGTAGTCTTTACACCCAAACTGGATCTTGCAGCCTAAATTTATCCAGATTGAAAGAGCCCTAAAGTGGTCCCAAACATATTAGAAATTACAAAAAAATGCATTGAGCCATGAATAAATATTTTTGGGCTCCTTTACTTAATTTGTCAATTGTCAACAGATTTAGGACTATACTACCGATGAAACCTTAAATTCAGCCCCGAATGATGATGAAAAAGATAGTAAATTAATGGGATTGTGAATACATCTGTACATATTTGTATCTATAATTTAAAAATAGCTTAGGAAGGCAAGGATACCCATTGTGAATAAGTCTGAAAGAGAAACCGTCTTTTTTTACCAAACCTAAAAAAAAAGAAAAAAAAAAGAAGAGATTATTATATTTCTATCAGCTGTGCTGTGCAATTCTCAACATGTGTGTGCTTCTGTAAACCATCCATCTCACTCTTCCAATTCCCTCATACAGTGATATCATGTGTCAGGTTTTATCGATTAGAAAGCTAGCAGAAGAGATTAATGGGGAAAATTAAGTTACCGTCGAAAATTAGCTTCAAAGATAGGAGCTTTGTAAATAGCACTAACATGGAAGGTGATTTACTTTATCTCTTGCATTTTACCAAAGCAAGCCATAGTCGTTGGGTTTTTTTAAAGGTCACAGAAATTTCTCATGAGGTATAATGAGTTGAATTAGACACATTATATATCTAAAGAGCACTAAGTAGAGATCAGTGATTATTGTCTGAATAGAATAGAATAGAAATAATTGCATGAAATATTGGTCACTGGACTACATTTTCTGTATTCACTGTTTGTTTTTGCCATCCAACCCATCTGACACAACAATATGACTTTCATCACCTGGTAAATTAAAAGCGACAGTCTATTAATGACACTGGTCTCCTCAATTCACAGCTTATATGTTAATCAGCTCAAAACAGAAGGGACATTAATATCTGAAGAAGAATAAGAACAAGAAGCTGAAGATTCACTTTCTGCTGTGGGGAATATGTTTTTGTTGTCAGACAGGGTGAGAATACACTTTAAATGACTGTTAAATTACAAACTGTGTTAACTCAAACTGAAAGCATGTCTCCTGAAGTTTTCTTTGAAAAGAGCATCAAGAGACCAACTGTTAATTGATGCTAACTTTTTCTTTTTCCTTTAAACATGAGTCAGATTAGTCCTATACAGTGTGTGTTACACTCAATTCCTTCCTTAAAATATATTTAAAAAAAACACAGCCTACTTTAACCCCACCAAATGATGACTTTTACTGTTACAATTTAGGGCTACTAATTATTAATATTTTCGTTCTGTAAATTTTTTTCTGGCATTTCTTCATGACCACTAATATTGCATCTTTCATAAGTTGTGAACAGCCCCCCCCCAACCAAAAAAATAGTTGAGAAGAGATCATAGAAATTCTGACACTTTTCTTCCTGCTTAACCCTCCTCAGCTAAATTATAATACCTTATAGACAAAGCTGAATATATTTTAAAGTAATTCCAATTCAGGAGATAGTTAACACTGGCAGTTAAAGACCCTTTTGCATATTTTACAGAATCCCCATGGATTATTGGCACCCCTTGGAAAGATTTACAAAATTACTTCAGATAAACATATCTTCTTTTATTGTAGCAGCAAAAGCACACTGAAAAAATTAGAAAGATTCAACCTTTAATTTGAGAAGAAAAATGAATTGGGGGATAACATCATATATAATATATATATATATATATATATATATATATATATATATATGTCTAACAAAATAACAAATGCAACAACTTTTGGCATCTCTAACAATTCCTACAAAAGAAAATCATAAGTAAATTACACTAGTTTCTCTTGGGTATACATATGATTTGATACAGAGGCCCATTTATCTAAATGGGAAGGACAAGAGAACATTCCATTTATACCATTACAAGTTTATGATCGTGAGCCAACTGGAAGCCCAACAATTGCCAATAATCTGGTTTACACCGAAGAATCAAAGAAAAATAAAATGACTCCTATCCAAAATATCAATCCAGTTTTTGCATCCTTTGTTTTCTCTGAAGATAACATAGTAGATTTTTCTTTACTGTATTTCTTTAAAGAAGAGTTGTGTTTTTCTCTATGTCTTATGTTCTGACCCCTCCTTTTCTTTGTCGTTGGGAATGGTGCTTGCATCAGATATGATTAAACTGAATAAGCGGAGAGTGGAGCTGACTGGGAGGAATCATTCTTAAAGTTAGGGCTGGGTATTGATTTAAAGTTCAAGAATCGATTTGATTCCCATTCTCAATAGTTAGAATCAATTATCACAATCTGATTCAATTCGATCTGATTTATTCTGATCCCATTCGATAAAGATATGGGTCAATGCTATTAAAAACGTTTTTTTTTTTTTTGAGCTCTCATCTTAATTATATGCCTCTAATTCAATAACTGAACTGTTACGGCCAGCTGTTTTTACAGGGGCCTTATTGTGCTTTCTGAACTTTGTGTTTATTATCCTAGTCTGCATGTATGTCAAGCCTCGCTGCTTCCTATGCAGACTGCTACTCCTCCTTCCTCACTGAGCAGGACTAGGTGCGGCTCATCGAGAAGGCTGAAGCTCCTGATTGGTTTCCTGCCTTTTAAAAGACCATCAGCCTCACCTGCAGATTGGGGAGCACCTTGTCTCTGTGCTGCTCCCTCCTAACCAACCACCACCTCTTTGCATTGTGTTTCTGCTCAGTTTTTGTGAGAGCTAATGCTGTACTTCTGTTAGTTTTTGCTTGTGTTATATTTGAGTGGTTTATTTGATATAATACATTCTGATGTGAAGTTAACGAGCTAGAACTTTAAGTTCTTTGTTTTGTGCCCCATTTTATTTAAGGCTTCCCATAGCCTGTTTTTTAATCAGAACCCTAGTACTTTGGTTTATAGTCAGTTAATTTTGAGACATTTCTGTTCTGTATATTTGTTAAGGTTGCTCATTTTGATTAAACTATTTTTTTCCTCCATTTTAACATCAGTCTGTAGGATATTTATCTTACTTCCAGTGATCCCCAGCCCAGCCTGGTCGGAACATAAGTGGGGGCTTGTCCGGGATTTCTTAATTAATTTCCCTCTGGGATCAATAAAGTATTTTTGAATTGAATTTGAATTGAATTTATCCCTTACCACTCTGTATTGTAGGGCATGAGAGGGGTCAGAATGGAACAGCACCCCATCCTGGTGATGTCAGAGGAGCAGGCGGTCATCTATCTTTGTTGAATCACCTCTGTGTGTCCAGACCTCCGGGTTCTTTGTCTGCTGGAGTTCCAGGTCCTTTGAGTCTCCAGGAATTCATTCCTCTCCATAGACCTCTGTGTCTTTGTGCCCTCCATCCCCCTCTGTGGTCTCCGTTCCTGCCACAAGCCAGTTATCCCTGTGGTAACTTTTCTGACACCTTCTACTTAAAACCCAAAAAGTCAGAAGGATTGTGAGGCCCCGCTTTCACGGTCTGTATTCACACTGAAAATCAAGATCAAGCGAGCTTTTGCCCCTCTGCTCCACGGGAGGTTTCTGTCCTCCCTGAGCTCGCCTTAGGACACCTGCATTACTGTTTGACAGGTGTACTGCCCCAGTCAAACTCCTCACCGGTCAATGTCCCGGAGCGGGTGACACCCCACATGCGCAGGGTGCTTAACACAAAAACAGAGAGCCTGCTCTGGGCTCGCCTCCCTGCCTCACTAGGTAAGGGAAAAAACGACAAGAGTAGTGGTGTTTCACCAGCGGCCGAAGTCTGAAGCTCATTCTGGGAAGGGAATTAGGGACAGTGGCAATCTCGTTCATCCATTCATTTGCATCTCTAATTAGATGGCAAGACATTTTGGGGGCTCGTCCAGGATATGAAGCCGGGACCTCTCGCACGCAAAGAATCATACAAGAATCATACCCCAAGCCAGGTGCAGCTCATCAGGAAGGCTGAAGCTCCTGATTGGTTCCCGTCCTTTTAAAAGACCATCAGCCTCAACTGCAGATTGGGGAGCAGCTTGTGTCTGTGCTGCTTTCCCCCACAGACTGCTACCAATCCAATTAGTTCTTGCTTGTTTTATCTTTGAGTAGTTTATTTTAGATAACATGTTCGGACAATAAGTTAAGGAAGCAGCACTTTAAGTTCTTTGCTTTGTGCCCTGTTTTTTTATTTAAGGCTTCCTTTTGCATGTGAAACCTCCACTTGTCAGTTTTTTTTGAGACCATTTTATGTTAAGTATATCTGTTTTGGTTGCTCTGTTTTAATTAAACTCTTTTGTCCCTCGTTTCAACATCTAAGTACAGGGTTTTATGTTGAGTCCCCTGACCCCTGGTTGGGTCATAATATAAGTGGGGGAGTAACAGTTCACCGGGGGACCATGTATTAATGCTTTCTAACATCTGGACTTCTCCTTCCTATTTTAGCTGTAAAAAATGCAAAATATTCTGACAAATAAAATCTCTTTTTGAACTTGCAAATCCTTTTGATTCAGTTTCTGTTACAATAGATTCAGAAAGGATTTTCCGATTAATTTTTTTCAGGGCAGGACTACTTGGAATGCATGGCATAATAAACTTTTTCCATAACTAGAATACTTCAAATACAAAGGATTTATCCAGAAATATGAAAATGGGTCATCATTGAGTTTTTGCAAGGATAATGAGCCAAACCAAATGGCCAAATCAACACAGAAAATGTTAATGAGCCACAATATTGTCCTAATTCCTTTTGTATCTCAGCTTTTTGATCTAAATGCTATTGGAACATAGCATTTAGATCAACATAAATGAAGGTAGTATAAGTTAATTTAGGTCTGTGTTCGTATCTAATTAGTTAGTTTTGATTAAAAATGATTCACTTTCACATTTTCATTTTTACTCAGATAGATATAAAGAATCCATTTCTTACCAAGCCAGCCATTTATTGAACGTTATGACTTAGCGGGGACCTGAAATGAACTGGATTTCTGTTTGACAGTTATGGGAGTGTCACCTGAGGGGATTTTGAACAAGACCCTATTCCACTAAATGACTAGAGGATGCACGACAATCCTCATAACAGATCTCAGATGGCAGGTTGTCCTGAATCTGACTGCCCCGTTGTGTTTGTTGTGGTAGCCGAGTCATAGTGATCAACTTCTGAGAAGGCAGGTGCCTCCCCTCCCTTTCTCACCACCCTGCACCCTGGACAGTTTATCTTCAGCAGGGAGCGGCATTAGATATGCTACCCTGCACACCTGAGCTCCATGCAAACCGTTTTTCATCAGTCTGACCCAGTGAACCTATTTTGTGCTGTACACATCAAATCCCTGCTTGTATGTAGAAGAGGAAGTATCAAATGATGACATAGAACTGAAAAGGGAAAAGTCTGAAAGTACACGACGAGGTGGGGGAAGAAGCCCAGATGCTGCAGGGGACCCCCCCTCTTCATGTACTGGAAATTCACAGCATTTCAAGCACAGACACATTTTTTTATTGAATGGCTCACCTTTCAGATTACAAATTAAGGAAGGATGATGTTTTAAATGATTTCCCTTTCGTTTTAAAAGCTTTTAAAGCTGTGCTGTTGGAACAGAAAACTGCCCAACTTCCTTTCTAGTCTTAAATAGAAAACAGATCTAAATCATTTCATTTTCTTCATTGGAAGAGATGAGCTATTGAAGACAGTTTTGTACCCTAACAGACTTTCAGTTCTTTATTAGCGACTACGAAGGAAATCATAACTGAAAGCCCCTCTGTGTGTTTATTCACAAGAAACAAAGAAAAAAAAAAGTTAAATTGTCTGTGCATCTCTGCTCTGCAAAGATCCGTTTCCACGTGGGCCTGATTTCACTCTGTTTTCCTGTTAGACGTGGGATATGCATGAGGCCTGACAGACGTACAGCTGATACGATCACATATCATTTCCAGCTCTCGATGGCGTCATGCTCCCTTGATCTCTCCCCACAAAATGAAACATGTAGCGCCCCTGGGAAAATTTCACACCAACCTCACAGACTCGCTGTCTTACACGTGTTTGATTTCCTAGGTTATTTTTTCATGGACAAAAAAAAAAATTGGCATTTGATTTACATTAGATGATGGACTCTTGCTCTTACACAGAAACACATTGTGGTTTGTTTCACCCAATTAAAAGTCCTGGGTCTAAAATTAGCTGGTTTAAAGGAAGCGTAGGTGCTGCTTTAGAAGCGGAAAGACCAACGCTGGTTAACATTTAATTCCACAAACCACTTAAAATATACACACAAGTTATTAACTCTCTATACACTGAATGTATTACTTTACATCTACTGTACTGCAGAACTAGATGATGTAATATGAAAAAAACTTTCATTTCTTTAGAACTGTATTTTCTTACAGTTAGCAGAAGTTTTTACTCAAATTCAGGTTCTCTGATTGGAAAAAAAGCTGCTCCTCTTTCTTGGCTAGAGTTACAAACAATTGGAAAATGATATTTTTAAGCATAGAAGGTGATTTCCATTTACTTATTACTCATATAGTTTGCAGTGTGGTCTGGAATTTCTTAAGGAAACTAAAGAATTGGATGACAAAACAAGAACTGACAGGACTAAAAGAACCTATTTAAGGTAGACATAAATAATCTAAAAGTCATATGCTTAAGAAGCTAATGGGAAAACCCAGCAAATGACCAATACAGCACGAGAAAAATTATTTTTCTTAAGTAGAGTCATGTCACGATTTGGGGTGAAATCTAATTATGGATCATATTTTTTTGGTCTAGCTTTGTCATTCTTGTGAGTTTCACCGTTATATGAAGAAACATACAACTTTCCTTATTCCCCTATCTATCCCAAGTTCTGTGAGTTTGGGAACAATTATTGTATTTTACAAGGTTGTAGAACGGAGTCAGGGAAAAATGGCAGAACAAAGGTACGCTGATTATCAAGTGAGATGAGGCCTGAAGGGCACAGCTGGAAGAAGAAAATAAAAGTAAATGTCACCAATGTGTAGTGAGCACAAACCCACAAATTAAAAATCTTGCATAATTTTAAAGGGTTTCACTAAGTCTTTTCAGAAGATCCTTGAGCAATATTGCCACAACTTCACATCTTGAGACGACGTCAACCTAGAATCTTCAATATATCCATGCTTATAGGACCTCAAAGTGTTATGTTAAACAATGAGTCTTGTTGAGTTTTTGTTCACATAGTTCTAAATAAATGTGATTAAATAAAGTTTACTTTGTTAACCTTAATTTATTTAAATACAATGATTACAGACACAATTACCATAAAAAGGTTTTATAAGGATAGTTTTTTTAAATCTTTGGCTTCTCCTCAAGTCTCTAAAACTTGGCCAAAAAACCCCCCCAAAACAAATAGAATCAAATAGAATCCCACAGAGACTCCAGCAAGGAAACTGAACCCGAGAACTAGAAGTCTGAATGACTTGTCAGATTGTGTTGTAATAATTATATGAATTATCAACTGGCTAAATTTGTCTAACGTGGGGGAAAAAAATCTACAAATGTTTTTAAATGCTTTTCCTTCAATTGGTTCATGTCCAAAATTAGGAATTTCCTGGAAATCTCAAATACCAGGCAGAGTAGTAACCAGTACCACTAGCCTTTTTTGAGTGTCACTTTGGGAGGACCAACAGTTAAGAGGTGGGACTAAAGGAGCTGCATTACCCAATTCCAACAATGAGTGAGCCAACAGACCTGTCTGGACCACAAAGAGGAGGTTTTCTTCTTCTCTGTAGCCAAAAAATAAAATAAAAATGTTGGATTCAAATTAGACTATTAACAGATAGCTATTCTTACTTTAAATGGGTGACCACAAGAAAAACCACACAAACAAAACTGTATAATATTCTGAGGTTTAACCCCATAAAATGAGCCTCTGATTCTTTGTTCAAAAAGCTTTTTGAATTAATTCAAAACTTTTTCTGTTTGTTTTATTCATAATTTTTTTTAAATAAAGGAAATACTTGAATAAATGACCTTTATATGAATAAATAACATAGGCCTATAATGAACAATAGGATATTATATAACATTCCTTAGATTACACATTATACAAATAAATATTTAGTCCGAGCTTAACGTGTTGTATATGTTTGAATAAAAACAAAATCTTCACTAAATATATGTCATACAACCATAAGTCTGCAGAATTGTGAGGATATCTGCCATCAGAAACAGGAACCAATCAGTAGCTGTAAACCCATTGTGATGTCAGAACTGGGAGCAATGAAGAGCTTAAAAAAGATTGTTTTGGGACAAACATATATGTATATATTTTTTAAGTTGTAATCTGGTTTTCATATCAAATAGGTAGAAAATAATCTTAAAAGCCTGAAAGAAATGAGTCATGGACATTTTTATGGCCTATTTCTTAAGACAAAGATAAAAATGCAAAACCTGCAAAAGAGATAGATGGATAGCCGGCAACATTTAGAAGACAGGAAACAGAATAACGTCTGGAAAGCTTTATTGAACAAAAAGTTAGCCCTCTCATCTGTGTCTTATGGAAAGCCTTTGAAAAACAAAGTGAAAACAAAATCTCCATACAAGGGCTGATTAAATGTTCTTGCTAAATAAGCAACATTGCCATCTAGTGATCTAGGTAAGCTACTGCATTCTTTTGTCATGAAAATCAGAAGGTTTTGGTTTTCATCAGAGCACTGGGTAAAGTTGGCCAAGCTAGTTAACAGCTGAGGAGACACCTAAAAGAAAAAAAAAGTCATAAGAGAATTCTCAATAACTCAAGTTGGCCATTTTACTACGTTTACACTACATTCATCCGGTGATTGCATGTCACTCAGAGCTGTAACATACTGTTATTTTTAGTGTGGTAAGGATGACCCAAATGCAGGAAACCGTGTCGAATGCATAAAAATAACAGTTTTTAAACCAAGAACTTACAAAATCATACTGAGGTACATGGGTAAAGGAGAAGAAATGCAAATCCTAAAAGACTAGAAAATTAATTATTTTAAATGCAGAGGGGCAAATAAGAATGATGAAAATAAAGAAAGAAGAATAAAGAAGCACAAGAGAAACTCATAGTAAAAGCATCACTGACCAGGAAAAAAACAGAAGAAAGAGATTCAAATAAGAAAAAATTCCTAAAGAGAGAAATGAAGTAAAGCATAGCTAACAAATGAGCTAACAAAATGATAAATAAAAGACCAACAACAACAAAAATAACGAATAAAAAAATAGAAATAAAAATTTGAATAAAGACAGACGTGTCTACATAACCTAAAAATAGAAAAAAAACAGAAATGCAGAGGTCACTGCCAACCTAAGTCGATAAAAAAAACAGGAAAAAATAGAAACTCAAAGTACAGACACCTGGGGGAAGAGGATAGGAAAAAAGGAAAAAAACCTAGTGGAAGGGGAAAAAAACATGCAAACACTAAGTAGAAGGAAACTCAAATCACAAACACCTAATGACCCTTGCACCACATTGTAAAAGTAAACTGAATAAAGTAATAAAATAACTGGAACTCGGATCAAAAAAACATAGGAATCCTCACATTTATGACACGAGAGAGGATGTCGGGTACCCAGAAAGGATTATAGTCAGAGAAAGTTCATGTCTTTAAGAGCAGGCTCAACCCTCACATTTTTAGCCCAGCTTTTAACTAATCATTATTCATTATTGGGGAGAGGTGGGGTATAAATGTGATCAGACTCCTGCAGCTGAACCAGAACGCTGCTGCTCATGTAATCACTAGAACCAAGAAAATAGAGCACATCACCCCAGTTCTAAAGTCCTCACACCGTCTCCCTGTAGCTCAGAGAATAGACTTCAAAGTGCTTTTATTAGTCTATAAATCACTGAATGAGTTAGCAGCAGAGTACATTAGAGATCTGCTATCACAATAGAAACCATCCAGATCACTCAGGTCCTCCAGCTCTAGTTTACTGCCCAGAACCAAACAAGGAGAAACAGCTTTTAGTTTCTATGCTCCTCACATCTGGAACAAACTACCGGGAAAATGCAAAGCTGCAGAGACACTGAACTCTTTTAAGTCTAAAATTAAAACTGACCTATTTAGACTCACTTATGAGTAACTGATCCTACAATTGCTTTTTACTTGCTTGTTTTTCATTTTTATTCTAATTATTGTCCTGATTATTGTCTTATTGTAAACGCTTTCATGTATTTTAATCTAAGTGATTTATGCTCTCTTTGCTGTGTTCTAATTTAAATCATGTAAAGCAACTTGAATTGCAATGTGTTGAAAGTGTGCTGTACAAATAAAATTGCCTTGCCTTGCCTTTGTGGAGGGGGTGATATATATGGGGTCATTTATATTCTGTAAAGCACAATGAATGGCAATTTTTTTGTATGAGAAGCGCTTCATAAATAAAGATTGATTAATTGATTGATTGATTGATTGATTGATTGATTTGGCCTGGACCTGGGACGTATCTCTCTTGCTTTGATTTTGTTCTGTTTTCAATTTCCATAAGGTTAACCAAGCAAGAAACACGACTCGTTTCAGTCTTGGCTTTGGAGATAAATGTTCTTGACCATTTACAGATATTTTTTTGGACGTTTAGTCATCTGAGAAATAAAACAAATGATTTCACATTTTATCCCAACTAAATCTGGTTAGGTTTTTTTCCTTACATTTTTTATGGGAACATGTTACTGTTATCAGTCAGTTAAGGGTCAGTAGCTGGACATGAATTTACTTACTTAGAAATATTGATGCGTGGCAAATTGAAGACTTGATGACTACATTTTCAGAGAGTGCTTTAAGTTTAATAATAAAAAAAAACCTGAGCATGAGAAACAAAAGACATGTCATTATATTTGTGTAAGCAGTGTTGTACCTGTTCATTCTTGACAAGAACTGGTTTTAAATTTAGTTCAGTCAGGTTGACATCAATTAATTCCCAGACATTATTTAGCACTGTATTTTATAGTGGTTAAATTAGCAAGATAGCTGCCTTCATTCACAAATTTTTATGTGTTTGTCATATGAAAACAATACTGAAACTATGGAAGCGCATTACTACAGAGCCCCTAAGTGGACATGTGTAAAAAAAAAAAAGTTGGTTTGTCATGCGCACCAGATAGTGTGAATGTGTATTCAACTTCCTGAAAAAACCAAATATGCTTGACATTGTCATCCAAAAACCAAAGACAAAACACACACAAAAACAAGGTAAATTGTATCTCTTGTCCAAATTTCACATCTCTCGTGTCCCCCCAGAATATTTCTTGTGGGCAAAAGAAACCAATTTGCCACCTGTAGTAGCTCTATAATAAATAATGAAATAAATAAATAGAAACCAACATCAGGTAGAAATTCAGTAGATGGCAGCTGTTGATGACAGCACCCTATCAACCACACACACATGCGCACTAATGCCCTTTGGTAAACAGGAAGTTGTGTTAAATTGATAAAAATCTCTTATCAGTGAAGTTTTTCTGTCAAAAATGTAGCAAGCATGAAGTAAGATAGCAAACAGGCACAAAGACAAAACAAAGGAAAAACTCAATTAAATATACAAACTAATATACAAGTATTACTACTGATATTAATGATACTAGCACTACTACTACTACAACTAATCAAATCAAACTAATAATAATAATAATTTCATTTCATTTTTTATTTCATTTATTTGATTAATTTCAGACATGTTAATGAGTTCATACACTTTGTTTCTATCATATAGAGCCAGACTTTAAGTCACACGAAATTGAGCACATACACATATGTGCATAGAAACCCACATCCATATCTATATGTACATACATATATATGTCCACACATACCCACACATGCATACATACCTACATACATGCACATACAAACGCTTATGTATATACACACAAGTGTATACATACAGTAAACACACAAACATATACTTATACACAAAACACTCTATAACATGTCTGAAAAGGGGTAGGAAGAAGTAAAAAAAAACTTATTTAATCATACCCCTTCTCCAGTATTCTAAACTTACATTTGGAGTAATCATCCTGTTTCCAAAGTCTTCTAATCTAAGTGAAAAAAATAAAATAAATAAATAAATAAAAGAAAAATTAATATAAACATATATAAGTTGAAAAATAATCTAATATTATTCTTGTAGTAAATTCTAGAGTCTTGACTTCAAATCCTTATTCACATCCACTAACCTACATGTGCATACACACACCAACCAAAAAATATATCACATCCCACTCACATGTACAGTTCTCTATATTGTACGAGGCATCAATTCACCTCTGGATTTCATCTCGTTACTTCACAAAAATCATCAGTTTAAACTTCTTTTTAAACAATAATAATAATAATAATAATAATAGTATAACAAAAAAAACCTAATGTTTAAGAGTCATTGCATGCAACATAAAGGATTTTATGGTTTAGGACCAACATTGTCGTATTAAAGCCGATTCTGGCTGATTTGTGACTTTCAAAGAAACATGTCTGTAATATTTAATAAATCTGGTTATAGAAGCCTCCCTGATAAAACTAAAACATGCTGCCAAAAGCTAAACGTGTAAATATTGCTAGAAACCAAGAAGTAAAAGCTTTCTGCTTTCCAGTTAAGATTGTATAACCCTGTGATGGACATGTTTGTTCACTTAGCCATTTTATGCTCAAATGCATGTTTACTCAAGAAAAGCGTCAGATAAAATTGTTTGAACTGAGAACAAATGGGTTTCATGGTCCAGATGTTAAAACT
Organism: Apricaphanius iberus; assembly: GCA_028564705.1. Taxonomy (NCBI): domain Eukaryota; kingdom Metazoa; phylum Chordata; class Actinopteri; order Cyprinodontiformes; family Aphaniidae; genus Apricaphanius; species Apricaphanius iberus. The sequence goes on from JAPXFQ010002407.1 coordinate 560,969, forward strand.
GTTTGTCACTTTTGCAGATATGATTGGAAATAGAGATGAATGTTGCAATCGGAGAGAGAGAGAGAGAGAGAGAGAGAGAGAGAGAGAGAGAGAGAGAGAGAGAGAGAGAAAGAGAGAGAGAGAGAGAGAGAAAGAGAGAGAGAGAGAGAGAGAGAGAGAGATGTTAAAAAAGCAAGCAGGAACTCACTCTCTAAGGTGTTGCTCCATCTCTTCCACACTAGAGGAACACTGAAGAGGTAAGAAACCAATTCTATTATAATCTAAAGAGCTCTTATTCATCAGTTTGTAAATTTTGTTTTTTAATTAACATTAGTTAAAATGAATTCTAAAAGAAGTGTAAGAAGCTTGTAATCTCACCTATAATCATAACTTCGCTGTGGGTAAAGATAAAGTGATCATTAACACGTAACTCATTGCATGCAGTTACACACCAACAGGTCTGGTCTAAATGCAGCTGCCTCCAGAACCCTCGGGATAACTAAATGTACCACTGACAGATTCCTTTCAACTTAATCACTTGTGTGGCTGCACCTACTGTTTGCTGCTGTTTTTATTAATGGGTCATGTGAAGTAAAAAAAAACACCTTCTGTTTGAGGCTTTTAGGTTTGTTAGCCATAGCTGGTATAGTTCTATATGCACAAAACAGAAGCCGGCAAAAGAAAGGAAGTAGGTGGTTTCAGTCTAATTCATGCTGAGGACATTAGCTTTTTCTTCATTCTAGACTTCAACACGTTCAATTATTGCTCTTTCTGTGTCTTTGCAACATCAAGGACTGGTGTGTTTTTCTTGCTCCACATCAGCTCCATGGATGGCCAAAATGCAACACAGCTTGTTGGGAACTACAGCAGTGCATGGGAGGGAGACGCCTCCAGGGGAATCCAAATTGCAGTCACTCTACTCATTTTCCTGGTAAGAAATGCTCTACCTGAAATTTTTTACACTGGTGTAATGTGCAGTGATGTTTTTTGTTGTTTTTTTGAAAAAAGGCTGCACTACTGTAAATGATTCAACTAGAAATGTGTATTTCTTCAGGGTTTCAGGAACTAAAAATCAAATCTTATTTGCACGCACTGGCTGACTGTGTCTGTTATCGTTACTATTGAAGCCATTTGATGACTGAAAGCTGAAGAGAAATCTTGCTGGTGAATGTTGTATTTAACTGCTAATCTAAATCTCTGCTGTTTTGTTCCCATAGGTGGGTGTACCTCTGAATGGGCTGGTGATCTGGGCACTTGGACTTCGGGGGCGGCGTCACCTGGTGCGCCGAGGCAGCACAGAAGAAACTCGTGCCGCCAGCAGTTTTCGAGTCTACGTCCTGAACCTGGCCCTGGCTGATCTTATCTTGCTCCTGCGGACCCCTCTCATGGTCGGCTATATAATTAACAACAACAGTTGGCCGTTTGGAAAGGCCTTCTGTCGCCTGGTAATGTTCCTGCGATGCCTGGGGCTGTATGCCTCCGCTTTCCTCCTTTGTGCTGTGGCTCTGGAGCGTTGCTTGTGTCTGCTCAGGCCTGTGTGGGCTCGACTGAAACGGCCCTCCTGGGCTGTTCCACTGGTCTGTGGCGTCTTATGGCTGCTAGCCTTTATCCTTTCTGTTCCATACATCTACTTTGCTGAACTGAAGGAAATCAACAAAAAATACCATTGTATGGAGAGTGGGGGGTTCAATCTAGGATTGTTTCTGACAGAAACAACAGCAGGCTTCATGTTGCCTCTTTTGGTATTTCTGGCAAGTAACTTGGCTGTTTTGCTCACGATTAAAAAAGCAGTACCTTCAACACCCAGTGGTTCAACCCCATCAATGGCCCGTAAGATGACCAGGATGTACCATGTGCTCTTTTTCACCATGCTCCTCTTTCTCACCTGCTGGGTGCCATACTTTGTCTGCCGCTTCCTGTTGACCCTGGCAGACGAATCGTCTGTTTTACAGAAATCAGCATTGCGAGCCGCATATGTCTCTCTGTTTCTGGTGTACATCAAGAGCGCTCTTAATCCTGTGCTGTACGTGTTTGCTGCCAGAGGCCTGGGCCGTGCCATTAAAGCTTCACTCGTCTCCACAATAGAACGCCTTTTTAATGATGAATCCTACGAGTCCATAAGAAGGAAGTCACTCAAGAACTCCCAGATCTAATCCAGATGTTTTGACAGGATACCTATTGACAACCCCATCCATCCATTTTCTATATCCTTTAAGAAGGGTTATGCGTCCATCTCAAGCGGCCAATGGCCAGGAGAAAGGGTACATCCTGGACGGTAACCAGTACAACACATGACATTATGAGCAACCATATAACTCCAACTCAAAAGCAATTTGAAGTGACTAATTAACCTAAGAGACGTTTTTGGACTGAGAGGAAACAAGAATACCAGGAGCAAAACTTGAGCTCAGGACTTTCAGTGCCAATAACTGTGAAGCTTTGGCTGATAAAAAAAAAAAGAAAATGTATTTGCCTTCCTCTTAGACCCTTCCTGCTTCCCCCAGCTAGAGCAGTGGAAATTAAATCAAAGCAATGCATTACTGTGAAGCACTTTATGTCAATGTTCTTCAATGTCTGTTGGAGACAGAGGAACATGTTTTTTGAGAATGTATTAAATATATCGTGATAGTTTATGTTTTTGAACTCAATAATAAAAATAATTTTTTTTGAAAATTGATGTACATTCGAGCAAAGACAATACTTTGAAAAATAATAAATCAACCATATTTTTTTTTTTTTATTGGGACCTTGTGTTACATATCACACCAAAGTAGTTCATAAATGTGCTGTGGAAGGAAAATAAATCATTTTCAGCATTTTGTTTTACAAATAAAACCCCAAAAAGTATGAAATTCATATGTATTTATTTCCAGCTCTCTTTGCCCATTTTAGATGGCATTCAGACTGGGGTTTTAATGCCACAAAATGTGAAAACATAAAGGGGTAATACTTCGGCAGGGCATTGCATTTAAAGGTATCACTTAGAGGAAGCTAAGGTAAGCTAATATATGAGTAAATGTGCTCATTATTAAATTCAGAATGATCATGTTAATTGCAAATTAAATGGTAAATTCTTCTTCCACATGGATATTCTACATCTCATCAGTCAGCATTGTTTATGACTTTTTCACATTAACAGAAATGTGAAAAGATATTTATCCATCCTTCACATGTGTGTAGGTAAAGCAGAAGAAACATCCTGTGGATTTAATGAAAGGGAAACACTGGGTCTCAATACAGGAGTCTTTCACAAGTTCAGGTGTTTAAGCAATTCCTTTCATAACTCAATATTACCAAAACATTTCCCTAAACTAGGGAACTTCTCTTTTTGTGTGCTATTGCCTAACACATTTTTTTTTACTCTTTCTATATGTTAGGATTTGATTACGCAAACACTAGATTGAATGAAACAGAGAAACAAGGATATAATTTATAAGTATATTATTCATATTTTAAATGATAAAGTCACCAGATTCGATACACGGAAGAAAAAAATACATATTTTAATTAATAGATGCAAAAATTTGGTTGGATAGTCTTCTTGAAGCACTTTTTAATTTCATTTCAGCATTTAATCTAGATATATGCTGTGATATTGGAAGATAAAATATAGTTTCAGCTTTCTAGCAGACGGGAAAAAAAACACTCGGACAAAAAGCTTAGGTTCATCTGAAAGAAAACTGACCCCTCAGTATAATGCTGCCAGCATACTTAGCCCCTGCAGTTTGGTTACTGCTTTGGAGTTGAAGACGGCATCATAAACCTGCTTCAACAAACCATAAAGTTAACTGTTTCTAACCAGGTGGTCAGCAGCTCAGTAACACCGCAGGGGACCGTCCTCTCGCTATTCATTTCCCCTCTGCACACTTCAGAGTTTCAGTTCAAAACAGACGTCGTCTACATAAATACTAGGACGACTACTCTCATGAAGAAACTTAAATCTTTTAGTATTTGCAGCAAGATGCTGCATATTTTCTATCATCTGGTGGGGTAGCAGCATCAGAGCCAGGGCCTTCAAAAGGCTCAACAACCTGATAGAGAAGGCTGGTTCTGTTCCGGGGACGACGCTGAACCCACTAAAGATGATGGTGCAAAGGATTCTTCTTGAAAAAGAAAATAACTTTCATAAGTGTCTTCAATCAGAAGCTTGTTCTGACTCGCTATTACACTAACAAATACAGGAGTTACTTCCTGCCGACAGCCATCAGCATTTTCAACTCTCTAAAGAAAATTGTTACATGAGTTACATTTCCATTCCTTTTGGCTAGGGATGCAAATTTAAGAAGCAAAAGTGAAGAATACCTTACAACAACAGCTATACTTAACTTATGTTTGATCAGATTCTCTACAAATGTTGGCAGAGACTGAATGTTGAATTTAATTCATAAGGTGGATCAATAAAGTTATGGTTTACACAGGTTATTGTAGCTTTTGTTTTTTAAATTTTACTTCTGTTTAATTTTTCATCTGATCTTTACATGATATACGTCACATTAAAGTTGGAAAAAGTTTATCGTCTCATTTTTCACACCAGAAACAGCTAGCATTTTACCAGCGCATGATCTCCTCTCTCCTGCTTTGTGTTCAAATTCCTGATTTTCAAGATCTTCTGGATAACTCCTTTTTGGCGCTATCCGATCTAGGTTAGCAAGCATAGCAGTGGATTTGAGGAAACAGCCCCAAGGCCCTGGAGCACTCCATCGAGGAGAAAAAGGACACCGTTCCACAGCAATCTTTTTTTTTATCAACTTTGCTTTCTCTGAACAGAGAAATCCTGTAGGTTGGATTAATTGTTTATGATGATTTATTAGGAAAATAGTGAAAATAGTTAATGAAATAGTTGTTAGAGGTGTGTCTTTTCATCAGAGGACGCATTCCTGCCTGTGTTCAGGCATGCTGGAGGGCGGGCCGTCATTAAATATTAATTCATGATACATCTTGCCTGCAGGTTAGTAATGCTCAAAATATAAAATACAGAGGCGATAGTACCAAAGTTAATGTCTTGCCTCAAGGAAGAAGTGTTTATTGTGTGGATTCCAACCAGCACCACATCACTAAGCTGGAATGCAGTTGTCATTAAAGTGAAGTGATACCATAGTACAACTATGTTTAAAGAAGTGATAGTATTATGCTGAATTAACACTTTCAGTAAAAAAAAAAGTGTTATATCTTATGAAATCATAAATGCAGTTGAGGCTTGAAAACTCTTTAACTGGCTGGGAAACAGCCAATGAAATGACTCACAAAAGCATAGGAAAAAGTGCATAGCTAGTTGCTTTCTCTAAATGACAATGATTAGGTCTTCAGTGCTAATATAAAGAATGATACTTTCATCATTGACAAGAATGTATCTTGTACAATCCTATAACAAACAAGTTTAAAGGATTTCCTTATTTAATCTGCAAATTTGCCAAAATTAGAAAAAAAACCGTCAGAGAGAGGGTGAAAATAGAATGGGAGGGAGAACCAAAGTTATTATTGCTGCCATTTACTTCTCGTGCTCGCCTTGCTTGTAATCCCAATTAAAAATAGGTCTCCAGGACCAGTGCCTTCCTGTTTTTGTTTTTTTAATCTCTTTTAATTTTCACTTCTTGTTAACCTCCAGCCAAATGCTGCCAATGCTCATAGTAAGCCAGGCTCAGCAGAATCAGTCTCAGAAATGCCATTTCCTTTTTTTAAGCAGCTGTTTCTTTCCAGTGCCGCCACATGCTCAGGATGAGGGATCGCTGCAAAGTCAATTACATGATGCTATCTGCTGGGATTCATTAGTACTGCGTTTTTACCAGCTGTCATTACATAATCAGTGAACTGGAAATACTTGAATCAGAAAAAGACTACATTATTGGATTATAATGGAATAGTTTTAACCTTTTTAAAATTGGGGTTGAACCTGAATTCTACAATTTGATATTGAGTGGATGTATTTGTCTAGTAAAGTACTTAAAGTACTTAAAGTACTTAACTACTTAAAGTAGTTATTGTGAATTGGAGCTAGACTGAATAACTGTAGATGTCAAGCTCAAGTTTATTTTCATAGCACATTTACAGGAGCTCAGGCTCCGCCCAAAGTGCTGAAAAACAAACAGAACAGGATCAGTAACAATCAAAAAAGTAGAAATAAAATAGATACAAATACAGTAATAGATAGTACAAGTTAAGAAAATAATAAATCGCAATAAATAAAAACTATTAAGATGCTCTATCAAAATGGATTTGAAATGCTCTACACTGTGTGAGGTGGTAGGCTGTTCCATAACCATCGAAAAAGTTCTGTCACAGTGGGTCTTTAAGCGAGTTTTAGGGACATGAGGTCTGCTGAAATCCATTTATATAGTCTTTTTTCTGATACAGGGATTTTCAGTCCACTTGTAGCAAAGTATAGTCACAACCTGTTTATTATGTACTGACAGCAAGTTTAGAGGGCTGGACCTAATGTTTGTGGACTCATGAAATCAGAGCTTCCACCTATAAAAACATGTTTATAAAAATCATACACATAAAAAAAAGACACCTCACACATTTGACTTCTGCTTTTATTTATTTATTTAACAATGCTGTAGTTTTGGTGAATATAAACATGTTGTGTAAGGCTTGACAAAAGCATCTTATTCTTTAAAGTTAACACAAAGATAATTATATGATAAATGGATCTGAAAGCAAAAGCAAGTTAGAGAGTGAAAACTCTCTAACTGTCTCACTGTGAGACAAACCTATAATCACAAAAAAGGAACATAATCAAAAACTACACTGAAAAATATTTTTTGGATTCGAGGCATTAATAAGCCTTAAGAAAAACTTGTTTCTGCTCCATCTACATGAGATGCACCACTGCTCAGTGAAGGGAAGAGAAGATCAGCATATTTCTGTGCCTGAACAAGCAGAACCTGGGCATCTTGGGTTTTTGCTGGTTCCTGCATAACGGCGCCGAGATTCCGAGCAGTGGTCCCAAAATCACACTCTGGTATTGATGTTCTTAGACGAGACTGAAATAAACAGAGTGTGAAGTGGTCACTGGGATGCATTAGGGCTGGGTCTTAAAAATAAGCATTTGTGCAAAAAAAGTAGCACATGCAACTCACAAAAGTTATGTGTTCTGTGAGATTATGGAAAATGTTGCAATAACTAAGAGACATTTAACCACAAAGAGCATCTTCAAGTTTCCTGTTACATTTCTCAAGAACTGCACATGCAGACAATTTCCAAAGTTATTAACAGGGGAAACTAGACGGGGTCAAGGGAGAGGGCTGATGGAGATGGCTCCCATGATGGGATTTCCTGGCTCATCTGTACTCAGGCTAATGTTGCTTTTGCTTACTGTTGCTTTTAAGTGTGTGTGTGCATGGGGGATGGGTAGAGAGGAGGGGGAGTTTAGCTGTGATCATGTTTTTATTCTGGGATTGGGGAGTATATGTGGGTCATTTTAATGTGCAAAGCACTTTGAAATGCTATTTTGTATAACAAGCGCTATAAAAATAAAGTCTGATTTGATTTGAAGGATAAAAAGAATCATACTGTGCAACATGGTCACTACATGCACATTCTTGAGATACTAAATGTTTACTTTTTTTGTGTGTTTTTTGCACAGCATTAAAACTTACCTCTAATGTGGTTTCATCTTTTTGGGGAGGAAGTGATGGAAGCTTGAGAACACCTTGATCAACCATTTGTATTATCTGCATGAGCACAGGAAATAATGTCTTAAATTAGTGTTATTTTAGATAACGCAACCTGCAAAAACTGCAAACCTCTGCGATCTTCTGATTAAAACACTGTTTAAGGCATGTTTTTCACGCTGAACAGCAACATTTCGAAAGATTTTCTGAACAGAAGCAAAAAGGTCCAAATGCTATCATGTGAATGATCATGTCATTGCTTTGTGCAGACAGCTGTGATTCACTCAGTTTCTTCATAACAGCTTTGATTTTGAAATTTCCGATTCAGTGGAAGGCTCAGAGTGTGTGCAACAAAGAAAAAATGTGAATGTTGAAAACACAAAAGACAATGTTCAGCTAAAAGAAACGGTGAACGCATCAGAACAAGTTCAACACACAAATATCCAAAGAATCCAATTCTCAGTGTTGCCATAAATGTAATATAATAGTGTAGGTGGATAACTGTAGTATTGTTTTTATTCCCCCCCCACATTATTATTATTGTTTTTGTGTTTTGCACCTGTTTTGCTTTCTCCTCTTCTTCCTCCAACTCGTCTCTGAGCGTTGAGCATGTCTGCTGTAAAGACACAATATGCTCCTCTGTCCTTTCCAGCACGCTGACAACAGCCTTCAGGTCTTCCTGTACAACCAAAATACAGACATACGTTTTCTAAAACAAAGACTTTATATTTTAAAACGTGCCGATCAGCTGGAACATTATGACTGCTGAGAAGAGACTGAAAACACAACGTCTCATTACAGCGGCAACTGGTAGTTAGAGGGATAACAGACGGCAGGAAATGAACATAATGTCCTTGGAGCTGTTGTGTTAGACGTACAACGCTATGGAGACCTCTCTGAAGTCGTAATGTTCTTTAGTGTCAAGATGTCAAAGGAGCTGAAGTGCTAGATGTGCTGTAAAAACAGGTTGCATAAAGGTTGCACAAACCCAAACACCTCAAAGCCAAAACCTCGAAAGCTACAGAATCTGCTGGGTTTTTACGGCAGATCCTCAGACAACGCTTTTTAATTAGATATTTTCTAGCAGCAAAAGTACCACCACAAATGAAATTTAAAGGGTCAAATATTATCTCAAGAATCTTTAAAGTGTTTTATTAAGCGATCTAAAAATCTGCAGATTTGATTTTATTGTAGAACCAGCAGAAAAAGCTATAACTAAATTATTGTGCCAAGGAGCGGAGGGTTAGTTAGGTTCATGGCAAGGCGTGAATCTGTAAATCTAAAACTGTCAATATACCAGTGGAAACATGCCAAAAAAGTTGATCAGCAATTATAAGAAAAGCTTGATTGCTGTAATCACCAATGAAGACTTTCCTATTGAGTATTGACAAGGTTGACAATAATTTGTAGCACAATTTCCTCACAAAATTTAGACAAAAGCTTTCCAATTCATACTCCTTTTACATCGTTTTGTTATTTTTGAGACATTCCTCTCAATTCCTTCATAGATTATAGATTACAGTTTTTATTTTCTTTATTTAACTATCTCAAAGAAAATGAAAGGCAGCACATTCTCCTTAAAAGCAAAGGTGTCACCACAGATATTGTCCTCTACAGGAAACATCTGTTTAAGCCACTTTCTGTTTCTTTTTTGGCTTCAACAGGGATTGTGATGGTGAAAAGTGGCACAGGCAGTAGTATTTAATCTTGTTAAGCAAGTTCTTATTTATATAAATTAACACCAAAAATGTATCTGAAAAGACATCCAATAGACTCTAGAGATAAGGCAGAGACACCTTACTTTATACATTTCAGGATTGCATTAATGTTAACACGATTCTCACCTCCAGGGAGTTCAGTGTCGTCTTTCCAAGCACAGACTTCTTGGTCTCCTCCTGGTGGCGTTGAGATGAATGAATCGCATCTCTCTGTTTCTGCATCGGAACCTTAAGCTGTGTGCAATGAGCTAAAAACCTGGAAAATTTGGAGAAAACATCATTCAGACTGCATTAAAAGTCTCATAAACACACTGTTTTTTTTGTTTTTTTTACCATGTAACAACTTGATGCAGGCTTATCACTGGTAACTGGAATCTCACACAGTCACCCAATGTCAGTAAAGATATACCAGTGGGCCTATATATAGGACTCCAGGTAGTCACTGTGTTGTTTGGTGACATGGTGTGTACCACACTCAATATAAACCAGAGGAAGCAAAGGAAAGAGTTGTCTCAGGAGATGAGAAAGAAAATCATAGACAAGCATGTTAACTGTAAAGGCTATAAGACCATCTCCAAGCAGCTAGATGTTTCTGTGACTACAGCTGCACATGTCATTCAGTAATGTACGATCCATGGGACTGTAGCCAACCTCCCTGGACGTGGCTGCAGGAGGAAAATTGATGACAGATCAAAGAGACGGATAATCCAAATGGTAACAAAAGAGCCTAGAAAGACTTCAAAATAGATCCAAGCTGAACTTTATGCTCAAGGAACATCAGTGTCAGATCGGAACATCCTTCGCTGTTTGAGCCAGAGGACAAATCATTAAAAAAAACAGACTGGAGTATGCCAAACTACATGCTGACGAGCCACAAAGCTTCTGGGAGAATGTCCTGTGGACAGATGAGACAAAAATTTAACTTTTTGCCAAGGCACATCAGCTCTATGTTCACAGACGGAAAAATGAAGCATATCTAGAAAAGAACACGGTCCCTAAGGTGAAACATGGGGGAGGCTCGGTTATGTTCTGGGGCTGATTTGCTGCATCTGACACAGGGTGTCTTGAATCTGTGCAGGGTACAATGAAATCTCAAGACTATCAGGAGATTGTACAGAGAAATGTGCTGGCCAGTGTCAGAAAGCATGGTCTCAGTCGAAGGTCAAGGGTCTTACAACAGGAAAATGACCCAAAACACACAGCTAAAAACACCCAAGAAGGGCTAAGAGGAAAACACTGGCCTTCTATGAGCCCTGATCTCAATCCTATTGAGCATCTTTGGAAGGAGCTGAAACGTGCTGTCTGGAAAAGGCGCCCTTCAAACCGGAAACAACTAGAACAGTTTGCTCATGAGGAGTGGGCCAAAATACCTGCTGAGAGGTGCAGAAGTCTCATTGACAGTTACAGGAATCATTTGATTGCAGTGATTGCCTCAAAAGGTTGTGCAACCAAATATTAAGTTGTGGGTACCATCATTTTTGTCCAGGCCTGTTTCATGCATTTATTTTTTAAATAATTCTGTTGAAGCATGGATGAAAAGCACTGTCTGACTTTCATTGGTCAACATTTATATAATTTTTATTTATTATTACTTTTGTCAGATTAAAGTTATTTCTGTGACCATTATGAGTTTTCTTTGGTTTAATGAAGGGTACCAACAATTTTGTCCACGTCTGTATTTAAGCTGCTTGTGACATTGCCACAACCTGAAACTCACTAAGACTTTTGGCCAATAAATATTTGATTATTAGAAAAGACTGCAGTAGAAATATCCTCTATGTGTCTCTCAAAAGGGCATATTCATAAGTTTTACATTTTACATATTATTCGATTTACCTATGTAGACTAAAATGTTAAATACTCACCTATTTTTAATTATGTTAAGATGTTCCTGACTGTCTTTCGTCTCTCTTCGCTTGAAAGCAAGATTTGCTCTGTAAACAGGAAAAAATAAGTTATTTTCATTTTGACTTTTAGTCAACCATTCTATATCTAGCTATGTAAATATTCAACATGAACATGATATTAGTTTCTTCTATGTTTGGTAACGGTATGTTGGCCTTAGAAAAATCAAGGATTTATATAGAATGGGTGAGTTTTTCACCAATATATCAAATAAAAATGTTAACTGGGAAGCTAAGTAAGTATTTTTATATTTTTTATTTTATTTTAGTCTTTAAAAATACCCAAAATTCCAATACGTTTATAATGTCTGTCTTAAGACATTTTAAAAATCTTAAATCAGATGTTACTCAGTACTTATGCAGCCCTTTTTCCTAAATACTTTTTTACTCCTACTCAAGCAGTTTAGTAGGGTACCTTTTACTTTAGTAAAAACATAATGAAGTATTACTACTCTTACTTGAATGTAATTTTTGGGTACTCTACCAACCTCTGTGAATGTCCAAGGTTAGTACATAAGACGTTTGAAAACGGAAAAACTTGCTGAGTTTTGCTGTTGATTTTCAGAGTCAAACCTCAGCGTGTCTTAGTATTCTCTAAGGTGTCCAAAAATACGAATTTCAACATTAATTATTGCTTATCAACTTATATTTAACTTAATCGCTTAAGCTAATAATAATTTTGTGGACCTGAGTTGGTTTTTTTAAGGTATGACATGTCACTCCACTGCTTTTACGCCGCTTACTGAACTTTAAAGCTTCCAAACACAATACGAATCAGATCCACGTTAGGAAAACCTGAGATACCGTTGGTGAATGTCACAATAATGACTTGACTTGTGATAAATACACAAAATAATGAATACTTCTTTTAATGATTTGTGTTAACTACAAATATTGACCAAAATAGTGAGAAGTTTTACATCGTAACAATGAAGTGATTGAGAAGCTCAGTTGGTCGAGCCGGGGCACCATGTGCAGAAGGTATACTCCTCAAGGCGGTTCTCCATTTTCCAAACATGGGCCTTTGCCGTATGTCTTCCCCTTCGCTCTGCACCCTCTAAGCAGACTAATACAAAACTAAAAAAATCTTTGAAATAAAGTTAATAGAAAAAGTTGCATCTGCCATTGTCTACTGTCAAGAATAAAAAAGTTGTTTTACTTTATAATGACTTAATCATATCTAAAATGACAAGCATCACTAGATACTAGTGCTGTGTTGAAATAATTGAAAAATCTATTTGATTTTTAAAAATTACTTTATTTTTTAGAATAGTTATCCCTTTTCCCTTTTTACAGCTGAAATAGGAGGGAAACGTCCAGACAGCCATTTTTAATTTTGTGTCTGAAAAGGTTAATACTGTTTCCCATGGTGAACTGTTACTCACACAGTGTTAAGTCGTTGAATTTCAGGCATATAGTTAAGATAACAGTTCTAGAAAACAGTTTTAATAGCACTGAACAATATCAATATCGAATTGGATGAGATTGAATCGAATTGATTCTAACTCCTGAGAATCAGAGTCCAATCTTGACATTTGAATCAATACTACGGATGCAACGATACCATTTTTTTCAAACCGATACGAAACCGATACTTGGATCAGAGTACATGCCGATACCGAGTACCAATGCCGATACTTCTAGCGCACACCAAAAAAATGCGATGAATTGGAAGGCAAGTTTTATTTTCTTCTTTGCTTATTACAACAAATGAGGTTGAATTAGATAAAAAAATAAAATATTAATAAAAATGACCACAGAACAAAAATTTCAAGTAAAAACTTTACACATTCTTCAAAATTATTGCAGAGTTTTCACATTTTAAGCATCGGTTCATGGTATATGCCAACTTTAACTGGGTATCTGTGCATCCCTAATCAATACCCAGTCCTACTAAGTACACATTATTGGTATAAAAGCTGAATGCATAGTATTCATTTAATTACACTAATGGTTATTAGAGTCCATGCATATCTTCCTGATTTTAATGCTGCATACATCTTTCTACAAGATCAGTTTGTGTTCCAATAGACAATACACTTTGTAACAACTATTGAAGATAGATTTAAGCTTTAACTGCACAATACATCAAATAGCAATCATCCTTGCAACACCAGTGTGAACAACAATGCAAATGCAGCTGACTGTTTACATATGATAATTAGTAGGATACTATATTTAGAGTAAGCAAAGAAAAGAGTTAGGAAAATATAGCCTAACTGTAATCAATATTGCAATCTTTAGCAATGGTATCACCGTGATGTATCCTAGTTAAGGCCTGCTTGCTGTGGCTGTAAATATGTTTGCACCTTTGACCTTTTACAGCGCAGTAATGAAAGGGGAAAAAAGCATGCAGCAGAACTGAGCAGTGATCAAATTTAAACAGGCATGGTAGGATGTGGGTTAATTTAAGATTTTATTGTTGGGATTGATCCATCCTAAAACATAAACATGGAAAGATGAGGAAAAACAGGAGTTATGAAAGTGTATATTTATCATCTCAAAATTACACGATCATTCCACTGCACGGTTTTCTAATATCTGTCAGCCCTTGTACACAAACCGTAATGATCAGAGGAACTATACGGAGTTTAATGGGTTGTAAACTCCAAGATCATCAATTGGAAAACTCACAGTATGGATAAGTCCAATATTTCCTCCACAACAGCGATGGCAGACGCAGGCATCAGTCTCCAGCTGTCATGAACTCTCCTTTTATTTGACACACAGGGTGAACCACCTCTAGCTTTTAGGAACAAGAATCAGACAAATCACACACCAACAGCAAATCTGCTTTCTGTATCTCAACATCGGAGTAAAGAAGCTGCTCTCACCTTTTACTGTCTGAAGCGGTTTTGGGTGGTTGATCTTGTCATTGCCCTTTGGCTCCTGATCCTAAAGTACGGGACAAAGTTTTGATCGCAGCAAGCAGAGTACGAAGCTGAAGTTGGTTTTTGTTTTTAGCTTCCTATAATAAAGCTAAATGGCTAAAGGGCAATTACACCTATTTTTTTTCTACCATCTTTAATCTGCCCCAGATCCAAAGCTGCATAACCTAAACATTTCAGACTTGAACTAGATTATTCTGCACTAACAGCATAATAACAAAAACCGATGTGTGTGATTTTAGAAACCATTATTTGATTTGTAAAACTTCAGTAAAGCCAATTTCAGTGTGTTTCTGTGCATCGGAACCAGTGGACCAGCTCCAGCTAAAATACTTAAACATTTCAAATCTACCTAGGTTATTATACATGAATAGCAAAATAATGAAAAATGAACTCTGGGATATATGAAACTTTAATGAACACAGATTTCAGCCCTTTTCTCTGCAACTCGACCACACTAGTACAGCTCCACCTACAAAACTACAACAGCTTGTTACTTCAGATTATTCTGCACTAATTGGAGAATTTTTTAAACTTAGATTGTGTTTTTTGAAACTTTTTTAAATTTATGAAACCTCAGTTGAGAGCTATTATAATGTTTCAGGCATTTAGACCTCACTGGTCTACATTTTTGTGCAATTAAAGATTAAAATAAAATCTCACCATGACCTTTGTATGTTTTGTGGGTTCACATTATTAAATTATGAAGGTATTTTTTCAGCAGTAAATGCTGGTATTATTACATTGAAATAATTTATATTGAGTGATCACCTGTCAAGTATCTATTAAAATGTTATATGTTTTTGTTGTTTTACTGTGATATTACTGTCAGGATCCTGGGCTCTTATTTATCAAACATTCATAGAAACTAGGGATTCAATGATAGCGATACTGGTATCGGGGCCGATACCGCTCTTATGTACTGTATCATAACAGTTAACCAATACCATTAAATGTTACTTAAAATGTGTAAACTCTGTAATTTCACAGAAAATGTTCATTTTTCCCTTTAAATGTATCTTTTGTGGCCATTGTTATTAATATTTTTCTTTATCTGATTCCCCATCATTTTTTGCTACAAGCAGCGAAAGATTAAAATCTGTCTTCCAATTAATTGAATTTTTTGTGTGGTAGAAATATCAGTACGAATGAAATTTAGAATGTTTGTAAGAACAGTCAAAATTCTGATTTATGAAATGTGCATAAAGCATGTTCCTCCACAATCATGTGTTAATAAATCCACATTTGCATATTACCTAGATAGTCATTTACATACAGAAAGGCCCCAGTTAACCATATTTGATAAAACCATGTCTTCTGACAATCCTTGCGTTGTTCCCAGAAATAAAGGCCAAGAAAGCGAAAAAACTGAATATCAGTGACACTGAGATCGGGGTGAAAAATAAGTGGGCCAAAAAAAGTATTCATGATGAACAGAATAGATTTTTCCCTCTATCATCAGCAGTTTCTCTACTTCATCTATACCCCTCCCCAAAAGCATATCCATCCATAACTTGAGTTATTTTTGTTAAAAGACAGACAGGTGCCAACATGATCCTCATTGGCGGAGACGATAAACTGCTAAAGAGAAATATTCTATCAATGTAAAACTGTTTCAGAGTTGCAGTTCCTCCGGACTAATAGTAGATGCTAGTCCTATGCATGGTTAGAAGTGTACTTATATTTAGGAAGATTCCTACTAGGGTTGTGCCGATGAACGATGTCACCGTCCATCGTGATGCCATGCCCCCCACCCTGTCAAACACGCACTAAAGCTATCTTCTCTTCTATAGTTTAACATTTCTGACTTCTGATTTGTAGGCATTTTAAAAGCCAATTTTTACAATAAAATACATCCCAAATCACTGGACAGACACATTCGAAATGTACCGACGTGGACAAAATTGTTGGTACCCTTCATTAAATAAAAGAAAAACTCATAATGGTCACAGGAAAACTTTAATCTGACAAAAGTAATAATAAATAAAAATTATATAAATCTTGACCAATGAAAGTCAGACATTGCTTTTCATCCATGCTTCAACAGAATTATTTAAAAAATAAATGCATGAAACAGGCCTGGACAAAAATGATGGTGCCCCTAGAAAAGAATGAAAATAATGTGACCAAAGGGACATGTTAATCCAAGGTATGTCCACTAATCAGCATCCTAGGTGTCTACAATCCTGTAATCACTCAGTGGGCCTATATATAGGACTCCAGGTAGTCACTGTGTTGTTTGGTGACGTGGTGTGTACCACACTCAATATAAACCAGAGGAAGCAAAGGAAAGAGTTGTCTCAGGAGATGAGAAAGAAAATCATAGACAAGCATGTTAACTGTAAAGGCTATAAGACCATCTCCAAGCAGCTAGATGTTTCTGTGACTACAGCTGCACATGTCATTCAGTAATGTACGATCCATGGGACTGTAGCCAACCTCCCTGGACGTGGCTGCAGGAGGAAAATTGATGACAGATCAAAGAGACGGATAATCCAAATGGTAACAAAAGAGCCTAGAAAGACTTCAAAATAGATCCAAGCTGAACTTTATGCTCAAGGAACATCAGTGTCAGATCGGAACATCCTTCGCTGTTTGAGCCAGAGGACAAATCATTAAAAAAAACAGACTGGAGTATGCCAAACTACATGCTGACGAGCCACAAAGCTTCTGGGAGAATGTCCTGTGGACAGATGAGACAAAAATTTAACTTTTTGCCAAGGCACATCAGCTCTATGTTCACAGACGGAAAAATGAAGCATATCTAGAAAAGAACACGGTCCCTACTGTGAAACATGGGGGAGGCTCGGTTATGTTCTGGGGCTGATTTGCTGCATCTGACACAGGGTGTCTTGAATCTGTGCAGGGTACAATGAAATCTCAAGACTATCAGGGGATTCTAGAGAGAAATGTGCTGGCCAGTGTCAGAAAGCATGGTCTCAGTCGCAGGTCACGGGTCTTACAACAGGAAAATGACCCAAAACACACAGCTAAAAACACCCAAGAAGGGCTAAGAGGAAAACACTGGCCTTCTATGAGCCCTGATCTCAATCCTATTGAGCATCTTTGGAAGGAGCTGAAACGTGCTGTCTGGAAAAGGCGCCCTTCAAACCGGAAACAACTAGAACAGTTTGCTCATGAGGAGTGGGCCAAAATACCTGCTGAGAGGTGCAGAAGTCTCATTGACAGTTACAGGAATCATTTGATTGCAGTGATTGCCTCAAAAGGTTGTGCAACCAAATATTAAGTTGTGGGTACCATCATTTTTGTCCAGGCCTGTTTCATGCATTTATTTTTTAAATAATTCCGTTGAAGCATGGATGAAAAGCAATGTCTGACTTTCATTGGTCAACATTTATATAATTTTTATTTATTATTACTTTTGTCAGATTAAAGTTATTTCTGTGACCATTATGAGTTTTTCTTTGATTTAATGAAGGGTACCAACAATTTTGTCCGCGTCTGTACATCATTAGTTATCAATTAGATTAAAGTACAACATATGTGTGATTCAGGACGTAAGACAAAGCGGACCAGAAAATAACTTTTATCGCCCCATTGACTTCCATTCATTATTTTTTCGGTTTGGGGACCCACGGGCCAACCGGAAGCGGAGGAGACTTAGGCTCCCCATAGGATTTACAAAATACAAACTGGGGTTTACAGTATCTCCAATTAGTATAATCTAGTCCAGGTCCATCCTGAGCTGGAAGAAGTTCAGAGCAGTCTGGGTGCCAAAAAATATATTAATGTCTCCTTATTCAAGTTACACAAATCAAAAGTTGTGTTTTAAATTTTCTCCAATTAGTACAGATTTGAACAAACAAGCTGTTAGTTTTGTAGCCTGAACTGATCTTGAGTTGTCGAATTGCATGAAAAAGCATTGAAATGGTCCTTTAATGAGGTTTCACAAATCAGAGAAATGTTTCAGATCCTACACTTTGTTTTATTTATGTATTCGGAGCAGACTAATTTAGTCCAAATGTAAACTGTCTGTTATAGCTGGGGGTGGTCTAGTGTGCTATAGGTGCGCAAAAAATGCTGAACTCGCGCATTGTTGAAGTTTCACAAATCAATTAATGGTCTCGTATATCACACACTTTGTTTTAATTATTCTGCTGCAGAATAATCTAGTCACGGTTTAAAATGTCTAAATAATATGGTTTTTTCAGCTGAAGCAGATTAAATATGCTTATTGCATAGGAAAATTAGAACGGCTTCATCTTCGTAAACAAATACCTGTGTGTTTCTATTGTCTCACCTTATTGGCAGGAAATCCTGATGCCTTTTCTTTTTTCTTCTTCAGATTACGTGCTTTTGTCGGGGTCCGATTTGATCCTCTAGACGGCTTCATAGTGATGACTATACAGAAACAGCTAGCCAAATGCAGCTAACTACCGACGCCTTCGGCTTAGTTACTATTAATAAGCTAAAAATTACACTTTATGTAATTTACGACCAAAACGAAACCAGGGGGAAAGACCGACAAAAACGGAGGCAGGTCACAACCATCTGACGACCTGCATTTTCGCGCTGTTGATTTCGAAAGTTGTTCAGACCCAACGCGCATGCGTCATGAATGGAGGGCGTTACCCGAGTAACCCTGAATGTAGTTGCTAGACAGCACTTTCTGTAGAATGAAAAGACCTATACCTCTCCCGAGTGACGAATATATAAGTAATGTCATCCCGCTGAACGAATTTAAGATCCATGCGCGAAGTTAAGCTGTGGCAAAATGAACTACAGTCAAACCAGTGCTCATTAGATCTTCACACGTGGCGTGTCTCCCGTATGATGAAATTTCAAAATAAAAGGCATCTTGTTGTTCGTTTCTGAGAGGCTTTTAAATTAAAATGATTTTTTTTAAAAAGATTTCCTATTTGTCTTTTATTCATTCGTAAAAGAAAATTTGTACAGTAGCTGCAACTCTACAAAGGTTTTAGGCAGGTGTGAAGAAATAGTGTAAACAAAGAATGCTTTCAGAATTATTAATAATTGTTTATTTTGATCAATTAACAAAATCAAAAGTGAGCAAACAAAAGAAAATCAAATAAATATTTGGTGTTACTGCATTTTGCCTTCAAAGTTGCATCCTTTCGTCTAGCCGCACTTGCACCAAGTAGGGTTTTGTAATGATCATCAGTGTCAGACGTAGGTTGAAAGTCATTAACTGAAACTGAAAAAAGCTGTGCAGGAGGCTTAAAATCGAGTGAGGAACAGCCAAAATCTGCTCCCAAGGTAAGGTTGTGGAAGATATCTTCATGTCATGGCAAAACTGAACACAGCAACCAGACACAAATA
The DNA here is from genome assembly GCA_028564705.1 of Apricaphanius iberus. Lineage (NCBI taxonomy): Eukaryota > Metazoa > Chordata > Actinopteri > Cyprinodontiformes > Aphaniidae > Apricaphanius > Apricaphanius iberus. The sequence continues at coordinate 580,372 of JAPXFQ010002407.1, forward strand.
GGCTACTAAATCAGCAAGGTGTCTACCAGACAAAGATGTCAACTTGATTTAATGAGGTATTTCAAAATAAAACACCCCGCAAAAAGCCAATAAAGTCAACTTTGGTAAAACTTAAGTTTTGTTTTTGTTTTTTCTGAAACTACCAGATTCTAGAGAATTTTCTAAATCAGACTAATACCTTTTCCACTTGACTTTCACCAATTTTCAACCTGATCGGACATAGGATTTCAAAAATAAAACTCAAAGAAAAAGCTAATTGCAAGGCAGTTTTGTTGATATTTTACGTTTTCTTAAAAACTGGCTGATTCTAAAGATTAATTCCAATTCTCACAATACTACTCCTCCTCCACTTGACCCTCACCAATTTTCAGCCTGATATGATATGGGATTTCACTTGATTGATTCACTTAATAATTATCAACTTATCAGGCTCCTCTCCTGAGGAACCAGCACCCAGTTTTAGTACGTGAGGCAGATACTCTGTCTGTTTTTAAGACTAGGCTTAACACCTTCCTTTTTGATAAAGCTTATAGTTATGTTGCTATAGGTTTAGATTTTTGAAGGACTGACTGACCACTTTTCTTCTCTCTTCTACTTTTTTCTTCTACCACTCTCCAGATAAATTTTTCTGCTGTTATTGCGATTGTTAACCCAATTTTCTCTCAGTATTTTTCTCCCCATAATAGCTCCACACGGTCTGGTACCCTGCTCAACTATAAAGCCCCCTGCTGGATGGGGAACATCGGTCCAGATGATGCTCAAAGTGACCAAGCATCCTCCATGCTGTCTCTTCTCTGTCTTCTCAGACCCCCAGACGGTCGTGGCAGATGATGAGCCAAGTTCTGCCGGAGGTTTCTTCCTGTTAAAGGGGAGTTTTTCCTCTCCCCTGTCACTACATGCTGGCTCAGTGTGAGGGATTACTGAGGAATTGCTGTGGTTGGAGTCTGCATGATCCGGGCACGTCGGTGACTCATCGCAATCTGCTGGGATTCCCTTACATATTTTTTTTTTTAACTGACTGGAATGTTTGTATCATTTTATTGAAATGACCTTTGTTGTAAAGTGCCTTGAGACGACATTTGTTGTGAATTGGCGCTATATAAATAAAAGTGAATTGAATCTGATATAGGACAATAAAAAAAGCCCCCCAAAAAGTCCAAAATAAGTAAACTTTTGGCATTATCAAGTGAAGGAGGTGCAGCCTACTAGTCTGAAGGAGAACTGTTTAATCCATTGTGGAATTGTATAGTTGTTTTTTTAACGAATAATAAATAAAAGACAATCAGGAAGTCCCTTTCGACAGTCTATATTAATAACCATCCAGAAAAGAGCCTTAAGCTGTATTTTATGTAATTTAAATGTGATTTTAAGCAAGAGTACCGTAAGGCCGCCTCTGCACGCATGTCAATGTCGAGGGCTTGCTTTAAATAGAGGCCGAGTTGACTTCAGTGACAAACTGTAGAACGAAAAGTACAATTTAACCACTGCAACAGATACAAATATCTTCACCATAAGAAGGAAATTTGCAGATGCGTGAGCAGTGTTGGGCAAGTTACAAATAAATTGTAATATATTTCACATTACAAGTTACAATGTCAAAAATGTAATATGTTTGCATTACATATTACTGTCTTAAAAATGTAACTGTCTTACACTACTTTAAGTTACTTTTGGCTACATTTCTTAAATATCTAACACGACTTCTAACCACCGCAATTTACCAATTTACATTTTACACAAATGTCACACCACAAATACTGTGTTTTTAACACTATTTTATTAAAATTAAGTCTCTAGTTCCTTTGCACGCCTTGTATTTCATGGTAATGTTTGTTAAATCTAATCAAAAAAAGGTGCTGAAAGTACTCATCACAAAGATGGTTGACAAAGATGAGACTCTGATGTCTGAAGTCTTACAGCAGATAGTTAGGAAAACAGTGTGAATAATGCGGCTGTTTAAATGTACAGTCGATGTTTTCCTCAGCCGTCCTGATTCTCTGATGTTTTAGTTTGGAGCAACAGGAAGTGGATCTTGTTCTATGGTTTCCAACTTGGTTTGGTCTGTTGCATTAGATAGCCAGAAAAACTATTTAAAATGCATTTGTAACTTGAGTTACTGAAATTGTAACTAGTAATGTATTGCTGTATATTTTGTAAGTAATGCATTACATTACTCAGTTACTGAAAAAAGTAATCTATTCCTGTAACTCATTAGTTTTGTAATGCATTACTCCCAACACTGTGCGTGAGTGATTTTCATCTTCATATTACCTCAAGCGTGCAAATCTACTTTGCTGCCGTTACGCCTAATGTCCCAGCTATGGGACAATAAAATATATTTCTATTCCATTCTTTAACAGACTTGAAATAGTTTTAAGAGAGTTTCTACTATATCACAAAGTTTAAAGTACCGCTTTGTTGCACCTGCATGGGCAGTGTTCCCTCATTTTGTAGGATTTCCATAAGCAGCTCATCTTTCTCTTGAATTTAGTAAGAAAAAACGTTTTCACTTTGTGACCTTTGGAAAGGTTAACATGCAAGGCCAAATTACCTGATTCCGATTGGCTCACTTTTTGACCATAAAAGTTGACTGTTATTTTAAATACATTTATAGAAAAGTCCAATTTAAGTAGACATAAATAGGGTTAAATTGTTTTGGGTTTAAGATATTTTACTGCGGATTTAAAGCAGATAACCAAGCAGCAGCTTATATCTGGACTACATTTAAATAATAAACATTTACTGGTTGCATTCATTATCTTTAATTAAACTTTTGTAAAACATGCCAATGAATCATTGTGCATTTAATTGCGCAAAATTACCAAGACATCAAATGACATGGATGTGTAGACTAATAAACCAAATATTTATCTTTTAAAAAGAGGATCTTCGGTGCAAATATTTTCCTTGCACAATTAGCCTTTATTTTCAGCAGATTAGACAATAAGTGGGTAGGGAGAAAAGGGGGAATAAGAACAGTAGCAGAGAACCCTGGATGACCGTCTTAAAAGACCAATAGCCTTCATATAGTATATGGGGTTGCTGCTCTACCTCTACACCGTCCACTGCCCCAGTGCAAATATTTAAAGCTGTAGAAATTTCTTAAATTTCTTTGCTAATGAAAAAATTGAAATGCAAAAATGTCTAATTTATAAGCATTACAAAACGACTGCTACAAGCAACCAGGCTGAGATAACAGCAGTTAGACTTACGTATAGAAACGTATTTCATACTTTCATCTAGCATTGTGTTTTTCTCCGAATGAAGTGAGACAATTGTTTTCACTTATTTCATGTTTTATTTGTTGCTAATGAGTCAGAACCTAGTAGTTAAGTCATTGGCTTACATGAGCAAAACAAACAAAAAAGGCTTAGCAAAATGTGTCCTTTAAAAAAAGCAAGATACTTCTGAAAATGAGGGGGGGGGGGGGGGGGGGGGGGGGGGGGACAAAATTCTATTTGGGTCTTCAGAGATGTGGTATAGATAACGTTGGCTGTCCCCCAGGTTCCTCAAACCCTCCCTGGAAAGTGAAATTTCCCTGTAAAGCGGCCATGGTTGTGCATGTCGAATGGACTAAGCACCCTCCTGATACCCAACATGTTCCCCTGGGCAATCCGTTTAAAGGTCCATGGATTCTGGTTGTTTTCCTCCATCTCTTTCTGCTTTCTGTGCATTTCCTCCAGACTCTCTCTGCTCATTACCTGAAATAATAAGGCAATGAACTGTATTATGTCACATTCAATTGTAACATAAAGCAAAGATGCCGATTTCATTCAAACTGACTTCAGTAATGTTAAGACCGGTTTACCACACTCAGAATTTGCATGCTTTGTAGCAAAAACACACAAAAAAACAGATACATTCGTTCTTGGAATCATTTTTTTTTGCCCTATTTTTTTGTTTATAAAATATAAATTTTAACACACGAAATTTTCTTAATTTTCTTTCACTGATGTTGGTTTGGTGAAATCACAATCTGGTTCTCAACACACCTTTTCACTTCCAGACTGAGATGGTTTGGACATATTCAGAGAGACTAAAATTATATCGGTTGGATGATGCTGAGGTTGGAGACAAGGCAGGAGGCTTAGAGGAAGACCAAAAATGAGGTTTATGGATGAGGTTAAAGAGGACATGAAGTTAGTTGGTGTGAGAGCAAAGGTTGCAAAAGATAGGACTAAATGGAGACAAATGAGTCGCAATGGCGACCCCTGAAGAGAAAAGTCGAAAAAGAAGAGAGAGAACATATCTGATATCTGCTCCACTGTTTTTCTGTAAACCATTAACCAGGATATAAATACTGGCATACAATTAAACTTGCCTCTCCACTTGTTCATGACAGTAACCATTTGGGTTCTGTAAATTCATGGCCTGAATTTCCCAAATTGCAAACTGGAGATGTTTTCAAAGTATTAAACCATATTGAGATGAATAGACTGGGAAGAAGACTCCAACAGCAACACTTTTTCCTGCTGTAGCAAATGATGGGTCAACTTGGCCTTCTGTTTTTGTTTCGTCCCGCACACAGCTTCCAAGTGTATGAGTGCAGATATCCTCCAGTGTTGCGATCGGTTTAGACCAAGTTTCCTGTATCTTTGGATCCTCACGCATCCCAAAATATGAGTAGTCCATCTCTGTGTATTATGCTGTATTGTGAGGCAGGCTGCTTTAGTGCATTTCCATAGTAATGGTTTTGTTCCATCTACCATTTTCTCTTCAGATACATTCTTAATGAGTTTTTTTTTAAAGCAGCTCCTCCCTTTCCTTGAACCCTTTATGTAAGTTGGAATTATTCACGTTTTTTTCCTTCGGATCCCAGGCAATTTTTCCAGGCAGCTGTTTAATTTTTCTAGGAACATAACTTGGTTTTCAACAGAATGTCTCTTTTTCCAGTTCTTAAACAGAGCTTGAATGCCACTTACCAACATAGATTTCAATACAATTTTCCTTGCTTTTTGACACAATTCAAATCCCTTCACAGATCCATTAATAATTGTTATGTTTCCCTCGAGGCTGAAACCGGTAAAATCTGTGCAGCAATGAAATACTCATGCAGCGACTGTAAGGAGCCAGAAAACTCACACGTTTTTAAAAACACAACCACTAATTACAGGCACACATGTTGCCTGTGAAAAGGGGTTCCTTTTATTAACCTTTTAAGCCCATATGTATAAACTAAAGAGTCTGTTGTCAGTCCAAAATGTCCATGGTAATGTAAACTTTTGATGAGGGTCATTTAGGAAGTTAATGTTGTGAACCACTAACCATGGAAGAACAATCGTGCAATCATTCATATACTCAGAAAAAGTGGCTAACACTTAGAAAGTTTGCTTGGGTATGTAAACTCATCATCCAAGATGTAAATTTACACCAGTTAGGTTTTGTTTCACCAGAACAGGGTGCACTCTGAGATCTCACCTTAGCAGGAAAAGGCAGCTTCTTGGCCACTTCAGTCAAGATATGCTCAACCTCTCCCAACTCCACTTTTCCTCCCAACTCCACGATCAAACGTCCGTAGCGGACCGGTGTCACGTAGTGGTCGATTGCTCCTTTCCCTCCGCCCATGCGCTGGCCCAGGCCTTTACGTGTGATTGGTTTATACGGAGCATTTACACGCCACCTGGCGAACGTTGTGCGGGCGTCGATCTTTCGGTTAATTGTGAGACGGATCATCTCCAAATGACCCCAGTGCAGGTAACCTCCACCCAGGGCCTAAAATATAAATCAGGGAAGTTATTTTTTTATTGAAGGCTCTAAATTAGCCATTTTGACTGTGCAGAATAAACGCAGAACGTGTGGAGAGAACTCAGACTGAATATAATTGAGTTAAATCAAAAGCTAACGGTAACATTCTGTTAAGCATAATATACCAAAACACAAAAACTAGTTGAAAGATTTGTTGATTGTATTCTGTCAGAGCTGTGAAACATGTAACAGATAACTTCAGATGTCAGTGCACTCACAACGATTGCGAACTGCCCATTAATGAAGGTATTTGCTGCTGTTGCTGGTCCTTGGATATCCGACAGCTTCTTACTCTCTTTTTTGGCCTTTTTTAGGTTAGGCACCTTGTTCAGAAACTTCAGTTTGGGTTTATCTGGCAGCACAACATCTTTAGGAAAGAAACAAGGACAAAATGTTGATATGTGGGACAAAGAAAAACATGGCTAATAATTACTATAGCACACACAGAAAAGCTCAAAATTATTTCTTTCCAGGCAGAAAAAGGTTTAAATTGATATGTTAATTTTGCCAACGTGACAAACAGACAATCTGCGGAGGGGGCTGAAGATGATGGTGATGGCAAGAAGGCCTTCCAACATGGCTGAATTGTTAAAATACCAGTGGAAAGATGTACAATTCTGGTCAAAACTATAAAACTTGTAAAATTTGAATAAAGATGTTTGAGTCCTGTAATGCCAAGATTTTTATATTGATCACTGAGAAAAGGGATATATATATATATATATATATATATATATATATATATATGCAAGTCTCCTTACATATCAGAAACAAAACTTTTTAGTTTATTGTAAACAATCATCCATTTTTTTCTTAAATTATGAGGGGGTTGAATATTTTTTTTTTTTTTTGCCCCACTGTAACATGTCCATGCATAAATATCAGAATCTGTGTTGAAGGAAAGTCCCATGAAAGCTTACTGCTGTAGTCTGGAGTGACTTGAAACGTCTTCAGACCAGCAGCGCAGATTTTCAAATAGTTTTCCAAAGGAGCTGCGGAGTAAATAAAAAGTGACACATTTAAGCACAAGTGAATCTCACACAAAACGGTTTTTTTTAAGAATGCCAGGTTGCTCCCTGGCCCGTTTCATCTTTAACATTTCCCTCGTTGATTTTAGCTCGTTAAAAAATAAGATAAACGTGTATTATTATTTATTGACTTTTCATTTTTATTTTTTTGTTGCGATTCAGTGACTTCTTGAGGGTAAACTAATAATTGATTATTTTGTTACCTGGAGTTCAAACATGACAGATTGCGACTACCTGAAACTCACACCACAAACAAGTAAGTTTGTGGTTGTTGAATTTTAGGATTAAATTTGCACTCAACTTTGAGTTAACAACACACTGTATGAGACAAATTATCTCTGGTCTCCAGCTTAATGAGATATAAACACAAGTGCATCCCGTTTGCTTCTATCCATCTCTTCATGTATATCCATGTATTAAACTTCGTTCCGGGGAGTTCAGCTATTTTCCGATTACAGCAACTGGTTTGCATATATCGCTGTTTTAATTAAGCATTCATTTCTAATTTAGCTGATCAAAACTGATCCAAAGATTCACCGTAAATAAATAAATGTAATTTTTGTAAATACATGTTTAACTCACGCCTCATTACCTTGCTGGTGACCGTGAGCTCTGCAGATGACTGTCAGGCCGCCGACTGCAGCCTTAACGAGGGAGATCATGTCGTACAAACCGGTACTACTAACACATAAGTTCTACTTCGATTGACTCATATACAAGCATTTTTTAAAATAGAAGCAAAATACGGCGTTTTCAGAAACGCCACACGCTGAGCAAGGTCGCTGCTACATATACTTCCGTTGGCACACTTCCTGTTGAAACTTTCAAAATAAACTGCATGATTACGGAATATTTTGCTTAGAATTCGTGTATTTTCCGCATGGATTCCTTGGGGAATTTGTAAATCTCATTTCATCCACTTGAAATTATAGAGCTAAAATATCCTATCTAAAAGACCAAGTGACAGATAAATTGCTAAAATATATAACTAAATTAAGACATTAGGCAAGGCAATTGTATTTGTATAGCACACTTTCAAAACAAGGCAATTTGAGGTGCTTTACACGATTAGAAAAATATGAAAAATTAAAACATAGAATCAATAAAATAAATCTTAAACAAGCATTTATACAAGACAATTTATATAATTAAAAGAAAAGAGAACATTTAGTGATTAGAGCATAAGAGAACATTTATGTAAAAATATGAAAATTAAAATGGAAACATCCAACAGTAATTAAAAAGAATGAACGCAGAAGTTGTATCAGATTTGTATCAGGTTCGAAATGGTTCAGTGTCTGAAGTTTTGCATTCATCCGGGAATTTGTTCCAGATATGGGGAGCATAGAAATCGAAAGCTGCTTCTCCGTTTCTGGTTCTGGTTCCAGGGACGATCAGTAAACTAGAGCCGGACCTAAGTGATCTGGATGGTATCTAAAGCCATTTATGTAAAATATCATGTTCTTTCTTAAAAGAGTGTGTTCAAATCTATATTTGTAATTAGCTAATTCAATATATAAAAAATGTTTACAGTCTCCATAAGAAATATCCTAATTTTTTTCTCAATATTATTCATACTAAATATTGTACTAAGGTAACTTTAGAATAATTTCTTACTGATTAACAGATGTAGTACAAACAAGAATTTTGGTTTCAATTTAAACTTTTAAAGTGCATACTCAGGGATTATTCCTTTCAGACTAATGATACCTCATAAGCTTCTTTGTACAGTATGCACATACTTTTTTTAGCAAATAAAACAGGCAGTTAATTTGTTTTAACGAGTCATCCAGCATTGGCCCATTATTTAGTCCATAAAGAGGAAATATCAGTCAGCTTACATTTAATACATTTAGAAGAAATGAAAAGAAGCGATTGATGCAAACTCTTTTGCCCTCAAACATAAGTCAATTAGCACAACGACAGTTTTTAGGTAGCTTTATTATCACAACAAGGTTTTTACATTTCACATAAAAATACATTTCTTCAACTGGACTGTGGTTGTTTTCCATGGGAAACAGAGCTTATGAATTTAATGTCCACAAACAGAACAAAATTTTCTCAGTAACTAAATTTCTGTTACATTACAAAAGCAACAAAAGAAAACAACTTAAATAAGAAAACAACAGCATAAAGAACAAACTTTTTCCAGACAAAGTAATGCAAATCATCACACAGCTTCTAGGCAGCTAAATGCCGGGAGAATTGGCTGAATTATTCAGTCAACAAAAGCACATGTCACTTTGATGTTGTTCTGATAGAGAGATGATGCTAGTGAAGATGCTAAATCCCATGGTAGAGAAGATCATATTTTGGAACATTCTGGGGATCTATTGGACTCCGGACTATCATTTTTCCCCTCATGGCCCCTCTGTAAATCACCTCGATTAGGTCTATGAAGTCCTGCTTGGTTTTAAAGCTGCCAACAAATTTTGTGTGATCTGGAGAGCTGAAAGAACATAAGAAGCAGATAATAAATAAAAAATACATGTTAATGCAAATTTATATATTTTAAATAAGAAATGTATTTAGTGACTTTTCCCTTTATTAGGTATACATTGCTAGTACTTGGACTTTATTGCACTGAGATTTTGCTCTATAATGACAAGATAGTAACTAATTTCCCGCCCATTCAGAACGGTCAGTTTAAACTTCAGTAAACTGTATTTACCCATTCTGAATATCCAAACACATTTTGTAATTTAATTGGCTCATCGCAACCCAGATGAGTGTATATTTTCTGAAAAACATTATGACAGGTAGTACTAAATGTACTAAGGAAACTGCTATGATTAGCAAATTTATGGTATGGAAATACACAGGACCTTTTAAAACAGATATCCACATGGGCGCCCCCCAGGGATGTGTTCTCTCCCCACTGCTTTTCTCCCTTTACACCACTGATTGCACGTCAAGAGACCCTTCTGTGAAACTCCTGAAGTTTGCAGATGACACCACCGTCATTGGACTCATCCGTGACGGCGACGAGTCTGCATACAGAAGGGAGGTGGAACAGCTGGTCCTCTGGTGCAGTCAGAACCACGTGGAGCTAAACCCGCTCAAAACTGTGGAGATGACAGTGGACTTCAGGAAGACACCCCCATCAACATCTCTCATAATCAGCAACAGGCCAGTCCCCATAGTGGAGTCTTTCAGGTTCCTAGGATCCACCATCACACGGGACCTGAAGTGGAGCTCCCACATTGACTCTATAAGGAAGAAGGCCCAGCAAAGGCTGTACTTTCTGCGTCAGCTCAGAAAGTTCAACCTGCCTCAGGAACTGCTGACCATATTCTACACAGCAATAGTCCAGTCTGTCCTGACCTCATCCATCTCTGTCTGGTTCGGATCCGCCACCAGGCAAGACAGGGACAGACTGCAGAGAACAGTCAGGTCCTCAGAGAGGATCATATGTACTGATCTTCCCTCCATTGAGGACCTATTCCGGGCCAGGGTCAGGAAGCGGGCCAGAAAAATCACCACTGACCCCTCACACCCTGGCCACAATCTGTTTAGGCTCCTCCCCTCAGGCCGGCGTTACAGAGCGCTGTACGCCAAAACCACCCGACACAAGAACAGTTTCTTCCCCCAGGCTGTCGCTCTGATGAACTCTGAATAGTCACAGAGTCTGAGTCCATTCACATGAACAATAAACTAAAACTCTGCACTGCTGTATATACTTACTGTATATACTTACTGTACAATAACCCTGGCTTGGTGTATATATTATCCTTTATTTTTATTTGTATTTATTTTTTTTCGCGTTTTTTTATTTCACTTATTTAAGTTCTGTACTGGAGAGAAAAGTTGCTGGAGTCAAATTCCTTGTATGTGTCATACTTGGCCATTAAAGCTGATTCTGATTCTGATTTTAGCTCTTCTGAGTGAAAATTTAATTTAATACTGTACTTTAAACTGATTACAAAAAATATGTACTCTCCATGATTAGTTTTTTAATCTATTGCTGGTATTAAAAGCTGTTTCACATTTTTGTTTAAATGAATGTAGATTTAAATTTAAACTAATTTATCTCTTTCTATATTGTGTGCTGTATTTTTACAAATATTTTGAATAACTGCATCTTAAATTGTTGGTCCTCCCTAATCTTTAGTGTCATCATTATCATTAGGCCTAGCAAAATGTAATTTTTCTTTCCCGTTTTCAGCGCATTAATTCTGTATTAGATAAATTTGTTCTACCTTCTTTGTGTTTAGCACGTTTTTGTTTTTTTGTTTTAAGTTAGCATGTAAGAAACTGGCTGCTAACTTAATTGACTAAATATTTCCACTCCACATAAAGCAACTCCGACGAAAAATTTTAATGTACTTACCCATAATCAACTTTCATGTGCTGCCCATTAAAAAAGAAGACAGTGGAGGGGATGTAGCTGATGTCAAAGTATCTGGTGTAAATAGGAGCTTTGTCAACATCAACGAGATAGATGGACGCCATGTTACTCAGATCGTGTGCAGTTTTCGACAGCTAAAACAACGAAGAGGAGAGAAATTATGAACGAGAATTAAATTTCCTGAGCAGATGGTTTAAATTAAAGTCACACTTACTATCTCGTCGAGTAGGAGACAAACCGAATCATCGTCTCTCCCGAACCTCAGAACTAAAACCTTCTCCGCTACGCCTTTGATAATTTCATCTATCTCCTTTTTGCTTGTTAGTTTTGGTAAAAAGAAGCTCATTTTCAAACGCTAACGCTTTAGCTTCACTGCAGTCGGTAGAAGGAAGGAAGTTACGTAACTTTGTTGATGTGAACCCCAGTTTAGTTTCCCCCAATAAACAAGTAAAAACATCAACAACAAAAATTAAGCATATATTGCATGAAATGAGTGAGTTAGTTTCCAATAACAGTTTTGTTTGATCTTTTTCACAAGGCAACAATTTACTTCAATAATAGTTAAAGAAAACCGTTTCCTGGTTTAATACGCTACAGCGTTTCAGTACGGCACAATATGACGTGACACCGCGTAACAACGTGACCTTCCACCAATATTTATAGGAAGTCTGCATGAAAACACATGTGGAGGACTATTTTTCCTTACGTGACGTTCAAAAGGATGAAGAACGTTTTTTGTGACAAGCTGAAAAAATGAAATAAGAAGATAACCTCGTTATTAATATTTACTTAAGTTGCGTGGAAATAACGTCATTTTTCACGGTCATTTTGAAGGGAGTGATTTGTTTTTGTTACAATGTTGAGGCACTGTTCAACCACATGCTTCAATTTTCTCTTGAAAAGGACATTTTTGATATCCAGGAACAAACCAGCCTTTGGTATCACACTTCACAGAGAGTCAGTCCTTGTTAACCGATTCTATACAGGGAATCCTCTGAGGAAGGATGGCCTCGACATTAAAGAAGATCCATCCAAGGAACAAGAACCTCTAGATCTGGACAAATGGAAGTCTGTAATGAGATCCCAAGCTGCATTTCAGGAGCAAAAACTCACCCGCGAAGATGCAACTAGTGAGGATGATGGTGAGCTGGAAGGGGCAGGTGATAATGTGAAGGGCAGTTCTTCATTGGAGGCAACCCGTGAACTGGTTGCTATGTGGCTTCAAGCTGGGAAGTTTGTACCTCAGGAAATGACTGAGGAGGAGGTGCGGACGCTGGCAGATCTCACCACCAAGTCCTCCAGGAAAAAGTACCTGAAGTACCTGGCAATCAAGGAGGGCCACAAACTGGCCCGCAAGGAGAAACAGCAGAAGAAAAAGGCAGAGAGGGAGGCCTCAATGAAGGAGAGGAAGGAGTCGGACAGCAGCGCAGAGGAAAATGACCAGGACGGACACAAGTTGAAAAACACAATGTTTCTCCAGTTCTGGGACCGCAGCCATGACAGACTGCTGGCCTGGAGAGCCGCCCAGGCAATGTTGTTCGGTCAGCCGATTGTCTTCGACATGAGCTACGAGTCCAACATGGCCAGGCGGGAGACTGAGAACACAGTGTCCCAGCTGCTGGAGGTGGAAGGGTGGAACCGACGTGCAACGGAACCCTTCCACCTCCACTTCTGCAACCTGCAGCCAGACGGGCTTTACAAGAAGGAGCTGCTGAAGAGATACGGCGGGGAGACCTGGGAGCGACTGCTCATCACCACCACCGAGAAGCATTATATCGATGTGTTTCCCAGGGAACAGGTGGTATACCTCACTGCAGACTCCCCCAACGTCCTCCGCAGCTTCGACCACTCCAAGGTCTACATCATCGGAGCCCTGGTGGACCGGTCCATCCAGTCCGGGCTGTCACTGGCCAACGCCAAGCGCCTGAAACTGGCAACAGCTCGCTTACCCCTGGATGAGTTTCTTCACTGGGACATGGGAGCCAAAAATCTGACCCTGGATCAGATGATACGCATCATGCTGACAATCAAAGATACTGGGAAATGGGAAGAAGCCTTGGAATTTGTGCCGAAACGGAAACACGACGGATTCTATAAACGGGAGGTGCAAGCAGAGGTTTCCATTAACCGACCCCAAACGGTAAAAAGTTACCCGAGAGAGAGCGGCGATGCGTCCCTGAGGTCTGAAGAAAAAGACACTGGGAGAACATTTAAGGACCAGACGGTTTACAAATCCAACAATGACAGGAGGACTGGACAAAACGTCAGCAGAAAAAGTTCACCAGCTGCAACTAAAATGCGTACATCGCTCAAAAGCCAAATGGAAGCAAGAAAAACTGTAGACAAGTCCAGGAGGTGGTGGCATGATGAGTGACATAACTCTGCTCTTAACACAGACATTTATATTACAAAATACCAACATGTGTAGAAACGGTTCCAGTATCCAATGTGTTTTCACTTAGCGTGTACAAATGACAAGAATACAATTAGTTAAAAAAAAAGGTAGAAACTTCTTTGGTCTTTATTTTAGTCTGAGACTAAAAACAAAAGATGCTCCAATAATATTTTTGATACAATTTCACAGTAAATAAATTCATACCCATCACTGAAATTTTCTATTCAGATGTAATACAGATAAATATTATAGAACCATTTTTATTTAAAATACTGCACCATATAAGAAGTAAACTCATAGTGTATTCTAAAGGAAAAGAGAACAAAAAACAGAAGAAAAAAGTACCTAACAGGTTAGTAAATGTACTCAGGGTTTTCTTTTAACAAAACTGCACATCATAGTAACATTAGATCAGTTTCACAAATCCTTTTACAGCATCTGAATCAAATCCTATTCCTCAAATTACAAAAAATAAGCACAATCGTACAGTGAAAAAAAAAAAGACTGCCTGACTTAAGAGGCACCTATGCTTATTTTTATGCGCAATTAATTTAAAATCTGATTTCCTCTCATGCGTCTTTGTTGAATTCCTCCCTGCAGTATGAATGTACAAACTGGTTAAGCAAAAAAAGAAACCCAACACACACAAAAGCATGACGTTCCAGTAAAAAACAAATTTGACCTTGCAATGTTTCGCTTACAATGGAGTTGAAATGTCTTCATAATTCCAAGCTTGCCTTTCTTATTTTGTTTTTCACTGCGTTAACAATACGCTAAGCCACAGGCTTAAAACCTTTCAAACTGAAATGACGGCAACTAAAGTGTCATGATTTCTGCTACAGTTTCAAGTAAAAGGAAAAAAGTTAAACTAACAAAACTAAGCTGACTGATGCTTTCTGTGTCAAATGATGTGTCTATAGAACAATTATGTCCCCAGTACAGCGTTCGCAGCAGTTGAAGGTTATGTTCTCATAGCGGGTGTAAGGGTGAAACCTGCCGATGCTCTTCTTGCTGCTCAGAAAGTTTGGGGAGGTGGAATCACGGAGTACAGGTTCTGCTTCTTTTTCTGAACAAGCGATTGGATTCAAAACCTTCAGCACCTAAGAGTGGGGGGGGGGGGAGAAAAGAAAAGTTGATGCGAGTGGTTGGATTTTAAAATTTGTAACGTGTGTTGGGTAGAGAGAAGCATAGAGGACAAAGTTTGCGTAAAATTCAAACCTTCTCGGCCATCTTCTCAGCCGGTGTGCTGCAGATCTGCTCGGCTGGGGCGCCGCTGCCCTTCACCACGTTGCTGCTAGTGTTGTTTTTGCCTAGCAGATGGGAGTTAATAGCATCTGCTAGCTTGTGATTGGCTGCAGCCAGCTCTCCCATGCTGAGGGGCTGCGCACTGGGATAGTACGTCTGCTGTCTGCCCCACTGCAAAGACACCAAGAGCTGCTCCAGGGATCTGGTACCAAAAACAGGAAGCAAAGTATTTCAAACATCAACTGTATGAAAACTCTCAATATTTGGTCTTTCCTAATCTTTTTCGGTCTGACTGATTTTGAAAATACTTTGGCCATGGACAGTGTGTGTGTTGAGCAAAACGCACTTTTAAAATAAACCCAAAGAGCTGGGTATCAATTCAAACTTCAAGAATCGATTCTATTCCGATTCTCAAGAGTTAGAATCGATCATCACTATCCGATTCAATCCAATCTGTTCTAATTCAATATCGATATGGCTCTGTGCTAATAAATTTCTTTTTTTTTTAGCTGTTACCTTCATTATATGACTTTAACTTTATGATGCAACGCTGAGTAACAGTTTACCAGGGAATAACAGTATTAACCCTTTCTGACAAGTTTTAAAATAGCCGTCTGTACTTTTCCTTCCTATTTTAGCTGGGAAAAGGGAAAACATATATTAAACAATTAAATTGATTTTTAGACTTTTGAATCAATTCGATTCTCAGAATTTTTATAAGAATCATCAGAAATGTTTTAATCACAGCACTATGCACCAATATAATAAAAAAGCGTGAAATAATTAAACTTATTCATAAAGCACTTGTCATAGACTTACAAAGAGGACTATAGAGCATGGACTATAGAGCAACATTCTGGTGATATGATCTGGGGCTGATGTCGGGCTGACCAATCCCAGATGTGCTCTCTCCGTTGCTTTCTACGGATAAAACAATTAGGCTCAATTTCGTCCGTCTCTGCGTGACTGAGAGCCCTTGCGTCGATGGATAAAGGCATTGCGTGTCTCTGTAGCTACGCAGACTCAGAAGTATAAACTAGGTGTAAGACGTAAAACTGAATGTCTTCAGCCTAAAACGGCTAAGAAAAGTCATTAAAAGCCCAAATTACAGCTGATAAGAGAAGTATATCCAATTAAGCTGACCTGAGACCAGGCGTCAAACCTTGGGGAGTATCATCTTATGAATAAACAATTAAAGGGGGGGTGGCATGTTCTTCTCAGGCAGACAGAGTACCGAAAAGCTATAATATCACAGAAAATCCATCTGTAACTTCAATAAAATGATATACACCGCCTATTTGAAATATTGCGCTTGCAACATGTCTAACTTAATGCCTTGAAGTGAGCTGCATGTCCCTTTAAGACTTCAGACATTCCCTTTTTCGACAAGCTGTCTTCAACGTCATCACAACATTCTCGGAGCGCCGTTTTGAGCCCAGCATGTGCAGCGCGGCTGCTGGTGGACTCCGAGCTGATCACATTACGTGTTCGACCTGGCCTCAGGCGGAGCTGGGAAATGCTACAGCGAGGAATCCGTAAACACCGGCCCCTTGATGTGTGTGAAAGCCCAGTTTGAGGAGCCCGTTTCCCGCGTCGGTCCAAGCTTGACCCACCGAGTCACCACCCACAACGCTGAGCGGCTGTCCATCTGTCTGCGATTAGTAAAAATATATAATATGTGATTGCCACAGGATGTGCTGTGGTGGAGCCATTACCAGGCCAGGGTTGTGTTTACTCCTCCATAGAGGCTGTCTGGGTGAGGAAGCTGTTCATGGCTCACTTCTCGGCAGAGAGAGCGGGGCCTTTTCTGGCAAAAACAACTCAAGAGTCACCAACAAACCTCTTCAGAGCTTTCATGTCTAAATAGTTTAACCTCTTTATAATTAATTTTTTATTCATGTGTCTGTATAGAAAACGGCTGGTGTCATGTAGCTCAGGGTGATTAGCCACATTGTTTATTGGTATTTCCTCTGTTTTGCTGATGCCATGACTCCGTGTCAGTCACAGCATCACTGACATTACAGTACAGTAGCATCTTCAGTCCATCAGACAATTTGTTTTCCAAGAAGGCATTGCGCAATTGGGAAAAATAATTAGGCATATGCTATCACAGGTGATAGTTGATTGCTGTTGAAGACGTTCTGCTTTTGTGCTAAGGGAGCGGGGGGGGCTCCGGAGAGACGGGGGCTGTAATCAAAATGTAGGGGCGTTGCTGGGAGGACTCTGGCATTCATTGCTCAACACGGCGGCCGCTAGAGTTTTAAAAGATTAGTCAAATACATAAAGTAACCTAAGAAACACTTTCGGCATGTTTTTAAGGAGGTAATGACATAAGAATGTGATGAAAAGCTTTAAAAAGTGGATTTTACATGCCCCCCCTTTTAGAAAAGTACTCACAAGTAGGGATTTACAGATCCACTTTTTTCGTTGCCGATACAGATATCTGAGGTTCATAATCTGCCGATACCGATCCAAACATCACTGAATTACATAAAGTGTGTGCCGTGAGGAAAAAGCATTAGGGATACAACAATACCACTTTTTTTTATAAAGATAAGATACCAATACTTGGATCTGAGTACTTGCTGATACCGAGTACCAATGTAGATACTTCTACCACACACGACAATGCAATAAATTTGAAGACAGGTGTTATTTTCTTCTCTGCATGTTACAACAAACGATGGTGAATTAGAAAAAATAAAATATTAATAAAAAAATGACAGCAAAAGTAACATATCAAGTGAAAAATGAAAAATTATTTTAAATTTTTGCAGCTTTCACATACTAAGTATCGTTTCATGGTATCAGTTAGCTTTAACCGACATGATACAGTACATAAGAACACTAACGGGGCTGATATTGTTCTAATGTACTCATATCAGTTAGTTAATGGATACTTAAAATGTGGAAGCTCTGCAATAGTTTCACCGACTTATTTTGTTTTTCCCTCGAAATTTTAGTTTTTGTGATAATTTTTTTTCCTATTCAAATATTTTTTAATCTAATTCACCATAATTTGTTGTTATAAGCAGCGAAGAAAATAAAAACTGTCTTCCAATTTATTGCATTTTTTTTGTTTGGTAGAAGTATCGGCATTGGTACACGGTATCAGCAAGCACTCACATCCGGGTATCTGTATTGAATCTGTTTGAAAAAAAGTTGTATCGTTACATCCCTGGTCACTAGGTTTTATAAAGAAAGCCAAGCTAAAAGGAGGAAAGCCACTATTTGCACCATGTTTTGTTTTTTTGTTAGTTGCTTTTGTTATAGAATTTATTACCAACAAACATTAGACAAAAATGTTATATTTTAAAGAAGTCAGTAATTATCGATGCGTGGTTATGTTACCTGTGACTGAGCACCATGTCCCTGGAGAACTCGTCTCTCTCCAATAGCAGGTCCTGAATCGCTCCCTGTGCCTCTCTGATCTGCCTCTGCAGAGCGGCTCTGGCGTTTGTCAGTTCCTCTGCCATGACCCTGAAGTAACAACATTAATTTAAAACAAGTGTGGAAACAAAGATGTCACACTCCATGAAGAGTATTTATTTATATTTAATTTCTTAATTCAATTTCCTCGAGAATGTCTCTGACAGAAACTGCTTTTGTAACTAAGATGAGAAGACAGCCTGAAACACTAGGACCGTTTAGAATGAAGACTCCATTATGTGGAGTATTTCCCACCTGCTGGCCAGGAACTTGCTTCTCCAGACGTCACACTGGATACTCATACGTTCCAGCTGCTCGGCGGTGTGTGAAAGACTTCGACCCAGGGCCTCGTTCTCCAGAATGAGCTGGTTTTTCTCCCGTGCCAGACGCTCAAACTGGTACTCAAGGTCATCACCTACCGATGCTACCACCAGTTTCTTCAGTTCGCGGTTCACCTGGCACACAATTTGGAAAAGTAATTGAAACAGATTTAAAGGTCTTTCGCACTCAAAATATACATAAACAGGTGACGATGCAACAACATATGTAAGATACGTTTCATAAACTAAAGACTTTATTTAAATGTAACATAAAGCCCTAAACAGGACACAAAACAGAATTACTGTAAACCTCAAAATCCATAACTATAACATTACATTATTATCTGCATATTTAGCCAAATTAAACATGTCTTTGATTTTCGTTTCATTTGTCCCTTTACCTCCGTCTGCACACGGAGCTGATTTGAAAGACCTTCTTTGTCCTGCAGGAGCCGCCGTTCAGAGTTCTGCAGCTTCTCTAGCTGTCCTCTCCAGTCCTCCACAATCGGAGGAGAGCCGTGCTCGTCAGCCCGATGGCCCGATTCGCCCCTCCCCTCAGCGGGTCGCGCCCGGCTGCTCCGGGTGATAGCGGCTCGGGGCACGATGATCCTCACCGCTTCCACCTCTGTACAGGCCTCTCTGTTCACCTTGCCCAGGTGAAGCACCCCGAGAGGCTCTGGCGCAGCAGCGGGTGCGACGTGTGGAGCCTTTGGGCCAGCTACTTTGAGGAGAGGAACTTCAGATAAAAACGGCAGCGGGGCGTCAGTGATGACCTCCAGTGTGGCCGCCGGCTTTTCGGTTTCCATGCCGTCCCCAGCTCCTCTGATGGGCACAATGGCAGAACCTAGAAGAATAAAAATAAGAAAGTTAGAGCATATCAGTGTCCCCTGTTTCAACAGTTTCATCTAAAAATCAAACGATTATTTATCCGTCCAGTGCAACATGTAACAAATAATGTCTTTGTAGCTTTTGGTTTAAAATCTGTAAAGAATTTCAAGTATTCCAATTACTAAGCTTTACTATTGTTATATTACTTTAATATAATTGTTATAAAACATATACTATTTATAAAAACATTAAAAACATATAAACTAGTGGTTCACTGATCCGATTTTTTCAGTCCCCATACCTGATCCTATACTATTGTGGAATAAATAAGCTGTATACCTTCCAACTTATACTTTTCTCAAGGAGACTAAAGGCATCAGACTTTACTAACCTAAACATAACGAAGACAAATTAACAGATGTAAAATGTAAAATGACCACTAAACTAAAATTCCAAGTGAAAATTAATCTTATTTATGAATTTTTCGCAGATTTCCTACAGTTTAAGTATCGATTATGATACATATACATTAGACGGGTTCTAATATCAACATATAAAAAAAACATAAAAACAATATAAAACATGTTACATCATTGTTATAAAACATACTATTAAATTATTGAAATAAAACATTCCAACTATTACAACTATTGTATATGTTTTCTTCTCAAGACAGAAATTCATTCAAGAAACAAATTCTAATATGTATGCTGCAGCCCAACAATTATTACTAAAATTATAAATTGCTTAAAAATTCTAGGTGACGCAGATTGTATTCAATCAAATTTCGACTAGAACTGTTTAAAACTGGCAATTAAAATTCACATAGGTAGGAAACGTAAACAGTAACAACAAACATCCCCATTCTAAGCCAGCAAAGGGCGACAGTGGAGCAAAAACAATTAACATATTTAGAAAAGAAGTTGTCATGTTGGTTGTTCCCCCCGATATGTCTCTTCTACTTTCAGCCTTCCAAATAAACAACGATCCGGGCAGGAGATCATCGTGGACAGTGGGACTTTACATTCATCAAGTCAACACAAAGGACCCGACTTGCTCTTAAACGCGGACCAAACAATTGTTCGCCATAAACATGGTATTCAGGAACCTGAGTAGAACGAGGGGCTTTAAAATCCACGATAGGAATGTGGCCACCATGTTGAAATGCTTGATAGTAGCTGCATGGAATATGTTATTTTATTACCAACAGCAAAATATTTCGCGCAAGAAGGAAAAAAACAAAAGGCTGAGTACCTCTTAAAACAGCTGTAGCTGCCATGGTGGTGGATGAAACGAAACTTTAGTTACAAACCGGTGCGTCTTCTCTCTGTGGAAATTAATAGAAAATAAAACAGTTATGTGACAAAAAATGGGGAAACAGGAGTTGATTATTAAATACACAGGTCGCTCAGAGTTCATTTTTTACCAGCCGGGTGATGCTTAGGTCACAGGATAAGGAAGCTAACTGCGGGGCTAAGGTGTTAGCAAAAACTAAGAACTTTATCAGCACTAGCTACAGTAATTAACCCGTACGTACAAATACAGCGTATTAGAAAATCATCTTCTGTTCTTTGAGAGATGAATCGCTGGACGTAAAACTGAAATGTTATCTAACATACCAAGTAAAAAATGAATCCGACCAATCCTCGGCTTTGTTTTGCCACCCGGACACAGTTGCGTTTGAGGTTCATTCCTCCAAGCTTCCACGCAAAACTTCCGGTCAAAACCGGGGGTTGACTCAAGTTTCCCCTCGATCACATCCGAAAATCTGAAATTCTGACATACTAAAACATTTTTTAAGGTAATCAGAAATTTCCATGTCTTTGTAAATAAGGCAGCACCTTCGCAGATAGCCTGACGCGTTGCTGAATAGCGGAACCATCGTGTCTTGTCTGGGTTGCATTACGGGGGTTAACTTGTGCTACAAAAACATCTCGGGTGCCCCTTCTTTGTCCCATTCCACTGTTTAGTTCTCGGAGGTCCTGGTAAGTCCCACATAGTGGACTTTTCTTGTGTAGGGTGTTTCCTTTTTAGTCGTTATCATGGGGGTGCACGGACTTTGGAGACTCCTGGAGATTTCAGGGAAACCCATAAACCCTGAGACACTCGAAGGAAAGGTTCTCGCTGTGGGTATCCTAACTTTAATTCGATCTGTTTATTTGTTTCTGGTTGTTAAGTTGTTCTTTCTTGCATCTGTGAAATGCATTAACTGATTCCGAATGAGTCGTTAAGATCGCCTTAACCAGCCCACCCTTACTCAGACATCAGTATATGGTTGAACCAGGCAGTGAAGGGGGTGAGGGACCGTGAAGGCAACAGCGTCCAGAACGCACACCTCCTCACGCTGTTCAACCGCATCTGTAAGCTGCTCTTCTTTCGCATCAGACCGGTGTTTGTGTTTGATGGAGATGCTCCACTGCTGAAGAAGCAGACCCTGGTGAGGCCATCACAGATGATTACTGTTAAGGGGTGAAATTGTTCCCTCCCACTGTACTCTCAGTGTACAAACACTGGCATTTATAATGTAGGCACTGAGGAGGCAGAGGAAAGAGGAGCTGACCAGTCAGTCCAAGCAGACCAATGAGAAACTTCTGAGGACGTTCCTGAAGAGACAGGCTATCAAAGCAGCACTTGGGGATCATATGTGAGCAGCAGAACAGTTTCCACTTGGTACATACTATAACCATCTACTTGACTGTTTTACTGTAGTCTGAAGATTTTTTTTTTGTCCTCCCACAGTAAGGACCCACTACCGAGCCTCTCCAGTGTGAAAAGAAATGAAGTGGACGACGTGTATGTCCTGCCCGCCCTTCCACCCACAGAGGAGAAGGGAAAAAACAGGTCAGAGCCTGGAATGTTTTCATGTTTTGTGGTTGTAGAAGAATAAAACATAGTTTTCCACATTTTTATTTATACAAAAGCAAGTATCTAAAGTAAGTAAGTATGTAATTTAAACTAAATATAACACCAGGGCACTGGCTATATGTATGACATGTTGCTCATTATTTAAGAACTGACAACCGATGGATTTAGAACAAAACGACAATATGCTAATTATCATTCATTCAAAAAAAGAAGCATCATGAATAGGGCTGTGTTAACAGAAATTTTAAAATATTTTTTTCTGAATTGATTCAAATAAAAATTCTAAGAATCAAATCGATTCTCAACTTGACAAAATAGGTTTAAGTGTTTAACATACAGTACAGACCAAAAGTTTGGACACACCTTCTCCATAAGTGCTTTTTCTTTATTTTCATGACTATTTACAGTGCAGATTCTCACTGAAGGCATCAAAACTATAAAGGAACACAAAGGGATTATGTAGTACATTTACAAAAAAAAGTGTGGAATAACCTGCCCTCCAAAGTCAACGGACCTGAGCCCAATGAAGCTGAACCGCAGAGTGAAGGCAAAAGGGCCAACAAGTACTAAGCATCTCTGGGATCTCCTTCAAGACTGTTGGAAAACCATTTTGGGTGACTACCTCTTGAAGCTCAATAGAATGCAAAGCAGAAATCAGAGCAAAGGGTGGCTACTTTGAGGAATCTAAAATATAACATGTATTCAGTTATTTCACCCATTTTGTTTAAGTACATACAGTAATTCCATACATCATGTGTTCATTCATAGTTTTGATTACCTTAATTGATAATCTACAATGTAGTCATGAAAAGAAAGGAAACTCACTGAATGAGACGGTGTTACCAAACTTTTGGTCTGTACTGTAGTTTGCCCTTTTTTACAACTAAAATGGGAATTCAAATTCTGACAACCGTTTCAAGGCTTGGTTCTGAAAGTGTTAATACAGATTTTTTTACCTGGTAAGCTGTTAC
Organism: Apricaphanius iberus; assembly: GCA_028564705.1. Taxonomy (NCBI): domain Eukaryota; kingdom Metazoa; phylum Chordata; class Actinopteri; order Cyprinodontiformes; family Aphaniidae; genus Apricaphanius; species Apricaphanius iberus. The sequence goes on from JAPXFQ010002407.1 coordinate 603,546, forward strand.
TCCACCAGTGTTAAGTCATTGAATTACGTGTATATAATTAAGATAGCTAAAAAAAACAACATTTTTATAGCACTGACCCATATCTGTATTGAGTTAGATCAGATTGAATCGATGCTTGAAATTTGAATCGATACCCAGCCCTAATCATGAATGTGTACTGTGGTTTAGTTAGATGCACTTTTTACCTTCATTAAAGATCAATTTGTTTTTCTTTTTTTTTTCCTTGCAGCTCGGAGGACGAGGAGGAAGGAAAAGAGAGTGAGGAAATGGTTGACAGTTTCCAAATATACCAGGTAATAATGACTATGTTGACGTTTAAAACGTTATAATTTCAATTCAGTTCAGTTAATTTATAAAGAACTACATGACAAACAGTGTAAATAAATTCAGTTAATTTCAAATTGATCCAATTCATTTCAGTGCGGTACAATCACTTTGTTCAATTTAGGGGCAATTACGTACAATGATGGATCCAAATGATGCTAAAAGACTTTTAAATTCAGCTGATCATAAAAACACAGTTGCTAAAATTGTATATTGCAACTACTTTAGTCTGCAAGGTTGTACAAAAACCATCATGGTACACAGTGAAAAAAAAAAAAAAGAGGCAAATACTGTTGTTCAAAATCACCTCCATCGGAATAGGCATAAATTATGCATTTCAGTCGTTACATGCCAGAAATAACATCAAAGTGATATTTACCGTGTGTGCCTGTTTGACTAGTATAAAATATACAACAGCACTTTTCTTCAATTGCTTTTAATGGGAAGATAATCGGAGAGCAAAAAGAGGTAGCTGCATCGGCCCATGTATCGCTCTATCCAAGAAAAAGACTTTCTACAGAAAAAAATAAACAGAGCTAGGGATGTTTGATATTGGCTTTTCTACCGATATCCGATATACCGATATAGCCTAACTCATAACTCCGATACTGATATGTGGGGACCCTCCCACATTAAAAAAAAAACAAAAAAACTACTAAACCCTTTTAGGTAACTACAATGAAATATCATGTATCATGCATACTTGAGTTTTAAAAATTTATAAAATGTAATAAGTACTACAATTTTAGTTAGGCAATTGAAAAAGGTGCCATTTTTATTTTGTCTTCAAAAGTAGCTGGAACATTTTCTCACACAGGGAATACTGACAAAGGCCCATCACTCAGGAAAAATTTCTACTTTTAGAAAATGTAAACAACATTATACCTTTTATAGCAGTGAGGTAAAGTGGAAACAACTGAAACAAGAATAAAAAATAAAAAACCAGCAAACATTTAAGCAGGGCCAATAATTAACCTACTTTGGGTATTACAATCTTTAAAATAAAGTGTGCTTAAACACTGTATTTATTTAGCTCTACATGTAACTGGCCAGTGGCCATAATTTAATACAATCAAACAACAACATTGACTTCTTTCAAGTAACCAAATGTGCAAATTAAAACAGTGTCACAAAGAGGAAACAGTGACAGATTAGAGCCCAGTAAACAAAATTCAGTCCTTTTTTTAAAGTTATCTTAAATTGAAAGTTGTCTCAAACAAATAATATCTCAAAAACTAAACCTCAAATCTGTCATATTTTTACATTATGAGAGAGAAAAGAAGTAGCTGAAGAGTTTGATATATAATATGTGTGTGGTGTGAAAAACTCATCTTATTGAAAAAATAAAAACCGATACCGATAATTTCCGATATTACATTTTAATGCCAATATCGGCCGATAATGACTATAGGCCGATAATATCGGACATCTCTTAACAGAGCACATAGTTATTCATTGCAAATCATGCATCAATGGAAGAGTTTTGGGAGAAAATGGCAGACTGAGGAGTGTTTTGTTCCTTATTTATTCAGTGATGGTGTCATTTTGAAAACATTTATGATATAAATGTGAAGACTAAATTATTGAAACTCTTGGAAACAGCTTGTGCTTGTTAAAAATATTCACGAGACACCCATCATGGTTTTTTAGTTTTTGCTTTATGATTGAGGCAAAACAGTTCGGAGAGATGAAAGAATACAGACAAGGTTGGTCATTACTTAAAAATCTTTTGGTTTTTTTTATCCATTATTTCCAAAGATGTTGTTTAAATAGTCTGAGTTTTTGTAATGTTTTCTCAATTTCCATACTTAGCTTTCATATTTTTACATGCATATTTTTTTAGATGTAGATGGATTATTCACACATTGTTAAATATTGTCTATGCTACAACAGAAACACAAACTCCAAGCATTTATTAAAAGATGATTGTATCCTTTTTTGGGTGTTTGTGAGAGACTACATAATAAAGAGCCTTTTAGTTTGTTTTTTGTTTTTAAATGATATTTTCTCTGAAAGTCTCACTGTTAGAAAATATGAGAAACAAAAGGTAAAACTTTTGTAGGTCCTTTCCCAAGTATATTTACTTACCATAATTTTCCTTTCTTTGACAGCTCACTTTTAAAGCCAGATTTCTCCTTTTTTTTCAGGAAGAACTGTATGAGGACCCAAATTCTGTGGACATCAACTCTGAGGATTTCAGCAGCTTGCCTCCTGAGATGAAACATGAGATACTCAAAGAAATGAAGGACTTCTGCAAAAGGCGCCGGACCATGTTTAACAAACCTCCTGAAGTACATTTAAGCGTCATATTGCACTTTAATCCCAACTCTTCTTTTCAGCAACTCACTCCCTGTCCCCCCCCCCCCCCCCCCCCCCCCCCCCCCCCCTTTTCCTAGCGTTCTGGAGACTTTTCGCAGTATCAGCTGGCCGGCCTGCTGCAGAGGAACCGGCTGAACCAGCGTCTAGAGGGAGTTGAGAAGGAGATGAGCCAGCGCAGTGCCGGCAGCGCTCCGCTGCTCGGCCAGCAGGATGACGATCTTCAGAATCGCAGTGTGGAGTCAAACCGGCTGGTTTCAGAAGACCACTCACACTATATACTTATAAAAGGTGAGGCAGATGTAGCATTATGATGATAAAACACGTGTAACAAGATTATCAGTTTACAGGGCCTACAAGGACATTTGCAATTCATACTGAATCTTCTGCGTTAGCTCACAGTTGAATATCTTTAAAGCATATTGGCACAGGAACTAATGCCTCATTCACACCAGGTGCAGTACTTCTGTCACACAGACAGAAAAGAAAAATTTAGCCCAATCAGAGCATTCGCATCCACTGGGGAGCAAATCCGGAGCTCCGTTAACTTTCCTATAAAATGCCTCATTGTTTCCGAACGCCGCATGCGGATTTTCATTAAGTTTAAGAAATTGCGAACATTTAGTGGTAATAGAAAACGATCTAAGCACATAACTGAGCTCCTTTGCTAAAGTTAGCATGATTTGGATATTTAAAAGGGAAAAAACCCAACTGTCGACTTAATTAAACATTATAACATTCAACTATATAAAAACTAGGGGTGTAAGAAAATATTGATGTGTCAATATATCGTGATATTTTATGTTAAGATATTGTATCGATATTCAATAAGTTATAAGAATTTCAATTAAATTCTGACACACCACAATCATTTTGGCGGTAATTGAAAGTAGGACTGGTATTTGGTGGCTTTTTTACCTCCTTCGTTCCAGTGGATCAACTAGAACTAGTAATAAAACTGGAGGAGTTATTGATGAAACATATTTGAGTGTTTAGGATGCTGTGACAGGTTTCCTACAGTTAACTTCAGTTTTGAAAATCGCAATATATAGTATTACTCATCGTATCGCGATACATCGTGATATAAATCATATCGTTTCCTCTGTATCGTGATACATATCGTATTGCCTGATTCTTGCCAATACACATCCCTAATAAAAACGGGGCGTACTTGCCCATTGTGGAACAATCCAAGTGAATAAAAAGAATTAATTTCCGTTTTCAACTCGTTTTTTTCTATATAGCACGATTCACAACAGATGTCATCTAAGGCACGCTACAAAAAAAAGCCTTTACAGTGCAGTCATACAAACACTCCAAAAAGTGTTTCATTTAAGTAATCCCAGCAGATTGCATTGAGTCTTGACTTAATTTTCAACAAAAGTACAAGACTACAGGGGTGGCTTTTACCATTTTCTCTCTATATATGTAGTTGCTATTAGGTAAAGTCTCGTGAACCACAGAGATTTGTTGCTCTCGCTGGAGCAAATTTCAGGAGGCGTTACGCACACAAACCGCAGTCGCCGTGATTTGCAGTCTATATGGATTCCGTGCGGAAACCAGCCGCAGCCGTGAATTAGATGTCAGGTTTAGTCAAAGTTGCTGAACTTTCCCTGTCTTTGAATTCCTGTATAATTCAGCTGTTTGATTTCTACACGTAAAGGCTCCAAGAACAATGAACCGGCCTCAGAGAGTCGGCCTGCAGCCGCAAGCTGGTCAAGTTGCAGAAAAAGGAAAGCTGACAAACCGGAGCCCCTTTGGCGACCCGTCGATGAAGATGAAGAAGAGGATGTACGACCTACCTCCTCAGAAGCTTTCAACTCATCCGTGTCAAAACCGTCCCCGCACGACACGTCACCGCCTTCGCCCCGCACACTCAAGGCAATCCAGGCTGCTATGAGTGACAGCTCTGATGAAGAGAAGTTGGATCCAAACAAAGTGTCTCCACGCACAATCCTCGCTATCCAGAAAGCATTAACCGAGGCAGAGGATGAAGCAAGCGTCTCACCTTCCAATCTGCAGACGTGTCTCCAGCATCCTGTGCCTCAAGTAGTAGTCAGCAGCTCCGATGAGGATACTCGGCCTTCCCTTCAGGAAGAGTCGGACTTTGGTCAAAACGCCACACATCAAAGTGTACTCATCGAGGACAGTTTGCTGGGTAGTAGCTCTGAAGATGAGCTGGAGGAAGTAATTGGGGAGAGAAATAAAGCTTTTCGGTCTGCAGCACTTCAACAAAGTCCCAAAACAGAGATGGAGTTGGAGGCGGAGCCCGTAAAGGAAGCAGAGAAAGAAAAAGCGCTGAAGGCGAGAGAGTCCGAGCCCAAGATGCACGTTTCTGCATCCAGTCAGGAGTCATCCTTCATCTCGCCTTCGCTTCCATGTGGGAAACGGCCCGGCACAGAGGCTGAGACTGAGAACAGATTTTTAGATAAGAGCAACAATGCACTCACCGCCAGCCTGGAAGAAACCAACACAGACGACAGGAAGTCAGAGGACAGACAGGAAAGTGACTCAGGAGGTAAAGTTATTGTTTTAGGCTCAGTCATTTAGGTTATCAAATTTAACAATGTTTTTTTTCGCATTTAAAATGTTTTTCTTTTTTTCACAGAGAGTTTCATTGAGGTGCCAGAGGAAGAAAGTAAGCAGGTGGAGGCAAGTAATTCAGCAGGAGAAAAAGCGATTTCAGAAGAGGTCCAGGAAGTTGAGGCAAAAAATGAAGAAGAGTCTGAGGAAAGTTTGAATCAGGTTCCTGATCATCCAGCTCCGAGCTCAAAACAAGAGGAGGAAGAAAGAAAGAATAACGATCAGGAGAAAGAAGAGAACGACGATGCGGAAACAGAATCCAAGCCAACAGCAGCAAACAGTGAATGGGAACAACTCGACTTGGTTAGTATTTCTCCACCAAACTAGATGACAGATCAGCTTTTCTTTATCTCATGTGTTATAAGAAACCAGAAAAATGAGGGGTTTGAAAACTGCCTTGTTTTGTTTTGATATTATTTAAAAAAAAAGATCAAAACATCAACATTACATTTTTTTATATTTTTTTTAAATTGATCTTTTCCCCTTTTCTGCTAATAGGTGAACTCACCTGCTCTTAGTGTAAATCAGTTCATGTAATTTCCAGGTTATGTGAAAACAACGGGGCTCAAAAAATACCCTTTTGTTATTAAGACATATTCAGTTGTGAGAAGTGCTGAGTTTTACAAAGTCAAATTTCCAACAACCAAGATAATATTTCCAGTCTAGTTTCGCTGTTCTCAAAGTTGTTGTTTCTAAAAAAAAATTCTTCTCTCCATTATAACTCCCTTAAGATTATATTTACTACTTTAGTCTTATTAACCATTGACAAGACGGAGGCAGGACATTTGAAATCGCTTAAAGGTAAAAAAGCCCTACTTTGATCTGTCTGTAAAAATTCTCACAGCGGAGTAGCTGTATTTAAATGTTTTCTGTTATTTATTTAGAAATAACTTTAAAGTTACTGCAACACTGCAAAGAAGAAATGCACCAAACTGGTGTCTAAAGTATTTGATAGGATTTAAGCTGAAACTGTTGAGCAAATTGGTATGAGAAACACCATATGTATATAATATCCCGTGGGTTTGTGTTGTTGTTTTTGTGCGGCAGGATGAGCTGGAGGCTCTGGAGAGCTCCCTGCAGCTGGAGCAGAGCAACCTGAGGGAGCAGAAACAGCAGCAGGAGCGAATGGCGAACACAGTTACGGGGCAGATGTACCTGGAGAGCCAGGTGAACTACAGCAGCTGAATAATCAGATCCAATCTAAAGAAGAGCACACGTTATCTGAAATCACAGTCAGGCAAAAGAACACAAATGTGTTTTCTCTGATGGGGAACTGATATCGGATAATTGATAGCAAGTGCAGGAGCTTTGTGTGTGTGTGTGTGTGTGTGTGTGTCCTTTTGCCAAAACATATAGCTTTAGTCCCATTCATTGCTGTAATTTTACTTGTTATATATTTGGTTTAAACATTATCATGCTACTATCTACGGTCAACATTTGGCTGTATTTTCTGTGTCATAAAATCACTGCAGATGTAAACTTGTTAGAGGGGATGATGCCTATTAATCCTTTCAGCTATTTTGATCATGAGCTGCTAAAAGCGAATGGATTACTCAGCTGACAACTAAAACAAGGACACGCCTCCTGGAGGACAAAAAAAGTTCCTATTATTGTATCGCCCTACTGTGTACTAAAAGGGGCCACAGTTGTTACAATGCAGTAAAATATTAGTTTGTGCTTTAAATGCTATATATAATAACTTAAATAACACTGGAAATGCATACATTAAATAAATAAATGTAAATGTTTTATCAAATTTTATTTTTAAATTTATTTGGTAAAACCTTCATGAAATGTTAAAATGTGTTATATAATAATGTACGTATAATTATCCTGTAGTTTATTGTTTATTCTTTCTTTGTTGCATTACACCATACATTTTTTAAATGTTCAGCCTTAAAGGCACAGCGTGTAATTTTTGGCCAATAGGGGGCAGTGCACACCTAAATTATCACAAGCATGCGCTATCTGTGTCTTCGAGTAAGAAACTCAACAACAGAGGTCCAACTAGTGCTGTTTTCAAACGCTCAATTCCCTGAGAATGATCTATTTGCAGCAACATGACGAGCACATCAGTCTCTCTTTCATCGCTTGGAACTAGCGAAGAGGTAAAAATGTATTTATGGCGAAACTTTTTCGCATTTTGAGGGGAAATCAATGTTTTAATAGCGGGTGTGTTCTGTGTGCTTTGTCCGTCCGGGCTCTTGTAGAAGTAAAGAGGTAATCTAATATGGCTTTCCCCTGAAAAGAGGACCTACACCTATGTATTTTAAAACAGATTTTTAAAGTCATATTTTACAATATCGCCAATATTTTGAAATTAATGTGCTTTACGCAATTATTATTACATAATATTTTAATGGATATTTTCAAAGATGTACTGCAAAAACTACACACTGTCACTTTAAACATTAAAATTAGAGGGTCAGAGCTAAACGTGGAGAAGGCAATTGGTTCAATTGGCTATGAAGTTAAAAAATAACTATAGGATTTTAAGCGACATTGTTATTTTCTTTCTTTTGATGATAATTTTGAACCCAGGAGCTGCTGCGATTGTTCGGCGTGCCGTTTTTGGTGGCTCCGATGGAAGCCGAGGCTCAGTGTGCGGCATTGGACCGCGCCGACCAGACAAATGGGACCATCACGGACGACTCGGACGTGTGGTTGTTTGGAGGAAGACACGTTTACAAGAACTTCTTCAGCCAGAATAAATATGTTGAGCACTACCAGTACAGTGACCTCCAGAGCCAGTTAGGTTGGTGATTGCAGCCATGTTGTCCTGTATTTGTGTGCTAGAATAGTGGTAAAGTAACACCAGGGTTCCTACAAGGTCTTAAAATCCCTTAAAAATATTTAATTTATGAATTTGGAAATAATACCTTTATAAAGACTTTTAAGAGGGTTGAATTTTGATTAATGGGTTGTGCTATATTTGACTTCTTCGTATTACATTCCTCAAAAGTTAAATTTGTCAACTGCGATTATATTTTTGATTAAATAACACAGCATAAATAAAGATTGGCAAATCCAATAATTGAGAACACAACAAAGCACTGTGTTAAGAATACGTGAAGTTGCCAGTAAATGAAGAAAAAAAAAAAACAATTTTCAAAAACAATCTTAACATTGTTAGGCAAACTTTTTTTGTGGCCTTCTGAAATGTTCTTTGATTTTTCACATCTCTGCTTGGCTTGTTGTCGTCTTTTACACATTCCACATTTCTCTGAGAAATAAATTAACACAAGTTCAAAGATTATGTTTTTTCTCTGCCAGTAGGGCTTTGATTACTTTATATATATATATATATATATATATATATATATATATATATATATATATAAATGGTCTTAAAAAGACTTTAATTGAATGGGTAGAAATCTGAAGGAACCCTGAACACATGTAGAGAAGAAATTGATACAAACTCTTACTTTCACTACTGTTTCGAATTTCTACTTCGGAATCAACTCTTTGTCCAACCTAATGTCTCAACCTAGAATAAACGGCAACTTTAAAAAAAACACACTTCTGTAGGTAAAGGTAGTTTCAGTCGAATATTTGAACCTTTTAAGTTGTCTCTTCTCCCCAGAGTTATAAATGAGTCTGTGTGGGTGCTTTATTGGGTTAATGCACCATATTCTGCTCCTTTCACTTCTTTCTTCCCTTTTCTTTGTCTTACTTCTTTCTTGCTTATCGTCTTTAGCCCCCACATTTGGAAATGTGATTTTATTTCTTTGGTTAAGATAAATAGGCGGTCATTGTACCCACTTATCCTCCCCCTGATGAAGTGTCATGACTCCTTCCTTTGCCAGGTCTGGACAGGACAAAAATGATCAATCTTGCTTACCTGCTTGGAAGTGACTACACCGAGGGCGTGCCAGGAGTTGGATATGTGACTGGCATGGAGATACTGAATGAGTTTCCAGGACCAGGACTGGAGCCACTAATACAGCTGAGGTTGTTGTTGTTTTTTTGGTTTTTTTTTTTCCCACAGAGCATTTCAGACCTATCAAGATGCTGTACTTAAAAAAAAAAAAAAGTAATTATTGTCTACCTTTTTTTGGTCCCTGCAGTAAATGGTGGTCTGAGGCTCAGGAGAAAAAGCGTCTGACAGACAATCCCCGAGATACGAAGGTGAAGAAGAAGCTGAGGGAACTAAAACTTCAGCCTGGCTTCCCCAACGCTGCGGTGGCTCAGGCTTACCTTCAGCCGGCTGTTGATCAGTCAGAGACCTCCTTCAGCTGGGGGCGCCCACAGCTCGACATGATCAAAGAATATTCTTTCTCTTATTCTACAGTGGTTTTATAATAAAGTTAGAATAGAAAAAGCATTTATTAAACTAACACATCAAAGTGTTTTATGATTACACATTCTTTAGAGGGATCTATCTTAAATGGCATGTAAATTTAGTTTTTTAATCAATTAAGGAGCTTATTTATTTAAATACTTGAATTGCTATTTGTTTATTTAATGTTTTAAATAATCTATATTGTTTAATATACCACGATTTAGCCATAGCTGCTAATATGACCTTAACTAAACCATGAGTACTCCATTTATTTCTGTGACTCTCTGATAGTTTCCTTGACATTTCCTTACATTCTGTCTGAGCCGTTTTGGCTGGAGCAGCAAAAAGACGGAGGAGACTCTCCAACCTGTGATTAAACAGCTCAACACCCAGCAGGTAACGGAGAAACATTACCAACTGGAATTGGTTTACATTACATTACATATTTACTTGCTTTGTCATACCCTGGTGTCATGATATAGTTATTTCTTAAACAGTTGATAGGGAATTTGAAAGGGCTAAAAACGGGCATATTTACTGTGGTGATAAATGACTGTTTCTAAATGTAACTTATAACTTTTAAGATAGATTTAACCCTGACATTTTTTGAGTTCTTCTCTTTTTGTCCTAACTTTGGCTGTGACCATGCGGAATGCATCAAATTAATCTTTTCCTCAAAGTTTTTACATGCATTTCACTATGCAATTATTCCCTGGAACATTTTGTGGGCCATTCATTCCCATTTAATATTGTCACTTCCCTTAAAATGTTTATTATATTTCAATTTTAATGTGACTTCAGTTTTGTTTTACATTCACCTGTTTTAAAAACCCGTAAATGCTTTGCATTAGTAATGATATCTCCTTTAAAGTTGCTGTAAATGTACACATATGGGAATGAAATCTATTTGAAGACTTTGCACAAAAGTAAAGAATCACTATATATACATATATATATATATTTACACACATACAGGCATCCGGAAAGTATTCACAGCGCTTCACTTTCCACATTTTATAATGTTACAGCCATATACCAAAATTGATTAAATTCATTTTTACTTAAAATTCAGCACTCAACACCCCATAATGACAATGTAAGAAGAAATTTTTAGATTGTTGCAAATTTAAAAAAAACAACAAAAAACAGAGAAATCGCATGTAAATAAGTGTTCACAGCCTTTGCTCAGTACTTTGTTGATGCACCTTTGGCAGCAATTACAGCCTACAGTCGTTTTGAATATGTTGCCACAAGCTTGGCACACCTATCTTTGGGTAGTTTTTGCCCATTCCTATTTGCAGTGCCTCTCGAGCTCCATATGGTTGGATGGAAAGCATCAGTGCACAGCCATTTTCTGATCTCTCCAGAGATGTTCAATTGGGTTTAGGTCTGAGCTCTGGCTGGGCCACTCGAGGACATTCACCGAGTTGTTCTGTAGCCACTCCTTCGATATTTTGGCTGTGTGCTTAGGGCCATTGTCCTGCTGAAAGGTGAACCGTCGCCCCAGTCTGAGGTCAAGAGCGCTTTGGAGCAGGTTTTCATCCAGGATGTCTCTGTACATTGCTGAATTCATCTTCCCTCTATCCTGACTAGTCTTCCAGTTCCTGCCGCTGAAAAACATCCCCACAGCTTGATGCTGCCACCACCATACTTCACTGTAGGGATGGTCTTGGCCTGGTGATGAGTGGTGCCTGATTTTCTCCAAACGTAACGCCTGGCATTCACTCCAAAGAGTTTTTTGTCTCATCAGACCAGAGGATTTTGTCTCTCATTGTCTGAGAGTCCATAAGGTGCCTTTTCGCAAACTCCAGGCGAGCTGCCATGTGCCTTTTACTAAGGAGTGGCTTCCGTCTGGCCACTCTACCATACAGGCCTGATTGGTGGATTGCTGCAGAGATGGTTGTCCTTCTGGAAGGTTCCCCTCTCTGCACAGAGAAATTCTGGAGCTCTGACAAAGTGACCATCGGGTTATTGGTCACCTCCCTGACCAAGGCCCTTCTCCCCCGTTCATTCAGCTTAGAAGGCCGGCAGCTCTAGGAAGAGTCTTGGTGGTTCCAGACTTCTTCCACTTACGGATGATGGCGGTCACTGTGCTCATTGGAACCTTCAAAGCAGGAGAATTTTTTCTGGAACCTTCCCCAGGGTAGTTTTTTATTTTTTATAAATTTGCAACAATTTCAAAGACAATTTTTCACATGCACATTATGGGGTGTTGTGTTTAGAATTGTATGTGAAAAATGAATTTAATCCATTTTGGAATGAGGCTGTAACATAAAAAAAGTGAAGCGCTGTGAACACTTTCTGGATGCACTGTGTATGTGTATATATATATATATATATATATATATATATACATTCTATAGTCTACTACTTAATTTTTTTTTCGCTTAAGAAAAAATACTTATTTTAATTAGTTAAACTGCCATTTTGATGAATAAGTATTCCCTAGAAGTTGCTGTAAATGTACACATATGGTTAGGAATGAAGTTAATATTTTAATTTTATTTTAAAAAAAGCTAGTCCTACTTTCTTCTATCACTCTTTTTACTGTAGACTCAGCTCCGAATAGACTCATTCTTCCGCTTGGAGCAGCAGGAAAAACAGGCGATCCGCAGCCAGCGACTCCGCCGGGCTGTCACCTGCATGAAGAGAAAGGAGAGGGAAGGAGGGGAGGAGGAAAGTAGTGAAGAAGACATGCCTTCCCCATCTAAATCCAGGAAAGGAAATCTAAACAACATATGTGGACAGAAAGAAGGCGAGAGCCCTGTGACAGGTGGAGGTTTCTTAGCTCCAGAGTCGAAAGCTGAATCTCCTGTTAAATCCCTCAGGGATGTCTGCAGTACAGGACAGGAATCGTTCATAACAACAACTGCTCATCAGTCTACTAATAAACCACTTGAAAAGGCCAGAGGGAAGAGTAGCAGCAGCAGCTCTGGTGAGGATAGCGATGAAGGCAGGGACATAGCAATGGTTACAGCCCGATCTGTGTTCAAGGGTAACAGACGGGGCCGTGGAGGGAAACGTACAAGAGCAAGAGGGAAGAAGTTTTAGGGATCCAGACGTTTACATACATGTGATATTAAATGTGAAGCCAGCTAGAAATATCAGAAAATAAATGATGAACACGGACTTTTCTATAACATGCATGTTTTGTTTGTTTGTTTTTTTTGTTTTTAAATAAACTGAAGCTACTGAGAATATTTTTTACCACTTCGAAGATACAAAAAGTTAGTCTGCATTAAATCTTAGTGTGTTTTCCCAAAGCATGTGTCACATGTCAATTCTTGCTCTGCTTTGTCTACAAACTCCCCCACCCCAACCCGAGTAAGCAAACAAGAACATATCAGGACCCGCCGCTGTTTGCTTATCGCCATGGAGTTGGCGTTACATGCCATCATCCACCTGCTTCAACCAACCCACTGTCATCTGGACAAAACGGGTAGCACTGTAAGGATCATGTTGTTTGGTTTATCCAGTGCATTTTAACACAATTCAGCCTGATTTGCTTTGTCAGAATCTCCTGAAGACACAGATGGGGGCCTCAACAATCAGCTGGATCAATGACTACTTGACAAACAGACCACAGTTTGTGAGACTGAAGGATTGTATGTCAAACCAGGTGGAGCACCACAGGGGGCTGTACTCTCACTATCCCTTTTAAAACTCCATACACCTCAAACTTCCAGTAAAAGTCAAAGACTTGACATCTGCAGAAATACTCAGACGACTGCAATTGTTGGGTCTATCAGAAACGGAGAAGCTGAATGCAGAGAGCTGGTGGACCGCTTTGTGGCATGATGTGGAAACAGTTGTCTTACCTTGAATGCGACCAAACCTGTACAACGCACTGGACTGGAGACAGAACAGTGAAACCTACAAGACATTCCATTGCAGACTGTACTTCTTGAAAAAACATTGCTCTTCAAGGTTGGAATAGAGATAGAATAGAATAATTCTTTATTGTTCCACTAAGGGGAAGTTGGACAAAAGAAGCATTCACAATCACATAAGAAAGCTAGAAAAAACAAGAATACTATATGTGCATGAAGGACAGAATTACAAAAGCCAAAGTATTGGGCAGTTATTTAAAATAAAGTGGCATACTTGGATTACAATGTGCTACTGAGTAGGATCATTTAAAACAAGGAATATTTACAGAATGTGCATGTTGTGTAATAAAAAGTAAACGTGTTGTTTATAAGAAGCTAACCAAATATAAACTGAGAAAAACAGATATGCATGCAGCAGCCGCAGAGAATGTTAATTAAATGTGTCAAACAGTGAATTACACTTGGGGTGTACACATTATTTGGTAGTAAGATGCTGCAAATCTTTTACAAGTCTGTTGTGGAGAGTATATCTCTTCTCCATCATCTGTTGGGGTAGCAGCATCAGAGCCAGGGACTTAAAAAAGCTCAACAGCCTGATGAAGAAGGCTGGTTCTGTTCTGGGAACAACTGTGGAACCACTGGAGATAATGATGCAAAGAGGGATTCTTCATAAAATCCAGAGAATTATGAACAGCCACGAGCATCCTCTGCATGATACTTTCCTACAACAACAGGGTGTCTTCAGTCGGAAGCTTCCTCAGTTTCGTTGGAACACAGACGAATGCAGGAAAACCTTCCCACCCACAGCCATAATGATCTACAAAAACACTTATTTTCACTCTTGGATCCATAAAGTATTTTTGAATTTAACTGAATTTAAAAAGTTGCAAATCTAATATATTCCTTTATCCACCCTCACCCTACCCACACCTTGAACACATCTACACAAAGCAGCCACATCTCTTTATGTAAAAAAAAAATCATGTTTATCCAAACAAAAACAGATCTTAAATAAAGAAATAACTTCTATCTGCATCACTAATGTAAAAATCAGGAAGATTATTATTTTAGAAAGTATTTCATTCATTCATTGTAATTAAAACTCCCCCCTCGTGTGTGTCCATCAACAGCGCTGCAGAGCAGCTGTTGCTGTCGGTCAGCGTTCTGCTTAAGACAGGGATTTAAACTTGCCCAGAGAGAGCTTGAAATATGGACAGGATCTGAGGATCGGCATGGGATTGTTGGTCAACTTTTTGAAAACTGCGTTTGTGTGTAACCTAAAACCATAGAGGGTTAGAAATAACAGCCACAGTGAAACACATCTGAAAGGGCTTGACCTCTGACCACAAGGCACGCATTGCAGTTGGCTCATCCACAGTAACATGTCCTGTTTAGGTTGTGCTTTTTCTCCTTCAGACATGGACACTCGGCAGCCCAAAGACACAGAGGACTCCAGCACCAAACAAGGTGGTAAGAATTTGGTCTTGTATTCAGAACATTTTATTAATTTACTCTGTCCAGTCTGCTGTAGATCTAAGCTCCGTATTAATTTAAATATGAACAGTTATCTCTGGAGAACTTTCTGCAATCATCACTGTGAGAAGTGAAAGACAAGAAAAGGTTTAAACCCATCCTGTGAGCACTCACCAAGGTGGGCAATATCACAGTGGGCTTTCCTGACCTTTTATCTAAACCAGCATTGCATAACTAAAGTTGTGGGTTGGAAGCTCATTTCAACCCACTTATGCAGCAAACGCAGCTAAAGGTTACATTACAAGCCTTACTGTGATTCACAGAGCAAAGAATCAATCGTTACCTGCAACAGAAAAGGAAAAGAAAAACCAGATGGCTGGGACTTTCTTGATTAAAAGCAAAAGAGAAACTTACAGAATAATGCAGAGAAATCCCCTCAATGTAAATATTTTTTTTGCATGCCGTTACTACTTTAGCAGGTTTTTATACTCAATAATATTATTAATACCCCTTGAACTTTTCAGAGTTTTATCAGGGATGCACCGTTACTTGTATCGGGTGTAGGGGCCGATACTGTTCTAATGTACTCGTATCGGTACCAGTTAGTTAACCGATACATTAACCGATACTTGAAATGTGGAAACTGCAATAATTTCACAGAGAATGTTTTTCAGCAGAAATATTAGTGTTGTGGTCATTTTTATTAATATTATATATATTTTTTTTTTATCTAATTCATCATTTGTTGTATCAAGCTGAGAAGAAAATAGAACATGTCTTCCAATTAATTGTGTTTTTTTGTGCGGTAGAAGTATCAGCATCGGTACTCTGTATCAGCAAGTACTCAGATCTAAGTACCGGTACTGTATCGGTATGAAGGAAGTGGTGTCGTTGCATCCCTAGTTTTAATAAAAGTACATATTTATATCTTAGTACATACAGTATATGTTAGTAGGATATTTTTGTGATAGAAACTTAATGGAGTGGAAGTAGAAAATTCATGGTTTTCCATTCATCTTACAAATATAAATCTAAAAAGTGTGGGATGCATCTCCCAGTTTTGTTTCACTCTGATTCCCCTTCAATAAGATCTAGTCTACCCAAAATCCCTTGAATTTAGTTGTTTTTAACATAAAAACATGTGTACTTGTAACTGTATCAATAGACATGGTATTAATATGTTTGCAAGGTACTGTATCAGGTATGTTTTACCTGATTTAATTTTTAGTTTAGCTTTTAACTGTTTATTTATTAATCTGCTTTGAATTTTTATCTTGATCTATCTTATTGTTGTTTTACACTTATTGTTTTATACCTTATACACTTTATATTTTATAAACTTTATATTTTAACGTATTTTAATCTTTCTTGCCAGTGTTTCCTCTCTGGGGGGCCCCCTGCATCGGGGGCGGTGGTCGGCTGTGGCTGCCTGGGTGCCCCCCAGGTAGCGCTTGGGAGGAGGGAGGGGTACCAGCCCTCCCTCCTCTGGGCGCCCTGGGTCGGAGCCTTGGCTGCTGCTGTTGATCTGCTGCTGCCGATGCAGATGGCTCCCACGATGGCATTTCCTGGCTCATCTGTACTCAGCCCACTTTTTGTGGCTTTTAAGTGTGTGTGTGAGTATGGCTGATGGGTTGGGTTGGGAGGGGGTTGTATTTGCGTTGATGATTTTATTTTTGAAGGGGGGGGTGTGGGATTATTTTAAATCTGTAAAGCACTTTGAGTAACTTTGTTTGAAAAGGGCTTTATAAATAAAGTTTGATTGATTGATTGATTGTATCTCTAAACACAAGGTGAAAATCTTAATCTGCGGGACCAGCAGGAAAGTCTGAACAGGTTGCTTCACGGTTTGGCCTCAAATAAACTTTACGACTCTGATACTGAAATTATCATTTTCATCATTATTTGCAACAATTTGTCATACAAATCATAAAAATGAATGCCAACAAGTTGAATTCAGTAATTACTAATGTGATTATTTGTGTTCTACTTGTCCTGTGTAATTTGATTGTTAGCATGTCTATTACTCTATTTGTTTGTCATTTTGGTCTCGCCAGAGTATCATGGCTTGACCATAAAAATCTAATGAGGAGACTTTTCTTTGTAGATGCCAAAGATGATGTTGCTGAGGATACAGAGCTGGCCAAAGCCATCATGTCTCGATGTTTCCACCCGTCGGCTCTGGGTCCTGAAATATGGGAGGGATACATCTTCTCTGGTCTGGAGATACGGATCAAAGAATCCACAGACGTCTATGGAGCCGTACTCTGGCCCTCGGTATGCTCAAGTCCTTGTCCTCAGTACAGTAAAAAAAAATATCAGGAGCAGCAATAAAGTATTTAGTTCTTCTAAAAGTGTCACATTTTGATATGTTTTACATGTGTCTTGGAAAAGAAAGTGATTTAATTGTGGCTAATCGCAAGAAAAGTTACCTTTTTTTTTCTTTTAAACAGAAGATGTCAATGCAAATGTGTATTCTGAAGAAAAAGCCAGTACATCCTACAACCTATAGCTAGTCTTACCTTCTTTGGTTAAAATAACTTTAGTGAGGAACAGTGAGCCACTGACATTTATCTAAGGAAAGTTTGCACCACTCCTCACTTTTAACTGTGAGTTCAAGTGGTTTCTTGAATATACAGTCCACTTCAAGTCGCCCCATAACACAACAGATCTGGGCTTTGACTCAGTTTCAAATTTTCCATTTCTCAATTCAGTCCTTGGTGGATTTACTGATAGGTTTTGGGTCATTATCATGCCACAGAGTTCAGTTCTGGTTCAGCTTTATTTATTTTACACATTTTCCTCAAGCACCTTTTGATACATGTCAGCATTCATGGTGGAATAGGGAGCTGGCCAAGTCATACTGCAGCAAATAATTCGCTAACCATGATACTTCCCCTCTCCATGCTTCACCCTTTGTATTACACTCATCTTTCTTTTTTTTTAAATTACAAACGTCTGGCATTTCATCTTTTTTTCGCACTGGTAAACTTTAGTCTGGGCTTCATATTTCTCTAAGAGAGCATATGTTTTGTACTTAAACATCTCTCATAAACGTAATAAGTGACAATCATGCAGATTCTATCTGATACATTAACAAAAGTCTGCTACAATCTTCTTTTTGAAGAAGACTATGCCATGGTGTTCGCTCCCTTCAACAGTCAGGAGCAAACTATGTCTGAGGATTAAACACAGTGAATGTCATAGGATGTAATAAGTTTGTCATCCTCCAACAGGCAATGGTGCTGTGCCATTTCCTCGAGATCAACCAAGACAAATACAACCTGGAACATAAAAATGTGATTGAACTGGGAGCTGGAACTGGGCTCGTCACCATTGTATCCAGTCTGTTAGGTACTTGGTTAAAAATCTGATGACTTTGGTGGATGTGATCATAACTTCAGTTGAGTTTTCTTAGTGGGTTTTTTTCTCTCTCTGACACCTTTTCCTGTCTATCAGGTGCTAAAGTCACATCCACAGACCTGCCGGATGTGCTCGGGAACCTCCAGTATAATGTGACACGCAACACCAAGGGCAGATGCAAATACATCCCTCTGGTATGTTTCTCGTTTAATACATATTTTCATGTAAAAAAAATATTTTGTTTTCTTGATATGTTAAAGAATAAAAATTATTTTGGAATCAATTAAATTACTCTGATCTGTTAGCGCAAATATAATAAAATTATAAAGCCTCCCAAAGTTGTTTAATACCTTATAAAGCAACCCGCTTTAATTACTCTCTCCAGGTCACGGAGCTCATCTGGGGTCAGGATGTGGCTGAGCATTTCCCTCGCACTACACATCGTTTTGACTACATTCTTGCAGCCGACGTGGTGTACGCACACCCTTACTTAAATGAACTCATGGACACCTTCGACTATCTCTGTCAGGACACCACCCAGATACTTTGGGCCATGCGTTTCCGGCTGGACCCGGAGAACAGCTTTGTGGATCGCTTTCAGCAGCGTTTCCACCTTGAGGAGCTGTATGACCTCCCCAGTCTTAGCATAAAGCTGTATCGAGCCTGGAGGAAGAACAAGTGGACGGAGGACCAAATAGAGGCTGCTGCATGAAATGAAGAACACAATGAAGGCGGAATATTTTCAAGAAATGTGTGTCTTTATTAAAAAAAACCATAGTAGCAGTCAACTACACCATGTTTTCATACTTGAAAGATTTGGCAATGCAATACAGACAGCTTTTTATTTATCGTTTACAGTGCTTTCAGCCTACAAGTCGAGCTGTTTCATGTTTTCAAAAGAAATTCTGTTAATTTAAAGGTTATGAAAATGTACATAATGATCTTTTCAATCAAATTCCACTGTCATTTGTCTGTAGATTCATTCTAATGTTTTTTGTCTCTTAATAAAAAGGTATCAGTTAGTCTTGAGTGTGTTGCCTGTTTCATGACAAATTCCCTATGCATTGACTATGTATGAAGCTTTGGTCAGGTTAGTGCTATTAATGGTCGATAATCTAGTTAATTCTTTCAATGGTAAACTTGTTTGCATGTTTCCGGGGTTTTTTCTGCTGCTTTATCCAACTGCTTTAGGTCAAACCGCTGGCTAGACCGTCTCCTTCAGGACTTTCCGGTAGAGAAATCCAATTCATAGTTCCACAATTGGATTACCGCAACTTTTCTGAGTTTCTGAAGCAGCAAAGCAGCCCCTGGACCGTCACGCTTTCACCCTCTTGTTTGACTTTGTTGCGAAGCCTTAACTAAGTCTTCAGTGTTTCAATGTTATTTCATCACCTTCAGGTCCTCTTTCAGATCAAGCCTCAGTTTAACTACAATATTAAACTGAAGGCTTGTGATTTTGATTGTGAATCATTGTGTGACAAGGTGCACAACGAGAGCCCAGGTAGGATTTGATCCCCAGACTCCCAGGTGAAAGTCATGTCCGCGTACCAGTGAGCCAAAGTGGCGTAGTAGCCAAGGTGCATGACGCAATAGATAGATAGACCCCACACTGTCACACTTGGAAAAAGGTTTGCACAGCTTTCCATCGTTGTGCTTCCATCTGTTTTATTTATATATTTTTAATTTGTCATAAAAATTACTGGGCTTAACTGCAATATAAATAAATTGGGAATCAAATTTTAATGCATTTAGCTGATTATGAATCTATGTGGTTGGACTAGTCACATTCTACATTTTGGGTGTTAAGGTTGCATACGTGTGTCTTTTTAAACTCCTTTTAGACGATCATTTTTGATGCAATCTGGATTAACTGAATATAACTAATAATCTTTCTGTTTAATTTGTGTTAGAACAAGACTGCATGGTTGCGCAGTTGGTAGCGTTGTTGCCTTGCAGCAACAAAGTCCTGCGTTCGAATACCTACCTGGTCTTTCTGCACTGTTTTCATTTTTTCTGTGTGCATGCATGGGCTATTCCGAAAGCATGAAAGTTTATTGGTTTCACCAAATTGTTCCTAGATGTGTGTGTGTGTATGCATTATTGTTTGTTCGGTGTGTTTCTGTGTTGCCCCGTAATAGACTGGTGACCTGTCCTGTGTATACCCCGTCCCCCACCCCCTATGACCTTGCAAGGATCAGCGGGTATAAGAAATGGATTGTGTAAGAACACAAATTTAAGAAAAATATGAATCCTTTTAAGATAAAGTTCTAAAGTCATATTCTTGATTTTATTTTTTGTATTTTTTACAACTTGATCAAAGTTCACAAAGATCATAACAAAGATAACAGGGCATGAACTCAAATCTTTCATGAGGTCAGTTTAAATATCACACCCATATTCCTACTTTATCTGGCACAATGTTTGCTGCTTCAGTAAATTCCATATTTGGGAAACTCACCTGTTAGTTTATTACATTGGAAGGAGAAAGTTTGAGTCAGATGCTATAAATGCGACCCATTAAATCCGATACCTTAATGATTCCAAATCCTCCAAGGTTTTCGGGCTCATTTTCTGTCCTGTCATTCCTGGTCGCTCTGGTGGATGGGTGTCACTTGTCTCTTGAGATAGAGTGTTGAAGAGGTGGATTAAAGGGAAGCAAGGTATATAAGGTGATGGGCAGTAAATACCTCTGCCTTTGTCAAGACAAATACATCCCCAACAGCTAAAGACTGTATGTGGCCTCATGGGAATATCTCTTCACTTCATCACTTTTTTGACAGCCTTTTAATGCAACAATCACAACAACAAAAAAACTGTTAAAGACACAAAGCTGGAATTCTGTGTTTCATCAGAATAAAAAAAAAACTTCTGATGTTTTATCAAACTTAGCCTGATACACAAAATTACTCAGTGACTTTACCGCTGTGTGGTCTATATTAACACATTGAAAACAAAACATCAACAACAAAACAGCAAAATTCTTGTGGTAAAATGGTAAGAGGTAGGTGATAATTCATGATCCTAGCAGGTGATGCTACGATGGATGTCTCATGTTGACACTGGAGCCCCCGTATTTTCTCCGGAGCTTGATACATGCAGGATGTAGTCCAGCCTGATCATGTTACCCTCTATCTCGGCTGAAGCAATTGAGGCCATTGCAGGAAAAGTGAGTAAGTGGAATGAAGGCATCCCAGACTACGTGACTAATTTTAGATAGGCTATTTCTTTTTAACCACTGGCCCACCCCTGTGTTAGGGTATCTTTGCAGAGTAAATGTTTACCGTTAGAGATTAAAGCTACTTTTCACCTTTCTTTTGACTCAGGCAAAATTTTCTTGAGTTAAAAAATTAAAATCAATTACCTTTTGTGTCACCGGTGATAGTTATAAATGCATTAAGGTGTTAAATATCTCCCCTGAATTATAAATTATTCTCATTATGCACATATATTACAGGTAATCTGTATCATGATATATTTAGCATGTATTCATTGTCATTCTCTGCTTTTGGATGTCAAATGGAGTCAGCAGTTCAGTGACAACACCCTCCCTCTGCCAAGATGGAATCAGGACAAGCACAAATCCTATCCTTGGTTGCTTTTTTACAGAGGTAAAACCCCTGGTATAGTATTCCCTGTGTGTATTATATCGACTCAACCAAGTAAAATTGTTGCGCCATAAAAATACCTGTTCTAAACCTTGACCACTGTAATTTTTTCCTAAGATCAGCATTCCTCCTTTACCTATAAGATTAATCTCAAGGTTAGGGATTCCCTTCGTCTGGTACTCTGCAGAGGGTCCACCAGCTGCTATGGACCACCACTTGTACACCCTTCTTTCCGTTGGCTCCCCCACCATCTGCTCTTTGTTTATGCATTTGAAACTTTGTGCCCTCTGCCCCTCTTTGAGGCTTGTGTTTATTCCTAATGAGCGCAGCTCTAAAAATAACTCTCTGCCCTTGTAATGATGATGGGAGTGTCCTAATGGATGCTGAGCTTCTATAACATCGCAGGCCATAGTGTCCAGACGCAGTTGGGGCCCTCATTTTATAGGAATTAAAGCAGAGTTGGATCATAACTATCAGGTAAGAAAGCAGAAAAAAAATGTTATTGATCTTTTTTTATAAAATTAGAGAAATACAGTTTACTAGAAGATAAAAAACTAATTTAATGGCTCACATTGTAATTTCAAATGTAAATGAAATGACAACCACCCTCTTCCTAACACCACAAAGGATTTTATATGGAAACATTGTGTTCGCCATTTGTGGAAGATACAAGCTGCGTCAGAACAAAGGATGAAGATGAGGAGGAAGAAAATAAAGCAGAGGATAAAGGTAACTGTAACAACTGTGGTCTCTGTGTTTAACACGCTTGCACAATGGCACAGAATCAAAAACTTTATAAAATGATATTTCAGACAATGCACCAACAGAGGAATCAGTTGGGAAGCAACAACATGCAGCCTGGGCTCCATGTTTTTACAGCAGGGTGGACAAAGAGGTGTACAGCTACGCCGGCCATGAGATCGTGATAGAAGAGGGTCTGGATTCATATGCTGGGATGATATGGCCCGGGGTGAGTGGTGATGGTTCTGAGATTTTTACAAAAAACCAACCCTCCGTGAAGCGGTAAAAGCCAGCCATGCTTACTTTTAGAAAATACTATTCAAAGTCTAAAGTACTCACAGAAGACATAGAGGTTAATCTTTTTAATTTTACCAATAAATGTTCACCCTCGAGTCAGTTGTTGTTACTCACTCTATACTGATGCACTGAAAAACATTCATAAATATTTTGCTTGGATAATAAAAAAAGTGTAGAGGAATTTGTCATGGCTAAATGTTTGTCTCTTTTTTTAGTTTTAGTTTTATTGAAAGGATCCCCATTAGCTACAGCCGTGCTGCAGCTATTCTTCCTGGGGTCCTAAAAAATATGTACATGAACAAAGAAATCACTAATATACAAAAACAAAAATCAAATCTTGCCTTCCAATAGTCTTCCAACTCTATTAACCCCAACTGACTACATGTAGATTTTTCCCTTTAATAACAAAATAAAATTTACTGTTTAGGTTACCATGTCTCCTGGATAATTTTCCCTTTGTATTGTGGCCACTTAATCAGAGTTGCTGGCTTTTTACCTTCTCTTGGTCACCAGAAAAATCAGAAATCACTGAGCTATTTTTATTTCCTGCTCAACATTACGTTTCAAAAAAAGTGCCTTGCTTTGTGGGCTCTATATAATCCCAGATTTGATGGTTACTTACTGGAAGCATGAAGTTATTTTGATTATATTGGACATTTGAGTAGTTGCTACATTGGTTGATTTAGCATTTATTCTGTGCTTTGGGGAGAACTTCACTGCACTACAAACTGCCCTATTTTCCACATCTGACACATGACATTATATTTGATGGATGAATCTGCATGTGTGCACATAAAAAAAATGGGTTGCTGGGTTTTGCACACTGACAATGGAACTATTGCTGTTTCTCCCAGGCTTTAGCTCTCTGTCACTACCTTGACACTCATCGTACCCAATTAAATCTTGTGGACAAAGCCGTCCTGGAGATTGGAGCAGGAACTGGGCTTGTGTCCGTAGTAGCCGCACTCCTCGGTACGTAAGTCAATGTGAATCTGTCAGCAAAGATTCGCAATAAACACATGCAACTGCTTTCATGGGTCTGTTATTCAGGTGCTTGGGTCACAGCCACAGACCTTCCGGAGGTTCTGAATAACACCAGAACCAACCTGTGCAGGAACACCAGGGGCCTATGCAGACACACCCCCCAGGTGGCACCTTTGTCCTGGGGCTACGACCTGGAGCGCACCCACCCCTCATCCATCTACAGGTACGACTACGTCCTGGCAGCCGACGTGGTTTACCATCATGACTTCCTGGATGAGCTCTTGATCACCATGAGGCATTTCTGCAAACCGGGAACCAAACTGATCTGGGCCAACAAGGTCAGGTATGAGTCCGATCTGGTGTTCACGGAGAAATTTAAAAAAGCCTTTAATGCAAGTTTACTGGTTGAAGAAGGGGAGATGAAGATCTACATGGCAATAAGCAGGGAAGTAAATGAAGAAATGGTTCGGGGCTTGGAAAACCAAGATCTGCAGGGAAAAGCGGAAGGAGGGAACAGAGAGGAAGAGATCAGCAAAGATGGAAGTGAAGAGAAAACTTACTGTACCTGTCAGGAGTTGGGGTCTGATATACTGGATGATAGAGAAGAGGATGTGGAAGAAGACAAAGAGCTTGAAAGTGATAATGA
The DNA here is from genome assembly GCA_028564705.1 of Apricaphanius iberus. NCBI lineage: Eukaryota > Metazoa > Chordata > Actinopteri > Cyprinodontiformes > Aphaniidae > Apricaphanius > Apricaphanius iberus. The sequence goes on from JAPXFQ010002407.1 coordinate 627,990, forward strand.
TGAGGAGAAAGAGGTATCAATGACCTCCAAAGATGATGAAACAGATGAACAAGAGGAGAGTGTTGCAAGTAAAGAGAACAGTTCTGGTAAGTTATCTGTCAGAAAAAATCGTTTATCAAAAGATTTGACAAGGCTGTTTGGATATTACAAGTGTTTAAAAAAATGTATTCAGTCGTACTGAATCATTGCCTTAGCTTGCTTGAAGTCACTGCAGCTTAAAAGAGAGAGTAATTCAAAGGGACAGTGTATTTCATTCAAAACAGATTTAAATTAAGAGCTTCTAGGTGTTTCAGTTCCTAACGTTGTTCTTCTCAAGCTTACAAGCGTACGTTTGTCAGCAGACTCTAAAATGAAACTAACAGCTTTAATAAGACTGGCAGGAGAGCTACAAACTTAATCTGAGATGCAACAGGGGGCCAAAAGATAGTGGAGCCAAAGGTATAACTGTCTTGTGATTACATGGAAGGCTGTGCTAAGATGGGGAAGATGGTGTAGAGTATCTGAGCTTTAAAGGAAGAGATGAAGACCCTTTCTTTTCATAGCACTGAGTTTATTTAGTCAGAAATGATGTCACATTATGTGCATTTTTCTCGTTATTGCACATATTGGTTTTTATATTTATCATTTAGGCCTTACGTTTTGTTTCATGCTTTGCTTACAAAGTAACAGCACATGTCTGTTGGTCTCTACAGAACGGGTACATTCGATCCAGAGCGTTGTACGGCAGAACTGGGTTCCAAACATCATTTGCTGCGTAAACAAGGACATCTACCATTACGTAGGGCAGGACATTGTCATTTATGAATCCATAGATTCATACGGAGCAATGATTTGGCCAGCTGTGAGTGTTCCTGAGAAAAATCAGTTATAGTAAAATCTACATAAACTTTATTGACTTAACATCACATCCGCAGTGGGATTTTTTTATTCAATTTGCAGGCACTGGCTTTGTGCTCTTACCTTGACAACACCAGGCACGCAGTGGATCTGCAGGGGAAGAAAGTACTGGAACTGGGAGCAGGAACTGGACTGGTAGCCATTGTAGCCAGTCTACTGGGTGAGCTGTCAATAGACTCATTGTGTTGTTTAACATTGACCAACACAGCTTGTAATATTGCTTCTGAACCTGCTGTTCCGTGAATTAATAAATAATGGAATAGATGAGGTAACGAGCCATGAATGGAGGCTTAGAAATCTCTCTCCAAGTTTGGACATTTCAGCATTTTCGGGGGGATTCAAAGGCACTACCAGGCCAGATATTATACTACATTCCCTTCAACATGTTGCTGGTCGTCTCCAGGGTATACTGACATTGAGGCAAGCTGGGGAAACTTCCTAAGTGGGGTGTCAAGGAGGCTTCTTGAGGAATCCTTTCGATCCGTAAGAGTGAGTCCAACCACCCTACAGAGGAAGATCTTTTCCAGTGCTTATTTGCAGGGTCTTGTTCTCTTAGTCATGATTTGTAGATGACAAAGCAAAGACTCTAAACCAGTCAGTTTCTTCTTCACAACATCTTTAGATCATGACCACCAAAAAAGGAGAAGTAATACTAGGTAACCCTTGCTTCCTGTATAACAACAAAGCCCAACCATTTGAACAGTTTTTGCTTCGCTATACAAAAACTGTATAGTTTTAAAAGCCTGATCGGTATTCCACATTCCACATGGGGGGAGAATATATTCCAGGTCAATTTAGCAACTTCCCTGTGGAGTTTTTGTCCTGGCAATGAACAAAATTATGACTTGACAGGGTAACCTTGAAGAATCAGTGTAAAAGCTTTCAGAAAGCTTCAGTCTAAACTATAACCCCCACAGTAACTCTGTGTTACTTTACAAATGACAAACTTAGTCTTTTTGTATCCATAGGAGCTTCTGTTACAGCCACAGACCTTCCAGAAATGTTAGGCAACCTCCAAGCCAACTTAATGAGGAACACCAGGGGCCTCTGCAGACACACACCCCAGGTAGCACCTTTGTCCTGGGGGTACGACCTGGAGAGCACCCACCCCTCATCCATCTACAGGTACGACTACGTCCTGGCAGCCGACGTGGTTTACCATCATGACTTCCTGGATGAGCTCTTGGTCACCATGAGGCATTTCTGCAAACCGGGAACCAAACTGATCTGGGCCAACAAGGTCAGGTTTGAGACAGATCTGGTGTTCATAGAGAACTTTAAAAAAGCCTTTAATGCAAGTTTACTGGTTGAAGAAGGGGAGATGAAGATCTACATGGCAACGAGTAGGGAAGGAGATGGAGGCGACGGGACCAGACCACAGGATGCCGGCTCAAAGCCTAACAAGGTTTAAAGGACTTCATGTCGAAGCTTCTTTTGTGATTTTTGTTTCTCAAATGTGGCTAGAGGGTTTCAACCACTAACTTGGTTAAACCAGGACTGAGAAACAAGAAAATGTTTGAAAATGTTTAGCAAGTGTTTTCCTTCAGTTACAGTATTAATATTTTTATATATTAATATTTTTTAATTGTTTGTAATACTGGTTTTGGCCAGCTTTACTATGGCTGTGCCTGAAATTCTGACTTCAGCTTCTAAAATCTTATAATCAGCCCAAAGTTGAAAAAGAAAATAAAGCATAAGGAACTCTTTCTGGCGGGATTTTGACCCACTTTCACAACAATTTCCTGTTTTAATCACTGCTGCTTCAAACCATTTGATCTAGCCTTCTTTTTCCATCAGTAGGTTCTAAATTTGCTGGTATTGAAAAACAGAATCACCATCCTTGTCTGTTGGAACGAGAGGTTTATAATATGCTGCACTGGGTATGTAACAAGGTCTACTTTGGTCTTGTCTGTCTTGAGGTACTATCAGATGCCACTTCACAAACCTGAGTGACCGTTTTCTTTTGAGACAGGAGGCGTTCTACTGGCTACAACTTGTTTTGTATTTTTCTAATAAACAGGTTACATGCTACCTGTAAAGAATGTGAAGTAGCTCTTTATTTAGCAGATACCTTGCCAGGGATTTCCAATTGTGAATACTTATTTTCACTGTAAAATCAATCAGAAATGGCTTTACAACGCTGTATGAAACACTTCTGTGCTATAAGGCCTCCTATAGGAGGTTGCTCAGGCTTACTAATTATTAGTTAATTAAGAGAATGTGCCTTTTCCTGTTAAAATATATGTAATAATAGGGATCTTTATACTTTTAAGCTTCGACTGCATCATAGAATCAATTTAAATTAAGGGATTTTAAAAAAGCGGCTATTTTGATCTTTGTCACACCTGACTATAAAGTCGAACCTTTCTTATTGACCTGTATTTTTTCATTCTCAGAACACAGACAACAAATAAGAGCCCGTTTTAAATATTTTTATTATGTGAACTTTCTTGTTTGTTACCTTATTCCTTTTGAGCACAAAATAGTTTAACAGTGGCTCAGGTCTTTTCCACACGATCCAGAAAGAATATAAAATATCAAGAGAATACAGCTTTAACTCATAACATTCTGTGATGAAATAGCATTTGCTAGAGTTTATGGTTATAAATATAAACACTCAACATCCATAGCAAGCATTCCTGAAGTTCTTCCAAGCACCATCCGAGCAGACTGCAATAGATATGTTTGGTGTCCGAGGTCAAAAGTGACGTCCTGCGGTGAAAAATTAAGGCCATTTTTGGAGTTACTGTAATTGGCAACACACACCGGTTAGCACAGCATATGTTCAAACAGGCAAAGAGAAAAACAATAAGGAGGTTAACTCAGTCACAATTGATTCCTTCGGACAGCTTGAGGTGGTCTGTGGTGTGAATAATGCAGAAAGAGAAATTATTTCAAGCTTAAAGCAGAAACACAAAGATCTCATGCCACTGATTCACAGTCTGACTCTCCAGAAGGCAAGAGGCCCTAAAGTAAATACCTTACATTCTTGCGCATTAATTTTCCAGCCATCAGAGAGCTAAAAACAGTGAAAGATAAAACCATAGCCTTTATTTATACTAGTTTTAAAAATGTGACACCCCCCCAACCCCAATGAAATAAATATTTTCTTTTTTAAACACATTAACATTGAATCCAGATTAACAAGAAAAAAATATTTTCTTAGGTTAAACCAAGAAAAAGGGACAGGAGATCCCACTTCTGCTTCATAAAAAAATAAAGCAATGAAGGTTTAGGATAATTTACATGAAAACTAAATTCACATAGCCCTCATCGTTAGCTTGAGTCAGGTCAGGCATTTCCAAAAGGACCAAACCAGCATTTAGTTTAAACAAATCAAAATCCGTAGCTTTTAAAATAAATCTTAACATGACTTGAGAAATAGAGTAAATATCTTATACATTTCAGCTCACAATCTATTTCAATTAATGAAGGAAAGTGCAACAAAGTATTTTGAAGCTTTAAAGGAAATTGCATGAAATCATTAACTGAAACTCTGAAGAGGTCACAATGTTCTCGAAATTGAGCTGACACTACTGGTGTGGTTCTTTTGAACAGTTTTGGGTGCAGCACGTTTCATTAAGAAGACTGCTGTCTCACTCGTGCAGGGAGAAATGTTCACGTAGACAACAGATGTTCGCAAATACACACTCATTAACTTTTGATGTTTTAACAAAGCTTGACTCAGGGGTGGAAAAACAAATTTCATACTGAAACAAACTAAAATCCATCGTCAATATTAGGTTCTTGTACACCCTAGAAGACATGCATATATGCAAAATACGTTGATTAAGATAAATTCTGTGTTATATCCCTATTGCATCTTTATATTTTTCACAGTATGTGTGTATTTACATTACTTTATGACACTGTGTACATGTGCAGCATTCTTAGCGCTGCTGAGGAGGTTCTACAATACTGAGCGAGCCTTTTAATGTGTAATGTGTTCTAAACGTCCCACTGCTGCCCAAAAACTGCATAATTCTTTCAGTGATGTCTGGTAAAAAACAAAAAAAACATGGAGGCTAAATGTGGCGCTCAGGAAAAGTCAAGCCTGCACACGATGCTCGGATGAATCATGCCGTTTGACTCAAAGAAGCCGATGAGCGAAATGACTGTGAGGGTGGACGGACGTCGCAAACCCTGCCGCTGCTGAAAACTCTGGTTTTTCGCTCCAGCCGGAAGGTAAGGTACATCGAAGAAAGGCACCGCAACACTTGCTGCTTTCAGAGGCGGACGGGACTGACTGTCGACCCAGGATGGCTGGAACAATTTAGGAAAGTGGAAACAAAATTGGGGTTGTGTTCAGTCCAATCCTTGCTTTTTATTTGGTATCAGGAGAAGTGGTTTTGCTGCAGCAAGTCTGTCTCTCTTCTTACTGAAATAATTTAACGGCCATTTTCCGCTTTCTGTTCTTTAAGGATAGCCGATACGTCCTGCAGTCCATGATGCCACTTTTTTACAGTATTTACACTTGGGAAAACAGAAGGTCATTAATGCGATGAGGAGTACTGAAAGCTGGAGAGGAGAGGATATTTAAGCCTCCAAACTTGTAGCTGACAGAAAGAATAAAAGCAAGTGAGGGGACTTGATGATGGCGATAGATTATAGTTTTTTCTTCTTTTTTCTCCTGTTTTCTATTGGTGGGCCTCAAAATTTCTGATTCGACTGGCTGTACAACCCATGGCCTCACAAAGCTTGGCATGAATCCAAACATTTACGCTCTGATTCTACTATTTTGGTGTTCTGCCCTCATGTGCCTTAAAAAGAAAACAAAAAAAGTCTCAGGAGTTTGCTGGTTGGTCAGATGCATAGACCATATGACCCTGAGGGACATGTAATCAAAACAGTCCTGTAATGGACCATAAGAGTTCATGCCGTCCCATGCATGTGCACGTTTGTGCCTAAAACGGTGAATAATCTGTGGGGTACATGAGGGGCAGCCAGTTCTCACTGAAGGCAGCGCAGTGAGTCCAGCCGAGGTGACGCATGAGCTGTAAAACAAAACCCAGAATGTTTTTTTTTTGTAAAAGGAAAACATTTTATTTTTATTTATTATTCTTTTAATGTTGAACAGTCAATTATTGTTTCATACCTGGATGCAGTTCTTTATGTTCTCCTTGCTGGGCTTCTCTTCGACCATCTTGGAGGCGTATTTCAGGGCTCGGCCGTACATCTTGTTCGCCAGGGCGTGTTTGTATGAAAACATCAAAACCTGAAAAATAAAATGTAAAAAAGTAGACAGAAAAGATGATGAACAAAGACTGTTACATGAAATGTTTCCTGAACTAGCTTAATGCTTCAGTGCGCCTTGCAGAAAAGTCACAATGACTTAGGATCATATTTCAGATGAAAACAGCTAAATTTAGGACTGGTGCCTGAGAGTGAAATGTCGGAAAGAGAAAAAAAAAAGATTTTGGAGAGATTCGTCTAAAAATTTAATCAATTTGAAAGTCCAAAATATATTATATATATATATATATATATATATATATATATATATATATATATATTTACAACTAAAACAGGAAGGAAAAGTCCAGACTGCCATTTTAAAGCTTGTGTCTGAAAGGGTGAATACAGTTTTCCCCGGTGAAGTGTTCCTCGCTTAGTGCTGTTTCATTTAATTGCAGGCATAAAATTAATGTAACAGCTCAAAAAACTTTTTTCCCCCAAATAGCACAGACCCATATCAATAACGAATTGGAACAGATTGAATTTGAGCGTGTTAATGGACTCTTAACTATTGAGAATCGAATCTTGAATCGATTCCTAGCCCTAGCCCTTTAAAACCCAGGCCAGGGAACCCCAAAACCAGGCATCGAGGCCCAGTGTCCAGCAGGTTGTAGTTCTTTCCCTGGTTCAACACACCAGAATCAAATAATGGCTCGTTAACAGGCCTCTGCAGAACTTTGCCATGCTGAGGAAGAAGTTGGACAATTTGAATCAGCTGTGTTAGAGCAGAGACGCATCTAAAACTGGTAGGGCACCGGCCCCTGAGGCCTGGATTTGGGGACCCCTGATTTAGGCCTATTTTGAAGCCCATTTCTCGAAAAAAAGCTAACCCCTGAAGAAACTAGTATATTTCATCAACCAAAAGGAGTATTTGAACCGTTTTGGTGTCATTTTAAAGGTTTCATTCAGTAGAATTGATAGAAGTTTCATTATGCATGTTATCTGTATATAATACTACTATTACTACTCATTTCTGTGTCCACCCCCATTGGCGGACCTATAGGGAATAAAGGGCTAGAGCCTGAATCAATTTTATATTTCTTGGTTTATTATGTTAACCCTGAGGATTTTATGGCAAATTAATTTTGAAGAAAAAAAAAGTCCAATCATATATTTGCTAACAAAATGCAAGGTTCTCAGTTACCATCTTACTGCTGTAAAATTCACATGACAGTAGAGACTATGCATAGTATAACTGTTTTCAGAGACAAATCTCTACTTGATTGGTGTTTTTTGAAGAATAATACATTATTAAAACAATACAGAACTCAGGTTGGGGAAGATTTATGAAACGGTTCATTTTTAAAACTGGTGGTATGTCCCTGTATGCAACAGTAGAGAGTGGATTCTTGAAACTCTAATTTCAGCACCGACTCATGCTTTGCACAATCGGTTTCAGTATTCTTCCTCAAAACGTTTCCAGTCTCCAGCTACAGAACACAATAGCACAAAAAAAATTTTGTTCCCATGCTGAAACTGATCTAAAGAAAGAAAATATACACATGGATAGCCGCTCAATTCTTTGTAAAACTGTATCGGTTTCTATCCTGTTGACATTTTAGTTAAATTCTCCTGAACATCCTCACCATGTTGGATAAAATCTTATTTAATCTTAACTATATGAGGCCCTACAACAGTTTTGCAACTAGTTGCCATGGGATTTGTTTTGTACTCTGGTGCAAAATTTACACAAATAGAATTCACAACATTGCAGAATACATAATTACCCCAAATAATCAGTTTGATTGAAAAAAGAAAAGAAAAAGTCCTACTTTTGAGTCAGTTAGCTCCGCCCACTTCTGCACCTCCCAGAATGTATCCATCAGGGCCTTTGAAATGTTGTCAAGGGTGTCGTCTGAACAACTGGCCACCTGCTCCCCGACTTCTTCCTCTCCTGTTGCGGCTTCCTCAGTAGCTACCGCACCGGCGGCACTCTGCAGAGTAGACGGCAGCAGGAGCTGGTCGGCCAGAGCGCAGCCTTTTCTACAAAGAACGTCCAGAAGAGACGACTTCTGCTTCTCCATGTCGCTGAAAAACAGATGCTTGATGATCAGACAGCAGCGGTTTGTAGAATAGGTGGGTTCACATTGCCTCAACCGGCCTTTTCCTCTGTCCGTGAAACAAAAAAGAATAGAAAACCGTCTTTAAGTGATGCGTACGTTTTGATGGAGGCGGCGTCCGGCCGAGGATCCGTCTTCATGGTGAGATACACAGCCAGCGCTGTTTGGTCGATGTGGGACATAACGATGTCTGCTGCAGACACCACCTCTCTGAGGCGTTTAACACGTTCCTTGATACAAACAGGGAGCGATTCAGTGTGAGCAAAGATGGCTGCCCAGTTTAGATCTAACAGTCAACCCTTTCTCCCGTTGTTTTGTACCTTCTCCGAGTCCAGCTGATGCAGTCTTTGCACATGAAGTGGAAGGTAATCGGAATAGTTTTCCATAAGTTCGTCGTAAACGGAGCTCGACTCCAACCTGAAGAGCCAAAACAACGGATAAATAACAGAAACGGGGAAGAAACCTGGTATTAAAACCAGAGAGAAAGATGGCTCACTTTGTCATCCACTGAATCTTTAGATCTCTCATGGCTTCTGCAAACTCTTCTTTCACATCCTTCTCTTTGTCTCCGTCCTTGTCCTTCTCCTTCCCACCATTCTTCGACTTGTTTGGAGCAGGAATTAGGTGGTAGATGACTGGAACAACGTCCTGCAAAAACACAAAAAACAGAATGTATGAATACATAATATCTTTAACTTCTGAAATACTCTCTTCCTGCCAGTATCTTATTAAAATATCTTTGCACCAAAGAAAGCTGTTTTTTCCCCCTTAAATCATCCAGTAGTGAAGGCTGAAAGTAGTACTATTAATAGTTTTACAGACCACCAGAAAACCCAGCAACTACTTCATAAAAATAGCTTTTACGCTTTTTTATATTTCGTAACACATTAACATGCTCTGACATGACAGATGAATATTCTTTACAGTAAATAAATGATTTCCCAAAGTGAGGAGAGCAGCAGTCGCTCTGTGGTTCAGTGTTTCTAACTCGTCCAGTACCTTTTTAAATTTTCCTTGTCGTTTTGCAGAGGCCTGCCCCTGGTGGTCAAAATAACACACAGTAAGGAACAGATCATACAAACACCAAGCAAAAAGGATGTTTTCATTTGTCTTTCATCCTCACCCAGAAACTCATGGTCTCGGATAGAAGTTAGAGCAACAAACAGTACAAAGATTTAAAAAGAAAACAATTGCTCCCGGCCATGTCTAGTCAAATCAGATTGGTTTCTTTTGTTAGACATTAAAGTTACAGAATTTTGAAGAAAAGTTAGAGCTGGCAGCCCAAAATGATATCAATAGCATCTCTTTAAAACTCAAAATCTAGGAAAAAGGATGAAAGATTTATTGTTGATCCTGACCAAATGTTTTGTGAAAAACAGCCAATACACCGAAACGGTGCAAAAAACTCTAAACCACATATTTTCCCATTATCTGTTTCTAAAGCTTAAGTAAAAAAATAAACCAGAGGAATGTGAAACTTTTTACATGTCACTGGCCAGTGGAGCTGCACAATATATCAATCATTGACCCAAAAGATTGAGTGGAAAATTTGGTCGGATATCTTAAATTGGGTGTATATCATATTTCAGTAGCTGAGCGTTCAATACATTTTTGATGTACAGCATATGTATATTTTAAGGGTTGAACTGATTAAACTTCGAGGAAACGGGGGGTGTAATTATGGAAAAGAAAATAGAGTGAGGAAAATGTGTGTCAATCAAAATCACCATCTCAAAATTCAGCAATAATCTCGCAGCTGCACGTTTTGATGATATTGTATGGCACTAATATTCCCAACTAAAGCAAACTCAAAAATGAGGTACTTATTTAGGCAGGACATCAGTGACGATTTGTGTAGAAAACCTCTCATTATCAGTCCCATAAGACTACAGTATGCCATCGATCTGCCAGAACCTGAACAACTTGAGTTTCATCTTAACTACTACTTACTTAACTAAACAACTTTTTTTTTTTATACCTGTATGTTTTCTTCCAGAACATCTCAAAAGCCGTCACCAACATTCAACCTGAAACCCCCCCCATCTGTGAACAACCTTCTCTGTCAAACGCAATATAGTATCATGCATCTAGCACACAGTCGCCATTATCAGCTTGGCTTGTTTTTGTTCATGAGAAAAAGATTTCTGTCTGTAGATTTTGCAATTTTACAATCGTTTGCCGTCAGAAGCTTTTAAGCCAAACAAAGAAAAGAAAAAAAATCCTGAGACCAACTATTCTGTTAAGGCTCATTGAATTAGCTGCCATATGGCCCCAGAATAAATTACTTTTTACACCGTCCCAAAAACGTCATCATATCCAACACAAACCATTTCAAACTGCTTCTTGTCTAACGCAGCAAGGATTAGGAGCCACATGTTTTCCTGTGGTGGCCATGCACCAAAAAGCACTGAGGCTAGGGAAATCTTCCATGAAATGCAAACAAACATGGAGGCGCATCATATTTAGCAGTTTTAGGATTCTGTTGTCTTAGGCAAATGTGCCAGGCAAAACGATTGCAGCAATGGGCTCAACATGAGCAGAGAATTATCCAGAGTTGTTGCTGCATGGTTGTGGTGGTTGTATTTACACAAAATGCCCTGCACGATAGTCAGTTTTCTGCTTTTGGAGCAATCCCTGTTCGCATGGCATTCTCAGGGTTCATTTGAACTTAGCCCAGACCTAGGGTTTTATTCGGACCAGAGTTCTCTTCATTGCTTTGATTGTGTGGTCACACCTCCCCAGACGAAACGGACTTTCTGGGCAAACAAACTAGAGTTTGATTAAAGCAGGCTAAACAGGGCTGGTGTGAATGCACCCTTATGCCTGATTCACACCGGGTCTCCACTATGTCTTCTCAGACCCCAGACGGTCGTGGCAGATGACCGCTTGTACTGAGCCAAGTTCTGCTGGAGGTTTCTTCCTGTTAAAGGGGAGGTTTTCCTCTCCACTGTCACTACATGCTTGCCCAGTATGAGGGATTGCTGTGGTGGGAGTCTGCATGATCCGGGCACAACCTCACGTCGATGACTCAACACAATCTGCTGGGATTCCTTACATAGAAAACTTTTAACGGCTTGGAATATTTAAATAATTGTATAGAGATGACTTTTCTTGTAAAGTGCATTGAGATGACATTTGTTGTTAATCGTTGCTATATAAATAAACTGAATTGAATTTATTCACTTAGTATATTCCACAATGGGTAAGTACAATTCATTTTTATATAGTTTATTATGTTTAATCAAGTCTTATGTTGTTGTTTTTTGCCTTTTAAATCTCCAAATCGTGTTAACCTAAGCAAGTTATGTGCTTAGATCATTTTCTATTACCCCTTTATATATTTTTTTCTTTGACTTTATGAAAATCCACATGCAGAGAAAACTAGACTTCACGCGGAAAGTTAGCTGAGTTCCGCATTCCCACAGAAGCCACTGTGAATGCTCCGATTAGACTATCCATGCAGCATACGTACGGGAACTGGGCCACACACACGTGTGAATGAGGGGTCAGTGGGAGGATGACCCCGGATTTCCTCCTCTGCTGGTCTTTTCCTTTAACTGTAGTTCTGTGTTTTCTTCAGCCGACCAAACATTTAAACCCAGCCACCCTTGAAGAATATTACAATGTTTCACAGAGTTGTTTTCAACAACATCGAAGATATCATCATCCACGTGTATTCAGCTTGGAAGGAGCAGAAGCGCTGCACCTGAACCGTTACAAAACATTGTAATTAATTAACAGCTGAAGGTTTTACAAACTTCTGAGTTGTGAGTGATTCTTTTTTCAGTTTTGGGGCTTAATCGCTATGATAGTGTTAGAATTTATTAATTTTGATAGGCAATTATTACCCTGAAAATCCAGAGGTCTCGCAAGAGCAAAATTTGAGTCGTCTCTGCAAGACGCTCTGGCATCGAGCGATGATACCGTTACTGCATTATGTGGGCAACGCAAATACTCCCCAATTATTATGGGTGTAAGCTGATACATCCATTTGCGACATCCGGCGCTGCGATTTCCGGAGTCATTTAGTAAACACTGAAAAATGGCTACAGATGAGAGTTAAGCTACCAGTTAGCTACGCTGGTAGCTCTGGATACGTCACACCGTGTATTGTTGCAAATGGTCGTGGCGTTATCCAATTGCATGCAGTGAGAGTTTCAAATGCATGCTTTGTTCCATACCTCGAGTTTGGGCCTTTTCATTACTCGTTGCCAGACCCTTAATCTTAATATATTAGGGTCTGGATTTTTCCAGGCTAGACAATTATAATACCAATTGAGAAAAAAGAAGAAAAAAAAAACAAACAACAAAAAACATCCAGGAGCCCCTAATCAAAACCTGGTTTTTGACCCATTCGCTTTGTTTACACCTATACTAGGTGAGCAACTTCCCAAACTCCATGGATTAATCAGTAAATGGCATCCAGGCATAGGCAACTACAGTTAAAGGTTTACCGAGGTGCTAACAAAAAGACAATTTGCTGCTGCAACCTCCCTACAGTTTAAAGGGGCTATATCATGTAAAATCAAGTTTTTGGAGTTTTCAACCATCTGGTAATGCAATTTTCTCATAACACCACCACAGTAGTTTTTGGCTTAATTCACGCATGTCTGAGTGTTCAACTAGTGACAACACTAGTTGAAAGTTGAGTGCTAGAGGTGTCTGCACCGCCTCTGCAGACAGAGCGGCTCACAATCTCCTCCTTCTCACAATTCATGGCTGCTTCGGTTTTTGGCATCTTAAAACACTTTTTTTGTTGGATTTTTTACTCTCTGTGAAAACGCCCGTTTGGCTGCATGGATTACAGGATTTTATTCTACATTCGAATATTAGTGCCGATCAAAGAACAAAGACGCCTGATGGACAGAGAAGTAAGTAGCTACATGCTAATGCGGGTTAGCCATTGATCAAACTGCTTATGTGATCTGATAGCAGCATTGTGGTTAATTTATTGATCTGTGGCATCTCAAAATGTTCAGTATACAGTTGCAAACAATACCCACTGCTTTTTTATATACTGGGCTGGAAAGATCTGCTTAACGGATTCAGCTGTGTTGGTTTGGGCTCTGTCTAAAGCCTGGAGATTTAGCAAATGAAATAGGCTTTATTGTCGAAATTTTTTACAACAAATAAAATAAACCAAACTTCTGAGCCCTTGATATAACGTAGTGGTACTTTGTGCTTTTCAAATTCACAGTGAGATTACTGTTTGAGATAAAGTTCATCACTGTTTCTCTCAGTCCGAGCTGCTGCAGGTGATATAGCGTGATATAGTCCCTTTAAAGTCCTAATCTGCTTCTGTGCACTGCAACTCAGCTGGCAGACAGAAGGTTGCTCAATTTTGCCTCCATTATAAGAAACAACTGTCTGTATGGAAATATTTCGGTCTGTGTGAAACAGTCCCAACATGTAAACTACAGCGACACCTATCAGTCTAAATAAAGTAAGAATGTTTTGAAACTGCTTCTTTTACTTATTAAAAACCCAACAGGGTGTGCACATGCTCACAAATGCGGCTTTTGGACCCCAAACAAACACTCGGCTCGACTGTAAACAGCGTATGCATGTGTGTGTTTTCGTTAAAGTGGACCTAGCATGAAATTAGCATTTTTTGAGATTTTTGATCACATCTTTTTAGTTCCCCCAGCCTGTCTATGGCCCCTAAGGGGTTAAAATTACTGATTAGTCTTTCCTTTGTCCCGGGGTATGTCTGCCTACATCGTGAAATTAGCACTCAGAAACGGGCTGTTTGGAGGTTTGGCATATGACAACAGGCTTCGGCATATTACGTGTTGAGTTCCAGCCAATTACCCCATTCCCCGGACTACATCCTGCAAGACCTACGGTAACAGGCAAGCAACAGACCAACAGCATGAAGTCCAGACCACATCCAAACTGCACTGTAACCGGGTGTACAAAAGAGAACATAAATCTTTTTGTCCGCCTCACTTCTGAGCCACTGAAAACGTTGTGGATAGATTTTATTTATGCAGAGAATGTGCCCGACCGACTGCCGAAGCGTGTGTTGTTTGTGGCAAACATTTCTAGGACAACACAGGAGTGGATTCGGAGATCGTCTTAAACTTCTACCAGAATTTATACCAACTCTCCGTGAACCAGCAAATATCCCTGTACAAGTAAGCATATTTCCTGAATAATGTCCTTCAGCTGTTAGTATACTTTAATACGGAGCATATTAAAGCGTCTTGAAGGCTGTTTTTGGCGGTATACCCAGTACTCGTGTGGCGGTTGGCTGTGGAAATGGCAGGTACCACACGGTGGAGAATGCAAAAGGAACCAGTGCATGAATGATACAGACCCTCGTAATGAACCACCATTTATTTTATATACATTGCATACCGAAAAGAGGGATCCGAATGGACGTACGAGGTGGATAAACAAGGTAAGACATGTGTGATTAATCATGTTAATTGTTTGATATTTCTTTTGATCGTCTAGATCTAAGAGTTTTAGTTTTGGTAGCATAGTCATTAGCACGCAGGCTTTGCATAACCTACTGCTGGACGTGGATGTGAAGGATTAATGTTTTAGAGCATAACAGCCTTCAGATTTTAAAAGCATGATGGACGCTAATAAGCTATGTGCTCACTGCTAGCCATAGCGTGGATATTTAACAAGCAAGAAATACCTGCGATACGATGATACAGCACATCTTGACTCCCTGACCTCTGGGAAGAAAGGTAGCTGAGACCACTTCTGCATGACAACATTCCATTCTTCCCAGCCATCTAACAGCATTTGTGGGTCTGAGGATTGTCACCTCGTGGAATGTTAATAAGCCCGGTATAATCAGCCAGGAATATGCCACTTTCCTCTTCTTTTGTCAAAACAATCAGTAGTTTCTGCACTGTAGCTGCACACCCTGCCGCACATAGTTCTTTATATGCTTCGTGGACACAGACAGCCCTCTACGGCAAATATGTGTTTCAAATTTGTCGACTTCCACAGTTCAAAATAATCAATTTTGCAGCTTTCGCTATCTATGCGCATGCACGCTTATTCCAGTTAGGGATCCAAAACCCCAGAATGCTGTTTTCAGACTGGTAGATAAACATATATACATACATTATATATATATATATATATTTTTATAATACTATGATACTGTGACAACCAATAAAAGACCCCAAAAAAAATTTGATCCTGAAACAAAATCAAAGAGTGCAGTGAGAAAGAAAAAAGGTGACAGTGATGATCAGTCTGGTTCTGCAGGACACTTCAAAAGGCAGCTGAGCGCTGGTCTGTTCTGGAATCCCCAGCAACAAACACTTCCTGATTCAATTTCCAATTTCCATAGGCAGGAAAAAAAGAACAACCTCCTGTACTTTGTTTGCTCACACCTGTCAATGGCTCATACTCTCTCATGAGGAGCAAACTGAAACCCAGCGTTGTTATTGGTCCTGAAGAGCACAACTGAATATTTTAAGCAAAAAATTAAATGAATAAATACAAAAATAAAGTTAAAAGGTCAAAAACAACAGAGCCACTCACTGCTTTCTTGCCAAACTCGCTCTTGGGCACGACGAGAGAGCCTGACAGGTAACATCCTGGACTTGTGCCCTTAGGGACCCTGAGAAGTCAAGGGAGACAAACAAAGGAAATAAAAAAAGAAAAGGATAACTACTGCTCCCAATAATGTAAAAAGACAAAAACAGAAATACAATACTTTAGCACGAACAAAAAATAAGTTTCAGGGGTATATTGTGTTTTAATTAAGGATAAACATCAAACTCAAAGCCAGTTTCAGTTAGAACTTTCAACAGAAACTCTGTTGGACGTCTGACTCACTTGTCGTCTGGCAGGGTTGTGACGTAGAAAGGCTGCGTAGCACCGGGAGACAAAGTTAGAGAGTTCGCCTTCTTCTTCCCCATAAGGGCGGCACGGTGTGACTCGTACACATCCAGGTTCAGAGAGTTGGACAGACGATGAGAAACCACAAACGGCAAGTCCTTCAAGCGTTCCAGCTCACTGGACTGCTCGTGTCGAACCTGCAGACGTACAGTGTAATCCCCCTTTTCCAGCTTTAGGGAATACTGGGAGGAAGAAAAGAAATGTGATAAATGACTGACAAAGTTCCATTGCATATGCGTAGTTTTTCTAACAGCAGAGGCAAACTCTACATATGTCCCACCTGGTGCGGGTAGGCGTCCCCTGACCCCAGCAATCTCTTGTTCTGGTCAAACAGCATCCACAGCTGACTGTCAAACTCGGACTCATACAGAAGCTCACATAGCGTCGGGCAGCTGGGTGTAACCTCTCCACTCTTAGGCTGAGGATACATCAACGCAAGGTTAAACATCCACGCATCAACAGATTTCTCAGCTCTGACAGGGAGAAAGTTCGCTAATACCTGGTGGAAGCTGTAAGTGAGGACAATCTCATAGAGCTGCCTGTTATTAGGCAGAACATCCCGCATTCCCAAAGATTTTATTTTTGAATTTAGAGGCCTAAAATAAAAGCACGAGCATGAAAAAAAGCAATTAAAAACAGCACTTTAATACTAGGACCAGTCGTGTGTGTGTATGTGCCTGTGAACTCACCGCAGCGGCTGAACCCAAGACTTGAGGGTGACAGTGGGGGACACCTCCTCATACCTCATGGGGGACGACACGTCAAAGCTCGTGACTCCCTCTGAGGCGTGCTGCACGGAGACGAACCAGAGTCAGAGACAAAAGGAAACACGTGGCGTTCTGATGGTAGCGGTATACGAGTGTGAGTCGCTCTCACAATGTGCAGGGGAGAAGGAGAAATGTTGAGGCCATGGAAGGAGACGCTGTAGTCCACCGTCACGTCCCCCAGGCTCGCCCACCAGCGTGCTATGCAAAACTCAACTACCCTTCCTGACTGAAGAGGAGGCAGGAAGACGGCAAACGTAAAACACCGAGCTTTTTCTGTTGGTTCTGGGCTGCTTTCAGCTGAACGACGGGTACACATACCAGCACTGGGAAAGCCTCTGTGAGAGAACCTCTTTCTAATAACGAGGAGAACTTGTAGAACTCATTGGCTCTGTAGGCCCTCTGTTTGACCAGGTGCACTGCATGGAGGACGAACTTCGATGACACGTCTCCTGAATGGGACGTCAGAGTGACCTCTGTGGGGGGAAAAAGAACGACAAAGAAGATCAGGAAAAGGTAAAAAACTCCAGTGTTTTTAAATCGGTTCTCCAACTTTTTATTTAAATAAAAAGAAAATGCAACACCTTCCACCCCTTTACTACATTAACAATCATAGTTAAGGACTAGTTCACCAGTTTTTTTGCTACATGCAACAAATAACATGACCTCTAGTTCAATACAAGCTCTATTAGCAATTAACAGCGGATTAGCACAAACCTTATTAGAGTTTAAACTAGTTTTAAAATCAGTTTAACTGCAATGAAACTGTCCTAAAGTATAAATCCTCTTCTTCTCCCAGTGTTAGAATGGATTCTAAATCAACTGCTCTATTTCCGACAACATTATTTCCACACAGTTTGGAGTTACACTCCATGGCATTAAAAAAAGGCTAGGCAATATGGCCTCAAAGCATGCGCAGTAACAATATCCATGTTTGTTGTTTTGCCTTTATAAATGTCAAAACAACTGCTTATGACCATTCTCACTTTCCAGATACATTGCAGCAGAACAATTTCCAGAAGGTTTAGAATGCAAATGAAAGAAAAGGCAAAAAAGACTACACTACAAACATAAGTAAGGTGAAGGTATCTTAAATTAAACTTTAAATGTTATGAAAATAAAGTTCAAGCTTTCGTGGTTACCTACTTATAAATTTAATATTGCAAAAAAGAAAACCTGCACATGTTTCAATATGAATGCTTTAAAGTTTAAACGTTTTTTTTCCTTTAAATAAAAAAAATAATTTGAAGCATCTAATGTGAATACAAACAATGAACATCAGTAATTATCTCCCTTGCACATCATGTACAATGTATGTAGCCAAAGCTTGATATCATCAAAATGTCTAATCACCACAGGGCAGTACAGTCAAAATCTCTACTTTTGGTTAAATTTATAAGATTTCTACTTTACACTTTACTCCATCAAAGGACACTCAGGAAATGGTAGCGGGAAACTTTTGTGGTGCAGGATTCATTTGCTTGGAACGGACTGATACAGCTTAATCAACTCCACAAAGTAACACTAATGGCATCAAATTTAAAACCGGTCTGGTGTGAAACTGTAGACTGTTAATATCTACTAACAGTGTTCTATCCTCCTGATGTGAACATTTTCAGTTTTAGGTTTTCAACTTATTAAAGCCTGCTATAACAGAACCTTACTTCAACTAATCTACAAGACTACATTTCTGACTAGTCTTTTTTTAGAACCTCAAAAAAAATAAAAAAATAAAAACCCTGGATCCCAAAATCTGCTTTTTCCTTTCATTTTAAAAACCACTTAATTTATCATGAGCAAACCGTCTTGGAAAAGATCAGAAATAATCACAGGCACATTATGGGCTTTCACCACAGACTGACTGACCTGCCCAAGAGGCTCCCTGAGGAACAGTGATGAAGTGGCGTCTGATTTGTCCAGATCTGAAGTGGACGTCAGAGAATCGCACCTCCTGATTACGGCCATCAGTCACCCTGTTGGTGCAAAGAGGGAGAAACGCATGAGATCCCAAGCCACCTCAGAAAAATAAAATGGCATCCCCACACAGAGAGAACTTACTTGGTAGGGATGATAACCGTTATAGGAACTCTGAACAGCGGGCCACTGCTGGGTGCTGATGTGTCATAACCGCAAACCTAAAAAATAAAGACATGGTGAGCATCTAAAAACAGAAAAAACAGGTTTTCAACTTCATTCGCTTCCATGTTGCCTTCTCCGCACCTCGGTGTAGTGGAGTCCCTCTCTCAGTCCCACGGGATCGATCCGGACGTTGACGTGCCGACACTGGTTCATCAGCTCCAGATGGGAGGGGCACTGGACCCACGGTGCGGCGCACGTTAGGGCCAGGTGCAGCTGCAAGGAAATTCGCTCAGAGTTGTCTGATCAGGAAAAAGAAAAGATACAATATTTTTTTAAACAAATGGAAACCATAAATAACATGAAACTAAATCCAAGTATTTAGTTGTGCTACCTGTGTTCTCTGGAAAAATGGGCTCAATTCCCACCCCGTGATCAGAAGGCGCAACGACTTGGGCTGGTTCCCTGAGGTAGATGCCTCTCTTTGAGCCCACGCTGACCGAGAAGCCCAGGTGGCTCGTGGGCAAAGAGGCGTGCTGAGTGAGGTAGTCCAAAGCCTTGTCCACCTGAGAGAGACAATGAAAAGGAGCTACAAAACAAATACATTTCTAACTATTTGTTAAAATTCGTCTTTTTTTCCCCAGAGGGAAAGAAATACCTGGATTATTCCATGACCCTGCGCAAACACTTCAATGTCATCAACCTTCTGAGCTGTGTTTTCCAGCGCTCTCCTCACAGCAGGAACAGAGGGAGCGATCCCGCTCTGCTTTAGGCCTTTTTTTTTTTTTTTTTTTAAGATGCAAAAACAACAGAACCGTCAGGTCTGGCATGGCTCTCTCTTCTAACCGTGGATTTTGTTTTCTCATCGACTACGTAAGCCAGAACACACCTGACAGTACGAGCGCGATGCCTCCGCAGGCGTTGGGCGAGGACATGGACGTGCCGTTCATCAGCTGGGTGCCACGGAGGGTCCAGTTGGGTACGGATGCAATGGCCCCGCCTGGAGCACTGATGCTGACCCCAAGGGCCCCGTCGGTGCTGGGACCTCGGGACGACCACGTGTACTGGTTGGGCGGCAGCTTTTCCCTCAGGGAATACTCGGCCACCATCATGTCTGGTGTCACGTACGCTCCGACTCCTGTGGGGAAGACGGCAGAAATCTGAGCGGCGAACAAAGAAATCGAGTAAGAGAGCTGTCTCGGTGCGTTTAGGGCACCTATGACGCTGCTGGTGGTTCCTCCCGGGCAGCCGACTGTGGAAAGGCAGGGGCCGTTGTTTCCTGCGCTCGACACAAAAATCACATTGTGCTTCTGCACAGCCTCTGTGATCACTTCACAAATCCTCCTGAAAGGCAAGAGGCCAGCGGCACTTAGCAACAGCATGCTAAAACAAAACACACACTGGGAAAATTAGACCCTCTCTGCTATTCTTACCCTGAATTAGGCCAGTGAGTGGCTTCCCCGTAGCTATAGTTAACCAGGTCACACTTGTAGTTGATTACTTCAATCATCTTTCAGACACAAAGAGAGAGAAACCAGAAATAAATTAGTATGTAGCTCTGCAAAATATTAGGAAACCCTCTAACTGCTACATAATAATAATGATATTAGTTGCAATTGAACCAGATTTTCCTTAAAATTCCCTTTCTTTTCCATCATCATGATGTTGCGATCACTCTCTGAGAGCTTCATTATCTCATTAACTAAAATCTAAATCATAAAGGAGAACACTAAACACACCAAATATGCCGTTGGCATGAAGATCATGAATTTATGGTACTTGTAATGAAACAGAAAACCAATAGGATTGCATAAGAGAAGTATTTTGTGGTTGCGGGGAATCTTGCAGCTCTAATATAATGGCGTCTTTTTGAAGGATTACCGCTCGGATGAGTCCCGTGCCGGTTTCCATGGTGCTGAGTCGAGTGTCTCCAATCTTCAGAGCCAGAATTTGGGCGCCGGGAGCCACGCCGTTTCGTTCCGGTTCCTCTGGGAAGTAACCCGCTGCGATGCTCGCCACGTGTGTCCCATGAGCCCCTTTGAGAGATAGACCAGAGGGTTAGAATGGAGATAGAAATTTGGAGTTAGAAACATGGCGCTCTTATATGTAGAGAGAAATTTGTTGATTTTCACGTCCCGAACTCTGACCTGTGATCAGCTCGACACAACCTCAAAAATCTAATCATTTCTCAATCATTAAACGCACTAGCAGGCCCAGAACACAACAGTATTTGGTCTGAACGTTGTTACTACGGGACAAAAATTTCACATTTATTACTTTTAGCATTAAGAGGTAAAAAAGGAATTCCAGTTTTTAGATGGTAAGTTTTGTTTCTTTAGCCGTCTGCAGCGGCCATGCTTTCCCTTCTTAACCATTTAGTACTTCTGTAGGTTATTTCCCCCCCCCAGATACAAAAAGGAGCCATCTGTCTTGGAGACGTTTCAACATATCAAACGAGCTGAACTGAGTAGACAAGCTTAACATTTCATCCTCTGCGATGGAACGAGCTGAATTTGAACATGTTGGGAGCCGTTTAGAACTAAGAGTTAAGTTAGGGGTCTGCATTCTCTGGAAAAGAAAGAAATTATCCTCCCAAACTTCCAAGACTGCATAGAAAACGGGCTCAAAAATATTTAAACGAGGACACATCTAAAAGGAAAAAACATTTTTATTAAGCATTTAAACTGATGAAAGGTATTAAGACTTCTAATTTCTGCTTTGGGGTAACTTACCTCCACTGGTGACGATGCAGAGGGTGTCCCCCTCGTCATATATGTTAACAGAGTAGTTAAGCATCTCAGCGGTTCCTAACGTGGCGTACTCCTGTTTTTCTCTGTATGAGCTCAGGACGGTGCACTTGGACAGTTCTCCACACTCGGACATGTCCACTACCGCCCTGAAATGAACAAAATGAGTCATATACAATAGGAACAACAAATATACGCGCTGTGTACTAGTAAATAATGTGTGGGGGAGACGTCAACAAGAAGCGACTTACTTCCACGTGACGCCGTCATGCCACAGCACGCAGTCGTAAACCGGGCCGGGATCGCTGTACTTCTTTTCTAGAGACGCCAGCAGCTCTGACTGACACTGCAGGTCTTCCTTCTGCAGCTTCTCCGTCTGAGGAGAGAAGACGAAACATCACATCAAGCAGAGGCGCAGCACTGCCAGCAGGACAACTTTGTTTAGAGCTTGTATCGTTGGTCTGACCTGTGAGGGTGTGGGGTGAACAAGGTCAAACTCCTCTGTTTTGCGACAGACTTCAGCGAGGGCAGCCCTGTGTGCTGGGTCCCACGTCTTCTCTTTTCGTTCTTTCTAGCATGGGGGAAAAAGCGTTCAAAAATATCTGATTTAGTAGGAAGATTAGGCTGGCTAGTGTGGACAGAACCTGCATTGATAATATTTAACAAAATCTAGGAAACTAAAGTCAAGTTTTGAAAACTCCTTCCTCTGCACAGCCTTTTGTAACCAGCTACTATAACGCCAGTGTTAGTGTCGGTGCCACGACTCCCTGGGTACGTAGAGCTTTGTGCACATCAAAAGAAATAAAACATACCTTTGACAGAACTAGAGCAGCAATCATCGTCACATCCTCCTACCTGTATTCTTTCCTTAAGAGCCTTTGGGAAGAACTCATAGCCATTTTTAACTCCGATGCGATACTTCCCTGATGGGTTGACCCAGGCGGGAGGGATCTGAAAGACCGAAAAAGACGCAGCAAGAGACACAAGATCACAGAAAAGTGAACTTAGATGTAGGACACGATGTGAGACAGAAAATTTCAGAGTTGAAAGCAGTTATGCATTTATGTCATAAGAATATTGACATCAGAAAGGCGTTTTCCCAACCTTGAGCGTTCTTCCGGAGAGGCCAGTGATTGTCTCATCTTTAGGCTCCACTGATGTAGTCATGTTCACGTCACCGCTGCCAGTCGTATCGATGATGTCCACGATCTTTGGCTTCCCATCAGTCGTGATCTGAGAGGAGAGGATAGAGAAGTATGTACTTCTCTGTAACTTCAGACTGCCTCATGCAAAACCACAGCTCTTTTCTTGGCATCGTGTCATACGCTTTCTCTAAATCTAAGACACAATGCAGCTCCCTCTGACCCTCTCTGTACTTCATCAGCATCCTTAAAGAAAAGATTGCATCTGTAGTACTCTTTCCTGGCATGAAACCATACTGTTGCTCACAAACACTTCTGGCCAAAGCCTAGCTTCCACCACTCTTTCCCCACAGCTTCATTGCATGACTCATTAACTTTCTTCCTCTGTAGTTGCCACAGCTCTGTACATCTCCCTTGCTCTTAAAAATTGAAGAACCTAGTCCAAAATTCTGCTACCACCTCTCCTGAAAAACCTCCATACCTCCGCAGGTACGCATGTCATCAGAACCAACAGCCTTTCCCCATCTTCATCCTCTTCAAAGCGTTCCTCACCTCATCCTTACTAATCTCAAGAACCTTCTGATCCACAAGAGCCGCCTCTTCTTCTCTACATTGTCTCTAATTTTCCTCATTCATCAGCTCTTCAAAGTAATCTTTCCATCTTCCCATCGCACTATTGGCACATGTCAGTACATTTCCATCCCTATCCTTGATCACCCTTACCTGTGTCACATCCTTTCCTTCCCAGGGAGAACCTCCTGGCCACCAAGAGCCTGTCTCAACTTCTCCCTAAAAAACCTCACAGCACTCTTCTTTTTTCAGTTTCCACCACTTGGTCCTCTGCTCTGTCTTTGTTCTCTTCACGTTCCTCACCATCAATTTCATCCTACAGACCACCATCCAATGGTGCCTAGCTACACTCGTGCCCACCACTACTTTACAGTCACTAATCCCCTTAGGATCACGTCTACGTAAAATGTAGTCCACCTGAGTTCTCCTACCTCCATTCTCATAAGTCCCCCTATGTTCCTGCCTATTCTGGAAGAAAGTGTTCACAACAGTCATTTCCATGCTTTTAGCAAGGTATACCACCATCTTTCCTTCGTTCCTATCCTGGACACCAAACCTGCCCGTCACTTCCTCATCACCGCTGTTCCCTTCACCAAGATGTCTGTTAAAGTCTGCAACAATCACCACCCTCTCAGCATACACTGCATCAAATAATCTAGTTCACTCCAAAACTTCTGCTTCTCTTCTAACTCACATCCTACCTGCGGGGCATAACCACCAACATTTGGATCATTAGTTCTTTCATTTCAAACTTCAGACTCATCGGCAAACTTCTAGAATGTTCCTAGCAAATTCCTCCTATAACTCCTACTCCATTTCTTTTTCCTTCTATCCCATGGTAGAAAAACTTGCATCCTTCTCCTAAACTTCTAGCCTTGTTACCTTTCCACCTGGTCTCCTGAACGCATAGAATATCTACTTTCCTTCTCTGTATTATGTCCACCAGCTCTCTAGCTTTACCTGTCACAGTCCCAACATTCCAAGTCCCTACTCATAATTCCACGCCCTTGAATTTTCTTTTCTCTCTCTGCCAACCAACATGCCTTCCTCCTGTCCTCCTTCCACCAACAGTAGTCCAATTTCCACCAGCACCCTGTGGGTCAACAGCACCGGTGGCGGTTGTTTAATCTGTGACCCATCAGATTCTGTGACCCATCAGAATCTGTGACCCTAGCGTTTCTGAGCAATCGGAGTGGAGTTACCAGACTTGAATTTTATACCCTCAACCAGAGTCCTTTCCATAAACATAAGTTCCTGACCTGCTAAAACTAAATACGCCTAAACCTAAGCTCAGCAAAACAGTGTCCCCTAGGGTCACAGATTCTGATGGGTCACAGATTCTTGATTAACACCGGTATGTAGTTCATGTTTGTGATTCGCATATTTGTTTTGTCTTAGATTTTACGTGGGATGCCCTTCCTCACACAACCCTCTGCATTTTTCCGGACTTGGCACAAGAAATCCCTGGTTTGTCACCCCTTATGGTTGCATCATAATCCTAACGTAAAGTACCGAAATTGACGTTTTATCACTGCTTTGTTATTCTATAATCACAAGTGTATGTAATCAGTGCAGACTAACTGAGCACACATTACATCTTTTAAAGTAGAGTAATCTTCATTTTGTACCTAAATTTAAGATGCCTAAATAAACTCCTGTTTAGCGTTTTCATAACTACATAAATCAATGCGATGGTGGATTCCAAAATTGTACCTACATTTATACATATTTTATATTAAACAAACCCAGGTCAAGTTTGAAAAGTCCAAGCGCATTAGACTTTGAATCGGAGCTGATCTAAGGTGCTCCAGAATTATTAATAACATTAATATCATAAAACAAACTCTCACAGGAATTCCAATCCACGATTCAGACACCAACTTCAACTTCATACGAACAGGCGTTACGGCTAGCTACCCAGTTAGCATTTATGCTAAGTTAATAAATGTAAAGAGTTTAAAGCCCGCTTGTGTAACCCTGAAATATAATTTGAAAGCATTAGAAAGCAATTGCTATACTCTACTTTATATGTACATGGCTGTCATAAAAGATATCTGCTGTTTGCAGTAAAAAAAAATGAAATAAATATCCGGCAACGTCGGCCTTTAGCGTTGCTAGCTTCGACCATCTCGGTCTCCGCCAGCACGAGGCGGCCGGGCGGATTCACCTGCATGCCGGGGGCCCCGGGGTCCACGCCGGTGTCGAGTATAGCGATGAGCACCCCTCGTCCGTCATACTCGGGGAACCTGGTGAGGTATGAGGCAGCGCCGGTTTCTTTCTTGGGGAGAAGCCCGTGGAAAGGGAACGGTTCTTCGGTAGAATGAGCAGCCATGATCCGAATAAAAAGTAGCGACAATGAAAACAAAGCAGCGAAATGGGAAAGAGACTAGAGAGCAACGAGGCGGATGAGACGAGGAGGAGAACTGATTAAAGGCGCAGTGTCTGCCTTTATTCTGCACCAGCACTTCAAGTTTTTTTATTTTTTTAATCTCATATTTGACCCATCCATAAATTACCTCTTATTATGTTTGAGTAGATTTGTTTAATGTATCTGATGTTATTTTTACATACATCATCAAATACTCTTAATATGTGAATGTTTTGTAACACTGTACACAAATAAACTTAGTTTGGTCAAAAGGGAGGATATCATTGTAAGGGCCACTATGATTACTATTTTACAACGTGAAAGTATAATCTGCAAACGGAAAATTACAACGAGATGGAACTTCAAATTATCAGCTATAATCTTGATTTTTACCAGACAGGAGGTCTGACAAATATGATCCTAATATATATTTTGACAGCTGGAAGCTTTGCAGGGACAATTATTTACCATTCTGGGTTTCAACTGTATCCGACAGTTTTGAAAAGATCGCAAATGGTATAAATTTTCCCCAATGAAAAAGGCTCTGGTTGGGAGGTAGTCAGGCTACTTTAGAATAACCCTGAACTACTGGGTGGGGTTTTGGTGGAGGCAGATCTTCTAAGTGTTCTGCACTCAATGATTTTTCTCAACTTTGCAATTCAGTCATCCCAATTTAAACTACACAGGACCTCTTACTTGCTTTTAATCTGTAAATAAAAAATAAATAAAAAAACTGTATCTGGCAGTATGCGTGTAGATGAGTCTACATTCAGCTATGTAGATCAAGCATAAAATGTTAAAATCTTTCTTTATTGCAAAGCTGGTTTGATACTGCAGTGGCTTTTTTTTCTGTTTCACAGTGTAGCAGCTGTTAAATAATCACTAATTGTGCCTCTAGAACAACCTTGTTGTAGCGCCACCTGGCTCTCTCCCCTTTCAACTTCTCTCAGTTTGCTTTAGTAATCAGAAGATCCACAGTTCCCCCTCACTCTCCTTTTTCATTTGCAGGAACAAGGATAAAGGAAGAAGAAATGTACTCCACAAACTATCTTGAGATGAAGATAGTACATTTAATTAAACAACAGAAAAGGTTAAACATTTCTTACTGGGTAATTGTGTTAAAAAAAAATGTTTTGGGATGCAACAATACCACTTTTTTCAAACCGATACGATACCGATACTTAGATCAGAGTACTTTCTACCACACACCAAAAAAATGCAATGAATTGTAAGGCAGGTTTTATTTTCTTCTTTGCTTGCTACAACAAATGAGGTTGAATTAGATAAAATATAACATATTAATAAAAATTACCAAAGAAGTAAAATTTTAAGTTAAAAATGTACATATTCTTCCAAATTATTGCAGAGTTTTCACATTTTATGTATCGGTTCATGGTATCTGTTAACTTTATACCGATACGAGTACATTAGATGGTATCAGGGCCAATATTGTATCGGTGCATCCCTACTTTTTTTGTCCCTCTGAGTTTAAACTCCTCTACATTCATATTTCCTGTTAACTCTAAAATGCATGAGAAGCAACATTTTGGATCACATAGTTTAAACATAATTTGCTAACTGTCTCCATCTTTGTTTTTTCTCCTTTGTTTATGGCAAATAGCAGTTCATATATCCAGAATCTTTGTCTATAGTTTATTGCCTTTGCTATAAAAAAGGGCTTGACTCTGGCCACATTTTTCCTTATTAGGTGTTTTTTCTGTAAAAGATTAGGATTGCTGTTTAACCAAAGCAAAATGGACTGGAGAATATTCAGCCTCTTGGGCATATTCACTTGGAAGCTTGTTGAGGCCCAACAAAATGTGGTCAGATGAGATTTTGATCTTGAACTAATAAAAGATTATTTTCAGACTGTAAGCACGCAACAAATTGGATCAGGTCAAATGGAAAATATTGGGAGTTTTATGTGGAAAAAAACAAACCCTGCTACTTTTAAAACATAAGACTTATTACAGAAATAGAGATACACAATGTGAGCATAGCTGAACAAGTATTCACTGTACAGAGTAAAACCACAATTTAAAAAATGGATTGAAATGCTGTCGATTCAGATATTTATCAATTAATCAAGCTTTTTAAAAGAGACATTTTAATCACTTTGTGTTCCACAAGCTGTTTTACAGATGTTAGAGCAGAACAAAAATAAATCTATTTGAGACACACAATAAAAAATATCAACTAAGTAAACTGTCGGAAGAAACCTATTATCAAATTGGAAATAAAATGATGAAATATATATATAAAGAGAGAGATAAATCAATAAATGTTAAGGGGAAGAGCAGCTGTCTAAAACTGAAAAATTCTAGTCCAGACATATGTAGCCTTTTCTGTGTGTGCACACTGGGTGGTGCTGTGACACTGTCACAGAGGTGCCATGGTTGAACACATGTATGAGTGTACATAGTTTGTGTATGTGGGGAGTGGGGGTATTTGGCAGCCACTGATTGGGAAGTTGTCCCACTTTAAAGATGAGAGATCTGTAATTTTCCTCCCTCTTCAACTGTTTGAGAGAAAATGTAAAAATAAAATCCAGGAAATCACATCATAAGATTTCTTTTTTTTTTATTATTACATCATGATTCAGAAAAACTAATCACCAAGCAAGTTTCTGGCCAGCCCTCACAGACCTATTACTTCTTTGTTAGTAAGCTCTTCTATCCTCCATTTCTTAGCTGTATTGATACCACCTGTTTGAACTCATTATCTGTATAAAAGACACCTTCCACACATTCAGACATTCAGACTCCAAGCTCCAGCATGGTCAAGACCAGAGAGCTTTCCAAGGACACGATGGGGAAAGATTGTACACCTGCACAAGACTGGGATGATCTAATCTACAATAGGCAATATGCTTGGTGAGAAGACATGACCTGTTGGAGCAGTTAGAAAATGGGATAAATAAAAGGTCACTCACCTGCGGCTCCATGCAAGGTCTCACCCTGTGGGGAGAACGTGATGTTGAAAACGGTAAAGAAAGAGCCCAGAACTACACGGGGCCACTGGGTAATGGCCTGAAGTGGTAAAAGCTTTAATGCTCTAACTTTTTTTAAAAATATGTTGCAAGAACCAAGACTGGAATATGTTTTTATTTTGAAAAAATAAATAAAAATAAACATAGAATTCATGAGGAGCACATTAAATAATGTGCTGTTGTATTTTTTTTCAAAGTAATATAGGTTACACTATGGAACCGTGATGAAGTCTGTGTGCATGTAGCTGTGAATTCTGGGAGGTTTCTCTGCTCTGGCAATCATGTATTGATGGGAGCCAAAAGGACAACACTAAGTTGGAAACAACATTATTGCAAACATTAAATCTGATCAACATGGACATTTAATGTTTGTTTCTGCTGGGTTGCACTAGTGCAACAGTATATCTATGCTAGATTAAAAAACTCTGCCAGGCCTAATCTCACAAACCAAATTACATATAATCTGATCTGATTCATACATTCATAACGCTTTTGTCTCCTCAGTAATGCTAGGATTATATTTGCCCATTTCTATTGCCATCTGTTCAACTCTGTATTCTCCCCCTAGCACGCACACGCACACACACACACACACACACACACACACATTGTATATATATCAAAAGCATAGGCAATAGTGGGGCGGGTTAGTGGAACATTTTCAGTCATTTTATGTGGGCCAACGCCCTCAAACTCAGTTCCAGTGACTTTCTTGTGCAAACTAAAACAACACTGAGCATCCTTTCACTAATCTGCTCATAATCAGCTTCTGCCCCCAGTTCCTCTTTCTGTCACCATCACTCCTTCATGCACACTCATGCAAACTCTTCAAAGCCTTGTTTGTGTTAAGGTATTTGATCTTTTGTTTCAGTATCAGAGCTGACCGTCTTTTATTGTGTATTCCAACAAACACGCGACGAAGTGACACTGGTACAGTTGTGGTTAACCACAGGGCGTTGCCTCTTTAGCATAACTGAAGCTGAAGCCTTTCACAGGCACTTTTTAAAGCTCTATTTCCCTATGTGATGCCATGTGTGCAGCTTCAAGGAACTGCCCTCTTCACCCCTGCTGCTGCTTTGACTAGTATGTCATGATAGTGGTATCTCTTGACTCCTGCACTGTAATCTAATGAGGTGATGTGACTGCTGTTACAGTTTGTGCAAGAAGATTTAGATTTCAGTTTGTGTTTTTTTTCTGAATAGTATATAGATTTATAAGTGGGTCACAGTTTATTTTGTAACAAGCGGCAAAAACAAAGAGCTAACAGGATGTGGCCTCTGTAGAGTAGCTGTAATTGATTATTTGTTTCACTCTCAAGTCAACGTGTCACACTTTCTTCAATATCAACATAGCTGAAGTGGTTAGTTACACAACATTTGTAATACCATGGTTATTATCTACTAGAAGAGCCACAGTGTTTTAGAGCTGATAATCAAAGAAGTGCAGACTCGGTTGGTATATATTATGTCATGTTATGACATTAACCCATAAAGGGTGCAAACTCTGTTTTGTACTAGGTTCAGTTTGGTAGAGAAAAAGTTTACATTTTCTAGTTAAGGTTTAAGCCAGTTATAATGTACAGTATATATTTGAAAATCAATTTCACATTATCTCTAAGCACATTTTTGGAACTGCGGCTCATAAAAGTAGCAATAATTTCAACTATACACATGATCTGGTTGGTTTATCATAACATATTAACTATTACTAACCCAGGCTGTTTGATGAGATAATGCCGTAATCACATTTGCTACTATTACAATTTAGAGTAACTATTATTTTTGTTATTTTGAAAGCTGTATTTTTAAGGTATAAACAGTTCTTATTCAACTTTGAAATTGACATTTTGTATTTTTGGACAAGAGATGCACCAATTAGAACAATTTTCTTTCTCCAAACTCTAACACAATCTCATACATGTAAATTTAGTTTATTTTCAACTATTAAATGTCACACATATTGACCATAAAAGAAAATAGAGCAGAAAATGAATGAATGAGTTGGTTTAACCTACCTGGGAACAAAATATTGGCCACTTAACTGTTAAATCAGTAATTAATATCAATCCAGATATTATTAGTTTATAATTAGCAGCAATTTATGCAAAGTCATTTTCATGTTATTTACATTCTGTGTCAATGATAATCTGACAAATTACAGAAGGGTCATTCTATCATCATTGTATAGTTTCTACTCCGTAAAAAAAAAAAAAAAAGCTTTTTAAAGTGTTTTCACTGCATCAAAATTGTGCTCTGAAAATATATTGAAGTATTAGTGTCATACACTGGTGCAATGGTACATAGCAGAATGGCTTCTTTATGAGGGAGTGTGCTTTCTCTTTCTGACCAAGGCACCGAGAAGGATGATGAGACATATAGCCTAATTAGATTTAGAGCTGTTCTAAAACAGTCTCAGATAATCCCAGCACATTGACCAGCAGAGTTACCGCAGTTAAACATCGTTGCTGGTAGACAGACGACTCAACTGTTGTTTTTTCCCCCCAGCCATACATCTTTAATGGGTTGGGCTGGAGGGTTTATAGGAGAGCTCAAAACCCAAGTCTGCCTATTCTTAGCAATGTGGTCATAGTGACCTCAGAGGAGTGGTTGAATGAGCTCAAGTGTAGGCTGATGATGCTCTGATGATGCAACATTCACCTGAATGGATCTAAAACCCTATTTAGGGCTTCCTGACTGCGTGGTGGTACTGGTCTATTTTATCCTTCTGCTTCTTGTTAACAGGAATTAAATGACGACTCCTTTCAGACCCCTGGGCCTCCACTGAGTCTTATTTCTGTAATTGAGACATGTATTTCTTCTGCGTTTCTGTAATACTCATACAAATAGCGATTCATTCTAGATTATATCTGAAGACATTTCATTTGCACATCTGTTTTTTCACAATTTTTATTCTACTAACTTCTTGGAAATGTTTACTTTTTAATGCACAACTACACATGCACATTCTGTAAATACTCTTATTTTGTTAAATATTTTTATCCTACTCAAATGCACATTGTAATCT
Organism: Apricaphanius iberus; assembly: GCA_028564705.1. Classification (NCBI taxonomy): domain Eukaryota; kingdom Metazoa; phylum Chordata; class Actinopteri; order Cyprinodontiformes; family Aphaniidae; genus Apricaphanius; species Apricaphanius iberus. The sequence goes on from JAPXFQ010002407.1 coordinate 659,734, forward strand.
GAGTATGCCACGTTTTTTTTTTCTAAACTGCACAGTACTCTGGTAGTAATTTTGTCCTTAATGTACATATTCCTAATTTTTAAATTCCATTCCTACTTTTTCTACTTGTGGGAATCCAAATCTTATATTGTCTGTCACTTTGCTGCTGTTAGAACTGAATATAAATTTTTTGGGACAATAAAGTTCTATTCTATTCTATTCTATTCTAAGACTCAGAATAATGATTCACCTTTTAGGTTTATAGAAATCTGCACCCCTGTAGAATTCTCTTAAATGATTCCTTTTATTTTATAGATGGCAATGATTGCAAAAACGAATATATATTTTGCTTTCCAGCGTACACCAACACTGATTACATTACTGCTTATTGAAGAACCAATGAAAATGTTCACTTCAACAGTCCAACATAATGCCAGGATTGTGTGTTAGCGTACTTTTCTTCAGAGATATTTTTAGTAAATGTTCACATTTACAGACATAAACCACAATCCATTCAGTTGGATGACAGTAGATTTGACTTGCAAAAAGCTAAACTTAAAATCTATGACGCACAGGACAGTGTTAAATTGTTCACTATGTCCTGGGCTTTAGATATGACTCTACAACGCAGTTATACAAAGAGGGACTTGTATTCGAAAATATTCCAAACATGCAATGACTTCGCTCGAAGTGGATACCTAAACATGTTGTATAAATGGGGAAATCCCCCTTTTTTTAAAGACAGCCATACTCTCACTGTGCACTAATTCCTTGTTTAAGCCTGTTTCAACCCCCACCCCCATTTTCTTTTTTGCATATCCAGTCCGTTAAGATAGGAAACAGGGTTAGCATCAGGAAGGGGGGGGCACATGATGCTCCATGAGAGGGGTAATGCTTTCAAAGACTGGAAACTGACATCCCCTATAAGTAAAGAGGAGAATGTTTCACATAAAAATGACAATACAATGTGGTGTAGGAATGTCCGTTGAGAATTTACAGCATAGTAATTTCAGTGACAATGTAACACTGGTTTCAAGACCGTTTGCTAATGACAATCAGAAAAAGTAGAAGCAGCTGTTGGAGCTGCAAACATTGCTTTTATGTCCTAAACATCATGGCTAATGGCACAAAACCATACAAAAATATTTACACTCAGAATAGCGCTTCCTATTTCTACTCCAAATTATTTAAACGCTATTTTCTGGGGTAGAAATTCCACCTGAAAGATGCAGAGGTTGCCAGACAGCCATGATTTGGTATTCAATATTGTTGTCATGCATATTCATCAAAACACAGTGAAACTTAGGGGTATAAAATAGTTATTAGCACTTATGAGAAATTTCATCTCATTAAACCAGTGTTGCACCCAGCATTGTACGCATAATTGTGAATCTCCAGTCTTTGAACGTGTAAAATAGTGTAAAACTAAAGAACTATCAAATTCCTCTGGGGTTTTTTTTCCTTCCAACTAGTAGACACTAGACTTTAGTATGTCATTCCCAGATCCGAGTGTCAACTTCTTGATTAAATCAAATGCAGCATCAATACCAAACATCCTGTAGCCGTTTCACTCTAAACATGAATTCTTACACACATTAACTCACCAAATTTACAGTAACCTCTTATGATTTTAATGTATGATCTGAAACAGAATCAAACAAATTTAGCTTGTCGTTGACATATGCCACAGGAAAAATGTCATGAGAACATGACTTGCTGATGTCGGACGTTAGAGGAGAAAAGCAAGAATGTTTCAGATGACAGAAAGTTGACCTTAATTAATCACTGATTACAACGTAGTTAGGCAGAAGTTATGCAAAGTTACATATATATTGCAAAACCAGTTTACCTAATATGGTCTTTTGGCAGTTCTGAAGACAAGGAAGTGTAGATAACAACAAAAAAGACTGCTATATTTGTTTACATGTGTTTTTAGACAATTCAATGAGCTGCCCTTCTAGTTAGAAGCTTTCCATCTCAATCAAAAATGACTCTCTGTCGGCCATTGCTCCTGGAATGGATGTGCGTCTGTACGCTAAAGTAAATAATATTTAGTTGACTGGAGACGTGACTGCAATGGTCGGTAACCCGCTATAAATGATCTTTACTACCTGCTGGAGGATGGGGATTTTCTTTGCAACACTCAGCATATTTATGCACATCTACATTGAGCTTTTGGGAGTAAGGGCTTGTCCGCTGTTGAGAGCCGAGTCCCATTTTACATGTCACTCCACTTACATTTATCTTATGGTGTGGGTGCGTTCACACCGTCCCAAACGTCAGCATCAGTTGCGGCAAGATTACATGTAAAGTCTATGGTTAAGTCTGTCAGAGTCTCTGCGGTGCGTTGGCTGTGTCAACTTTTCAAGTGTTGCATTTCAAGTGGCAACGTAGGAAACGCAAGCAACGCAGAAATTCAGCTGGCTGAACTTTTTTTTTTTAACCCCACGGTTTCCCCCCCAATTATTTATCACCCAGTGTTCCTATCTAAGAACAGTCCTGGGCATTGCTCTCCCACTGCTAACCCCCGGAGGGCCCTGTACTGAGCTCAAGCCTCCTTCATGCTTTGCGGAGTGAGCAGGTCCTTCTTTTCACCCGAAGGGGTGGGATTTCCCCAGCTGGACGTAGCGCGTGGAAGGATCACGTTATTCCAGCCATTTCCTCCCCAACCCCTCAGGCATGAAGAGGCAGTGTACAGCCCAGGACTAGTGCACATTTTTGTGGGAGTAGCTCAAATTAGCTACTCAAGGGAACATGGGGAGAACATGCAAACTCCACACAGAAAGGTCCTTTCGCCAATCCCACACAGGGTGTGTGTGCCGATGATGTGAAGGAACAAACACACCCTCAGCACCCACAGCGTCCCCGTTAGGGAATCGAACCCAGGACCTTCTAGCTGTGAGGTGAGCTGCGCTACCAGCTGCGGCAGCTAGCTGAACTTTTGACGAATTTGACGCACTTGACACTGTGCGCCAACCAATCAGAGCGTCTCACTGTAATGACATAGCCCGACGTCGACGATGTCTAGCCAATCACGATCCGCTAGTGTTTAAAACATCCGGCAGAGAAAATCCTGCCCACGTGCTTTGCAAGCTTCAGCTTAAAAATGAATATAATGCTGCGTTCACACCGCCACAAACGGCATAGTCAGTTGCGGCAAGATTACATGTAAAGGCTATGGTCGAGTAGGTCAGAGGTCCGTAGGGGGCTCTGCAGTGCGTTGTGTACGTTGGTTCGGTCAACTTCGCTTGCGTTTAATATGGCAATGTAGCAACGCAAGCAACGCAGAAGTTCAGCAAGCTGAACTTTTGACAGACCCAACGCAGTTAACACAGTGCGGCACCCAATCAGAGCGTCTCACTGTAGTGATGTCACTATAAACGTATCTTGAATGCAGCGGGATAAGAAAAAACATTTTCAACAATGGAAGACAAGCTGATTGTGGCCGTCTGCAATCGCAGAGAACTTTATGATCCGTCCTCGTCTTTGTATAGACAGATGGACAGGCGCTCCTCGGGAGGAATAGAGCGCCTGTAGTTTATATCCTGGTAGGAGATTTGAGGTCTGATGCGGCCCAGGAGGTCATCAAACTGGGCGCGGGACAGACGGAAGTACCGCTGAAAGCGAACCTCATCCATGCGTAGCTCCTGGACCAAATGGTTAAACTCCCCAAACTCAAAACGCAGAATAATGGAGTGAACCCACAAATGGCACTGATGTAGCCAAAGTCGACATTGTCTAGCTTTATCTAGCAAATATTGCCAAGCCACTCTCTCGATACTATCCGCCATAGTTCAGAACGTACGCCAACAGAAGAAGCTCCGCCCAGGCGTTCTTTTATCCTCAGATGCAAAGTTTGCATCCTTTTGAGGACATGCGTCAAACTTCATCCGTTGGATGCGTTGCTTGACGCATCCAATGGATACGGTCTGAATGCAGCATTAGTCAAACTAGATATGTTGGAAGCGTTGCTTGACGCAGACAAAGTGTGCGGTGTGACGCACCATTAGCCGCCATATTCTTCTTGTACAACTTCTGTGTTGTTGATTCACACTTCTACGTTTCCTCACTTCCCAAGGGGGTATGCGAGTACTGGCAGGGTGCAGAGAAGAGCGATTCTCAATCGCATTATGTGGGTAGAATAGTCCAATTTGTGAAACTCCAGTTCGGTTCAATATACATGCATTTCAAAAGTATAATATCAGTCAGACTAAGGTAATAACTCAACTTTCTTTTGCTGCATGCAATATGCACAGACTGACACACCAACTATGCATGGGAGAAGTTTAAACAAGGCTTTTTACAGGCTTTATCTTATTCGAGGCGCAGAAGGAAATCTGCAACAAGACATACTGGCCCACTTTGTTAGAAACTTGATAATAAGGATGTCTACCCAGAAAGACAGCTTCTTTAACTACAATCAAATGATGCAGTTCTTTCTTGGCTCTAGTGGCGACTACTTGCGTGAAATCAGCTGCACTTCCGTTTCCTCCGCACCGCCCCTGCCAGGCAAGGATTAGGCTACTCTACTCGTTGTGGGCGTTGTTTGATTGGGGCCCCTCCTTCATGTCAGCCGCCGCTGCTGCTGCGGGGCTGGAGCTCAACCCGCTCACTAGATCTCAGCAGCAGCAGCAGCGGTTGGAGCGGAGAATGATCGCTGTCCGGAGAACATAGATGTGCAAAGCCCCTTGGAATATCCGAGCGCTGGAGAGGCCAGAAACAACAGCCGTGGAGGACAGCCTTAATTTAAGCTTGAAGAGGGAAAGACCTACGGTGAAGCCATGGCGGTAGAAGAAGAAGGTCTTCGGGTTTTTCAGAGCGTTAAAATAAAAATAGGTAAGAAGAAAAGAAAAGAAAAAAGGAAAAACCCTACCCCCAGTCTGAGCGCCTCAATGGATGGCTCCCTATTTACTGGGAGAGCAGGGAAGCTGTGAGGGCTGGAGACTGGACGGGTTCAGATGTGTGTTGTTCTGCCTGGTATTGTAATTCAGATCACATTAGGTCTCCTCAGCAGAACAAATAATATATGAAAAGCAACAACAACAAAACAGGGAAAGTAAACAGAAATTGCAGAACTCAGAGGCGTGTGGGAGAATGTGGGGAATTTGGCAGCTGGCGTTTGCATCCAGATAATGTGTGTTAAACTTGAACCGACGTGAACAGACTCTAACAGAAATATAAAGGGTCCACTGCTGCACGCTGCCTTTCTGCATATGTTAGGACCATAGATACCGTTATTACCTCTTAATTAAAACCAGATATTCTTTTTGTTGCATACCCCTTTTTCTCTGCTTCACTCAAAAGCACGCATTGTTAACCAACCTTTTTATGTTTGAACATCGCTGCAGCCTACACCTTGTGTTTTTGGAGCAGGCATATTGGCTTTTAGGCTACATGTTTAACTACTAGGCTATATGTAGCAATGAGAATGCTGGGTTAATGTAGAGCATGGTATTGGAGATCACAGCTGTTAAATGCAGCTGTTTGTCCTGTTTAAAAACGGGGAAAATTGATTTTTTTTCCCAGTCGTGACTATTAAGTCTTAATAAATAAATGTTATTTATGTGATATGATGTGATTATTATTAAATAATAAGGAATGAGTCAATCAGATCCATAGTCATAAAAAGTTGCTAACATTTATCTAAAAACAATTATTGATAAAAAAAATATTTTTTTTCTCATTTAGTATTGTCATTTCTATTAGAAGCAGACAGTCATTTGCTTTACATTCTGTTAAGGTCATGTCAGTTCAGAGTGAAATCTGGCACCCGTTTTGTCCTGTGCCGTTTGGAGTCCAAACATACAGCAGAAAGGATGAGCTACAGCCGAAAAACCCAACAACAAACACCCTTGCAAGCTGTGAGGCTGCATGGCGCTGCCAACCAATACTGGGCAGTGAACAACACATTTCACCTGCAGCAGAGAAGATTGTTAATCCAGAATATCTGTAATGTGGAAACCACAACTGTCTTGTGAATTCATTGCCACTTTGTGCTCCTGTGAATGAAAACTGAACCACCCAATTACATTCGTGCTGCCTTAGATACACGTCTGTTTTCAAATCCAAACAAATGCTCTAAATTAATGTTTAAAAAGGCAGTTTAGATAACTTAGCTTACTTCCTAGCTTGTTGTGATCATTATGCGATGAGTTTATTGAATTACTGAATTGCTCTGCCGGATTATTCTATGACGTAACAGGTATATTGGGAACAAATTGTTTGATCGACAGTAAACGAATCCACAGCTCTTTTTATGCCGTACATTCATTTGGTAAAGTAGTTTTTCCAAGAAACATTATCAACAAAAGGGCCACATGTAATGATTGGTGATTAGTAATCTTTGTCTCAAGATGGTCTCTGCTCTGATCTCGGATGTGCAGGCATTTTTTTTGTGCTGAATTTGCACGTTTGCATCTGTGTGGACGCATTGATTTCCTCCAGGTTTCCCACCGTCCAACACGTCCTAAGATAATCTTAGGTGGAGATGTTTGTGCATGCACGATTGTTTGTCTTCTAAATGTTCATTGGTACCCCAGTGATGGGTAGAAGATTTGTCCATCTCAGATTTCAAAGATTCCTTGCCTTTCCAAAGGTGGGGCTCCCTCAGGTCACCTCTAAAATGGAAAGAATTAAAATGATCTAATAGGCTTATTGATAAAACACTACGATAAAGGAGTAGCTGAAGTGTAAATACTTCAGTTTTTGCCTTTTCTCTCCAAAGACAATGTAAATTCTGTTATGAATACCATGACAATGACAGATTCTAACTCTGGAGAATCGGTATAAAATCGATTCTTGAAATTTGAATTGATACCCAGCCCTAATTGTACGTCCTTTAACTTTTAACACATGCAGTATTTGAAAGTTTGAAAATGCTGAGAATTACATAGTTATAAGTAGGGATGCAACAATTCCAATAAAAAAAAAAAAAAAAAACTATACAATACCAATACTTGGATCTGCATAATTGCAGACCCCGAGTACCAATGCTGAAGACAGGTTTTATTTTCTTCTCTGCTTGTTACAACGAATGATGGTGGATTAGATAAAAAAAAACACAAAAAAAACAGAAACCTAAAATTTTAAGTGAAAAATCTTAATTTTCTGTTAAAATATTGCAGTTTCCACATTTTAAGTATTGGTTCATGGTGTTGGCTAACTAACCAATACCGGTAGGAGTACCTTTTTTTACGGCATCGGCCCTGATATGAGCATGATTGTGTACTTTTTATGAGCATGTCAGCTTGCAAATCCCACTGCTTATCTACGTTGACTTCCCTGCATGGTTTAATTGGATTTAATGTAAATCCCACATGAGTTGTGATTTTGAAGAGCAATGGAAGACTTAACTGTTCCACATAAGTCCATACTAGAAGTTGTGGGAATTGCCTCTACTGCACTTATCTTTTGATCATTTGGCTTAAGCTGCTCATGTGTTTTTTGGCTGTAGGTGCTCATATGCTGTATGTTACTGTTAATTCGTTGGTATTATCTGCAAACTAGCAGGTGCTGCATACCAGTATCAAGGTATGTCAAGGTTTTAGAAAAAACTATGATTTTTAAACAGCAAAATGTTTAGATTATTCTGTCCCCATGGCTTAAAGTGCTTAAAATGAGACATCAGAAAAAGTGAGAGAGTACAAAAACCCTGCTCCTCTTTTAGATGTTGCGATGTACTGCTGGTTGGCTGGCTGACAGAAGGCTGCTACATGCACATTTTTCTCATCCTCACTTAAAATGGTTTTAATTTGGCTGTTTGGGTTTATTTATGGATTTAAAAAACAGGGACAGTCTAGGTGTTGAAACCAACCAGCTAGATTTATAAAGGCTTAAAAGGAAAAACAACTAGACTTTTTTTGATTCCTTGAATCCTACTTTGATTCATTGAAAAATGCTTTTAATTGTAAAAGTCATGTTACAAGCATTCCTGTTTGTAACAATTGAATATTAAAATTACCACCAAAGGCAGCCCTTCCATAGAAACATGTATAGTCATTCATTAAAGTGGAGGTTTAAGCAGTGCTTGTTTTCCCTTTTGCTGACTGAAATTTGTCAATCACTGAGTTACATTCATATAAATAAATCCTACATTTCCCTTCCTATGAGTTTCCGTTAGCTACTGACGCTAATAAGAAACCGTTATGGTGTCGTCACCTCCAAAGCCTCATTCGGAGTGCTTTATAATTTCAGTGACGACAGCAGAGTTTACACTATTCTGTAACCAAGCAGCAGACATACTTGCTGTCAGTCTGATCCCTGCAGCGCTCTGCTCCCAGTAATGTCTATGCAACCCTTGCATCACATTGTTTTCATCAGAGCCTCGTCCTTTTGTATGGCTGTGCGGTGACTCAGAGCTCCAAACCCGCCACACACACTCTGAGAAAGAGTGCTTATTATTACATGATGCCAGGTGATGTCTCCTCTGAGTTTCCTGGAGGAAGAACTGAATATCGGAAACTGAACTGGACTACTGGACCTTGGCCTGTACCGTCTGGGGGAGCGGGAAACACAAGAAACAGGAAACTACCCCCATTTCGCTTCCAGGTTGGCTAGAATAGACTACAAAAGAATTGTTTTTTCCTGCATGGCAACGAGTTAATGTAAAGCAGATGTAGAGAGATGCAGATCGGGTTGGTGGCGATGAGGCGGAGGAGGGGGTACAGCAGTGGTGTCTCACATTCGGGAGCAAACTGTGCTTCATCTGTCAGTGATTCACTGCTTGGAGAGATGAAAATTCTCAGTGGCACAGCTGGAGTTGGGACTAATTAACAGCAACACATGCACGTTTGGCCTCTGTGTCGCGATGAGAAACATTGTTTGACAAACACTGTGACACACATGAAACATCATAATGATGCACATTACTGTGCGTTCTCTTTCACAGATGTGTATAGTTTGTTAAAATCTCTAAATCAGCTTCTGACAGGTGAGTCACGAAGGACCCTGTGGAGACTTACTGACCAATATTAAAACAAGCTTTTAAATGTAGCCATACATCTCTATTTCACCTCATATTGATATTCAGTCCATTTCTAGATCAGTTTATTACAATCAGATTCATTAAACTACTAATTTGTATAAGGCAAGTTTGCTTAAATTGACTAATAAAGGAAGGTGACAGATTGCATAGAAACTCACTAAAACACCAACAAAGGTGGTCATAAGTTGCATTCAGACCAAAAATTACCAACAGTTGCAACAAAGAGAGAGATGTATTGCTAACATATATGTATATATAACACAGGATATAATTATAAACGCTAAACCAGGACAGACATTGACACTCAGTGAGTGTTAACTGACCAGAAATCTGACCAGAGTATGAATGTTATGCATATGTGCTTACTGTAAATTGTGTTTAGAACACATCCTGTGTGCTCTTAGTACGGTTCCAGTACTGCTAAGCTCAGAAAATGATACCCTCTGAGCAAACAATGAGATTACTATTTGGCTAATATGACAAAAAAGCATGTTTTGGAGAGTCAAGGTGAGGTTTTCGAACCTAGAAACTCTGTACCAGCTGTCAAGTATGGTGGTGGTAGCATCATGTTGAGTGTCTGTGTCAATTTTTTACCCCTTTTGGGTAAAGATGGAGGAAGCTTCTCGGATGAAAGGAGAAAAAAGTCACTAACTGGTTGACATCACAGATATTTTGCAATCCAGGTTGAGTACTTTTTAGCGTTTGGAGTATTCGCTGCCAGGGCAACCATGCCTTCCATATAGTAGGTGGAGTAATGAACATAGAGGTCTTGAAACCTGTACGCAATTTGGTGTTGAAACTCTACAATTATCTTCAAAACACATAAAAACAGATTTTTGAATAGATAAGGCAGGAGATTAGTTTGATCTTCTGGAATGGCTCTGACCTCCACCCAGTTAGAAACTTGAGAGCTTTTCCATAAAAGCCAGGTCTGTCATAGCAAAGCAACCAATTGAAATGAGCTTTACTGTCAAGGTGCTTACAACCTAGGATCTTGTTGCTGGCTTAGAAAACGCGTTGGGTTTCTTTGCAGCTTTCTAAGAGATGTTGATTTACACAATTGATCTATTCCCCGATAATGTTTAGCATGTTATGTATTCACTTTTTTGCAGTTGTTGCTACTCTGATCAAAATTGCAGAAATATAAAACAGATAGAAACAAAAGAAGCAAAAAGAACATCTGCAGATGTCCCTTTTTTCTCACCAGCTGTGCACTGCTCTGCCCATAGTATGGTGTTTCATTTCAGATATATGTGACTCAAACTGTTTTTTTTTTACTAAAAACAACCATAATATCCTGATGTGAGCAGTAAGACTGAACCAAAACAGAAAATATGTGGGCCGTTGGTTGCAATGCAGTGAAAGCCACTGTCGCTCTGTGGAGGTGTTATGAGTGACTCAGTATTTTTACATGAACTATGTATAAAAGTCACTTTAAAGCCGCTTATATTCATTGTTCATGTAAAAATATTGATTGGAGAAGCTGTTAAAGAGACCAACGATAGAATAATTAGGACAATTTTAAAGCTAAGTGGTCAATGAAAGCATGTTTTGTATTCTTGATGACATACCAGATACATCAGTGGAAAAAAGATTACATAACCAAATTGTTTGTCAGTTATGCATTTGCAAACATTTCAATTTGGCTGCTGTAAGTTTTGTCCTTTTATTTTTACTTGCTCCAAAATTCAAATGTGAACGGTTAGACCTTTTCACGCTGGAGTCGGTTGTCTGAGTCTTGGCAGGTTGATCACGGATAAATCATTTGTGCTCCTTATTAACCGGCTGACATTAACTATTTTTAAACGCTTTACAGGTGTTTGCACAGCACAAATTTGTTACTGTTAATGTTAGAAGTGTAATTTTGGACGTAGAGATCATAAGCAATTGAAACAAAGTGGAAGGAATATTAGATTACTCATTGTGTGTGGAGGAGCTCAAGTGCTTGAGGTTCAGGAAATAAGAGTAGAAGGCAGAAAGGCTGCTCAGGCTGAAAGGGAAAAAATTTGGTTGCGGTGACTGAGGCCTTCGTCCGTCGCTTGGCCGCTGGCCAGCGGAGGTTTCCACATTTCTTCCCGTCAACAACGTTCAGGAGCCACGTGTTGTCGGTCCCGGCCCTGTTAGAGAGTAGGGTGGCTCGAAATTCTGGTTTGCATGTCAATTTATAGAAATAACGAGTGTATGCCAAGTTCTCCATTTTGTCCTAGAAGGCGAGGTTGTCCTGGAGGTTTCCGATAAACATGAGTGTTGACTGTTGAGACGCAGTTTGAGGCTGGTGGAACAATCCGGGTTGTTCTCCTTTAGTCACTAATGTGTCCTCCACGAGAACACAGTACCAGGAATACTGGGAAGTCTCGCCGTAGGCCCAGCATGCAGGGTCAGCAGAGGTAAATAAAGGGCTGGAGGGCCCGCCCACAGTGCCTCTCCTTCTGCGCGTCCTTCACACGTCCTGTGGGACGACCTCTATCTGCTATTAATGACACATGAAGAAAACTATTGAACATACCCCACAATTAAAAAAAAGTAAGAGGCACGAGATGTTTGAGGCTGACTTCAGTTACTGATTAGGACATAGTTAAATAGACTGGTTACATTTTTGTTTCCATACCCAGGCAAAACCAGCAATGCTGGCTTGCCACACGCAAGAATTTACACCCAGCACATGTTCTCTTTCCTGTGCTTGCAAACACTATCACAACATCTCAATTCTATGTCTGCAAAGCTTGTCCGAGAAGGTATGAAGCAGAGAGGAATGAGAAGGTTGACCTCTCATTTTTTTATGTCTTTAATTGTACTTTTTCTAGAAGACAGAAAAGAAACACAGAGTCTTCTGAGAATTATGTAAATGCGTATGAAGCCTCGAGGCGGTGTTCGGGGTTAAACTGCATCCTGACCAGGACGTGAAGCTCAGCCTCTCTCCTGCTAACTGCGGCGGTGACATCGTGCTGGTTTAATAGGTCACCATCTTGCGTAAACTCCCTTTGGTTTTAAAGGAGACATATCATGGAAAATCCACTTTTTTAGCCCTTAAATGCATATAAATGTGTATTTTGGGTGTTTAGGAGTGCAGACAACTTACATTTATTCTCTTCTGGTGCTGTGTTTATATCTTTACATTCTTTTTTGGTCATATTTTTCAGTCTGTTTAGTTTTCTCTATTCGCTATTACGTTTTCTTGTCTATTACGTCACAGCATTTGTTGTTGAACTGCCAAATAAGGTAATGGACTTCCGGGTAACCAATTTCGTGAAGCCGCCATTTTTTCTCCCCCACAGCGATTTTGTAGTCCAAGGTCAGTCATGTCGAAGTTACAAGAAAGCAAGTCAAAATGTTCAGTTATTGGGTGTATTAACCCACACAAATCCCTACATCGACCCCCAGCATCAGAGCCTCTGAGAAGTGCCTGGTTAAATTTTATTTTTAGTGGAAATATACCGACATCCGTGGGGAAAGTTCTCCTCGTTTGCGCGAAGCACTTCGAGGACGAGTGCTTCAGCAACCTCGGTCTGTATCAGGAGGGATTTGCCAAAAAGACTTCGTCTGATTGAGGGGTCAGTTCCTTCTCTCCACGGAAACGACGGACAAAGCAAAGCGGTAAGCTTCAAATAACACTAAAATGACAGTAAACTTTATTTTAGACATGAATGTTGTGTGTTGATATGTCGTACGGGCGATTGTTTTGATAGTTGTAGCATTGTACATTCTGCTTCTGTTAGCGATGTGTGCTAGCTTTTAGCTGAGGATATAACTGTACTGCATGCTTTGAATAAAATGATTGGGCTTTTTTTGCCGGTTTTTGTCGTGGGGTACACATGATGTACAGGAATTTAGCGACGATCGCTTCGCAATAAAAAGTTTATCTGCCGGTAGTAATCGAATCGCTGCTATCAGACTACAAAAATGTCCGAACGGGGTGGAGCGGAACGCTCTGTAACCTGGAGGGGGCGGGGCATGAAATGTTTCGCTTACATTTAAAGGGACCGCACGAAAATGAGTTGCTCTAAAGATGCTCCTCAGAACGGTATAAGGAGGGTCTGTGGGGCTACAATAACATGGAATTCAGACCAAACCACTGTGGTTCTACTTTACATAGACCACAAGTGAATGATCTACATGTGAAAAGGAAGGATTTAAAAGCATGATATATCTCCTTTAAACCTCAATGAGACGTTTTCGACACGTTCTTTTGCTCCTCCTGCAGGGTTATATTGCACACTAAGATATGTGTGTGTGTTATTTATTTCTGTTTTACGCAAGTTTTCCATTGAGACCAGTGAACCTGTGTGGACATTAGCTCCGGGCGGATCTTAAGAGGGAGTTTGATCAGTAACTGTATGCTGGTTTATCCCACAGATGGTGGTGTGCAGCCTCCCTCCTTCCCAGATCTGATTCTCCACACGCTGCTCCTACAACAGCTGGGGTGGTGTGAAAACATAGACTGCGAGACTTTGGGGTCATTAGACTATTTCTTCTTTATAATGATGGACAGCTTTTGCCAAAAAAAGAAATGCATGTTCATCCTGCAGAAATCTGCGCTTAGATTTGAGAAATTAATCTTTTTTTTGCTTCAGATGGAAGAATCAAATAGTGTTAAATGCTTTTTACTCTCATGTATAATTCATTTTATAAATAATTTCGCTGACTTACTTAGAGAAGACTATTAATATGGATTTTACTCACAGTCCTAAACGCTCTATGGATGAATAATATATCAGGCTATCAGATTCATCTGTACACCCATCGAAATCTAGCTTTTTAGGTATAAATCCTTTACCCAATATATTGTATAAGTTTATTAAAGTGAGAAATAAACATAGTCAGCTGTGTGTGGCTGAAAGTCCTCCTGGTATAGCTGGAAATCATCTGCCATATTCTCAATTTTTCCTGAGCAACCTGGAATGCCCCCTAATGGTTCATCAGCCAGACATTTACAGGAAACACTGCCTTTTTATTTGTTTTCTTTTGGGGGGGAGGGGGCTTAAATAGACAAAACCCTTTTATTATGGAAAAAAAAGAGAGAAAAAAAGTCTGAACATGGTAAAAAAGAAAAGACTAACACTACATACTTAAGTGTCTCTCTTAGTATATTAGTTTGTAATTAAAATGTCCACTTGTTTAATATTGTGCCTGCTGAAAGGTTTCAAATATGTGTGCGTCTCAGAAAACATTTAATGAATAGTATAACTGCTAAGAACAGTAGTAGGTTGAAAAACTACCTAGAATATTAAATTACAAATAAAATCTATTTATAGTTTTTACAGTAATAAATATGTAGACCAGACTTTGCAAATACTGCTAGAACATGCTATATTTTAGTGACCCCAAAGTAAAATTTTAACTATGTAAATACGCACAAAAAAGGCCTGTGTTGGACTTTTTGAGAATGCAATGAAGCTAAGTTTTCATGAAATCATGTAAAAACAAAACAACACTACATTGTGTCAAGTTTTTAGATCATGTATGAAGTTTAACAAGTGAAAGACTCTAGATTAGAGTGACGGAAGCCAAATCAACAAATGGAATAGGAATTGGTTTATTTAAAAAAAATAATAATCTGCTAGTTATCATGTTCAGTCTCTCCGCCGGGTGTCCATGCGAGGGCTCACCTTTGATTTTAAGAAATGCATTTTTGCTGTTCAGTTTTAATTGAATGATTTTTATAATTTTCTACAAAAAACATCAGGTTACCCGTGAATAGCAGAAGGGCTGGGTAATCTCTTATTTGAACTCTTTGGTCACAGTAGCAACCTTGTTGATACTCATTCATTTAAATGATTATCAAAAAAGTGCAAATATAGTCTGGAATCAGGTTGGTTGGGGACGTGTTGAATTTTCTCTGAAGAAATTTGCTTAAAGTACTGTTAATAAAAACCTTGGGCATGAAATATCCTTATGAATGTAATTTTCTGCTTGTTTTCAGCGAGAAAGGAAGCTGTCCTGATGGATTGAATCTTCGGCTCTGGGTTTACGTTCGGAGGGCCATTGCGTGTTGTGTGTGGGTGAATTTTTTTATGTTTTCATCATATTCAGAATGACATTAATGACTTCCAGTTTGGTTTCGGTTCTTGTTATGAGTCTACCTACAAACATCAAAGAGACGAGCAGCACCAGTGGGACAATATAAGCCACTCTCACTCCTTGTTTCTATGCTCACAGTATCTCTCACTTGGTTCCCACCAGCATTCACACACTCTCAGGGGTGACTGGGTTGTTCTAGCAGCTTTTAAACTTCGCCTTGGATCTAGCTGAAATTCCTTTCTCCTCATCTCATTTCCTGTTGAAGCATTCTCAAAAGCGAACTGCTCTGTAGTTTTATATCTGGCTGACTTTTCTCTCTTTCTGCAGCCCTTCTCCTCTCTTACACTCGATTAACCACAGTGCTTGTAATTCTTTTTGTGCGTGCGTTGGAGTGACAACCTTGCCTCCCCCTCTTTCCCTTTCTCAAAGTCTGTGTTCCCTGGGCCCGCTAGTTGAGTTGAAAGCATTCACGCCTGTGTATCCTCGAATGTGTTCATGTCAGACAAGATTAGAGTAACGAGACGAACAGCACGTCTTTAACTGTACACGCGAGAGTTGCGACTTGCAATGGTCACCAGACGGATGAGAGGAACAAAGCCACACATTCACTGCATCCATTGCGTCCGTTCAGTCGCTCGCATTTCCTTGTTTCTTCTCTTCTTGGTGTTTTTTTTCTTTCATCGGCTGGGCTGACGAGTGGAGTCAACCATGTCAATTTGCCCTGCTCCTGTCATCGTTGCTTTTCTGCATTTCTACTCTAAGCCCTCATGTTTGTTATGTGTGCACACACAGTCGTGCCAAGAGTGTGTCTTACCCTGTTTTGTTCAGATACCGTGGTAAGATATTCTCCAGGGCCAGCTGCATTGGTGGTTGATGAACAACAAAAAGCTGCTGTTCTTGTCCTTGTGTCAATTTTGGTGCTAATGGAGAAAAAGATGAAAAAGGGAAGCGTCTGAAAATACAAGAAAGCGAAATCAAGCTTTTTTGGTTATAGAAAAAGAAAGCAGCAACAGAAGAGATTTTCTGCCAAGATATGAGCTCTAGGCAAAAGAAAAAGGATGAGGGGAAGGAATTGGCTAAGTGATAATCTCTTTATTTTAAGTAATTCATTTATTTAACAGACTTGTGTGCCTTCATGCATGAGCACACATAGGTAAACAAAGCTAAATCTTGAACCATCCGTCCTCATGAATTCAGAAACACACAACTGTCCGGGCCGTTTTCCATAATGTTAAGCTGCAACACGTCTCCCTGTAAAGGCTGCCAGTTATTTTCTCTTTTTAAATATCTCCACTGTTTATATTGTAATCATTTCTGAAAGACAGGCTGGGTTATTTGTTTTTGGTAATCAGTCACAGTTTATGGTAATAAAAAAAGAAATATGTTTAAACGCTTAAAACAAATTGCAAGAAAAGATCGCATTACCATTATCAATATGTTAATAGTCAAAATCATATAATGACAATATAACTATCAAATTTATTACGTGTTATGTGTCATATCGCATTTTTTGATTTACAGACTTCAAGGTCTATTATTTCCTATTCTATAAATATAGGGAATATAAATGCGCACGCTTATTTCTTTCGATTTTTTATATTTCACATTGAGGAAAACTACATGTCTTCTGGCCAATTTTAACCCAAAGTTCTCTTAGTTTGTGACTAGTCTGCTTCTGAGTAGCATATTGTTATGAAATCTAGTAACTAAATTTCTTTAGGCATAGTAAAAAATACATTTAAGCCTTACAAACCTAACATAAAAAAACACTGTATTATTTAGCTACCAAAATTCTATTTGTTCATTTTTTCCCGCATAAATTAGATTTTGAAGTAGTGTCACACAGCTTAACCATGTTCCAGTTAAAAGTTGGAGATCAACAGGGATTTATAACTTGTAGTGCCTACTTGCCAGCATGCTACTGCTCGCATAAAAGTATAAATTATTGTAGTATTTTACACATTTAAATATTAAAGCATTTGTGTAAAAACAGATGTTGTGCTAAACAATATACGAAAGATGCGACAAAAGAAACAACCACCAGAAGTACAAATAGGCATTTTTTCCCCTACAACTGTAGTTGCCATATTGGATTTTAAGGTCAAGATTGGGTTGCATTCCACTTGAACTTTTTTTGCACTTTGAACTTGGAAATTTAGAATTACATGTACAAATGGAATCCACCGTAGCTAACCTAAGCTAACACTATTTTATAGCATATAAGCTAAATAAAAGTCCCAAATATAAGAAAATATACCTGAATTTAAATATTGATTCACTAATAGGTATACTTTTTAATATAACATTAGAAACACATTTTACATTTCCTTATTCTAATACACAGTGTTGGATTTGAAGGAGAACAGCCTAGCTAAAAAGCTAGCTACCTTGATAATGAACTAATATTGTGTTCTGTTTTCCTCAAAAGCTTGAATTTGGATCAAGGATGGCTTAATTTTTTCTTATTTAACTGTATTCCAGTAAAAAGTAAAAAGAAATAAAGTGCTGGTAATTTGCTGCTTGTCATGCTAAGTGCTAACTGCTATTAGCAATATTACAACCCAATAAAAATGTCTCTGTAGGGTATGTTATGCCTTCTAAAACTAAAGGAACATTACTTAGACAAAAGAAAATAAGCAAAACCTTCGGTAAATACAAAAAGATCTGGGCATAAATGAACTAAATAAAAACTACCCTACTCAGAAAAATCTGCAGTATAGGTAGTAAAATATAACACTTGAGTGATATATTTAATTTCCTAAAACATTTTGGGATGTGGTACATGTGAATGCTTTAAAAGGTGAACATTATGAAAAAACATGGTTGTCCTGTACTCCCTCCCCCCCCCCTATTTTCTGCTCTTCATACTCCCTCGGTTTTGTTTTTAAGATGTAACTTGAGTCATTAAAGCCACACAGAGCAGAGAAAGTGGTGGTAATCCCACAACATTTTTGGCTGACTCGGATGGCTGCAATCCAATCAAGACAACTCACAGATCATGAAAGGGTGTTGGTGGGGAGGGAAAAAACCTAGATTAAACGGAATTTGGGTGCATGGAGTGAATGAGAGGGATTACTGGATAGAAATAAAATAAAAATTGGAGAATGGATGAAAGGAAAGCAGAGATGACGAGGATGTAATAACAGAGCTAACTGAAGAGGTAAAGGCAGAGATACGAGAGTAACGTCATTTCCAACGTAAGCGCTGTAGTCTGCAAGTTGAAGCAAAGAAGTGCGTCGTGTTACGCAGCTCGTGTCTGCTTCATTTGTGAATGAATGTTATCAGGAGTTGATGTGTAATAATTCACACAGGGCACTGGGGGAATTATAATGCTGCTGTATTAGAAACCCCGCAGAGTTGAGTTTATCCCGTGTTTCTCAACAGGGCTTTATGTTTTCCTTCTCTCCTGCATTCTTAAACTATTCAGTTTACATGACACTAAATCAAACTTTAAAAAAAAAGGGGCTAAGCACAGCCAAGAGTGTTTTAAATGTTTATTTACTCTGATCATCATCAAAAGATCATTGGGCTGTTGTGCTGCCATCTAGTGGTAGCTGTGGATTATAGCATTTGTAATTGTGCTACAGGCAAACGCTAAATAAGACTTGAGTTTTTTTTTGTTGTTTTTTTAATTGCAGCACTCAGAGTAGCATAGCTGCATTTTCACAATTACTGCTGGTTAAAGATGAAGTAAGCCTGGATACGCTGGATGCAGAGCTCAGGTACCAACCATCTCAGTGTCGTCCTGTATTTACATCAGCTCACACATGTTCTGAGAAGTGACATTGTTTTCACGATATAATCTTTGCCATTCTAAATTAAAAAGAATTATGCATTGTTTTATAGCAGAGCAGCTAAACACGTTAAAGCAGATGCGAATGTTCGTTTAATACGTTTGTTACATATTGTGTTTGAGTGAAATTATAGATACTAGTTTACTCCAGATTAAATCTAAATCAAGTGCCACGTATTTTATCATTATATCAGCCAACCAAGAGTTGATCCACTGAACTTATTTAGAGGAGTCAGATATATGCAGGCATCATGAAAACATCTGTTTGCAATGTGTACAGTATGTTGATGTGGTCCATTGGTACGTTATCTTTGTCAAATGTGTCAATGTTTCTTATGCAGATTGTTCTTATTAAAGCAATGATAATTTGGGCTGTGAAAGAACGGCTGTTCATTGATCAAAACATTTCTGAATTGAATTGTTATTAATAAAACTGAATACGCCAATACGTTTGTTTTTTTATGTGGGGGGTCCCTACACTTAAACTATTATGGCAAAAGTGTTCACTGATCTGACTTCACTTATGGTTTAGAAGGTTGTTTATATGAATATTTGAACCTAATTTCAGAAGTGCCTCTGTGACGTCAGACACTTATGTCGGACGAGAAGGCCTTGGTCGCGGTGTCGGCTCTAAACTATCCACGTCTTTCCTGAACTTACTTTGGAGTACAGTCACATTGGAGCATGAAAGGACTGTCCTCAAACTGTTCCCTATTGTTAGAAGCATGGGCGCTTTCACATGGTACGGGAGTCCGTACTCGGGTACAGTATTTGGTCAAAATCCACTTATTTCGTACCATGTGAACACAGACTGTACCGTGCCAGGATACGGCCAGAGAGACCTGCCTTGGAGGTAGTATCCGAGTCCAGGTACGAGCGGCCACGTATCATGTGAACACAACCCGTACTCTGGCCGTACTCAAGACAATAGACGCGCTCCACGCGGAAATGACGACACCGACCAGCCGGCCGAAATTACAGAATCACCTCGCGACCATACAAATACCAAAACAACGCGATTCAAGCATCCCACAGCAACACAGCAGGTTACAAAACGGCGGTTTACTACAACACTCACCCTGTAGATGGCTTCAGGTAGCAGCTGACCAGTAGACCAGTTTGTTTACATTCTAGGCTGTCGCTCGTTTTATGACGTCGGTACTTCTCACTCCCTTGTTTGTTGGAGAACTAAGACTTATTTGTATACCGCCACCTGCTGTTTATTTGTAGTAAAAGACTGGATCCCAATACGGGCAGAGATCCGTGACATGTGAACAGAAAAAATTAGCATTTTCTCTGGCCGTTTTCTGGTACGGCCACACATGTGAAAACGGCCTTAAACAGTATATCAAGCGGTCCTGTTGCTGTAATTGCAGTATTTGTCTCAAAGGCTAGGTTTGTCTTAACATCAAGTGTGAAACTAACTATAAAAATGCAATTGCAACATGTGAAAGAACGTAACCAACAGGTATTTTGTCAGTCTAGAACTAATGTTTAAATAAACCCCAGGTTTTATCCAAACTGTTAAAATTACATGTTGTGTTTCCAAAATGTTATTATTTACCTCCTCACTCGCACATGTTTCACCTCATCTAGTGATAACATCCAAGGCGCTGGAAGTCCTGAACTGAACCATCATCGATTATTAAATGAGATGTAGTGTTTTTTGTATTATGATTTAATAAAGGGGAGAGGAATGGTGTTTATTTGGCCTATATGAGTTGTGAAGGAAGACTGATTGAAAAGTCCTGTGGGTCTGCTAAATTAATGTGCAAGACAAATGGCTTCCGTAATCCACCAGCAGATTGTCTGTTTTGTTGTTTCACAGTAGGCTATCCAGTGTCAAATGTCAACTCCCCCCCTCCCCCTCTTTCCACTTTGTTTTCAGCTGCAGGGGGCTGTAACTGAGTACATGCCCACTATTTCCCGCTGAAGCAACTCAAATGTTTTTCTTAACAAACCGGTTTAAAGAGTTTTTTTGTTGTTGCTTTGTTTGCTTTAGGAACACAGGATAGGGGAAGAGAGGTTTATCAGTGAAAGTCATTATCAAAATAGGATTCAACTAGGCATCTGCCTGTCGCTGGTGTCAACGTATAAGGTTTTGAAAACAATGCGGTTTCAGAAAAGCAAAAATATCCTGTAATGCAGTTAATACGGTCTCAAGTCCTTTTAATGAGATACCAGGGAAGGTGCTGTAGTGAAAGAAGTTTTCTCTTGTATAGCCCCTCCCCCACATTTGCAACACACTACTGGTCAGCTGGCTGAAACAACACTGCTACTGCTGTTATACTTTTTTTTGCTCTGTAATAAAGTATTTTATTTTCCACAATAAAAACACTTAAATACAAAAAAATCAACCTGTGTATCCTGCTACTTTTTTTTAACTTAAGTCTGTAAATCAAACTAATGATAAATATAAGACATGGACAGGAATTATTCTTGCAGCAATATGAACAATTGTTTCTCTTCTGTTTCCAACAGAAGTAATTCGATTAGGTTTTGAAGTTTTGTTTATACAGTAAAACATTTTTTTGCGAATGATGGCCATGATGTCTGAATTAAAATTATAAAGTTACAAAAATATGTGCACAATGTTTTCTTACTCATAAAATTTTATTTTTGTCATCTAATAGGTCTCTGTGGCCTTTGGGCTGCTCCAATTTTCTTATATCTCTAACAAGTTGAATGTATGATTAAATTCAAATGGTTATGTAAACTTTAGAATATGTTCATAGTGTTTGAAATCTTGGTGTCTATGTTTTTCTTAAAAGGGTTTGTCTTTTATTTAAAAAAAGTAATACGGCGAGACAAAACTGCATCAGATTCCTGTACAGATGGCGCGTTATTGGAGCAAACACTGACATGGTTAGTTAAAACATGTGTAACTAAAGACTGCAAAGTCCTGTGGGTCCCCAGGGTGAAGAGAAACACAATAAGGAGCAGAGTACTGGGTCTACAGCTTCCTGAAGCAGAATATATTGGTCCTGCAGGAGTGCAGCACCACTTTTGGGTCATGTATTTGTGCGTATGCGTGTGTGTGTGAGTGTCTCGGTGGGCGGCAGGACAGCATTCTTGTGAAAGGGAGTGCTGTCTGTCACACATGTCTGATGAACAGATTGAGATTTCAGGAAATGTCCCACGCAAATCTATTCATTCACATATCTGAGCAGCACAGCGGAAGCACATTGCTGTTCACATGTACTGCTGTTTACTGTGTCTCTGGGAGAGCTTGAAATGTGTGTGTAAAATGTAAAAGTAGCCACTTTGGTAGAGGAAACCTCATTTATCCTGCTGGTGGTACATAAAAAGATTGTCTAATAGCTTGAACAGGTGTGAACTTATGTAATGATGTTTCTTTTTTATGCTTCATGTGCTTTTAGTGTTCTGAGAAGTAAGTTATCACTGAAACCCTGAATAAACACATTGCTAAACTAGTCTCACTCAATCTTTTTGTTTGCTTTTGCAGGGGAAGCGAAAAACATCCCTCCATATCCAGGGCCAAACAGGATGAGGGACTGTTACTGCACCGTCAACCTGGACCAAGAAGAGGTCTTCAGGACCAAGATTGTGGAAAAATCACTTTGGTGCGTTTAAAACATCCATTTTTTTACTTAACTGGTCTTATGCAAAATTCAAGGATAAAAAGAAAAGGAAAAGCCTTTCACTCAACTATAAGGAAAAATGGTATAATAGAAGTGTATCCATTTTCTCAGATTGGTAGTTCTTTATTAGTTTTATTGTATTACTATCCTCTTAAAGGGATGTTGTCGTAAGGCTTTCTGATATATTTGACCCATATTTTCTTAGACTAAACCAAAAAAATGTTTTTTGAATTACGCAAGGAAGGAATTTTAAGCACTAAGTATTAATACTCAAACAAAGGTTTACAGCAACATCTAAATGTTATTTTGTCAGAAATCTGCCTTCCAGCATATTGGAAGAGCTGATGAAAACCTCTGCTGTAGCACAGAAATGGAATCAGGTCTGGTTAAAACGGCATTATCTTCATGGATCACAAGATTTCTACAATATCCAGTCAGCTCTGAATCTGCTAACTCTTTGTTTGCGTGTCCCGCTACGTCTGCTGTGTGTTTTCGTTGTGGAGTCCATTGGTTGCTTCTCCTCTTAAAGGAAATGTTGTTGTTGTTTTTTTTCAATCTGGACCCTTTTTTTTTGTTGCAAATATTCTGTTAGGTTACTCACCCAGACAAGTTTGGAGCTACTTGGAGTGCTTCGGGAGATGTTTTTATCCAGCTGCGATCAGCGTATATCCATATAATGGGAGACAATGAGGGCAGGCAATTTGCCGCCTGTAATAAGGCATTATCTGCCCCAGAACTCCTTCATTTAACCAATGTTTTGTTATTAAATGTTAGCAGGACTCCCCTCAGAGTTCACAATGGATGGGAGGATACAGTACTGAGGACTTTTTTGAGAGTAATAAAAGTACTAGCCTGGTTTTGGTTTCACAAAAATTGCGCTTTAACTAGGGATGGGCAGAGTTTGAGATCCTCACAGTATAACAAAAACAAAACCATGTTTTAAAGTCATAAAAACCCACTAAATGTATTGGTATTTGTAAGTGTTTTTGTGAAGAATAGTAGGCACTTTTACTGTTCTGCTCATACAGTAATGATGGGAGTTGATGTTTGCTGGGTAATTAGTTGGGCTATCTGCTTCTTTTCACTACATTTTTTGTAATATTGTAACTACAGAAAAGTTTGTACATGATATAACTTCTTTAGTACCCTTAGTACTTTAGCATTATTAATGAGTTACAAACAGTTATAATGACCATTCAGAAATAGCAATTTGCCTGATTTAAAATGATAGCAAGATCCCCCCTTTAGTCTTTTGTTTCAAATTGTTTTGTGTGGCGGATACAACTAAAGTAAGAAACCGTAGCAGACAGCTTGAACTTTATTTTAATGGAAAGTTGTTGTTTTTTTAATCATGTGATACTGTGTAGAGAAGCACAGGTCTTTAATAAAGTGAAAAACAGCCAAAACAGATGATTAACACGAGATTTTCCAGGTATGTCCTCGGCTTATTAAACATAATGGCTAAATAACAAAGATCAAATGCATTTATTTACTAGATCATTTATAAATGTAGTCATGCTCCTTCTCATTCATCCATTTGCTCCTCTGTCTGTCTTCATGTCCGCCACTCAGCAGAAGACGTTGATAATTAGCAACAGCAGCTTCCCCGAGGGCTCGGCTCACGAGATTCTTATTGCTGTGATTTCTATGGTTGTCATTTAGGTGAGGCGGACTGTGGGAGCCGCTGGGCCTTCCAGCCATGCAGCGGTCACAAATGGGCCTTTTTGTATCAGAGAGACGAACTGCAAAGTCCCTTTTCTTCCAACTGATTAATGGAAAGACATACCTGCAGGTTTTATTTTCCTTGTGGAGTAAGAGATTAATTGACAGACTCAATTATCTCTGAGTGTGGACAAGGATGTGGTTGAGGTGTTTACACGAAGGTGAAAGTACACCAAGACTCTGTTAGGCTGTTAGTTGAAGACACTCCCAGTCAACAAGATAAAACTAAAAACTCTAAGGACTCTACCGTTTATTTATTCGTTTGTATCAACTGAAAGGCTAAATATGACTATATTAAGGTGTGTTTCCTGCAGGAACCTTTTCAGAAACAAGGGTAGGTTTCTTGGGTCGTTTTTCTCCCTCCATCATTTCCTGGTCGCCCGGTGGCAACCAGGAACAAATCAGAAAGAAATGTACCCCACAAACAACACTGTTTGGGTAGTAGGACTGTATGATGAAATACAGTTGGAGCTGTGTAGTGGGAGGAAGCCAAATATTGTCAATATAATTATATGTTCATATATTCTCTTCATTTTAAATTACATGAGCAGAGTTCTGTGTTTTCTTTGAAAATCCAATAGTTAAATCCAGCGATCCATACTTTTATTGTTCAAATTTGTTTACCTTGGTTAAAATATTCAATCAAAAGAAGCACAGAGATGCTCTGTAAATTGAAAAAGAAATTGCAGTTGAAGGCCATTACAACTGCAGAGGATGGTTCGTCACCAATCTTCTGCCACAGTAGCTACGAAACAGTCTAAGAATAACTCTGCATTCTGATTCAAAAGGTTTTTATTTATTTATTGCAACGTGGAGTCTGCTGTGTTGGTGAGCAGAGATCAGCGGTACCAGACCTCATCAGCACTTCAGCCGGTAAAAGACCTGGTCTGAGTCACGGAGCATAATCTGCATAGACCTGCTTTCAGACACCACAATGATCACACCACAGGATTTAGCAGTCTCATGAATAAAATCAATCATTCTCTGACCTGAATAAAGAATGAAGATACTTCTTTTCAGGGATCTTCGCAAAAATAAATTAGGTTTTGTATCTTCATCCAGATTTAACACAGTTCTAATCACGAGTTAATGATGGGTTATATTTCATCGCAACTCATCAGGCTCATACAACCATTTGAAAATATCTGGAACATCATTCATGGGCTAAATGATTATTCTAATCAATCTGAAGTCTTGAATGTTATAGTCGCATCTTTCTCTTGTTCTTTCAACAAGCTTTTTGCGCTCAACTGGCTGTTTGTTACAAAACATGATCCATGAGATGAGTTTGTGACCCCGGTTTGTCTCTCTCCTGCAGTCCTTTCTACGGGGAGGATTTCTACTGCGAGATCCCACGCAGCTTCAGACATCTCTCCTTCTACATTTTCGACAGGGACGTATTCAGGAGGGACTCCAGCATTGGTGAGCTATAATATCTTATATCTAATACTTAGCTTGTCATGCACAGCTGTCCTTTTCAGCAGCTAAAGTTACAAACCAGGCTTTTCTATTAGGATGCTTTAGAGAATGCAGAGACAGAAAAAAATGATAACTGATGCAAAGCAATGAATTATTTTAAACTCCATTTAACCCCCTTCTTATTTAAAGACCCACTCCGATGAAAGTCTGTTTTTTCGTGTTGTTAACCTGTTTTTGTGGCATTTTTCTGATGTTAGAGGACATATCCTTAGAAAATTAAGCTCAAAATTGCATTTCTGCGTATTTCTTCATTCAAATCTCTGTGCATCTGTAGCAGACACTAAGACGCAGTTTAAGACAGACTGCTTTTGCGACGTAATAACGTCGCTAGGTGGGCCGCAAGTTCCTGCTCCGCTCCAACCGCCCGCTTAGGCTTTGAGGGGTAGAGAAGACGATGGCGAATCAACACCTATGTGTTGCAGCTAAGAATATAGGGATTCTAAAATATATACCAGTCGCGGATACAATTATAACTATAAACATAGTGAGCACTTTTGCCAACAAAGAAGCACACACCTACACACACCAGATAAAATGTGAAAATTAGCCAATCGTAGTCCAATAAGCAGGACAAAGCCGATCCATCTTGAATAAAAACTGTCAACTCTATTAGATGACGTCTTTACTTCTACAAGAGCCCGGACGGACAAAGCGCACGGAACAAGACCGCTATTAAAACATTGATTTCCCCTCAAAATGCAAAAAGTTTAGCCATAAATACATTTTTACCTCTTCGCTAGTTCCAAGCGATGAAAGAGAGACTGATGTGATCGTCATGTTGCTGCAAATAGATAATTCTCAGGGAACTGAGCGTTTGAAAACAGCACTAGTTGGACCTCCGTTGTTGAGTTTCTTACTCGAAGACACAGATACCGCATGCTTGTGATAATTTAGGTATGCACTGCCCCCTACTGGCCGAAAATCACACACTTTGTCTTTAAAGTCCTCCAATAAAGTGGTTCGTTCAACACAATAATAAAGCCAACAAAAAAAGCTAATGCAAACCGAAATTAAGCCTTAAGTTTTGGTTCTCATCATATCCTTCGATTTAGTTTCCAAAGACATCAGAATACCGTACTGATGCATCCACTAGTACACGACAAGATTTACGTCTTAATGTCCCTCGTCTTCGTCCTAGCTGGCATCTGACTGGATAGCTCCGATATTGCACCGGTGATGTGAGAGGCTAGAAGCTAGCGGGAGAGCTAGCATAAACAGAGAACTCTACGCAATGGGGGAGGGGGAGGGTCCTCCTTGCCAATGGCTCCACCCACAACCCAGAGTTGAATTGCTAATGAGCTACTGCTGCGCTGCTCCTTCTACATCCTAGAAAACTGCATGGGTTTTGTGACTTAAGAACGGCATAATTTAATGAGCACTGCTAACATTTTAAAATAGCTCAAAAGATGATCTGAGTGTGTCTTTAAGTTTTATTTTTGAATATTTTATAGTTTAATTTTTATTCACTCATCAGTTGCGAACATCCCCAGACATGAGAATAATCGCTGGCAATAATTACTCACCGTCTGTCCTTCTCCTCATGAGTTCTGATTGGCTGTCAACAGGTGTTTACACACTGTCAGGATCTAATTAGACACCAGTCTTTGTCCTCACAGCAGCATGCTGAGTCACATGTTTCGTTGCTGGAATGGGGCTAAAAATAAAAGACGTCTGGACGATTAACAGTCTCATCACTCCAATGTTCCTGCAGTCTCCCAGGTTCCTCTTTGTTTAGGATCCAACTAATGTCAGGACCCCAGAGGCTATACGCCCACAGCAGGTCTTACCAGTGCTAACAAGCTTACATTTTTACAGCTTTAGTCTCACAGTGTCTCTCCGTTGCATGTAGAAAAACTGAGTATGGAAGCTGGCTGAAAGAACTGCTGTCAGCTTCGGGTTTCTCTCTAGCAAACCATGTGCAGACACGGGATGGATGGGTTTCCAAAGTAAAAATAAAAATCCTTATTGCTAGGAGGAAAACAAAAAGAAAACATTCCAACACTGAAAACATTTAACTTTTAAAGAGCGGTTAATAGTTTTCTTTCTATTGTTAGATTCAGTTTTATGATGAAGTAAAAAGCAGCGCCATACATATTAATATGGTATTCCTATGGTTTGGGCTGTTATACGGTGATATTATATTCTTATAAATGTTGTAACTGTCCAAGCACCATCATCACAACCATATTTCACAAGCTGTAGCAGCTTCTATATTTACTGTCACTGTGAGTTAGTTGTAATTTGATTGGTAAAAAAAACAACCTAGAAGTAGTATTTTACACAGAAAATTTTGGAAAAAAATACAACCTTTGATTTGAGCACATTTCTTCAGCAGGAAGAACATCCTGTAGGGTATTGACCGCCGCCAGGATGTATATGTTTTCGTGCTCGTCTCTTTGTTTGTCTGTTTGGAACATAAATCAAAAAGTTCCGGACGCTTTTAATTAAATTTTCAGGAAATGTCCGCAATGACACCAGGAACGACTGATTTAATTTGGGGTTTGATCTGACATGAAGCGCGCATCCAGCGACAAGCGGTGCTAACTAATAGGGGTGTGAGGGAAAATCGATTCACGTCTGAATCTCGATTCCTATTTAACAAGATTCAGAATTAATCTCAAATGTTTGAGAATAGATTCTCAAAAAATATGTTTTCTGAACCTTTTTACATTTTCACTTCACGTAGTGTTAGTCATGCAACGGCCACCGTCGCATTGACAGGTCTGATGCGCCGTTGGCTAGCTAGCTGTTGCCGCTAGGCTAAAGCTTCAGCATGAAAGACTAAAGAGAAATCCAGCCCGCCCCGTCTTTGCTGGAGGTAAATGTTTGGTCTTCTCCATGCTAATGACACCCTTGGCTAAAGTTTTTTTTTTTTTTATAAATCTGCAAGTATATAAGAGCGATCTTTCTTTATAAGCTACACATAAACATCCAGCAGCGCTGCACACTTGTGCCGCTTTCAAGGAAATCCGAAATATATACTGAGTTCAATAACGTTAGAACTTTTAAAATTTCTAACAAAAACAATGAAAATAATAACATAAACCATACATTTCTGTTTAATGATGGTTGATAAGCAACATTTGGTGGTGCATACTAAATATTTTCAATGTATTTTCTACTACGTACCAAAGAACAAACAAAATACATAATTTTTTTTTTTTTTCTTCTTAAAATATATCAGCTCTGTTTTTCAAGACGAGAAATTTTGTTTAAAAGGTCTTGGATGTCCAGTTGCAATTTCATGTCTTGTTACTTTTGAACCAGTTCCTTTCTCTCAACATAGATTGTAAAATCTATTTTGTGTTGATGCCCTATTACATTCATGGCTCACTTCATCACAGACACTTGGCAGATCAAGTTGTGTGTATTACAAACACAAATGATGAATGAAAGAATCGGAATCGAATTGAATCGTGAGATGTTGTAAGATTCCCATCCCTACTAACTAACCCCCACTCCTCTACCGTGTCAGAGAGCTCACAAACGGCTCCCTTCGCACAAGAGTCGCGCTTTGGTTGGAGCATATGCACAGCAAATAAATCACGCATATGCGAATCTCCCCTCTGTGTTGGAATAGCACGAACACAGCCATGCGTCTCATTAGTAGACATTTTACTGGAAAAGTACAGAAAGTTATAGTAACATAACAACATGGGGATGGGGTGTAATGAATGGCCCTGGCAGAGGTCTGCGCTTTCCTAGTGCTTTTCTAGTTTTTTAAGTTAATCAGAGTGTTTGAAGTATAAATATTCTGAAATGGGAAAACATGAGAACATGCATACAGATCAATTAAGGCAGAGTTGTCTTGAACTTCAGAAAACAGCTGGGGAAAAAATACCTACTAGGATATTAAAGCAGTTAAAACAACTGGATCAGGAATAAAACAAAGCTGGATAGGCTCAAGGCCAAAAATGATGATACTACCACAGAAAACAGTTTACATCAACTACTGCAATATAAAATGGATGATCAAGGGTTTTTACCCAGTTTTTACCCAATTTTACCAGTTGTTGACGTGTTGATGTTTATATATCTATATGACCTTGCATAGCTCTTTTACAGTAACATTTCCTGTGTTTGTGATGAATGGAAGTTTTTTTCTGTGGTGCTGGGTTTGTCAGTGTGAATCTAGGTGGGTTTGATCACTTACCACAAACTGAAAAATCCTCACAGCTCCTCCCTGTTTGTGTGTGTGAATAATCACAGGTGGTACGATGAACTCCCAGAGGTTATCGCCAGGCCACCAAAGTGCATGTTGTGTGTATTTCTTCCCCAGGTGCCTGTTTGGGTTAAGCAGAGATGGATGGTTGGATGTGTGAGGATTTACAGTGCATGAACAGACATGTGAGCGTTGTGCGTGGGCCTTCGGAGAACTTTTGCTGTAGATTAAATCTGAACATGTAGGCCTTTTTTTGTTGAAAAGCATAAGGTGAGCTGCATTTTGAGCTCGTTTGTCTTTGTTTGCTGATGTGTGTGTAGGCAAGGTTGCAGTGAAGAAAGAGGACTTGCAGAAATATCACGGGAAAGACACCTGGTTCCAGCTGCAGCCTGTCAGCGCTGACTCAGAAGTACAGGTCAGTACAGAGAGAAAAAAGAACCAAGCTTTCTAAGCATCAAGCTGTTTTTTTTTCTCTTTGTTTTTTTCATTATAAAGAACCTCCTCTAGTTGTTTTGCTTTTCTTAGATGGGAAATTAGGATGCGATACACATCACTCTTAAGTTCACTCTTACGCCAAGCTAACAAACTTTCTTGCACATATCAAAATAAATGCATTTCAAATAGATTTTTTAAAATTATTTTGGTAGATTTTACTGTAATTTTCTGCCCTGTACCTGACAATTTGTCAAAAATTCTACCGTTTTTTTGCCATGTAACTCTGAAGTAAATAGTCATACTGGGATTAAAAAAAACTTCCAAAGAAAGGAATGAACCCTCAGCTGTTTCACTTTAGCAAAAAACAATTTCAAATGGGTTTTATGGGTACTTTACCAGCAGCCTCCAATCATCACAAAGTATTTCAATTTATTTAATGGAATCAATAAAAGATACAAAGGTACCGTTTCACGTCTTCAGTTTTTTTTTTCTAGTTCTTAACAATGAAAGTTTTTAGCAATAAAAAGTTGTAATTTTTCAGTAATTATTATCTGCCA
This sequence comes from Apricaphanius iberus, assembly GCA_028564705.1. Lineage (NCBI taxonomy): Eukaryota > Metazoa > Chordata > Actinopteri > Cyprinodontiformes > Aphaniidae > Apricaphanius > Apricaphanius iberus. Next base: position 690,464 of record JAPXFQ010002407.1, read on the forward strand.
TATTTCTTTGTGGTTAAAATTATTTTGTTCCAAAACAGTCAGCTACAAGGAGTGGACTGAAAATTGGTTAAAAAAAGCTGCCAAGATCCCCCCCAAAAAAACTTCTAAAGACTTTCAGAAAACCTGGAAAAATATTGATCATGAACACCTGAAAAGATTGTGACAATGTCTAACCAGTTTTCATTGCGTCGAGGGTGAATGGTTTTGTCAACAAACTTTCTCTCTGGACCAAAACTAAATAAAAATCTCAAGCAAAATAACTTAGAGGTATCAAAAAAATAGGCTGACATTTTTTACTAACAAATAAAAACATAGCACAACTAGAAAATCAAACAGCCCACTCATAAAAAGTTTAAAGAATACCTACTAAAAGTTTAGTCAAGTCCAAGAGAATTATTTGTTGCCTAACAAAAATTCACACCCCTATGACTTTATATTCTAGTTGAATAAATTGTAGTAAGATTTAGTCTCCTAAAACCAAAATAAGTACCAACTACTAAATGGTGACAAGAAAAATAAATGTGCTATCAAAGTTAACAGCTCATTGAAAGCAAATTATACAGGATTTCTGATTTGTCATTTCAGTAGCTACATTAGAATGACATCTGAGGATCATTATATTGTTATTAGGAAATGGTTCGTGTGGGTCGGTCACTTTTGCTTATTGAACAATAGTTTTTGTACCGTTGGTTTCATGAAATTAAAGTGCTGCACTGTTGCAGTGCAGTTGAGCTATTAATGTACAATGTGCGGAAAAGTATTCTTTTTGATAATGTGTGCGTTTTAGCTTTACAGCAATATTTTTTAGCAGTTTCTGTGATGCCAAAAAGAGAATATTTTTAAATTCTTTTTGTCTTCACTTTTATCATCACTGCAATTAACACCAGAAAATATTGTGATGACATTCTAAGTCCACTTCGTCCTTTGTTTTCGTGTTGATTATTAATTAGTTATACCTTCCTTACTGACTGCTTTGTTAACATCCTTTCATCAACCCAGAACGCACCAGCAGCAGACACAAACTGGATCCCTTGTAACTGAGTTCCAGTGATATTCACAGTTTAATTGAATCTGCATTGCTACTGTAAGAAGCTCTGAGTGACTTTTGGTCTGCTTACATGGAATGTACTTCTGCTGCCTTTCTTTTTGCTCTTTGAATCATGCTTCCAATTTCTCTGTTAAATAAGTATACAATCAAGCCTCTGCGGTTGTCACTCCTTAACTGTGGAGAAATACGTTGGTTCTGATCCTCTTTATAAATATTGTTCCTTATTTTTAACGCGTCTGTGTGCTCATAGCATGCTTATGAAGCACACTGTTAGAAGATAACCTCACCTCGGGCCAGGACATTATACAGACTGTGTCACTGATACCAGAAAAGTGTCATCAAGTCACTTTAACATGAGCCTGAACATAATTAATTTACACAAAAAAAACGTAAAAATATTTCACAGCACACAAATAATTTCTTCAGAATTACTAATCTCGAAGCGGGACTCACCCAGAAACTCACCCTGCATGCAGGATATGCATGCATGTGTTTGTACGATACTGTGTCTGTGTGTTAATGTAGGGAGTCAGGGCAGTACCCAAACAAACACGGCCTGTTTTCACCCAAAACATTCAAGCCCGCAGGGTCAAAGTCACCCGGATCTCTGTGTTTTATGTGGAAATAACGATTTAAAGAAAAACATCCACTCACCTTGGTCGCTGTCTGTCTGGAGCAGGAGGGGAAACGGCAGCAAAACCTTCAAGATCATCTGAAAAGAGGCCAGGTTGATATACTTTTCTATTCAGTATGATCTAATTGCAACCAAAGTAGGGATCTGTTAGAATTAATTATTCAACCCAGGCTCATTGAAATGCATATTTAACAAGGGGCAGTCTTTGTTGTCCAGCTTAACATAAAAATATCTCCAAAGCTGTTGTTAAGGAAACATCAGAGGGAAGGACTTCCAGTGTTCCTGCAGCTTCCTCCAATCTGCTTCTTTACCTCAAGAATGTAAAAACTAAGATTATAATGTGGTTGATAGGATTTAGAGTTTGATTCATTATCTAATGTTGCACTTTATTTCTGGGTTTTGCATTTTTGGTTTACTAGTATCGTCTGCAGTCCTTAAGCGCCTTACCATCCCACTCTCCGTCTAAGCTGTTCTTTACCTGTGTAGCAGTCAGTATTCAAACCCCGCAGCATAACTCCTAATGGATGTAAAGGAAATGTATCTTAAAATTTGTATTTAAATGTATAAATGATTAAAATGTTAGTTGTTCGTGCTAAGAATAAAATAAATACTCTTCCGTTTTGTTCCACAGCAGGGAAACTGCAAGGCTATAACTGCAGAAATAATGTCTAAAAACAAACAAACAAACAAAAACCCTTCAAAGTAGGTCAAAATAGGCATAAGCATATGAATATCAGTGTGCGGAAATGTTAAAAATACTTATAAAAATACCAACACATTTGGAAGGATGGACGGATGGACAAACACATTATTAACACATTATTAAATGTGATTGTACAAATCCAGCCTTAAGGGTATTGCGCCTAAATGTGGAGCTGTGGTTTTGTACAACGAAGTATGCATTCTAAACAATGTTGTCCAGGTGTTGGATATGAGCATTAAAAAATGAAAAAAACAAATAATACACCTGAGTGGGAGGTAACGTTGTACTTTTACATCTTTTGTTCTACTTTTTTTTCTTTTTCTTTTTTGGTTGTAAAATCCGACTGTAGAGGGATGAGAGACTTTCAGACAAAAGGTAGAATTCAAAACATCTTTTTCTTTATGAAAACAATTTCCCAATATGCAGCTTAATCAGTTGGGGTTAAAGTGAGTGCTAAAACTAAAATGCACCTCCAGACATTGGTTTCAAACACTAAAAACAGTCAAAAAGCCATATTTGCTTACAGTAATGCCTTTGATTGACCCAAGTTTCCAAAAAATCCTCCCGTTATTAAGCTTTGAGTGCCTGTTGGCCACTTTTCATTCATCGGGCCTTTGTGTGCTGCGTATGCAACGTTGTCTGCCATTCACTATTCAGCACTGTCAGTCACCCACACTGCCAGACACACAGAGCGAACAGTGAGCAGTAACATCTGCAGACAGATGGGTGTGTGCAGCCCCGGAGCAGCGATCTGAAACAGAGACACATTCATCCGCGGAGCTGGGGAGAGGAAGGATGTGTGAGAGACACACAGCTCAGAGAGAAAAGCGAAGGAGATGGATCAAATGAAGTAGGAAGATAGAGTGTCTCTCTTTTCTGTTCAATAGAGGATACATTGTTTGGCCTGTGCACACATGCATGCATGCATCTGTGCGTTCGAGCATGTGTGTGTGTTTGTCATCCCTCCGCTTGAGTCGCCCAGAAAGAGCAACGCCTGTGAGTTTGCATACTGATGCCGTTAATTAATGGAGCTTTTTTAGAGAGCTGCACCACTACGCTGTCATTATGCCATTAATCCCATCACTTCAGAAGGAAAATATCTTCAGCTTGACGTCCAGCCAAAGTCCTTCTGTACCACTGACAGGGGAGCGTTGCCACTTGTTTAAAGCTGTGTGGATTCGATTAATAAAGAACCAAAGGCAAAAACACACATCTTGAAAGAATTATCAGCTTGATGATTCCTTTGCGCATGCTTCTGTTGAGTTTTATGACAACTGAATGTCTCAAGGCATGAAAGCAAGTTTGTAGATTAGAATATGCTCTGTGATGTCATCAGATGCAATAAGACAAAACTTCTCAGAGCCGCGTTAAAAACTCAACAAATAATCCGCAGTTTCTGAATTCCAACCTTGCAAAATGTTAAGAGGAATTCAGTGATGTGCAGTTTGACAGCGGGCAATTTTACTGATAATAAAGAGGATAATAAATGTTTTAGAGGTGACTAAGTGCTAACAAGTGTCCATCTCTTCCAAATAGACCTCATGCGTGAAAAAAAAAAAGAGATGTTTGTGTTTCCTGCAGGGAAAGGTACACCTAGAGCTACGCCTCAGTGAAGTTATCACAGACAGTGGCGTGATCAACCATAAACTGGCCACACGGTGAGTCCACACACACAAACATTACTTAATTCTCAATGTGATATTTAAAAAGTTTAGCTATGATTGTTTAAAATAAAAACAAGGCTTGAGTTGTAAAAGTTATCTTACTGCCAGACAAAATGAGCTGGATCATAATGGCAATAAAATAATCACCAAAGCTCCCTTGGTTTTATGTCTTCAATTTTCCCAGGCAAAAGATTTAAAAAACTATTATTTTCTATTTCTATTATTTTGTGCAATATTACACAATATTACTAAGAAGTTGATTGTTTTGGAATATTTCTGCATATTTTAGGACAATCTTTCTCCTCTATCTTTATCGGTTTTTCGCCACATTCTGACCCCTGCAGCTCAATTGAAATCAGTGGGATCAATTTGAATGTGTGGTCCTTACTTAAACATTTTTGGGATCCTGCCATCTCGCTTATTCAGTACTAAATAAGAATCCTGAAATGTAAAATAAAACAAGCATAAAATGCATAAAATATTCTGCCGGTTACTAAAAGCTGTGTGCAAATCGTTGAGCGGTCTTCCAGCTTCTGATGTTACTGTAAGGTTCCCAGCAGTGATGTATGCTTGCTCTGCTGCATAAATCATGCTTTAAAACTGCAAGCTTTGCACTATTTGGTATTGTGGTGGCTTTACTGCAGACTTCTTTATTCTGCTTTTGCATGGACTGATTTTATGACTGGAAAGGAGTTGATTTTGCTTTAAGTCATGCCCTTTTCGAAAGGTGTTTGTCAGAAATCACAAGTTGGCTCTGTGTGTGTGTGTAAAGGGTGATTTTTATTTAATGTTTCAGAGGAATTTGTACCGGGATGAATGGCAGATCCACTGATAGGTTATTGCGTGTTAGTGTATGCTTCTGCGATAAGCAGTAATGAGGTTTGATGATGAGCCAGGGCGGCTCTGTTCCCAGACCACATATTAGTAAGGAGCTTAGAGTGAAGAGCAGGAGATCATCTCGTCAGATTTCTCTAGAAAGACACGTGAGAGAGCGGGGCAAAGAGAGAGGCTGCGTATCATTCAGCTCCACAAACCAAAGAAATCATTCATACATGCGGAATCGATCAGAAGATGTGTAAACACAACTGAATTGGCCACAGAATATAAAATTTCCTCAACATTCGATCATCAAATTTGCATATTTAGACACATTTTCCCTTCATGAAAATAATTATTTGATACTTTAAAACCGCATCGAAGGATTATTTTAGAATATGCATATTACCACCTCCTAGAATATATTTCAATGCCTGCCTTGTTGCTGATGCTCAACTTTGACTCTGGTAATTAGGATTATATGGTGGTACTTCGAGAAACTTTGTTCCCAAACATTTGAGCTGACTAGTTCTTAGTTTGTTTCATTTAAATCTTGGCTGTTAGAGTTGATCTTATTAAAACTTATATTGTGCTGTAGAAATGCTTAGCTATGGTGTTAAAATTCTAATTCACACCCTTTCTTTGACAGAGGAAAAAGCTCAGTAAATTGGTGTTCATGAAGCTTTATAATTGCACCTTTCATGGTCTTAATGAATAGAAGAAGGGTTAATGGGTGGAAATTTCTTTCAAAATGGCCACCTTGTTAGACCAAAAAAAATCCTTTGCAGTTTATGTCTTTGCTTCCATTTAAAACATCTTCATAATTAAATTTTTTTTTTAATACTGCTAACAAAGTAAATGTCACTGCTTTGGGTTTGCAATGTTTGCAACCACAAATGCTGTGATGGACTGGCGACCTGTCCAGGGTGTACCCCGCCTCTCGCCTGTTGACAGCTGGAGATAGGCACCAGCCCCCCCGCGACCCCTTGAGGATTAAGCGGTTCAGAAAATGGATGGATGGATGTTTGCAACCACAAATGCATGCAAATCAAACAAAGTAAACCCTTTAAGAAACCACGACCGCAGCAGCAGAACCACTGGTTGTCTCTCATATTAAAATAAAAGCGCACATGTAAAGCTTTAGTTTTCTAACACAGCATTAGAGCTGCACAATAAATCGAATCACATTGATCATCACAGTATCAATGTGTGCAATATTCTAATCACAATCGACTGGTTTGGTAAAGTTAGTATATTTCATATTTGGCTATTTGGATGGACTGTTCATATATATATAGATCTACTCACTAGGATCTCTAGTGAGACTCATTTGTTGTGATATTCGACAGTACTATCTCAGCTGCATGTATTAATAATTAATATGTTGCTCAGTTCTGCTAAGCCCTGCCCGCCTTAATTATTGTTGCTAACTCGGACAAGCAGTCACCGCTTACTGCATGTGTACAACTCAGTTCAATACACTTTTATTTATATAGCACCAATTCTCAGTAAATGTCATCTCAAGACACTTTACAACAAAAATCATTCCAATACAATTATACAAACATTCCAATTAGTTCAAAGTTTTCTATGTAAGGTATCCCAGGAGATTGCGATAGGTCATTGACGTGAGGTTGTGCCCGGATCATGCAGACTCCAACCACAGCAATTCCTCAGCAATCCCTCATAATGAGCAAGAATGTAGTGACAGTGGAGAGGAAAAACTCCCCTTTAACAGGAAGAAACCTCTGGCAGCACCTAGCTCAGTACAAGCGGTCATCTGCCACGACCATCTGGGGGTCTGAGAAGACAGAGAAGAGACAGCATGGAGGATGCTCGGTCACTTTGAGCATCATCTGGGCCGATGTTCCCCATCCAGCAAGGGACTTTATAGATAAACAGGGTACCAGACCGTGTGGAGCCTCTATCAGGAGAAAAATACTGAGAAAAAACTGTGTTAACAATCGCTATAAAAGCAGAGAAAATATATCTGGAGAGTTGTAGAGGAGAAAAATAGAAGAGAGAAGAAAAGTGGTCAGTCTGTCCTCCAAAAGTCTAAACCTATAGCAGCATAATTACAAAAATAGCTCAGGATAACCTAAGCCATTCTAACTACAAGCTTTATCAGAAAGGAAGGTTTTAAGCCTAGTCTTGAAAACAGACAGAGTATCTGCATCACGGACTAAAACTGGGACCTGGTTCCACAGGAGAGGAGCCTAAAAGATGACTAAAAGATCTGCCTCCCATTCTACTTTTAGAAATGCTAGGAACTACTAGTAAACCTGCATTCTGAGAACGAAGTGCTCTGTTAGGAACAAATGGAACAATCAGATCTCTGATGTACGACGGAGCTTGATTATCAAGGGCTTTATACGTAAGGAGGAGGATCTTAAACTCTATTCTGGATTTAACAGGGAGCCAATGGCAAGAAGCTAAAACAGGAGAAATGTTAACTCTCTTTTTAATATTCATCAGAACTCTTGCTGCAGCATTTTGGCATTTTGGAAACTTCATGATAATAAGGAATTACAGTAGTCCAGCCTCGAAGTCACAAATGCATGGACTAGTTTCTCTGCATCACTCCTGGACAGGATGTTTCTAATTTTAGCAATATGCCGGAGGTGAAAGAACGAAATCTTAGAAACCTGTTTAATATGGGATTTAAATGTCAGAGCGGCAAAAACAATTCCTAAAGAGAATCCTGATCATTGTTGGAGCCATTAATATCTTTGAGGATCCTATAGAAAGATCAGCATCATGCTTTAGATGGCTTCGTACAAAATTTAAAAGTAGAATTATTACATGAAAATAAACTGAAGCTAGAGACGTGGATCTTTACATCTCAAAGCAAGAGGGAGAAGCCTCATCTGACAAGAGAAAACTCACTGAAGAGCAGCGTTTTTCATGTACAGCAGGGTAATGTGTTAAACTCATTTACCAGTTAACATGAATATAGCCTGCTAACTAGCCTAAGTAAGCTCATTAACGCTAGCCTGTATGTGACTGATATCCATTTATATGACCTGATTGCTAAGATTGTACAGATTGTCTTACCAAAAATGTCTACAAACATACATTCGTGTTTATAGTTGTCACGTTGAGTTGAATTGAGCTTTATCCAACTGAGACATTTGTCTATGCTTTGTTTCAGTTTTGGAAACAGAATGAAATAAACGCTGCCGCTTATCCTCTCTGGATACTGTGTATCACCATTGTTTAACCATTTTTGTGCCTCAAAATACAAATACAGCCTAGAAAACCACAGCAGTGTTCCAGGTTCTAATGGTTCTCTCTGGAGCAAAACACAGAAAATGGGACTTAGCGACAGGTCAACTGTGCAGCCCTTAAAAGGGCACTTAACTACTAGCATTTCAATGACTGAATAATACCAAAGGAAAGTTATTATACCTAGTTCAGAATCAATTTTTGACTTTTGATGCTATATGTTTGATTTTTCGGCCAATATATAAACTTTTGCTTGACCAAAAGCTGTACTTTCCTAATTAGAGGAGAAATAAGCAGAAAAACTTAGATATGCACCAATACATTTGTTTTTAATGATACCTTAGGACACAGTAAAAGTATGTGTGGGTGCTTTTTTTTGCAGAACTAAATATTTTTTCTTTTTTACTCTTTTTACATTCTTTGAATGTTTTAGACAGTGATAAATATAATTCAACGCAAACTGTTTAGAGGTCTCATTTGGATACAGAAGTCTTTGTAGAAGTTTTGCTTCTTTAACGCAGCTTGTCCGTTCAAGTCAGGGGCACTGTAAATTTATAGAGAAAAAAACAACACATTTTACCAGACGGTCCATCAGCAGATAAAGTGTTTCAACCTTAAAAAAGTTTTTAAACAGAGTTAAAAGTGTAAAAAATAACAACAACAAAAACTACACTTGACTCTGCAGCTCGACAGTTCTTCCACGCTCAAAATGAAGACCTCTTTCCTCAGCCATCAGTGTAAATTTCTGTCACAAAATGACAAAAAAAATCAAAATTTGGACATTTTAAGGCCAGTGGTCTAAACCTTTCAATATGATGAAGAACATAATGCTTGACATTAGAAGGAATTTTCCATAATTACTGTTTTATCTCTTACTTCTGTCTCTCCTTTCTGTGTTTTAAAGCGATTCTTTAAGCGGTAGATAAAGATAATCAGTTTCAAATGCATGAAGGGCATTTCCGTCAGAATGTCTCGTCTTTCTGCTTTCTTGACAAAGTACAGTAAGATAAAGATTGTTCAGTTTGCCTCATCATACTTTGGGTCTTACTGTCTTCTAAGTTTCGTTTACTGTAGGTTGGAGCTTCTTTAGATGAAAAACAAACTTTTCAGATTTCGTTTCGCTTTCAAACTGCAACCCACAAATGTCAATGACTCAAATGACTTCCCCCTGAGGTTTACTTCAGAGTCTTCCTCGATGCCCCCCACCCTCCACACCCACCCAAACATGTACTTCTTGTTCTTCTAGTGCTTTGTTGTTAAAAACCTTCACTGATACATGAAGACAAGACACATCTTTCTCCTAAAGGTTCCTGCTGTCATGAATGTGACATGATGACGTTGACCCATAATCATAAAAGATAAATGATAAAAGTATACTGTATAACTGAAGGGTTTGTCTGGGGGAGCAGGGAGGAAGTGAATTAATCCTTTCCCCCTTATTTCTTTGAGCGCAATTGTCTCTAACAGGAAACATGGGTGCAGCACTTTACTTTATATGAGTAATGTCAACCAAAACAAAGTCTGTTTCACCGCCGCTGTCTGCCATGTCAGAGCTCACAGCCATGATGACAGAAAGAGGGGGCTAGATGTATTGTAGGCCAAGCAGGGGTTATATAAACCAGCTTACTGGACAGGAAGTGCTCCAGCATTAGCAGTGCTTAACCAGGCCCACACCTTACTCCTTATTACAGACCTGTGTGTGGGAATGTGTGTGTGTGGGAAGAGCTGGTTAATTCGTCATGTTTGCGTGACTCATGGTACATTGCAGTGACACACAGGAAGTGATTCGTCCTGCAGGGTGCCCGGTTTGGGTGCTAATCCCCTTACAGCATGATGTCATGGTGCAGGAGGTCAGCCTCTACAGACAGGCATAGACCCAAAGCATTGGCAGCACATACGTACATGTGAAATGTGGGGGATTATTAGGGCTTTCGAACAAATAAGGCTGAATTGCATTCAAACAAAAAAGAGGTAATTTTGTGCTGCTGTGTAAAAGTTTGTTCATGGACACATAACACGCTTGATGTGTGACTAATGCAGGAATATAATATTCTGCGAAACCCTCCAGGATTTGTTTGTCTGGTATTAATTGAGAAGGGAAGCTGTTTTTTTGTTGTTTTTTTTCTACCATTACCAGACAGAATGACGTTAATTGCTGTTTGCCTGTTGAGCCTTGTCTTCTGGAACTACAGGACAACAAAAGGTTTTAGATAAGATCCTCTTCTATAACTGCGGGTGGACGATACTCTCTCTTCAAATGCTCTTGAATTTCCTTGCTGTTGTGAGTGCCTGTAGGATTTAGCTGGACTCAGTTTTATCCTAATTTTACATAATAAAGCCGAGTTAAGCCATTTGTTGCACATTGACTCGCCACAGCTGCAGTGTTATCTATTAATAAACTGATTATACACCAGTCTTTAGAGCAGACACTGTAAGATTAGAAGCTCACAGCTCTATCACTGCTATCTATTTGCTGCGCAGATAGCTGGGACTCTGTTATCGTCTTGTTTCCTGGCACAATATTCTGTCTTCTGCTGCAAAAGAGGGTTGATAGAAATACAGAGATGGTGTATAGGAAGCAGTGAGCGAGAAAACTTTGCAGAAGGGCACCATTTGGAGCTAATGCTCACTAAAAAAAACAATGCTGCCTGTTCCTTTGTTTCAACCGAACCTTTAATTTAGTAAAATTGTGGAAACAAATGTTGATTTCAGGATTATTCCTATTTTTTTGTTAGAGATTATGTTCTACTGTCTTGAATCATTCAACCCACCAAGATCTGATGTAGTGTGTGTCAACTCTTGCCCAGTATTTTTCTGCTGATGCATTAATTTCTATTTTTAACAGAGTGTTGGAGTGCCAAGGCCTTCCAATCGTCAATGGACAGTGTGATCCCTACGCTGCTGTTTCCTTACTCGGTCCCTCGAGGTGAGTCTGGCTGTTGTTTTATATTTATCTCTGGTTTGAAGTGGGATTACAATGTTCATTTATTTATTTGTTGCCCCTCAGGTCAGAGGCAAAGAAGACCAAGGTTAAGAGGAAAACTAACAATCCCCAGTTTGAGGAAACTTTTTACTTCGAGGTAGAATCAGACGAATTTACTCTTCAAAGATGTGCTTTTGTGCTGGATGCCTGTTAAAGTCTGTTATGGATATAAAATTTGTCCAATATGAGATTATCAAATTTAATAACCCTAAATTAAAGTTTGACAGTTTCATGGTATAACCACTAAGGAAAAAACAACTTTTGCATCTAAAACTGCTGCTAAGATGATAAGGCATATTGATTATTACTACTGTATTAATGTGTAAAATGACATTCCTATAATATTTTGATTTATATACATAGATTTAAAGACAGACAGACAGACAGACTCTTTGTACTAGTAGCTAGCTTGCAACAGGCTGCCCAACCAACATGTTGCTCACAGCTTGCAAACTGAAGTTTTAAAACATTGCTAACTTAATCAATTTAAGGGTCAGTCTCCTCCGGAAATGATTTATTTTTCACATATTATGAGAAACTGAACAAAATAAAAATATTTATTTCGGTTCAATGTGTCTTTAATCTCATGCAAAAAGGGACTGCTGATCTAAATAAATTCTACCAAAATGAAAATAAAGTAAATTAGTTTAAACCCTTCATTTACTGGACTTTTTACTATTACAATGATAGGTTTTGCTCATTAGGAGCCAGGTTGTGTTTAATCTACCATCTTATATAGCTTATTGAAAGCCCTGTACAGTCATGGTAAAATTGTATAATTTTGTATGTACCAAGAGCTTGTCCGAGCAGATTCAGATTTTTCCCGTTTGCTTTTCACTTTGTTTTGAAAATTTTCATATGCTAGAACATGCTGTGATTGGTTTTGTACTCTTTGGGATAAATGTTAATCATTTTAAAAACCTGGTGAGCCAGATCATTCACATCAGCGACTAGTTTTCTTCTCTCCCTATTCACTGTAGAAGATTTAAGAGCTTTTAATAGCCGAAAACCCAGTCCTTGCATAGCACATAAATATAAATGAGCACATGGTTCTCCCTACATTTCCCTCTCATGCTTCAGTGCTGCTGCAGATCACAGAGAATCTAAAACTTTTCTGCTGAATAAACACGAGCAGGCAGGTGTTTAAGTTTATGTCATCATTACCGGCTAATCTTGCATTGCTTTGGTGTAGACTGCTTTAGATTGTATTTTTTATTTTCTGTTGTGGGACCTAACAAAAAGTAAACAAAAAAAACGAAACAAAAAACAACAGATTTGTGATCACATATAAATGAAGTATTCTTCATCTGGCTGCATGCTCCGCACTGTAACGTCTATTATGAAGATATAATTTTACACCTCTTTTTGATGTGATTCACCAATATGGTGATACCAAATAAATGAATTTTGAAAAATTGTAATGCTCAGTGAAAAGGCTGTTTGTTGCAGCAACTATGACAAGCATAAGACAATAAATACAACCGAAATTATTAAGTAATTAATGTAGAAAACATTCATTTAACACTAGAAGACCCAGGATTTTTTGCTCTACCTATAAAGCCCACAGGTAAGCCGAAAGGCTGGATGGCCCCCTGTGAACCCTCCTTTTGTTATGTAAACGGGGCAATCACTGGGACACCACAGGAGGGGGGATATGCAGAGCCACTTCACTCAAAACACCTTGACAGAAAATGGGGGAGGGGGACAATCAGGTAGGAGCAGGATTGCTAACTGACTGTCTGAGCAGAACATATGAGCTGAATCAAAATGTAATATATGTAGAAGGATGTAGACGTTATCAGAACCCTACAACACTGGCCTTCCAACATCCCCACCAGACACATAAGAAAAGTAATAGAACAGAACCACATCAAATAAAGCACTCAAAATCTGTGGTAGCCCCACTAGTCATTTACAGAATTGCTCATCAAGTTGATATCTGTACAAGATTTATTTTATGTAACATTTTTTTCAAACTGAGATACACCCGAAACACATTTGATTTGTTATATTTAAGAATTTGTACATTGTTTTTGTCTGTTTTGCTCTTTTCCTCTATTTTCTCTTTTCCTGTCTCTCCCTGTCTCAACTCATAAAAACCAGACTGACTGTTGCTGTTTGCCCACACTGTGATGTTATGTTATGTCAAAGATATGATATTATATGTCTGATTTCAAAATATCAGTTATGTATTTGAGCAGTGCCAGGTTCTGCTCAACTCCTCAGGTCACCTTTACGCAGAGGACAAAAGACATTCACACCTCAATTCTCACACATGCTCTCCATTCGACACTGTACTGTTGAACATGCACGGCAAATGGAGCATGTGGACTGGTTCATGGCCCTCCCTGAACTAATGGCATTTATTGCTATTGTTATCTTGCGGGGGCTGACCAAGGTTCCATCACTGCATGACTGCTGGTCAGCAAACCTGGGAAACCCCCAGATCATGGCAACTATGTCCCAAAAACGCTTCCAAGAAATCATGCAACACCTACGCTTTGACGACAAGGACACCCGCAGTGAGCGAGCAAAGACGGATAAGTTTGCTGCAATTTCCGGTGTGTGGGGTTCGTTTGTCACCAACTGCATCACATCCTACAACCCTGGTCGACACATCACCATTGATGAACAGCTTTTTCCGTCAAAGACTCGCTGCTGTTTCCTGCAATACATTTCAACAAAACCTGACAAGTTTGGGATCAAGTTTTGGGTGGCTTGTGACTTGAAATCCAAATACATCTGCAATGTCCTCCCATATCTTGGCAAGGACCCCAGTCGTTCCAGTGGACAGAGACTGTCCGAAAATGTAGTGATGAGGCTGATGGAACCATTCCTGGACAAGGGCAGAAATGTTACCACGGACAATTTCTTTACATCGCTGTCACTGGCACAACGACTGCTTAGCCGGAAAACCACCATCCTCGGCACAGTCAACAGGATTCGGAGAGAAATTCCACAATCAACAAGACAGAGGGACCGTGATGAATTCACCACTCAGGTATTTTCAACCACTGGTGCCACGCTAACGGTGTATGCGCCCAAACGGAAGAAGACAGTATACATTCTCAGCAGCATGCACCGCGTCATTCAGACTGAGAATACCACCAAACGGAAGCCAAACACTGTCACCCTTTACAACACCACAAAGTGCGGCGTTGATGTGATGGACCAGATGGTGCGGGAGTAGACTGTCCGCAGAGGAACACGGCGCTGGCCAGTCGCTGTGTTCTATAACATGATTGATATGGCAGCACTGAATGCACATGTGCTCTATCAAGCATGCACCGGGAGGCAGGAGAGACGGGTGGACTTCCTGGTGGAGCTTGCAAGAGAGTTGGCTCATTCTCATGTGGGTGCAAAGCAGGCACAAAGGGAACAATTGCTTCGGCTACAACCTTCAAAACCTAGCCCTGGGAAAAGAGCAATGTGTCAGGTTAAAAATCAGTGTAAAAGCAATCATGCCACTCTGCGATGTATAGGCTGTTACAAATACACATGTGGCAAATGCAGAAAGGAGACGGCTTGGCAGTGCATGGATTGTGAGTGATTATTGAAATGTACTGACCTCACTCATTGTTACATACTGTTTGGTTTTCTCTGTGTGCTTGAAAACTCAAATTTCCCTGAGGGAGTCACCCCAAAGGGATCAATAAAGTTTTAAGCCTAAGTTCTAAGTCTCACTCACTTCCACTCTCTAACACTGTATCCTGATAATACTTTTTTATTATTATTATTATTAGTAAATATCATGAAGGCCCAGTTGGGATAACCCCAGATTTTGAGTGCTTTATTTGATGTGGTTATATTCTATTACTTTTCTTATGTGTCTGGTGGGGATGTTGGAAGCCCAGTGTTGTAGGGTTCTGATAACGTCTACATCCTTCTACATATATTACATTTTGATTCAGCTCATATATTCTGCTCAGACAGTCAGTTAGCAATCCTGCTCCTACCTGATTCTCCCCCTCCCCCATTTTATGTCAAGGTGTTTTGAGTGAAGTGGCTCAGCACATCCCCCCTCCTGTGGTGTCCCAGTGATTGCCCCGTTTACATAACAAAAGGAAGGTTCACAGGGGGCCATCCAGCCTTTCGGCTTACCTGTGGGCTTTATAGGTAGAAAAGCCAAATGGCTGCTCTCTGGTAGTTCTAGTGTTAATGGGAATGAATTATAAGTCACTCGGCATCGATGGATTCATTTTTCAAGACACAATCTTAAAGTTGTATTTATTTTCACATTTCTATGTACATTATACAGCAGATGGTTCTTACCCTCACACTCTCTCTCTTAGTCCCTGCTAGCCATCGTTTGCTGCAGCGCTGCTCTGACATTTCTTTTCTGCTCCACCCTCTGGCCTCCGTGCTGCAGCTCCAGTTGGACAAGAGCATGATTGATTCAGACAGAGCAAACAATCTGGCCCATTGATTTCTAACTGACAGGACTGTCTTATTTCTTTCTAATTGTCACATGAACACATCTACAGATACTCTCGGGCGTTATCTGACCCAGTCCTCTCCTCTGTCTCAGAGAGATAGAAAAGCGGCCCATCTTTCATCTTTTTTTAATTGCACCAACCCCTTAGCTGATATGTTCAGGCTTCTTTTTAAAATAATTGTTGATCTTTGAGTCTTTAACTTGATGCATGTCTACAGGTTACGCGGCCACTGAGCTACACGAAGCGGCAGTTTGATGTTGAAGAGGAGGACGTTGACAAACTGGCACTGAGGTTAGCCGTTTGCTGTCCTGATGGATGAAAAACAAGGTTTCCTTTGAGTTTTCTGTTGGGTCTGAGCGACAACATATTGTTTGCGTTCAGGGTGGATCTGTGGAATGCCAGTAACCTGAAGTTTGGGGACGAGTTCCTGGGTGGGTTGCGAGTGCCTCTGCGGGTTTTGGGCCAAGCTGGAGTTCACGATGCCTGGTGAGAAAGACTCAATCCTTTTTCTTGACCCTGCCTTCCTTCTTAGTCCAGATCATGACTTTAATTACTAGGTACTGTGTTTGGTTTCAATAATTTTTTGTTTGTTTGGAAAACATAGACTCATTTTTAAAAATTAAAAACAGATAAATGCAACTATTCATACTGCTGCAAGAAGAATGTAACATGTTGGTTATCGCTGTTCTAATAATTACTATATCTATTATATATGTATTTAATTTTGTATGCAATAAGCTTACATTTGAAATAAACACCGATTAAATGTAGTTTTCAAATAAAAATGCTCTTTGTACAGAGTTTGAAGCTTGATGCCCGTGCAGCAGTATGACAACAATGTTATCGTAATTACCAGAATTAGGTGGCTGGCTCTCCATTACTTCCCATCATTATTTTTGATTTTTATGACCATAGATATTACTCTACTGAACATACTTGTTTTTACTAATAAGTAAGGGAAAAAGTATAAAAGTCTCTTTTTAGCAGCCTAACTGTTTTAACCCTTTAAATACCTTGATAGAAATAACTGGCCCAGATAAGATAGATAAGAGTTCCTTGCCATATCATTAAAAGTATTTTTTATTTTTTATTTTATGTGGGGGTGGGGGTGCTCTTTTTTTAAATCTAAACTGTCGGCATTTGCTTTTGAAACTCTATGTGTCACAGTTTGGTACTAACTGTGGTTATTTGCTCTGTCCTACTGGGCTGGTTTTGTTTTAATTAACCAAGCTTTGATAAAATTGTTGAGCTTGAATTGAAAAACTAAAGCAACACTTCAAAGGATTATCTTCTTCATTCAAACGCTCGCCAGTCATAATGAAACATGGTAATTAAGGCGAGGAAAACCAAGATACGACATGTTTTGGTTTGAAGATATCACAGATTTACCACAGTAAAGTAAAATACTGATAAATGTTTATCAGGGCAAAACTAAAAAAATGAGAACAAGTTGTTAATATTTTATCTGAAATCCAGTGTAGAAATATTGGAATAGAGACTTGTTTATCGGGTTTAGAGTAAGTGGCCTGAAAAAAGCGGTCCTCAGGCAAAAGGACTGCAACGACCTTCATAAAGCTGGTGCTTTGAACAAATCTTGTCTTGTAAGTGCTTTAAGACGCACTAAAGCAGTCTTCACATCATGTTTTTACTTGAATTCCTGCTCTCCTTTAGGTACTTTCTGCAACCCCGGGAGAACGGCGGGAAGTCCGTTAAGGTGGAAGACCTCGGCTCTCTGCGTCTAAACATTGTTTACACCGAGGACCACGTCTTCCCCTCCGAACACTACACTCCCCTCAGAGATCTGCTGCTGCAGTCTGCTAACGTGGAGGTACAGCAGATAAACTATGTTCCCTGCCCCCCTGTGCACTGTCATGCTGTGTTTCAGCCCCCTCCAGTCTCATTTGTTAATCCTCTCCGGTGCGTCTCTGTCCAGCCTGTGTCGGCCTCCACCGCACACATTTTGGGGGAAGTGTGTCGAGAGAAGCAGGAAGCTGCCATCCCGCTTGTGCGTCTCTTTCTTCATTACGGCAAAACAGTGCCTTTCATCAGCGCCATTGCTCATGCCGAAATCAACCGCACACAGTGAGTGATTTAGGATTCAGGCAGCAGGAACTTAATGCCACTCATCCTTCCAGCTTTATGATGTTTTTACAAAAAATATTGCAGCATCTATTTAGAATCCCAAGGATTCCTCGGGTTTATATATTGAGTATTTGCAATTCATTTTGACTAAAAACATTTTTAGTTACTGGGTGGTAGAAATGCAGTAATATGGAAAGTATTTTTACTGCCAAAATTGTGCCAATTATTACATTGTTTATTTTTCTTTTACTTTATATTCTAAGGCATCAATTTGGATTTATATTTGAATAAAACTGTTTCTCCTTTTCTTTTCCTTTTCTTTCTTTTTGTAACAAATAGAGATCCAAACACCATATTCCGGGGAAACTCATTAACTTCGAAGTGTATTGATGAGACCATGAAGCTGGCTGGGATGCACTATCTGCAAGTTACACTAAAACCGATCATAGACGAGGTATTAAAATGTACTAAACCCGCAACTCTTTCATTTGCTCATGGGTTTACATGGCTTTTTTAAAATTGTTACATGTTACAAGTAAAATCTCAAATCCTTTTTTATCTGGATTTTATTTATTAGTACAACACTAAGTCGAAGCATAATTGTCACATGGAAAGAAAAGCATGGTTGTCAGAATGCATTCGTATGCAGCGCCCTTTACTCTGATGCCCCTAAATTAAATCCAGTGAAGCATTTCACCTGCTGGAATCACCTTAAGCGTAGAGTCAGCCTGTGTGTTCAGTTTGCTGTTCCATGAGCCCACCAGAGGTTTGTTAGAGAACATCAGTGAACAAGGAGGATCATAAAGACCAAATAACACAGCAGACAGATCAGTAATAAAGTTGTGATGAAGTATAAAATAGGGTTAGGTAACGAGACAATATCCAAAGAGTTTGAATCTCTCATGAAGCACTGACCATCGATTATTCACAAATGGAACAAGTACGGTGCAAGTACAAACCTACCGAGACAAGTTCAGGCATGTAGACCATAAACCTAGACGATCAGCAAAGAGAATCATTGTAGCTCCAGTAACAGGGCAACTATCATTCTTCCACTGTGATAATCTTACTTTTATTGAAGAGTGGCAATAAGGAAAAAGCAAAAGGTTAGGCTTGTTTGCAGTTTAAAAGACATGTGGAAGAGGGTGTTCTGGTTACTTGAGAACAAAATGAAACCTTTTGGAATTGAACATGGAAGTGGCAGTATCATGTTGGGGGATTCTTTTTGTTAGCACGGAGAGGAAAGCTTCTCAGAGCTGTTGGAAAGGTGGAGGAAACAAAAGAGGTACAGCAAAAAAAAACAGAAAAACTGCTAGAGGCTTCAAGACACAACAGACAGGACAAAAACTCTAAAGATTAAGGCCAGATTGGTTTATACTGGTGGTGACAAAGGTCGGTCCTTAAGGACTGCTGTCCTGCATGATTTTGATGTTTCACTGTTACAGCACACCTGGGCCTTTAGCGTATTTGTGCAGTACTTTATTAAATACTTAGGAGCTAATTAAGCTATTCATGTAGCTGTGTTGGAGGTGCGACACATACTGCTGGTATAGATCAAAGAATATTCATGTGATAGAAACGGCTCAGTCAAAGTCCAGACCTAAATTCATAAATAAAGGATCTTCTCTAAATGAAGAATGGGTGAAAACTAGGGGTGCACCGATCCGAATTTTTCAGTCCCGATACCTATGGCTGGATTTTGTGTATCTGTCGATACCCGATACCGATCCGGTACTATTGTTGAATTAATAAAATGCATAACTTCCACCTTATAACTTTCTTGAAGAGACTAAAGGTACCAGACTTTACTAACCAAACATAACTAAGACAAAATAACAGATGTAAAATATAAAATGAACACAAAAATTAAATTTCAAGTAAACATTTACCTTTTTTGTGAATTTATTGCAGATTTTCCACATTTTGAGTATTGGTTCATGCTATAATGGTATCGGTGAAGTTTAACCGATAACAATACATGTGCATTAGACGGTATCGGGGCCAATACCAGATACCAGTATCGGTGCATCCCTAGGGAAAACAATTATGCAGTCTTTCAGGAATGCATCATATAAAATTCTAGTGAAATTCATTGGTGTTCCTAAAAATGTAGGTAACAGTTCAAGGTATGAATATGTTTGTATCAGATCTCCAACATTTTTCTTTCTGATGTTAGTGTATTTGAATATTAGTCTCACTGCTGTTTTAATACCTGGCTTTTTTCCCCCCACAGATCTGCACAGAACACAAATCTTGCGAAATCGACCCCGTCAAGCTCAGGGAGTCAGAGAACTTGGAGACAAACCGAGTAGGAACTCGAGATTTAAAGCTGTCTGTCTGTGTGCACTCTACCCGCACTTTATCTGCCGATTCTGATCCGCCTTTCCACTCCTCAGGAAAACCTTCGCCATTACGTGGACCGCATCTTCAACGTCATCACCACCTCCGGCGTCCGCTGTCCCACCGTCATGTGCGACATCTTCTTCTCTCTGAGGGAGTCTGCTGCCTCAAGATTTCAAGGTAAACCCTCTCCAATAATGACTTCTGAGAGATGCCGACACACTCGGAATAAGCAACACAAAGTGGAGGGTAGTAAATAAGTAAATAACAGGAAGTGTAAGATTTTCAAGGGCACTGAGTCTGCTTGCAGCGGATCCCAAGAAGGACTTTTATGCTTGCTCTCTGAGATGTTTTACACAATTATAGTATAATTGTATCATGCTCTGGTGCCCCCTGTTGACCATCTTCAGGCACTGCAGTCAGTAGAAACAGTTACTTCTTTCTCCAGCTATGGTTTGTTTGTGCTTCATGAATACTTTCAAATTAAGGAAATTAGGAGCTCTCACAGAAACTTGATACAATTCGTGTTCATTTTTTTATAAACAAAAAACTGCTAAATTAAATGTTTTCTGTGTAACCAGTTAACTCCATATTATCTAGAAACACTATCTGTTTGCAGTAAACAAAGCATCCCACGGTTCACAGCACGTCCCTTCCCGTGAGACTGAAGAAACGTGTCAAACGTCCTTGTTTTTGTTTCCTCTTCTATCCAGTTGACCAGGATGTCCGATACACGGCAGTAAGCAGCTTCATCTTCTTGCGTTTCTTTGCGCCCGCCATCCTCTCTCCAAACTTGTTTCACCTACGGCCCCATCACCCTGTGAGTTGGATATTTACTGCTAAACGAGCCCTGTCAAAAAAAAGAAGAAAAAAAAGCATAAGATCTGACTTATTTATTTTATGTTGCAGAACTAAGTCTCTCCTAAATGCACACAATCACAGCTAGGTAGGATGAATAATCAGCTCTTTTTGTGCCTGTAGGATCCTGCCACTTCAAGAACCCTCACACTCATCTCCAAGACGATACAGACTCTTGGAAGTCTGGCCAAGTCTAAATCTGTGAGTGGCATCGACCTGTTTCTGTCTTTCCGTCTAACTGTTCAATTCAAACACAGATACCAACTTCCTGTCTCCTTTTTATTCTGTTTTTTCTTTTCAAGGCAAATTTCAAAGAGTCCTACATGGCTGCATTTTACGACTACTTCAATGAGCAGAACTATGCAGATGCTGTGAAGAATGTGAGTGTCTGCTTTTGCTCACAGGCGGTTTGTAGACAGTTCAGTGGCTCTGGTTTTAATGCTGGATGTGTGAGGACAACAGTTAAATGGGAAATATCTGCCTTTTAATGAACATGTGGATGAGAAGAAATAGCAGGGTTTCCAGGTGGAAAAGTAATTTTTATTACACATATTCTCCAAAAGTTCCATCCATCCATCCATAAGTTGGAACTACATCTCCCTTTAGTTATACAGTAACATTTTCTGTTTGTCCTTTAAATGATGACTCACATGATTCAGGACTGTGGAAATTAAAGTCTGAAAAAGTATGGAAGCTTGACGTGAAATATGTGAAAGGAATGAAGGGAATATCTGGATTTACTTTGATCTAACGCATCCATCCCTCCTCTTCGCAGTTTTTGGATCTGATCTCCACTTCTGGCAAGTGGGATCAAAAAAGCATCGAAACACCGATCATGCTCAAGGAGGGGTAAGGAGACCCCTTAATGTTGTCCTTGTGATTTTTTTTTCTTCTTCATTTTTTTATGTGATTTTTTATGAAAAAAACACATTCTTATGTTGGCCGATACGACCAGCTCTGTACGTGATCTTAGATCTAAATCTGTGACATGAGGAACTGTTCAACTTTAAACATGGTAGCAAGCAGAGTTAGGAATGAGTTCAAAGTCAGTCTCACTTTGCTCATCTCAGTAAAAAGAAACACAGGTATGATGACAAAACCCGTACTAGACTTCAGGCACAATATAAGAGTACAAATGCTGTATAGAAGCAATAGTCTGTGGGGTTTTTTTCTGGTTTCACTTGATATCATGCAACTGTCTGTAAGAGTTACATGCTTTGATTAAACCATTAAACGTTTTTTTATATAAATAAATTGTTTTAATATATAGGCTATTTTATGTTTTGCCAATTTTGCCACTAAAGTATAAATGTACAAAATATCTAAATATTTTCAGTGGAAAGAAGAAGCACAGAAAATTTTAGTTCTGGAAACAGGATCCTTAATTTTAGGGATAAAAGAAAAAAACTAATAAGGCCAGAGCCTGACTCATCAACAACCCCACCCAATTTTTTTGTTTGTTTTTCTGCTCCCGACCGTAGGAGTGTAAAAGTCACTATAAAGAGGGTTGATGGGAAGGGGTGTAAAGCCCCAAAGGGCAGGTAAGAGCTTCTGCATATAAAAGGCTTAGCCTTTGTGATTCCACCCCCACCTCTTGTGTTTGCACTGTGACTTCCCCCTAAATGATTCGTCTCCCGCCATCATTATGTGCAAAAGCACCTGATGCTGTGATAGTTTCTGCATTCAGAGCGTGATTTGGTAACTACACTGTGCTTGTGTAACAACGTGAAGAGATAGCCTTAAGGCCCGCTTACCTTGGAGTTGTTAATGGGTAATGGCCCATCCAATTCCTCTTGACAAGCTTAACATTCTGTGATGATGACATCAGGACTAATACAGAGGAGTCAGATCTGATCCAGGATCTGTGAGAGAGTCAGAGATGTAGGCAGAGTGTGATTTGCTGGGGGGATCCCCCCCCCCCCACACCTCTGCCTGTGATGCCCCCTCCCTCTGATCGTTCATTTCTTATCTCTGGTGGGGATATGTTTTTTTCGTTTCACTCCAGCAGAGTAATATTTTCCTGCACATGAATTCTGCAACCCCTGTACTTCTCTTTGGACGGTACAAGCACAAAGAAGACACCATTGGCGAAATCCTTCAGAAATTGATGGCTGCAGTTTAAATTTTCTCAGTATCAACACCAGAATGTGAGAGGGGATTCAGCTCAATCAATGCAGTTTTTGACAGACGAGAGGAATGATGAAAAAAAAAAAAAAATCTCTGTACGGAGCTCAGAAGGAGTCAGGTGCAGAAATAATTTTGAGGTTTGAGAATCTGTATCCTCGTATGAATTCCAAATACATGTGCACGTTTTATTAAACGTCGCATACGGTTTTGGGCATTTGCTGGACCTTTGCAGAGCTTTAAACTGAAAAAAGGGCCTAATTTCGTTAAGTTGTAAATAAAAAGACCAATCTATACTTAAAATCAACACTTTATCTTAAACTCAATAATATGTTTGATCTTAATATTTTAGCAATAATTTCATTTTTCACATTTTATGTCAGTTTTGAAAGGGAAAAAGTTAGGGATGCAACGATACCACTTTTTTCAAAACCGATACCATACTGATACTTGGATCAGCGTACTTTCCGATACCGAGTACCACTGACGATACTTCTACCACACAAAAAAAGTTCTATCAATTGGGAGTCAGGTTTTATTTTCCTCTCTGCTCCTTACAAGAAATGATGGTGAATTAGAAAAAAATGAAATACTAATAAAAATGACCACAGAACTTAAATTTAAAAGTTAAAAACTAATATTTTATATGAAATTATGGCTGCATTTCCACATTTTAAGTATCGGTTTATGGTATTGGTTAACATTAGCCGATACCGATACCAGTACATTAGGCAGTATCGGGGCCGATACCCAATAATTCAATTCAATTTATTTATTTATCTATACATATAGCGCTGTTTCACAACAGATGTCATCTCAAGGCACTTTACAAGAAGAGTTATTACAATACAATGTTTAATTTAGGAATTAGAGAACCACAGAAGATTGCGTCGTGAATTCTCAGCAATCCCTCACACTGAGCAAGCATGAAGCGACAGTGGAGAGGAAAAACTCCCTTTTAACAAGAAGAAACCTCCAGCAGAACCAGGCTCAGCATAAGCGGTCATCTGCAGAGACCGTCTGGGGTTTGGAAAAGGCAGCAGAGACATAGAAAGAGCAACAGAACTGAAGCAGAAGCTGGTACCAGTATCGGTATCGGTGCATCCCTAGTTAAAGTATGTGCGAGATGCCCTGCAGCCAGCATACCCACACTTGCCGTCATTTTTATGAATAAAAAGTAGAAAAAAATATATAAATAAATACCCCCCCTCTGCTTTTTTCACAAAACAAACACTAGATGTAGGTGTTTAGATTCCTCCAGATTTGTGTTCCCTTTATTCCCTTAGATAATCATCCTGCTCTTTACTCTCCTTTGTTGTACCATGCCAGTGGTTTTACATGTTTTACCAACAACAAGAACACTGTAAAGTTAGAAATTTTTATCAAAGGTCCTCCGGTACCCTCAACCACTTGTTCAACTTATCACAACCAGCAAAGGTAGTCCTTCTATAAACTGGAAAGTGTGAATATAGGCATGTAATTATTGACTTAATGTCTAACTTAAAAAAGGTGTAAACTGTAAAACACTGATTCATGAATGTCGGAAAATAAAGAACAGGAGGCATGATTTGTAACTCGGGGTCTGATATTTTGTGTTGTTTTGGGTCGTTATTTCCTTTTGGAGGACTTTCAGCTGCAGAGGGCTGTTTTCAATATTCAGTTCAGAAGTAGTCTGAAAAATATAACAAATCAGGATTTTTGTTGCTGATACAAATTTTGAGTTTTCTTTAAGGTCTGTTGCCTAATCTGATTATCTTTTCAAGGGCTTTAACATACAGTCATTTCTCTCTGCTTTAATTTAACTATTAGATGTTACAGACAAGGAAATCAATGCGCTGCCATTTTTTTCTTGATGCAGGTAGGAATTAAGAATCCAAGTAAAAAGAAATTACGATATAAAACCCATTAATGCACCAGCTTATGTTGTATTTTCTGTTTCTAATTCCTACTAAATGCAAAACAAAGTGCATTATAGAACAGGATTAGTGTTGGCGCATTGATAGGTCAAATAAACGACAAAGAGACGTGGCTTTTTCAGTGTTGATGCTCTTAATGAACAAGAAATAAATCTTCAGTTTTTTTGTATTTCATCTTCTGATCCATGTCTTAGTTATTAATACATGTCTACAGACCAGTGATGGATTTCCTTTAAATACTAAGTAAATAAAACAAAAGTTATTTGCACTGAAGTCATTAAGGTGACTTATGCAATGTTTAATTATTTGGGAGTAAAATATGGAAAACCACTGATAGACCACTGACATATCTGCTTTGCCTAACTTATAGACTGATTTTTTTTTTCTACCTGTATTCTTCTGCTTCAGCTGTGAATATATTAGTATGTGTACACAAGGAGAAATGCTCAACACTGGCAATACAGCGATCTCACAAATACAGTCGAGCTACCGGCCACTTAAATCTTTTCTTTACGTTTTTTAATGTAAAGATAAAGCAATCTTTAAGCCCAAAACCTTTACATGCATTTTGTTTAGGAAACTGCTCCATTTAACACCTGAGCTTAATTTTTGTGCTTTTTCTCTGCTCTAACTTTTTTGCAGATTTATGATAAAGAGAGCTCAGGGCAGAAACCGGTTTGGAATGAAAAATTTCAAGAAAAGATGGTTTCGTCTCACCAACCACGAGTTCACCTATCACAAAACGAAAGGTGAAGTCAGCAAGTTCCCGGGAAGGATATCAAGCCGCTTCCTTGTCAGTTTACGTCTTGGTGTGCGCTCGTGTTTGACTCAGCGGAGGAGGGAGAGGGAATGTGCAGAGCATGCACGCTCATCACTCAGCACATGTGGTGCAGATAATTCAGTAGAGAAACTAGAGATACTGAAAAACCGTACTTGCAAAAGACATGATATTATTAGATTAAAAAAGATATGAGAGTTGTAGATTTTTCCCCCCACAAGTGTTACATTAAATAAGAAAAAAGTCCTCCACTTATTAATTATACCGTTGTTTGATGACCTCTGTTTTAGTAGAGGGTGAAAGGTTTGTCAGACTGCTATTAATTTCCTTTGTCATATTGTTTTACCTATTCCCTCCAGGAGAGGGAGCTCTGTGCAGCATTCCTATAGAGAACATCTTGGCTGTGGAGAGGCTAGAAGAGGAGTCGTTCAAGATGAAAAATGTGGGGGCCGCTTCTCCCAAGATAATAGTGCAAAGAATTTTCTGCAAGTGTTTAGGTTTTCTGCTTACTTGCCATTTCTCCCCCTTCCTCCAGATGTTCCAGGTTATTCAGCCAGAACGAGCGCTTTACATCCAGGCCAACAACTGTGTGGAGGCCCGAGACTGGATCGACATCCTGACCAAAGTCAGCCAGTGCAACCGGAAGCGCCTGAGCACCTACCATCCTTCAGCCTACCTCAATGGCCACTGGCTCTGCTGCAAGCAGTCTGCAGACACAGCCCCGGGGTGTACGCCCTGCACTGGGTACACAAAGCTTTGAAATCATACCCAGAATCAGATTCCTCTCAGTTGATTTCCATTTATTCCTCTCACTGCATGCATCTACTCACCTAATTTCAGTGGCCTACCTGCAAACATCCAGCTTGATGTAGATGGAGACAGAGAGACTGAGAGGATTTACTCTCTCTTCAGCACATACATGACCAAACTGATCAAAATGCAAGGTCAGACACTGATGGCTCTGCCTCACTGCCCTGTTTTCTAGATCAGCGTGCGAGCGTATTTTCACCTTATCTCCCGTTGCTTTTGTAACTCACCCATGCAGAGGCCTGTGGCAGTAAATCCGTGTATGACGGGCCTGAACAGGAGGAATATTCTACCTTTGTCATCGACGACCCCCAGGAGACGTACAAAACCCTGAAGCAGATCATTTCGGCTGTACAGACGTTGGAGCAGCAGCACACCAAGTACAAACGGGACAAGTTCAAGAACACAAAGATAGGCAGCCAGTATGTGCTTTGAATTTTATGCATTTATTATGTTAAGTTAAATGTTAAGTAAAATTTTCATTTTGCAGATTATGCTAACACAAAAAAAACAAAAAGCAGAAAAGGGCAACATTTAATTCCAGAATATTGCTTAAGTGTGATATCAAAAATATTGTAACTGAAACTTTTGTTTAATTTATACTTTACTTTGTAAAGTTGATTAGTGCCCATGATTTTTTAATAGTTTTTAATATATTTTTAATACATTTTCACATTACAAAACAAAGAAAATGTATATGAATAAAGAAATAGGTACACAATCCGTTTTTTCCAGTCACATTGACAGATTCAAAGACAATTACATACATCAAGATTGAATCCTAGCTATTAAAGAGCAAAAAACATTTTCATTCTAATGAAACCCAGTTGATTGTCACTTACTTTGGAGTAAAACCAAACGTAGTAACCCCCCTGTTCTTTTCCACTCTTCACAGTGGGAAAGACAGGTAAGCGAGCCATTCAAGTAGGAATGATGTTTGGTGATCTTCACCAGTCAGGACGTGGCTACAGGAAGATAGCCACTCACCTAAAACTGCCCATTTTAAAAGTTAGAACAATTATTGAAAACAACAAAAATTCAAACTTATTCAAACAAAAAAGGATGGGCACTAAGTTTCTTGAGCTCACTGGAACTTTAACTGTAACTTTTGTCCTTTGCACAGCTGAAACTTAGACTGAACTTTTAGGCAGCACACCCTCCAGGTGGATCTGAGTTAAAATAAATATTTAATATGTGAAAAAGCATCTTAGGAGCACTTTTAAGTATTGTAGAGGATCTGTGATGCTGTTTCTCTACTAAAATCCTTGACAACCTTGTTAAAGGGAATTGCATTATGAAGTTTTTTGGAAAAGTAGAATTTAAACCAATAGTTTAGTAGGTTGTGTTTGGGTTGTATATTTTACTCGATTCATTTTTTCATTTTTAGTGTAATACTATGCTGTTCTGATAAAAGAAAAAAATATTTTGAGGGGTTTCATGCAACTTCACTAGGGATGTAAAAAATTTAAAATGTGCAGATCTTTGTATGTAGGGCTTCAGGTCTTTAGAGAGGAACTACCATTGTCAGCCAGCAGGTGGTAGACTTGCACAAGTTTCTGGAATATTTTTTTTGTACGAAATATTTGTGAAATTTAAGTTCACATTAATTTCTGATATTAAGTCACATCGGCTGCTGATTTCGGATTTTTGTGCATTTTTTGACCTTGGACATCTCTGTTTAAAATTACTCCATCTTTTATTTTTTTGTTTTTTGTCCTTTCAGGGAGCATCCGATTGGAGACAAAAGCTTTCAGTGCTACATTCGCCAGCAGTCTGAGAACACCACCTACTCTATCTAGCAGCAGCTCTGCATTTTTTTCCTCTGTTCGGCCCAGAACCAGCATATTTTATTTCTTTACTGCGAGAGACCTTGACTCTAAAGCAGCCCAGTGTCTTGTGTTGAGTCGTAAATCTGTCTTCTTTTTTTTTCTACATAAGACAAAAAAACAACAACAAAACAACAGGTGCATCCAAGCCAAATAACCTTTCAAATACAACTCACAAGCTGATTTGGCAACAGGGATCCCCTGATTTACTGATGTGTTCAGTTTTTAAGGAAACCCAATGCCAGACTTCAAGACCTCTGTTGTGTAGATTGGACAAACGTATCCCTCAAAATCTGGAGAAACAAATGTCAGATTAGTGGGAAGAAGGGAGGGATGGAAGAGCTAAAATATATCCGCACCACAATTTAATCATCTGATGTGTGTTCTGTGGTGTGACGAGAGAATAAACGAAGCATTTTCACTGGACATTTTTGGTGATGACCAACACGCACTTTAATTGCCTCCAGATCCCTGGATGAACAAGCCTCGCAGCACACTTTGAACATCCTCTTTTATCTGTTTCATTTTAGTTTTTTGTTTTGTTCTTAATGGTTATTGAAATGTTTCCCTGCATTTCACTTTCAACGGACCAAACTTACGAAAGCAAGACAGGACTGAATACTTTTCCTGTTTGGGTGACTTTGTCCCTACGCACTTGTGTTTGTGTGTGTGTGTTTTTTTATTATCATTTGTTTTTATTTTGTTATTGTGTTTGGACCCAGCGCCCCTCTGGAAGGCTGCGAGTGTCAGAGGGACAAAAAAGAAGGGATTACTGGGACCAAGAAATCTGAAAGCAGCTCCACGTCTGCTGTAAATTCTCACTCCGCGCACAATTTTATTGCTCATTTTAATCTCAGCACGGTAATCCTGGTTCAGTTCAGATGGGCTATCACATACATACCTGTATGGAGGGTAGAAAAGAAGATTGCAGGTGTCTTTAGCTGCTTACACAGAGTATTTTTTTGATCTCTTAATTGATTTGACTGCTTCCACCCTTAAATTTTGTTTTGATGCATGCTCATTAAACCACTACAGAACTGGTCTTGTTCTGGTCCACAAATTTCTAGGCTCTATAACTCAAAATAGATTCGTTTGGAGTCTAGAACGTTAGTTGAATTGGCTGTAATTAGTGGCCATTTGCTTAACAAACTATTTTATTTTTCAACG
Organism: Apricaphanius iberus; assembly: GCA_028564705.1. Classification (NCBI taxonomy): domain Eukaryota; kingdom Metazoa; phylum Chordata; class Actinopteri; order Cyprinodontiformes; family Aphaniidae; genus Apricaphanius; species Apricaphanius iberus. The sequence continues at coordinate 719,871 of JAPXFQ010002407.1, forward strand.
GTGTAGAAGTCGGCTCTCTTGTAAAAAAAATGGACTCAGGAATTTTTTGATTAATACATTTAAACAATACAACTTTTGCCAAATTAGATTCGATATCAGTAGGGTTCTGGTGATTTAACCACTTTGTACTTTTAATGTTTTTGTCTCGTCTCATGTCACTTTTGTGTGCAGTTACTTCGGACAGTAAAAGCAGCCACTTTAACTACATTGTAATGATTTAGTGCCTGCTTTAAAAACCCTCAATACAAAGTTATTTTCTGTTGTCCACATATGACCCACTGTAAAGAAATTTGGTTATTTACCAGATGGAAGCTTCTCTGGGTCATTTCGGTTCAGTATGGGGCTGAAATCTCTCATCTTTTAATTGACGCAAACAACGATTAGAACCAGAAGCAATGTAAACTGTGTCATATAAATTCATATCAGTGTTTGCCTTTTTTTTTTTGTACCTGCATGTAGTAAACATTAAGAAAAATATGTCAATACAATGCCACATCGATTAAAAGAAATGATGGCTCAGAGCTAAATAGCTGTATAAAAAAGTCTTTGGAAGCTTTAGGCACCTGTGGATCCAGAGCCAATTTTATGGGCTCATTAAACATATTTATTTATTACAGAAATGTCGCTTTCACACTAATGTGACTTGTTATATACTAAACGAACACAGACGTTTACGTTGTCCATATTAGTCCCTGTAGCACATACAGTCATGTTCTTGCAAACTATATTAGGAACGCTGGAGGGAACCAATAAACTAGGTTTCATTCCAGGTTAATGGATAACTTTTTTTTGTGTATTACTAGTCGTGCAGGGTCACAGTTCAGCAAATGATTACTGGGGTTACCTCACCCCTAGAAATCCACCTTTAGGCTGATCTCACATGCTGCTTCAATTTAAATGTTTTGTCACTCTGTGTAGGTAGCTAAAGCCACATTACTCATTTCGCTGTGACATGCAGAGTGTTAGAAAAAGTCATTACAGTGATTTATTTGCCTTCCTATTATTATTATTCCATATACTAACATTTTATCCAGTTTTACACCAGCTGTATTTTCGACTTGGATTGTGTGGAATTTATTTGTGTTGCCATATAGGTGTAGTCTTTGTGTTCAGTGGGTCCTCTTGGAGAACTCACCTCCTCCTTCCCTTGTGTTCTGAAGTATATTTTTGTGCATTCCTCTGAGAAGCTGTCCGCTGTGAATGTTACCGGACATGAGCTCAGAATCTGTTGAAGGTACAGGCTTTATTGTTGTTTTTGTCCCTCCACACTTTCCAAAGGCAGCCTCTCTGACTTAAGCTCTCATTCTTGCCAAACCAATGAAGTGTAGCTGTAGCCCTAATGGACTCTTTGGGGGGGAAAAAGAAGCAAATTTTGTATTTTCTAAAATTTATATCATGTATTTTTAGCCTCTCAGATGTTCCTGTGAATACAGAATCCCAACAGTGCCAGTCATCATTTTTCTAAAAATCAACTTAAAAACAAAACAAATAAACAATCAAAAACTATTAATTAGATATGTTTGTTTCTAACTCAGCTTAAACTGTTTAAAAACAGTTGAACACTTATTCAAAAAAAATTATCCTCTATGATGAATATGGTGAGTTTTAAGGAAGCTTCTTTTTTTCTATCTTGTCATACACAAACATTGACCTGAATGACCTGAGAGTGTGTATGTATGTGTGTGTGTTTTTTGGATGTTTTGATGATGGATTTTATTGACACTTAATTTAAACCTTGTGTTTCAGGTCATTTATTAAAAACAACCACTGCCCACTATCATACTAAAGACACTGTTACCTAACTCTAACCTGACTTACTGTTCCTCTTATATAAATCCTTCATTATTCTCCTCAAAAAATAAAATAAAGTAAACCCTTGCAGATAAATTACCCCAGATGAAATATTAAGAGAACAGTGTTGCTTTAACTTCTTCTGAACTGTTTTTTTGTTTCCCAACATTTGGTAATTTTCCTCAGGTGTTTGAGACTGATATTTATTATAACTTTCCTGTAAAAACTCTGCCGAGGTGGTGCAGCAATGACAGCTACGGTAAGGGCACTTCCTGTATCCCAAAAGCCCCCATATAAAGGGGGACTGAATTATGCAATATAGATGATATGCAATAATGCCACAAATCAACAGTTCACGTCTGCTGACCTTTTGCAGAAATATGCCTCTAATAACAGAGATGGTATAAAGGGAGAACAGTGTATTTTGTACAAATATTTTGAAAGTATTAAAATAAGTGTTAAATGTGTACATACAACAGCTGAAAGAATGGTTCAAAAGTGATGTGTGTTTTTCCCTGAATAACTAAATGAATACAATATTAATGTAAACGCTGGTGTCTGTGTCATTTCTTCTTAACATCCATGTCAAGAGCTGTACTTTGTTGGCAGTTTTTGTTGGAATCAAAGTTATAGAAATATTTAAGACAGTCTTTGTACTTTAAGATATGAAGGTGTGCTGATAAGAGGCCCACAATGTTTCACAGATAAACCAAGACAAGTCCATACCATGATAATTCCACCACCTTGTCTCTCAGATAAATATGCTATTTTATTCAACTTTTTCTCCCTTCTCTCAATAGCCTATAAGTTTTATTTTGGTCCACAAAAACAACCTTCTGACTTGTAGTGATTAATACCAATAGAAAAAAAGCAATTTAGGAGATTAAAGCTGCAGCAGAAAATTGTTGGGTGCTTCATCCTTATTTAACGTGGACATAAATGCTTTTAATGAAATACATAGCATTATAGGTTGATGTCAGGTAAATTGGGCCACTTTTTGGTAAATCACTTGGTAAACTGCAAAAAAGCACTGAGTGAGGCTGAATTGTGTTTCTGTTGTTAATGTGGTTTGTTCTCATTATTTATATGTTGACTTGATTTAATAAGTTAAAGCTTTTCAGCACCTATAGATTTTGAATCATCAGTTGTTGCACATTTTTTTATCCGAGCAGAGTTCAGGTAAAGTAGGCCATCTTTTTAGCTAAATTGAGCCATTTAAAATCCAAAGAAAACCAGTCATTTCTGATAAAAAAACAATCCAACAACAAATTAATCAACTTTCTTTTGAACTAATTCTAAAAAAGCTGAACAAATTCAAGTGTCGATTTATTAATCCATGAAGAGCAACACTGACACAAAAAACCCAAACAGAATTAATTATTGGAACTTTTTCATAACAACAAATGTTCTATTTGTTTTATTTCCAAAAACACCACCAGAAAATGCCATTTTCTTTTTTAACCTCATCCTTCTGGCTTCTTTTTAGTATTTTCTTTCTTTTTATATTGTATGTCTTGGTGGAAATTTAGCCAACATGTTCCTCACGTGTGTGACAAACGATGCAGACTTAGCCTTCTTCATGACAGTCCTCTATTGTTTTGCCAGATGACTCAGTCACTGAATGCGACCTGTGGTGTGAACAGGAGACCATTTCTTTACTGATAACATATTCAAAATCGACTTTTATTTCTTCAGATCTTTCCACCTTGGTATGCAAGAATGTAAAGAGTGGGAGCACCTCAGATATCGCTGCAGTATGATGAAGGAATCTTTCATTCATCAACAGTCCACAGTCTGGTGCTGCCACAGGCAGTAAAAACCCCCAAAAATACCTGAAGCATGATGCTGCCACAAGAAGTAAAAATAGCCCACAGCTTGTTACAGTGAAATGCAGTAAAAACAGACCACAGCATGATGCTGCCACAAGCATTAAAAACAGCCCACAGACTGGTGCTGGATCGACACAATTAGAAATACGTTAAATGTATCTATTATATAATTTGGCATGCATATATAGATTAACTGCTTTTTGCCTAAAGGAACCATCAAAATCCAATTGTGAAAGTGGCTAATATAAGATGAAATGGGTGGCCCAATTTACCACGTTAAGATAACCCCCCCCCCACACACACACACACAAAATGCTTTTTCTTTTATAAAAGTTAGGAAAACAAAGAGGAAAAAACTGTTTATCCAGTATGTAATCACAATATTTAGTATTAACTCATTTTTAAAAATCTAATTTGTTTCTTTAATTTTTTTATTCAACTTGATCAATTTCAAGCAAGAAGGATCTGCCAGACAACTTTCTGCTCAGTTCTTTCCACATAACTGGATTTGAAGCATCGCCCCATCCACTACAGCAGCTAAACAACAATCAAATCTATTGTTTATTTTTAAGTACAGTTCTGCCAAAATTTTGAAATCTTTTGTGACCATTGTCTGTAAAAAATGAAAAGGCTAGGAAACCTTAAGTGGCTCATTTTACATGATGGCCCAACTTACCCGACGTCAACCTATATTGATTTAGTAACCCCCCCTCCTCCCCCGTATTGTGTAGTAAATCTATTTTCCGGCTGGTTTCAGCCACGTTGAGTAAACAAAAGCCAGAGAGCGTCAGCAGCGCTCCCTACCTACCTCCCTCCCTCTCGGTCTAATTTTTCCCCCTACAAAAACACTTTCGGGAAAAAAATTAAACCCCCCCTCTCTTTCCTCTCACCGACCTGCGCTCGGCCAGCCTGTATCCAAAGCCAAACCGTGGCCTGTTTGGAAGAACGGCTCGACTATGTGGAGGCAGAAGCAGGCTCTTGGGAAATCCTTGGCTTGTCTCGTATTACTGGTGACGCTCGCCGATGCTCATCGATGTAAGTACAATCGCTGGCTTTTGCGGTTTACTTGCTGAAAACAACGGGGAGGCTTGTCAGGGCGCATTAAAACTCAAACGGAGACCACAGATTGATCTTCCAGTCTGGATGAAACCAATTGGGAAAGTTGCAGGACTCTTAAATTTAAAAAAATAAATAAAAAAAAACATAATCAGAGGGATTCTTTTGCACCGTGACCAAAAAGCCCGGACAACGGGAGCCGCTTACAACAACTGGGGGGGGGGGGGATTTCTGGGAAAGAGCGGTTTCGCAATGAGCTCTTGTCATTACCAATTCATAAAGAATCAATTAGGGTGGTCCTAAAACACATGGGCCAGCTGTCATGAGAGAGGTGAGAAGCTGCATTCCTGCAGGGATCAGTCAGGCTTTGTTGTGTTCCTATACTGAATGAATCACAAGTGGTAACCTGCAAATCAGTAAATCTCTCATTCTTTTTAAGCAAAAGAAGCTGTGGCTGTTTGGAGCTTGTTTTTAAATCAGACTATCTGTGTTAGTCCTGAGCCAGGACACAGCTTCCCAGTTCCTGAGCAGGCACCGGAGGGCCAACTCTCTGTTTGAGGAGAGCAAGAAGGGCAACCTGGAGAGGGAGTGCATCGAGGAGGTGTGCAACAAGGAGGAGGCCAGAGAGATCTTTGAGAACTACCCAGAGACGGTAAGGGTCTTCCCATGGCTAGATGGTGCTGCACTGGACATCTCAGAATTTAAAAGCAGCATCAGCTGAACATAAAGGAAACAAGGTTCAGGATGGCAATGAACATGAATCACTGAGCTGTGAATGATCACATAAGCAGTAAAGCTGGAAGAAAATGTACAGTGGAGCAGAAAAAGTATTTAGCTTCCCCAAATTATGTAAGTTGTCCCACTTAAAAAGATGCAGAGGCCTGTAATTTTATCATAGGTACACTTCATCTGTGAGAGGCATAATGTAAAAGACTGGGATGAGGCAATCTACAAGAGGCAAAAAGCTTGATGAAATGAAGAGATCAAGTGTTGGAGCAATTGTTAGAGAATGGGCCGCTGCTGTTCTCTCTCGCCTCGGTGCTCCATGCAAGAGCTCAGCTCATGGGGTACACATGATCTTGAGAATGGTGAGGAAACAGGAAACAGCCCAGAATTACATGGGGTTACTGTTCAATGACCTGAAGTGACCTGGGACCACAGTAAAAAAAAGGTTATTAGTAACAACAACAACGTCTTCATCCTGCAGCACTCGAAAAAAGCCTCTGCTAATCTGGATCTTCCTGGAATCTGCATGGAAAAATGGGCCAAAATACCAGCAAAGGTGTGTACAAACCTTATGAACACCTACATGAAACATTGACCTCTGTGATTCCCAACCAAGGTTATATTCTCATCTTTTTAAGTGGGACAACTTGCACAATCAGTCGCTGCCAAATATTTTTTTTACCCCGCTATAAAGTAAAAGGCCTAAAACTCTTCATTATCTAGATGGTGATTTATCCGATCATGTTTCAGATTTGTTAAACGTTTTAAAATTGACCGTCACTTCTTCAAACTTATGCCTTTTTGGGATTTTGATTAACAAAAAGGTGCTCAGCATCTCTGGGTCAACCCCTGATTTATCCAACCATATCAGATTTATTGACCCATTTAATCAACGTTGCCTTGGTATTTTAAAGAATCCATGAGGCCGAACCTTTGGAAGAGAAAACGGCATCACAGTCTCTCCACCATACAATAGAACTCAAAGTCCTTTTCTGCCTTGTTTTAAACCAGACCCTCCTGGAGGGGGTTGTTGTTGAAAAGGTCAGCCTTAAAACAGTCTGACTAGAGTACATTTATTTATTATTCTATTTGGAGAGTTACAGTTTAGTTACTTTCAGTAAATGCACCAGATTTAGCTATAAGCTTCTTTACATCGGTTGTACTCATACATTTAACTCAACAATGAACATGTACACTATTTGCAGCCAACACTGCAATGTTGAACAAATTCCCCAGTCAGGTCTGCAATTTTTTTGATACTTTTTTTTTTTTTTTTAAGTGACAGTGTGTAGTTTTTGCAGTACATCTTTAAAAATAGCCATTAAAATATTATGTAATAATAATTACGTAAAGCACATTAATTGCAAAAATATTGGCGATATTGTAAAATCTGACTTTAAAAATCAGTTTTAAAATACATAGGCGCGGGTCCTCTTTTCAGGGGAAAGCCATATTAGATGACGTCTTTACTTCTACAAGAGCCCGGACGGACAAAGCGCACGGAACAGGCCCGCTATTAAAACATGAATTTCCCCTCAAAATGCAAAAAAGTTTCGCCATAAATACATTTTTACCTCTTCGCTAGTTCCAAGCGATGAAAGAGAGACTGATGTGCTCGTCATCTTGCTGCTAATAGATAATTCTCAGGGAATTGACCGTTTGAAAACAGCACTAGTTGGACCTCCGTTGTTGAGTTTCTTACTCGAAGACACAGATACCGCATGCTTGTGATAATTTAGGTATACATTGCCCTCTACTGGCCGAAATTTACACACTGTGCCTTTAAGCAGTGAGGAGAAGAATCTCAAATTATTAATATTATCAGTATTAAGGTTTCTTTTGGTAATGAGTACCATACAATAATTGTGGACCCAATTCTGAGCCATTGTTAGAGCATTTGTTAACTTGGATTAGGGTTAGGGGTTAGGGTTATCAATTGTTGAATCATGAGTGAAAATGACCAGGTCATCTCCATACATTAGAATATTAATATTGGTACAACCCTGTGGGAGGTTATTTATGTATAGAACGAAGAGTAAGGGCCCAAGGACTGACCCCTGTGGGACACCTATGGGACAGCTAAGGTACGGTGACTTGACTCCATCAACCACCACACAGTGTTCTGTTTGCTAAATAGGTTAGGGTCAGTTAAAGTCCTGATAGCATTTAGCAAATTTCTCATGGTAACATGTGTAATAATAGGACAGAAAATATTTTTCCTGACACAAACTAAACAACTAGTTGAGATTTAAATATTACATCATGGTTGTTATGGAAACATGGTGATGGCAAATATCCCACTCTTTCCCACACCTTGTTTCCAATTATTTTTCTTGGATGGTGGCAGGATAAACTGGGGCCCCGTCCCAATAGGGCGCGTAGGGTGTCCCGATTCTCCAGAGCGGAGAATCCGGCCCCTGGCCCTGCCTCTTCTGCGCCCTCGCTCCGCACTTCGCTGAAGTCCGCACCAAAGCAGGCTTCAGCGAAGGGTATTACCCACAATCCATTGCTGCCTGTGGAATTCTGTGACAAGAAGGCAAACAAATGGTTCCAGCTGCTTCTCCAACAAATCTATTTTCAAGTGTTCTTAAAATTACCGAGGACAAGAACCATAAACTGGAGTCTAGTTTGAAGATTGATAGAGATTAAATATAAATTAATATATTAGCTATGTATTCATCTAATTGATGTTTCATTACAACACCCATGGCAGTGTATTAACAGATTTTGAAAATCGTACCTTCTTCCAATTAACAAAAGTTGAAAGCCGTAGGCTACATGTTTCGTTTTGTTTTTCACATGACTCTTAAAACCATCTTCAAGCTGCTGGCATGGAAGAATCATTAAAATACAAATCGTCGAACAAACAACGATAGACTAGCGAACCATCCAGGCTGTACCCCGCCAGCTGGAGATGGGCACCAGCCCTCCCTCGCGAAGCCGTTGAAGATAAGCTGTAAAGAAGATGGTGGGACGGATGATGATTCTACAACGCGGCGAATCAGCTGCACGCTTGAAAATTAATAATAATAATAATTTCACAGGCTCGGCCTCAAGTGTCATTAACGTGATCGGGTTGTGGGTGAAAAGATTCAGCCTAAATTTATATGTATTATTATAGCAGAGCTTCCTGCGTTTCAAAACTACCATCTGTAAATATTTATGGGAACATGTCCGCCTCACATCCCCGGCTATCGACGCCTCAAAATATAGAATAGTTTATCATAGTGTACATGAGTAATTACAGTAATGAGCTGTTTAAAAATATTGTTTACTAACAAGTTGTGTGTATTTTCGGACATGATAGGTAAAAATAATATTTACTGTGTGTTTTTAGCAAGTCACATTTTAAATAATTAAAGAACCTATTTATTATTATTAGGTATATCATATGATCTTTTAAGGTCTTAAATATAAAATATCTAACATTTGTCAATCGGTTGTATTTTTTGCAGGAATACTTCTACCCCAGATATGTCTGTGAGTTTACTAATTTTCTTTTTTGCTATGTTCAGCATCTTTTGTTGCTCCTGGCCCATCATTCATTTTCTTCTTGTTGCAGTGTGTTTGGGATCCCACCGTGTTGGCATCAACAACCACAAATCCGATTCAAACATCCCACCAGACCTTCGAACCTGTGTAACGGGTGAGAGGCTGACATTTTAATGAAGGGTCTGTTTTCAGTGGTGAAATTCAGGCAGTTTCATCCCCTGTGGGTTTGTGTCTCTTAAATCAGAAATCAGTAACCAGTGTACTCCGTTCCCGTGCTACAAGGAGGGCTCGGAGCGTTGCATCGACATCCAGGCCTCCTTCAAGTGTGTGTGCAAGCCTGGATGGAAGGGGCTGCGCTGTGAGGATGGTCAGTTCTCATCAGTCATTTTTAGGTTTTTTAGCTCTGCACAAGATTTTACTTTAACAGGGCTTTTAAACCTAGAACGATTAGAATTGTAAACCTTTTAGTGACTATAAATATCTCTCTGATGGGTGTTGATTTCTGCAGACATTGATGAGTGCACAGATCCCGAGTTTCCAGCAGGATGCAACCAAAAATGTCACAACATACCAGGTGGTTTTCACTGCTTGTGTGAGGAAGGCTTCATTATCAATGACAACATTAACTGTGTTGGTAAGCTATTAATAAGGTGTTAGAGAATCTTCCTGTGTCTCGTTTTTTATTATTTTTGAAACTTTGTGGTCAACAAAACAGATTCTTTACAACAGCTGAGCACACAGACAGCTTGTTTTTCGTTCTCATACTTTTCTTCGTATTTATCCATGTGCAGAGCTGAACTCCTAATGCCTTAAATCCCAAACTCTGGTCCCCCAGCTGTTGCCCTCAGGGAGCACATCATTTGTTATTTTTGACCCGATGGGCCAAATGATGTGCTGAAAACACCAGCACAGCCTAATAACTCTAAGCTATTTCAAACAGAGTACAGCGTTTAGACGTCCACTGTAGCGTTATTCTCAATTTGAAAGTCTTCTGCGTTGTTTTGTGTGGGCAGCTTGCTGTTTGTCTTTGACCGCTGTCCAGTTCAAAGTCTTCACAAACATGGACTTAGCCGTTTTGATGAATTTGCTTTCTGTTTTCATTTGACTGGGGATGGGAAGTGAGTGATCTGAAGTGCTGTTCCATATTGTCCATATCAGTGTCATTTTAAGTCACAGATGTTATCTACTGTGTACTCTAACAAGTAAATAGACTTAGAACCATTTAATTCACCTCAGCTTCTAATAAATATATTGTTATTATATTTTTGCTTAATTTTGTCAGAAATAAATCTTTAAAATTGGTAGGTTTTTTTTGTGCACAACAGGTCCAAACACCTTAAAAATTCAAAGTTTGCAGACAGTTAATGAGTGATACTAAAGTCATTCTTATGACTTTTTAATGTCTCTGATATTATTTAATATGTAAGGATATAATACCTATCTTATATGTTATATCTGTTTGTGTACTAGTAGATTAATTCTCATGAAAGCAGAAGGTTTTGCTCTGGTTCACTTGATCTACCAGTAAGAAAAATCTCAAAGGAAAATGTGGAAAGCAGCTTCGCCAAAGAAGAAAACTGGAATTGCTAAACACTAATTAGACAGTAAAATGATTTTTTGGCATGTCTGAGCTTGTTAGAAACCTGAGGTCAGGGTGCATGGTATCGTGATGAGGTTAAGGACCCTGCTTAAGAATCCAGCTGTTGCAGCCTAAACATTTGATCCTCTGAGATACTATTGCTTTCCAGAATTGTTCAGTTTCACTCTGAAAAAAATCCTAAACCTATATGATATACTCAAAATAGATGCATAAGGTATCTTACAGTGTCTTGCGAAAGTGTTTGTCGTTTAAACTTCTCCACATTTTAGCCCATGACAACCCCAAAGTTTTATGTATTTAGGATTTTATTGCCAGACCAACACAAACAGTTTTTTAAAAATACAAATCTTAGAACTGTGGGATGAATGCCATCAATGACTCAACATTAAGAGGAGCCAACTCTTGTTGGAAGTCTGTGAGTTTATGTCTCTACCAGCTAACACGTCTAAATTACATTTTTTTTGTGCCAATTCTTTGAAAATTAGCTCAAACTCAGTCAGATTATTTGGATAATGTGGACTTTGACTAGCCCATTCTTGCATGTAAGCAGAGGTGGGCAGGGTAGCCAAAAAATGTTACTCAAGTGAAAGTAGAACTACTTATTTTTAGCCAAGTAAAAGTACAAAGTAGTACTAATCCAAAAAAATCACGCAAGTAAAAGTAAAAAAAGTTAAAACTTAAATTATTAAGTTATGTGCGAATTTTAAAGACTTAAATAAATAGAAATAATCACATCATTTTAAAATAAATTTGACTTGAAGAAACATTTTTCTAAATACATTTCAAAGTAAAACTAATGAAACCAATACTTAGGCTACGTCCACACTAAGTCGATAAGGTTATACGGGGAGTTAGACGCCTAATGTTATCCACTCAACACGAGCATTTACGCCCCGTTTAAGGTACCATGATTGCGCAATCCAATACCGACCTGTGCAAATACTGGGCATGTGCGAAAAGACGCGCGAAAAGATGCACGAAACACGAGTATAATCTACGTGACGCCAGCGCCTACATAATATATACAAGAAGCTCTACAGCACAGTACATATCTGCTTGTCGCCGGGTTAGTGTGGACGATAGGGGGTGTAGACTAAATAATTATACGTTTAAGGCATTAAACTTTACTCAAGAAAGAGTTGTGATACTACATAAAAATATTACTCAACTATAAGTAAAAAGTAATACTCCAAAATTAACTTTTTTCAAAAAGTTACTCAAGTTAATGTAACTGAGTAAATGTAACTAGTTACTACCCACCTTTGTTTGTGAGTATGCTATGATGTAAATTGTAGCTCTGGCTGTATGTTAAGGTTTGTTGACTTGCTGTACTGCTCTACTCCAAACTCAGGTCTTTAAAAGCCTCTTAAATGGAAATGAACAGAATTTATAAATAGGGCCTTTCTGGCCATACTGACTGACAATGTGCTGTAAAATACAGACACAATCAGCTAATCGTCCTCACAAATGTGCAAAATGTATACACAGATATGCTGATTGGTAGACAGCCAGGGGCACATCAAGGTGTAACAGGAGTAACCTGGAATTGAATTTAAGACTATTTTATACTTCGTGTGGGCTGGTACCTATCTCCAGCTGTCAACAGGCGAGAGGCGGGGTACACCCTGGACAGGTCGCCAGTCCATCGCAGGGCCACATAGAGACAGACGGGACAAACAAGCATGCATGCACACACTCACACCTAAGGACAATTTAGATTGATCAATTAACCTGACAGTTATGTTTGTGGACTGTGGAAGTACCCAGAGGGAACCCACGCATGCACGGGGAGAACATGCAAACTCCATGCAGAAAGACCCTGGGCACAAACCCAGACTTCTTGCTGCAAGGCAACAGTGCTAACCACTGCGCCACCGTGCAGCCTTTTTTTCAGAATTCTGACTTTAATCTCAGAATTCGAACTGACTATTATTTATTGCTGAATCTGCAGGGGTTTGTTGCATTTTATTTCACCGTTCTGTTTGAAGGATCTCCAGTTCCATAAATCAGTGGTTGTGTTCTGCTAGCCAAATGTAATGTGTTGGGAAATACAAACCGGAAAAGCTTACAAACATGCTAACAGATAGCCGTAACCGATCTGCTTTAGACCTACAAGTCATTTCTCCCCCTGCACATCTCCGCACCATCACTGAAGCTGTGTGCTCCCAAGCTAGTGTTCATTAAGAAAAAAAAGTCATAATTCTGAGATTAAAGTCAAAATTCTGAGAAAAAAAGTCAGAAATATATATTTTTTTCTTTAGTGGCCCTAATCCCCTTTCATAAGTCAATGTAAGTACTAGCACGGCCAGTTTATATAATATATAATATTTTTTGGCGATTGTGAACACCAGGAGGTGGACAGAACAACAAACCAGACCACTGTGTTTGTTTGCATTTGTTTTTAGAGTATTATAATAGCAGCACTTCTATTGAAAAAACTTTCCAGCTCAATCAAAACTCCCCCTCTGTCGGCCATTGCTCCTTGTGTTCATGTGCGTTTAAAAGCTGGACTAAATATACTGTTGTCGAGCAGAGACATCGCTGCAATGGCAGAATTGACAGAAAAGGTCAGCACCCCCTGCTGACTTGGTGGGGAATTGCCTTTCACGCTGACACACCGATGGAGAAGTATAAAAGAAAAACCTCTCCGTCAGTATGTGTCCATGTGCACTCAAATAAATAAAACCTCAGATTTACTTAAAAATGTTATGTTAAGTGGTTCCACACAACTGATTTAAGTAACTGTAAAGATATATGGTTAAGTAAACCACTTGGTTACTTAACCATATATCTTAACAGTGCCCCATGTCTTAACAAAGACATGGGGCCCTATGCAGCTGTTGTTTGGAACCTTTTCAATTCTAAGTTAGAAAAATGTCCGTTATGTATCTTCTTCACTGGTCCAGTCATTAAACGGCACTAGTGTCCAGAATTTAGATGTTTGGAACTGCATCTGAATGAAAAAAACATTTAACAGTTTGAAAAATGTATTTTCCACATATAATAATATTATTTTCTGTAAAAGTAAGTGCCAGGCAGCCATGTTTGTGACAAGGCAAGGCAAATTTATTTGTATAGCACACTTTCAGCAACAAGCCAATTCAAGGTTACCTGTTTAGCAGACCTTTCATGTTGTTTCAAATGGGCTGCAAGTAGTGACAGCTGGTGAAAAATATTCTTGGTTGAGCTGATATACCAATAGATTTACCTTCCTAGTATTAGCATTCATATTGGGAAAATGACAACAATAACTTAACATTCTTAATGCAGGAATTAATAAAAGGCTAATATATTAAAAGGGAAATACAGTAACTTGCAGAATGTTCAGTATTTAAAGTGACAGTGTGTAGTTTTTGCAGTACATCTTTGAAAAAAGCCATTAAAATATTATGTAATAATAATTACGTAAAGCACATTAATTGCAAAAATATTGGCGATATTGTAAAATATGACTTTAAAAATCAGTTTTAAAATACATAGGCGCGGGTCCTCTTTTCAGGGGAAAGCCATATTAGATGACGTCTTTACTTCTACAAGAGCCCGGACGGACAAACCGCACGGAACAAACCCGCTATTAAAACATTGATATCCCCTCAAAATGCAAAAAAGTTTCGCCATAAATACATTTTTACCTCTTCGCTAGTTCCAAGCGATGAAAGAGAGACTGATGTGATCGTCATGTTGCTGCAAATAGATCATTCTCAGGGAATTGAGCGTTTGAAAACAGCACTAGTTGGACCTCCGTCGTTGAATTTCTTGCTCGAAGACACAGATACCGCATGCTTGTGATAATTTAGGTATGCACTGCCCCCTACTGGCCGAAAATTACACACTGTGCCTTTAATCATTTAATTGGTAACTCTGCAATACACACATAAAAAAGCCATATTAATGTACGATTGCTTAAAAGTCTGAACAAACAGGCTAAATACTAAATACTATAGTACTAAATACTCCATTTACTATTACAATTGGAAATCCAAGACCTTTCAAACAAAAATTTGTAAGTCTGGAAAAATAAAATCTGAGATAGGTTAAAACACAATTAATAAAATTAATATATATATATAGTTTTTTTTAGAAGGGGCATATTTAGTATGCATCAAACCTTGCTTGCCAACCGGCACTTTATGGCTTATATTTTTTTCAGGGTTTTTTGTTATAAGTTTTAAAGTTCTACGTTGTTGAACTCACCATTTTGAATGCTCTTTGACGGCAGTAGTCAGGACAAGTGTCTCCTTTATGTGAGTTGCTTATAAAAGATAGATGGGTTCTACATACTTGAAGATTTCTTTCTTTCTTTCTTTGGCTTTTGAATTAATTTAAAATAGAAAACATTGTTTCTGACTGTGTTAAATGATCTGAGAAAGGTTTACGGTTGGTCAGTCGATGGACTGCGATCATTATGCGTGCACGTTCGAAGATCAGTCCCTTTCTCAACAGCTGGAAGGATGTGAGCAGGCAAGGGTCTCTAATGATCTGCAGGAAATGTCACCAACAAAGTTGGTGGAACACGCCTGTTGGCAGCCTGATGGCATTAAAGCATATCAGAATCAGCATCAGAATCAGCTTTAATGGCCAAGTATGACACATACAAGGAATTTGACTCCGGCAACTTTTCTCTCCAGTACAAAACTTAAATAAGTGAAATAAAAAAAGAAATGAAAATACATACAAATAAATAATAAAGGATAATATATACACCAAACCGGGGTTATTGTACAGTGAGTATATACAGCAGTGCAGAGTTATAGTTTATTGGTATGTGAATGGACTCACACTCTGTGACTACACAGAGTTCATCAGAGCGACAGCCTGGGGGAAGAAACTGTTCTTATGTCGGGTGGTTTTGGCGTACAGCGCTCTGTAACGCCGGCCTGAGGGGAGGAGCCTAAACAGATTGTGGCCAGGGTGTGAGGGGTCTGTGGTGATTTTTCTGGCCCGCTTCCTGACCCTGGCCGGGAATAGGTCCTGAATGGAGGGAAGATCAGTTCCTATGATCCTCTCTGAGGACCTGACTGTTCTATGCAGTCTGTCTTTGTTTTGCCTGGTGGCGGATCCGAACCAGACAGAGATGGATGAGGTCAGGACAGACTGGACTATTGCTGTGTAGAAGATGGTCAGCAGTTCCTGAGGCAGGTTGAACTTTCTGAGCTGACGCAGAAAGTACAGCCTTTGCTGGGCCTTCTTCCTTATAGAGTCAATGTGGGAGGTCCACTTCAGGTCCCGTGGGATGGTGGATCCTAGGAACCTGAAAGACTCCACTATGGGGACTGGCCTGTTGCTGATTATGAGAGATGTTGATGGGGGTCTCTTCCTGAAGTCCACTGTCATCTCCACAGTTTTGAGCGGGTTTAGCTCCACGTGGTTCTGACTGCACCAGAGGACAGAGGACCAGCTGTCCCACCTCCCTTCTGTATGCAGACTCGTCGCCGTCGCGGATGAGTCCAATGACGGTGGTGTCATCTGCAAACTTCAGGAGTTTCATAGAAGGGTCCCCTGACGTGCAATCAATGGTGTAAAGGGAGAAGAGCAGTGGGGAGAGAACGCATCCCTGGGGGGCGCCGATGCTGAGGGACCGGGTGCTGGATATGAAGTTACCCAGTTTCACCTGCTGCCTGCTGTCAGTCAGGAAACTGGTAATCCACTGGCAGGTGGAGGGAGGCACGGTGAGCTGGGACAGTTTTTGGTGGAGGAGCTCTGGGACGATGGTGTTAAATGCAGAGCTGAAGTCCACAAACAGGACCCGAGCGTAGGTACCTGCAGAGTCCAGGTGGTGCAGGATGTAGTGGAGAGCCATGTTGACTGCATCATCCACTGACCCGTTTGCTCTATAGGCGAACTGCAGGGGGTCTAGCAGGGGATCCGTGATGTCCTTCAGGTGGGTCAGCACCAGTCGCTCAAAGGATTTCATGACCACAGATGTCAGGGCGACTGGTCTGTAGTCATTTAATCCTGTGACAGGGGACTTCTTGGGAACCGGAGTGATGGTGGAGCGTTTGAGGCAGGAGGGGACCTCACATAGCTCCAGGGAGTTATTGAAGATCTGAGTGAAGATGGGAGCCAGCTGGTCAGCACAGACTTTCAGACAGGACGGAGACACTCCATCAGGACCTGATGCCTTCTTAATCCTCTGTCTCTGAAATAGTTGGCGCACATCCTGTTCGCAGATCCTCAGCGCAGGCAGGGGTAAGGTATGGGGGTGGTTTGGGGTGATGCTAGGCCTTTTGTGATGGAGATGGTGGGAGAGGTGGAAGGTGTGAAAGTCGTTTCAAACCTGGAGAAAAAGTCATTGAGGTCCTCAATGTTTTTATTTTATTTTTTATGACAGTGGAATAATTGTGAAGGAAAAAATATCTTAAAGATCTTTGTCAAGTGTTCATTATGGGGCCCTTAAAGTGTTTGGGGCACTAGGAATTCGCCTACCTTTGTCTAATGGTAAGTCCGCCACTGCACTTAACATAACATTTTTAAGTAAATCTGAGGATTTATGTTTTTGAGTGTGGGTACAAACTTGCTGACAGAGCAGTATAAACTAGGTATCACCTCCTGGTTGCAGAACAACTGTTCAACTTCTGAGCCACAGTCGCCCCATAAAAACTAATATAATTTCCTTTAGGATTATACTGTATTTAGATCCAGTAATCTTTTCATGTACACTTACTTCCTGTTCTCAAATAATTGTACCGCCTCCGCTATGTGTCACCATGCAGAGCAGTGTTAGTTTTCTTTTACATATAGCCTTTTGCATGCAGGCCAAAAAGTCTTTGTCTTCAAGGATGTTTCCTTTTAATAGAAGACTTCTTGTGTCCTTCTTTCGACAGTGGCTTTCTTATCGCCACGCTTCCAAAATGGCCTTATTTGTGTACTACAAGACTAATAGATATCCTGTCTACAGATTTTCCCATCTGAGCTGTGGATCTCTGCAGCTCCTGAAGCGTTACTGTGGTACGCAGGTCAGAGTAAAGCAACATTTTAAAAGCATGTATTCTTCTTCCAATTCAGTTATTTGCTACTTTATTTGGTCTGTCACATAAAATCCCACATAAAATTTATTTTGCAAGAGATTGTATATTTTTGCGTCTTCTTGTAAACATTATGAATAATTCTTAAGCGTTTTATATCTTTAACAAGAGTCTGTTGTGATATTTCCCTCCAGATATAAACGAGTGCCTGTTATACCCCAGTATTTGTGCACAACCAGCTGAATGTGTCAACACACCAGGCATGTATGAGTGCCAGTGTCCGCTGGGATTTAAATACAACTTCACTTCCAGGACCTGCGATGGTGAGATCTTAATATTTTGTAACCCATCTCTGCTTATACCTGCCATGCACATAATGTTATCTTAGCATCTAAAACCTACTTTTTAGGAAGTTTTATTTTTAGGAATTTTATAATTTAGGAATCTCTACTAGCTCTACACTGTGTTCCAAATTATTATGCAAAAAGTGTTCAGGAGTGATAAGGTAAGATTCCTTTTGTATTTCAGTTGAACTTGTGGATTGTGATGTGTTTCCGGGCTCTTTATATCACTGAAAGCAATTGCAGACAGCTGTGCTAATTAGTTTGGCATGTGTTTCCAATCAAAGGCAAAACTACTTAAGAAGGCTGTCCCACATTATTAAGCAGCCTACATTTTCAACCAAAATGGGAAAGAAAAAGGACCTGTCGGCTGCTGAGAAGCAACAAATTATTGAGTGTTTAGGTCAAGGCATGCAAAGAAAATCAGCATTGCCAAGACAATTCAACGCGATCATCGCACAATCAAGAAGTATGTGGCTGATTCAGAGCACACACGTGTGCGTGCTGATAAGGGAAAACCGAGGACTCTTTCCAACAGGCAATTACATCGGGTTAAAAGAGAAGCTGCAAAAATGCCTTGTCTTAGCAGCAGACAAGTTTTTGAAGCTGCTGGTGCCTCCAACGTGCCCCGAACAACAAGATGCAAGGTCCTCCAGAGGTTCGCAGCTGTACGTAAGCCATCCCTTTGACTGCCCCTATCCACTGAAAACAAGCAAAAACGGCTCCAGTGGGCCAAACAATACATTAAGACTGACTTCAAAACCGTTTTGTTCACCGATGAGTGCCGTGCAACCCTTGATGGTCCAGATGGATGGAGTGGTGGATGGCTGGTTGATGGTCACCCCATGCAAACAAGGCTACGGCGCCAACAAGAAGGAGGTGGGGTAATGTTTTGGGCTGGAATCATGGGGAGAGAGATTGTCGGCCCCTTTAGGATCGCTGACGGGGTAAAAATGACATCAATAAAGTATGTGGAGTTTCTCAAAGCGCACTTCCTGCCATGGTTCAAAAAGAAGAACCGTGCATTCCGCAGCAAGATCATTTTCATGCATGATAATGCACCGTCTCATGCTGCAAAGTTTCACAAATGACCATTTTTTGCTCTTAATAAAAGTGAAAAGTCTGTTGTGCATAATAATTTGGAACATACATTTGAGTGCATTTTAAGCGTTTTATTTTCAATAAATATACTGTTATCATTGGGCAGTTTGTTCAAAAACCTTTCAATTGTACTCTAATAGTTGATGACTGGGAAAGTACAATGACTGCAATTCAAATAGGTAATTTGGTAAATCTGATAAAAATATGATTTGCATAATAATTTGGAACACAGTGTAGTGCAATTCCCTGCTTTATTTTCAAACAAATCTGCCGTTACTTTAGATTTTGCTTCCAATTAGCAGGACTTTTTTAAAGCTATTTCCACGTTTATTTCACAAATCAATCCAAACACCTTTTAACAATTCTCTTTCCTCATTGTTGCAGATCTGGATGAGTGTGAGATGGATCCATGTGATGGGACCTGTCAAAACACGGTGGGCAGCTACTCCTGTCACTGTGACGGCCGTCAGGGTTTACAGCTGGCAGCAGGCGAGCGGTACTGCAAGATGATCCCTGTTTGTGTGGACCTGAATGACTATAAACACCCAGAGATGCTTTACCTAGGGGAGCAGTTTGCAGGCCTTCCAGTCATCTTTCTGCGTTTCCGCCTTCCTGAGAACACAAAGTAGGTGTTTCACATAACCAGACATGCAGTCATTTAGCGAACATCTTTTGAGACTGTAGATATTTTTTCCACTTCAAAAGATATTTTATCCCAAAGGGAAATGCTGTCATAACTCATAGCGTCCAAATGTCTTCAAAGAGCTGTTGTTGGCAGGAAAGAACACTGGTAGTGGTCAGTCTTGTAACAAAATCTGAGAAAGCCTCTGACTGAAGACTAATACTGTAGGACAGCGTTATCCCATTCATCACATACATTTTTGCTTAATGTTGTGAATTGGCACCTACAAAGGGTGCCCCACTGGTTTTGGGATATGGTCTGCATTTAGTCAAGTCAGATGAGTCCCAAACATAACACTCATTCTGAGTACCTATCCAGGCTACGTAAACTTATTTTAGGGCACACATTCATTGTTTGAGAAGTTAGAACTTATATGACTTTTATGTTAAAATTAGGGCATGGATTTTAACGCGTTAATTAAGATTAATTAATTACACAAAAATAACGTGTTACATTTTTTAAACGCATTTTAATCGCACCTATTTATGCACCACGGCCTTCCAGCACTGGTGCGCAGAGAAAGGCGCAGATCCCGTTTCATGTCCGCTAAGCCGCGTGCTGTCGTTCCTCCAGCAGCTGACGGACAGAAATTTAGCTTTCACTACAGTTAAAACTTGTGCTTCAGCTATTTCTTCCTGTCATGAAGGTTTTGGTGACGGAGCAGTCTCATCTACTCTGTCACTGCGTGCGCTCTCGTGTTACGTGGCGCACACGGCTGCACTGGCGCTGCTTCCAGCTATTTCCTCTGGACTCGATCCTCTAGAGAATGTCAAAACTCATTCCACGAGAGGGATTTCATCCTCCACAGCTTTACAAGGAGGGATGATGGTGGTGTGCTGCAGCTTGCTGGTCATCAGCGTGTTAATTTATCTATTTCTATCAGACGGACATTTCCGCTTTCTCCATGATTCTCTTATCGGTGTTCTGATAGAATGATGGTTTTTATTTTTTCTGATAACTTAAACTTATGTATTCAACCATTATTCATACTAAAAATCCATGTGATCTCACTTTTCTCAGGTCAAATATTTATGTGCGATTAAAATGCGATCCATTTTGATTAATTAATCACAAAGCCTGTAATTAATTAGATTAAACATTTTAACCGAGTCCCGGCCCTAGTTAAAATGCAATAATGGAGGCTAAAAATCAGCAAGAACAGTGTCATCACTATTTACGTAACCATAAATAATAGTCCATTACCCTCTATTACCCAAGTATGTCATCCATCTTAAACACTTGAACAAAAGCTCTTTTTTTTTCCCCTTTACATTTCACTTGATGCATGTGTGCTTCAGTGGAGGTAAATAATTAAATATTGCATGTAGAAAAAGAATTTTATGTGATATGATTTGGGATGCTGAAGCAACTTTTGCCATGACTACATCCATAGTGACATTCAGGGTTGTCCATAGGATAATTTTATCCTTCTTCACTTTTGTCCTAATAGATTCGCTGCTGAGTTTGACTTTCGAACTTTTGACCCAGAAGGAGTTGTTCTGTATGCCGAGTCTTCCCCGGATTCGTGGTTTATGTTGGGACTAAGGGCCGGTCGTATTGAAGTCCAGTTTAAAAACCAGCACGCCTACAAGGTTACAAGCGGAGGAAAAGCCATCAATGATGGACAGTGGCATGTGGTAAGGAAGTGCTGCAGATCAGTGATTCACTGCATACAGAAAAAAAACAGCTCCTTCTCGCTGATAGAGGGGTTGCTGATGTTTTGATCAATAAACTGAACTGATTGAAGATGCCCTGCTCTCAAAGCAGAGTGATAAAGTGTTGTGATATTGTTGGTGCGCAGATCTCAGTGGACGAGCTGGAAAACAGCATCAGTGTGAAGATCAGTAAGGAGGCTGTGATGAGCATCAACAGCCCTGAGAATCTCTTCACTTCAGTCAACGGCAAACTGGAGACCAAAGTCTACATTGCTGGGCTGCCCAACCGCACAGACACCGTCATGAAGCCTGTAAGCTTGTCCAATCACAGAATAGAAAAAACATGCACAAGGCTAAATGGATGTGTTTGACACAGGAAATCCAAACTGCTCTCTGTTCCGCTGTCAGATCAATCCCCGACTCGACGGCTGCATCCGTGGCTGGAACCTGATGAACCAGGGGGCGTCTGGCGTCAAAGAGGTCATTCAGGAGAAGGAGAGCAAACACTGCTTCGTGTACGTGGAAAAGGGATCTTTCTTCTCAGGGGCTGGCCTGGCACAATTCAACATAGACTACAGTGAGTAAGTTAAGTCATGCTTTATTAATCCTTGTGGGATCACTTTGGATCTGTGCTTGAGTAATAATGCGGCAGTGCAGCTGGACTGAATGTAGATTTGAATATGCTCTTAGCTTTAAGAGCAAAATTACATTATAAATGAAAAGTATATTAAAAGATCCTGCTTAGACAAAGACAAACCTCAGGCTAAAATGTAAACCTTGCACAGACTCAGCTGGAATTTAGCAGTGAACTGCAGGTCAAGTTAAATACTTGAACTCTGCAGAACTCCACTCTTTAAATGGCTCGGTGCTTGGTTCTTTGACTCCTGAAAGAAAGAAAATATTTCAACAAATTTGCTTCATGTTGACAAAGTCCTGTAATTTCATTAATAATACTGTTGAAGCAAGGTTTGATGACTAACCACAAGTGGATAAAAGGGCCAAAGGTTTTCATTGCTGAGACATTAATTGAGTAGTCAAAAAATTGCATATAAAATCCAACAAGCTTTAGGTTCTTTACGACCAATTAAAGATGTGCTATAATTGGAACTTCTAAGTTTAAGCTTCTAAGTAGAAATTAAAAGTAGCTCAATTTTCCTGTTTCATTTGAACAGTAATCATGTGTCTGTGCTTCCTGTGCATAAATAGGTGATTCTAGGAGCTGGACGGTGGATGTAATCCTAAATATCCGTCCGTCAAGCAGCACAGGTGTCCTCCTCGCTCTTGTCTACAACAACACAGTCCCCTTATCGGTTGCTGTGGTAACAAAGGAGGATGAAGATGCAGTGAGTGCACTTATACTGATATTGAAAATTAATATTCACATCAGAAATTTTGTGACTTTATTTGAATTTACACTTCAGAACCTGCAAGTGTTTCTGGATGGGGTGTCTGTGGCCACGCTGGACTCGCTGATGCTGTGTTATCCAGATCGGCTGATGGTGCACCTGAACGTGACTCCGACAGAAATCCAGATCTCGGCAAACTCCTCCACCGTTAGCTACATAACGTCTGACACGCTGCAGAAGGCACTGGAGCACCTTAACACCACCATGCAGAACCCCATAAGCACATACATTGGTGGGATACCAGGTTAGTTAAAGATGAAATATTAAACTTCACCTTTTGGTCTAATAAAAGACCAAATCTGAATCTTAAGGAGGAAATGGAAAACAGGTCTGTGCTGCTCTCATTAGCGCATTTGTTAAAGTTTACACATGTGAACCTCAGGGTGGGGCTATAGCACTGCCAGGAGGAGATGATTTCTTCAGTGGCAAGTCTTAATAAAATATGTAAAACAACTCAATCAGTTATAAAGGTTCCTATCCAATAGTGCATTTGTTCCCACTAAAAATTTGTCACTGACTTAAAAAAAGACTGGATAATGAAGTATGGGTTTCACAAGCGACAACATTTTTCTAAATCAAACTCAAATCCAATCAAACTTTATTTATAAACCACTTTTCAAACTGCATAGCTTCTCAAAGTGCTTTACAGATTAAAATGACCCCACAAACCCTACCCTTCCCAACCCAAAATAAAAACAGAGGAGGGCTGGTAACCCCACCTCCACCCAAACAATACCCAGCCGACCACCGATGCAGAGGACTCCCGTAGAGGAAACACTGGAAGGATGATTAAAATAAGAAGTTAAAATATTTAAACAAACAGTAGAAAAAATTATATTAAGTAGTAAAATACTGATAAATTTTTTTAAGACTGATAGCATTTTAAATTATAAAGTGTAAAACATTGATAAGATATGATCAAATAAAAATGCGAAGAAGATAAATAATTACTAAATAATAGCCAGTCAAAAGCTAAACTAAAAATTCTATCAAATAATACATGCAGAGCGATTAAAACAGATTTTAATAAATAATTAATCAGTTAAAAGCTATGTTAAAAAGGTGAGTCTTGAGCCTGCTCTTAAAAACATGAACGTAGGCCCTGAGGTCCTCTGGCAGCCTGTTCCAGAGGTGAGGGCCATAATACTGGAAGGACGCCTCACCGTGGGTGTGTGTCCTGACTTTGGGGATGAGAAGTAGGAGGAGCGCAGAGACTGCGAGGGTTCATATGGTAAAAGCATTTCTGAAAGATAAGAAGGCCCAAGACCATTAAGACACTTGAAAACCATTAAAAGAACCTTAAAAAGAGCATTAAACAAAAGACAAACTGAGCTAATCCGCCTATTAGTAAAAACAATACAGAGAACAGCCTTGAGGGAAATGATTGATTGAAGAAAAACAAACAGGGCATATACAAATGGACAAGTTCACGTACACTATGATTGCTTATGCCTTTAAAGAAATGGAGCAAGCCCAGATGCACGACCCTATTTTTTTTTTATTGTAAGCATTTAAGTTATAAGCACACCTGTTGTCATATTTTAAGGCAAAACTCACTGTGTGACATCATGAGATAATAGAAAGATACCAGAAGAGACAACTCTCTACATATCTGTTTGATTCTTGTGTATAATTTCCAGACACCTGAAGGTGACATGTTCATACAAAGGCATAAACGCCATTGGAATATTGAGTGGTCAACCTGTTCAGGAAGGACATGTGTCCCAGAGAAGAATTTGTTTTACTGCAAAAAGTGAAAATTAGCCCCCAAAAGATGGAATGTTCCCGAATTCCAGCAGTCTATTTTGGAAAGCTTGTGGAAAGAAAGTAAAACTTGTTTGACCCAAATCACACAGGTTAAAGGTTAAAGATAACTGCTGTGGTTTAAGAAAGCAAAACGTCATCAAAAATCTTTCTCACTCATTATTTTGAAAATGGGAAACTCATCTAAAACAGGAAATGTTCAGTTAGAATAAACGTCAGAAAATGAAGAAAAAACATGACTATGTCTTTTTTTTGTATATGAACTTCTGGTTTAATACCTAGCTGTTTGAAGGATTTAAAAAAAATACGAATAGGTTTAAAGCCTTCAGTAATCTTTATACTCATTCACATCATATTTTATAAACTCTGTTCTTAAGTTTGATCTCGTTTTGTTTCAGCTGACGTCCCATTGCCTGCCACCCCGGTGTCGGCCTTTTACCACGGCTGCATGGATGTCACCATAAACGGCAGACAGTTGGACTTTGATGAAGCTCTGATTAAACACAACAGCATAAAGTCACATTCCTGTCCTCCTGTCAGTGACCCAGAACACCCTGATGTACCTCGGCCTGTATAAAAATTGACCTTAATTAGCGAACCATTTTTAAAAAGGCCTTAAATTAGCCAGCACCCCACGTGGGACACATCTTGAAATATGTACGGTAGATAATGTGGTTTTAAGTTTTGTCTTTCATCCATACCGTGTAACTTTGTCAAAACCCTTTTTGTTCATGTTTTTTTTTTTTCTTTTTTTGGCTGGTTTTTAGCTTCAGCAAAAGCTGGTTGTAACGGTTTGTGGCAATAAGTGTATAATTTTCCGAGATACTTTGACAGAAAGAGCTATGGTCTGCCGCAGCAGTTTGTATTGAGCAACATTTGGTTTCTTCTGTGTAGATAAATAAACAAGTGGTCACCGTTGGCCAGGCTCTGATAGTACCTGTGTCATTGCTGCAGTTCTTCTATCGGTATACGTCTAAGAGAAAGAGGCTTGAACTGAAGGTCTCTGTCGCAATCTTGCCGAACGTGTTACTTTGAATCAACAAAACTCATCTCTGTCTCACAGTTATCTAAAATTATGGTCTCGAGCTTGTTTGATAATATTATTAGCTCACAATTCAGTGTATATAAAAGATAAACCATGTAGTTCTTTCTGATGTGTGTTTTTTTTCAGTGTTTGTTTTTAATAAAACTGCATTAAAGCAGTGTTTCTTCATTTTATTGATCCTGCCCTCTTGCCTTGGGCAGAATTGACGCCAAACAGGAAGATGTTCATGGTTTGAAAAGCCACGATAATAAAAAAAAATCTGCAGAATCCAATCTTTCAAATATTTCATGTTTGTTAATTAATTTTTTTATGGTCTACATGTTCATTAGCTTTCGCTTTGTAACACAAAGTTGTAGTTAATACAGGCATCACTACCACAGCATCAATATTATCGTCTTTAAACTATCCAAGCTTGTTAGCTTGCATGTTGTACATTTAGCGCACATTGGGTTTGTGCTTCACTAAACAGCCAACAATTAAATTGTCTAAATATCACAATGTATGTTTTCTGACTAACTCATTTAATCTGGCAGTCCAATCCGGTTTACAGAGTTTCAATCCACATTAGACTCAGGAAGGAGGGATGAGTTTAACTGGATGTGTGTTCAAGCACGCACAGAAAATGGTCAATCACTGGTTTATTAAAAATTATGTAGCCATGGGCATAAAATGTGACTGTGGCACATAGGCAAGATGCAGAAATGTAAAAATGTAATAAATAAGATGTTTTTTCATTAACCCTAAAAACATCACAGAGATTTTGAAACCTCTTCTGTATGAGATTTAAAACACTCTTAAAAAACTCCTGCTGATTTAGGTTGCCCTAAGCTATGGATTAGTTTGCATTGCTCTATGTACAATTCATTGGGGGGGTTTTCTACATTGTGTGTCAAAATAACTCTTCCATTCTGTCGATCATTTTGACACATAGAATACACTACTCTAAATAAGGTGAATAATGCCCTTCATAGATCCCTTCTTTACATTCGGTACATACTTGAGATGTGAAAGTTACAAATATAGGTTGTCATGACAGCTTTATTGTAATTTAACAAACATGTGGAGAACCTTTCAGGCAAAACTTAAAAGATAGTTATTTGTGCAGTTATTTTTGCACTGGTTTAGGACTGATCTTTGAGTATCAACGCCGAAAAAAGACAGAAGTCTTGGGGGCAAAAATAGGAACTAAAAAAATGTAACTCACAAAAAGGGGAATAACAATTATGTACAATGAAGGCAATCTGAAAATGAAACAGCTGACATCAAATTTATAGTAAATGAAAGTGAGTAAATCGATACTATGATGGGTGGGGGTGGGGGTTCTTTGTAAAAGAACAACCTTGGGATGTTTTCCGAGTTATGCAACAGTGTTTCCACTGAATCACCACAGTTGAAAGGGAAACGCTTATATGAAAGTAAATGTAAAATAGTAACTGCCTTTAGGAAAAAAATGGTTTCGTATAACGCGACTTCTCTAAATACTTTACTGTATATATGTGCCTAGTTGTACAAAAATAAATAAAATAAAATAAATAATTCTGGGTACACAATACAGCTAAGCCCCAGACTGATTCATATGTAGTCCTGTCAGATTTAGATCTGATATGAGATTGAGATCTCTCACAAATAACATGGACAGGGTGCCAGTCCATTACAGTTTCTTACCAATTAATGGAAACAACTTTTTTACATTACAGTAGTTAATCACTTGTTATATTCCCTGACTTGCCTTTTAACTTGTTTTGGCCCGTATTTGGACAATTTGTGGTTGTGAACACCAAATCTTTGAGGGTGGTAGGCTTCCTTGTTATCACCCTAATCTTTAGCTCCCTCCACAGATTCTCTCATATTTAAGCTAGGACTCTGTCTAGCCTAGCTCAAACCATGAATATTAATATTATTCCCAATCAGAATAAACATTTAAACGGACTACCCACAATCTTTCAGGGTTTAACCCCATAATTTTAAAACTTGTTCCACTTCTTTCAAAGCACCATTGTTAAATGTGATTTCTGAATGCTGCCTTTTCACTCATTTTTGTTTAAAGCCTTAACCATTTTCAGAGGAATGTTCCCTTTTCAGAGAACATGCAAACTCTATGCAGAAAGACCCGAGGCCATGATTGAAACCCAAGCTGCAACAATGCCAACCAAATGCAGCCTTTTTCTTAATCAAATAAACATCTCATGTTCAACATGTCTAAATAAAGCTTATAAAATTCTGTGATAGTTTTTAGATTTCACCTTGATTAAAATTGTGTTTTAAAAAAGTATTGTATATTAACCTGAATGTGATTCATTCCACCTAAACCAGCGGTCTGCAACCTTTACAGCTGTTTTTACCCTCAGTCCAGCTTGATAAGGTTTCTGTAGAAATGCAAATACTAAATGACGTTTTAGAAAAAAAAAGACAACTTCTACCACACGAAATTTGTTGTCATTAAGAAAGAATCCCCATTTTTTTCACAGTTCACCTTTGAAATCAAGAAAAACAGCTATATTTTTTGCAAGAAGACGATTAATATATTTTAGTCTATGGTATATTAATTAGGGATGCACTGATTCCAATACTGGTGTCGGTTATCGTGGCCAATCCCGTTCTTATGCACTGTATCGGTATCGCATGAATCTTAAAATGTGTAAACTCTGCAATTATTTCAAAGAAAAAATTTTATTTTTCACTTTAAATTTTAGTTTTGTGGTCATTTTTATTAATATTTTTTTTAAGTCTACTTCACTATCATTTGTTGTGACAAGCAAAGAAGAAAATGAAACCTGTCTTCCAATTTTATTGTATTTTTGTATGATGTAGAGGTACTCTGTATCTCCAAGTAGTCATATTAGTATCGGTACCGTATCGGTTTGAAAAAAAAGTGGCATTGTTGCATCCCTAATATAAATATTTTTGGAAAATGAAGAAAAAATTGCATTGTTTCAAACCTGATGACAAAAAAAAAACAATTATCTGAAACGGTTATTCTTCCACACGGTCAACGTGTGCAAATAAAAAAATGTTCACATGTTCACAACATGTTGTAAAAATCCAATGCAAAGATTGCAAAAAAAAAAAATGCTTTAAAACATGTAAATTCTTTCTTTATTTCTTTATTTACAAATTTTAGCCGAAGTTGTTAGAGCCATTACAGAAGATCCAAAGAGTAACTTGCAGCTAAGGTGCAGCTAAACCATAGTTAGAGCAAGGAAATTGATTTTTTATATTTTTGGCCAGTGTCTGATGGGTGGGCGTATACAGTCTCTCAGAAGGAGGAGGGAGGGAGAGATGAAGTTGAGAACACAAGAGAAGCTGCATCATTACAAACTCCTCAGAGCAACTCCGCCTCCTGAAGCAGCAGCGTAACCTGCAACCAGGGCTGAAGAGTGCAGTTTTTCCCCTGCAGACTCACACCGGTGCACAGAGGTCGAAACAGGCAGATAACTGAACAGTACACCCAAAACTGCAATGGGGACGAGCTGAGCCGCAGACACGAGACGGGCAGCTTCGACTGTTTTTATTCTGTGCGCGTGCTGCTTGCAACGTTTAGCCCTCGAGGCGACGGACGCAGACGTTGGAAGCTGCTAACGGTCTGAGGCGGTGCAGGTTTACCTGGATACCTGCGGTGTTTCACCGAGACCCGGGGCCCCGGAGACCACCACACACGGGGCGGGAGAAAGTTTCTCAAGCTTAGCGCCACTTTAGCGGCTGAACAATGTGGCTGACCCCGACAAAGTCCGTCTCGTCGTCGGTTGTCCTGCTAATCCTGCTGGTCGTCCGCTGGTCCCACGGAGGTAAGTCAACAGTTTCATGCTATGTGTGGCTAGCTAGCTCGCTAATTTCAATTTTAATACGAAGCGTTGTATTTATAATTGCGCATCACCGTCCTCATTAGCGGGGGTTTTGACGGCTAACCTTGGATATTTCGCAACATGTTTGTTTTTATCCGCTCCAAGATGGTTTAGGCATTCTTCAGTTGAAGAATATATCTTGTTTTCTTTTTTTAGTTTTAATCACTCCCCAAGAGGCGAACCAGTTTCTGACGAGACACAGGCGAGCAAATCAAGTGTTTGAGGAGACGAAGCAAGGACACTTGGAGAGGGAGTGTGTGGAGGAAAAGTGCTCCAAGGAGGAGGCGAGAGAGGTTTTTGAAAACGACCCGGAGACGGTGAGAATAAAAAACAACTTTACCGGACTTTGCAAGCTTGTTTCTTCGCCCTTCAGTGCCTTTTATTTAAACGTATATGTGTAGAATATATGCAAGATGCCTGTTTTACATCACGATCTAATTTACTGCAAACTGATGATTCTAAGTGACACCAGACCAATGATTCATTGTCTGGGCTTTTGGCGTTTTTTTTTTATCGAGCTGCTAGCTGTCACTAGTGTTATCACGCTGGGGCCCTGTCATATTGTTGTCTGTGTCCTATTGTCTCTGTCATCAACTTTGAATCAGCTTGACTAACTTCAGTTCATCATTTTCAGTTTTTGTCATGACAAACTCAACCTTTTTACACTTTTATGTGCAGAAACTCATGCGTCCAGCTGTAGGATTTGTATCTGTGTCTGCCTGGTTTATGTTTCTGTCAAAAACGAGAAACTCCTGGATATCTTCTGCACCCCACTGTCTCACAAAACCATGTCAAGGTTGGAGACAAACCGTTATGAAAGCGGCCGGTGGCTGTTTCAATTGCTTCATCCAAGAAAACAAAAAACAAGATGCGTGTAACTTTCACACGTTGCGTCACCAATCTCCAGGCACACCTTATTTCTGTCTCTTGACATTTAGCCACGAAATAAAACCTGGTGGTGTGTGCTGACAGATTAGGTTCCTTAAGCCTCTTATGTTTTACGTGTAATAAATATGTAGACAAGAACCAGAGACAAATCAATCTTATCTGGAACGGTATTGGCTGCATTTAGAGTTTTTATAAACGTAAATCAGTGCGTTAATTGTTTCAAAGATGCTCTGAGAAATGCACTTTTGTCATGTTTTTTTTCCGTAATGACATGTTATATAAGTTTGAGATTAATAACTGAAAATAACGAGATAAGGTTGTTCGTATTTTCTAGCATTAAGATAACAATCCTTTGGCCTTTAACTAACACTGTTTAGAATTTGACGTAGAGAATTGAGAATGTGGTAATCTATGACTCACAGATTATTGATTAGATGAGTAAATTCTGAGGGATTTGAAGACGGAAGGACGGAATAAAGATGACTTCAGCTAAAAAATAAAATAAAATGCATAACCATTAGCAGAGGGATAAGTGTTTGCTGTGTTCTGTTTCGTGATATAAAGCCGTGGTCTCATTCAAGGCTACATTATTCATTCAGAAGGTTCCCATTTCTGACTCTGCATATTTTTTTTTTTCTGCTGCAGCTTTTTTAGCTCTGCAGCGACACAAACTGAACGGTGTCTTCTCTGACCTTTTACACCGTCAGACCAAGTTTCTACTCTCTTTTCTGTGGCATGTTAGAAAGAACCGGTGGAAGATTGGGAGTGACTCTAGAGTAACTATTAAGTTTAGAAACAACCTTAAGATTGGCAACTCCTCTATTGTGTGAAATATTCTTCTTTTATCTGTTGTTATACTCCCTGAGTGGTGGTTTCTTTAAAAAAAGAGAGAGCCTGGCCCTTTAACTTGGTGCATTGGCTCTCTCTGCAGCAAGTATCGGTGCCTCCAGGACTAGCCGTAGTTTTCTAAAGATTTTGACCTACATCTAGCAGTGAACTGCAACCAGGATTCATGAGGGATCCTATGGTTATTAGGAATGCAGAAAATATTCTAGAAGCCCCTAAAGAAGAGATGCTTAGACTAGTACTTTTTCTTTTTTCTTTTTCTTTTGGTCTAGATATGAGATGTACATTGCCTTGACTTATTAATGTGTGGGTGAAGAAAGCAGCATAGAAGGGAATCCATATCTTAGAAAAATATAATATTAAACAAAGATTTCCCTTTTAGCTGTGACTCTATATTCAGTTATCTTGTCTAGATGTTAGTTTTGATGTCTGTGAAGCTGTGTAGCTAAACATTTTCTTTTCTGTCTGATTCAGGACTACTTCTATCCCAAGTATATTGGTAAGGACTTTTTCGCCTATATTCTCACTCTTTCCACTTGTTTGACTGTTTATATTTGAGATCTCTTCATCGTGGTATCTGTTTCTTGCCTTTTTTCAGCCTGTATTGAGAAATTTGGGGATTCTGAAAAGAAAAAGCAGGATCTGATCACATGTGTGCATAGTAAGTTTCCTTTTAAAATGTCCTTATGGGTTATTTTTTTCCTCTAGATGTCGTTGCTTGCTCTTTTTGCTTTCTTTCTCTTTGTTTTTTCTACATTTTCACCTTGCATACAGTACTACATCCGGAAGAAAGCATCTTATTGAGTTGTCGGGTGGTGCTGCACTGCAGTAACATTCCTCTGCATCATTCTTTCTTCTGGAGTAGAAGTAATCTGTGTCTCATTGTCAAACCTAGCCTGGTTTTCTG
This sequence comes from Apricaphanius iberus, assembly GCA_028564705.1. NCBI lineage: Eukaryota > Metazoa > Chordata > Actinopteri > Cyprinodontiformes > Aphaniidae > Apricaphanius > Apricaphanius iberus. The sequence continues at coordinate 751,807 of JAPXFQ010002407.1, forward strand.
AAATTCTGTCTGTGCCAATCCAGGTATTCGTGAGTAACACTGCAGCACTTTGCTACAGTGATGCTGCACATTGGTTAATGGTAGACACACCCCTTCAGTCGTCACATACTCGCTGTCTGCAGTTGCTTCTTCGTGAGCTGAATCAGTGAAGGAGTTACCTAAATAAAAAAATAAAAAAGTCTGACGTGAAATGAGGACAGGATTGTTTTGTTTTTTTGCTGCATCAGGGTAGGGGAGACGTGGACCGAAACGGCTTTTACTCCATTGGCTGTGGAGTCTCCAGGGTGGCTTCCGTGACTCAGCTGCATCACTGAGGCACTTAAAGAAACGGCAGTGCTTTCAGCAACGCCTGTCAGCACGCAAATGTCTTCCTCATCACTATTTTTTTCTTTTACTGTCTCCCTCATCGTGTCTCTCCTCGCTGCACTGCAGACTAATGACTCTTCGTTCTCTTAAGTACTCACAATTAACTTTACATTTTTCACAGCTAAATATCAAAACAATAATGGCTGTTTTTACAGAATACAAAAATATTTTACTCTTTGTAAGATTAGTTTATGATTGGCATAATTAGCTATATATATATACACAGATAATTCTTCCTTTTTGGTTTCATTTCAGTCCGTTGCAGAGGAAGGGTTTTGGAGCTGATGCCTAAAATGTGCTGATAAAAAGTCTCACTCATTACGTTTACTTGCACATCTAAATCTGACTAAAGGCTTCCCCCCCTGTCGAGAGCTAAGTCCCAGTCTTCTTGTCACTCAGTAAATCGAATTATTAAATTAACTGCGTTCAACTTCCCACCAATAGATGGTGACATGCGTGTTAGCCTTATAGCGGTTAGCTTCGAGCTGCACTCAGGCGGTATACAGAGGCTGGTAGAAGTGAAGCAGACTGACTCAAAGCAGGATATTCACATCCACTCATTGGCTGCTTAGGTTTCTTAGCCGCCACATTCTTCTTATAATACTATCAGGCCTGAAAGCGCTCCAGCGCCACGTCGGATTTCCGGAAAGAAAATTAAAAATCAGGTTTGCATGATATGAAAATTCCCAAGATCTGAGAGGCATCTTCACTTTAAACCCCTCCACTGTAGGCCTACTTAAGCCATTAGTTATAGGTTAGGGGCCAGTCTTGGGTTTTCAATTAATCAGATTGATGTAGCAGTTACTCCACGTGCAAATGTATTTTTGGAGGATCTTTGTTGAGATCTTTGTGCACATGGGCGAATGGTTGCTGAAAGATTACATTTACGGCGGCTATAGAGACACAACAAACCTTTCCAAGACAGTTAGTTGGCGAAATCCCCGATATATAACCACGTTAACATCTGAAAACTGGGAGAGCTTTAGAGAGAAGCTTAAAATCGCAATAGACTGTGAAATAGAAGTTATTTAAAGGCTCTTTTAGATATGTGAAAGACGTTTTTTGCCGGTGTCCTGGCCACAAATCAGCTGGGGAGACATTTATCACTATTCCTAAAGCTGATAATCATAAAAAGTTTACGGCTTTCAAAAGTCTGGAGAAACGAAATTATGTTTATTCAAAGGGAGTTGGGAAGATCTTTGCGAAACAGAAAGCCGTGTTTGTGCTAAAAGCGGAGGTCAGACGACCAGGAACAGCGTGATTCGCATCACCTGGTTGCATATATCTCGGCTTTGGGGCCTCCCAGGGGAAAAAAAAGTTCAGATCAGGATTTCTTTTTACTATCACCCCTGTACTATGTTGTTGCTGAGTCGCACTTGCGTGTCTCCGAAGTCCCTGAGGAGGTGAGAGAATACGGAAGGAGGTCTTTGTTGGTTTGCATAGAAATCCTATTCCCAATCGCATTATCTGGGTAGTTTAGTCGATCTTCTGAAAGTTCGGTTTGATTTCGACCCTCTCTTGCTGCATGTAACTCAGGATTTCTGAGTAATGTTGTGTTCACACCGCCCGTCAAAAAACGCTGACAAAGCAACTATACATTTTTAGGTTGGTAGCTTACAAAGCTCATAGGTGGGTCTTTCTCTGCCGGATGTTTGAAACTGGCGGATCGTGATTGGCTAGACAATGTTGACGTCAGTAGAGCGAGAAGCTCTGATTGGTTGGCACACTGCGGCAAGTTCAGCTGGATGAACTTCTGCGTTGCTGGTTTTTGCCGCTTGAAACGCAGGAAAAGTTTCAAAAATTGACGCGGCCAACGCGCACAAAGCGCCGCAGGGACTGACGGCCTCAAACATAGACTCTGTGTGTAATCTTGCTGCTCTGGAAGCTGACGTTTGGGGTGGCGTAAACGCACCATAACTGACCGAAGGTCATTGCATGTTTAATGACATGAAAAGCATCTTTAGTCCTTTCAAAAAAGTAGTCAGACTATATTTTGAGTCCTATTTGGAAGTCTTTATAGAGGCCGATAATTGAAAGTCCTTACAAATCTGCTGCGTGTGATAAATGCTGATCTTTTAACCTCTTACATGTTAAGATGAAAGAAAGGGAAACCAAGCTACATTGGTTGTACAGTTTCTTCCTTGCGTTTCATGAACTTGTTTCTGTTTTTCTTCTTCAGACAGTGTCCTTTTCTGTCACTCACTGAACTTGAGCTTACAGGTCCAGACTTGTCAAGCATTCAGACTTCATTGCTGCGATAACTGCAGCAGAAGAAACAAGATTTTCCCCGTCTTACGCAAGCCTAGGATGAGATGGAGGACTTAGGAAGAAGTATTCATTGGAAAAGTAAAGTAAACATATTAGAAAGAAGTTGGTATATATTTGATCTTTTCTTTTCAGAGCTGTGGCTCTGGTACTGTGGGAAAAACCTGAATTGGGCATATCAGGGAGGATGGCTTACCCTGCTTTAGGCTATTTATACTCTACTCCTGATCGGCAGAATATGAGAGTTGTCCTTGCTCAACATTCTCTGCTTTACCATTGAGTGCAGTGTATGCATGTCACCCACCTCCTTCTGTATCAGCTTTAAGAAAAAAAAACTAATTACACTCTTGACCTCCTGTCTGCTTTTGTTTTTATCCTCCCTCTTTTTAAGACATTCCAGACCAGTGCTCTCCTTCTCCTTGTAATGCCAGAGGTACGGTGCGCTGCGAGGACAAAAAAGGCGATTTCCACTGTCACTGCTTTACAGGCTGGACAGGAGCCAGTTGTGAGAAAGGTACAGTCGTCATCATCCCGTGACTCGACATTGTGGGCTGGATCTCAGCAGAGGTTGAATTTTTGCAGCGTCACCTCCAGTGTCTGCAGAGACGCCACCTCTCTGACCTTGGTTCTGACAGCTGATGCTTATCCCATCCATAGATACAAAGATCTCACTCAAAAGATGTTTCAGTTAGGTTTAAAGTCGTATATCTCAGTAAAGTAATTAACTTCTTTCTGTTTTACGTTTGGCTTTCTGTTTACGCTGTTGTTTATGACAGTGATTTGATTACCCAACTGCTGATGCAGTTAATATTCATGTGTGGGAGAACGGTTGCATTCCTTCTAATGTCTTTAACAGGAACAGGAGGATCTCAAAGTTAAAAACAAATGTTTATTTTTGCAGAGGTCAGCATCATTTAAAAGGAATATTACTGTACAAGCAAGAACTGGAAAACGTAGTTGAGTTGGAACCAATGGGAGGGAGAGGGAGAGGGAGGAACATTTCCACTGTGACTCATCCCGTCACCTTACTGTGAGAGGAAACTGTAACCGATTTGATTCTACTTGGGCCAGACCTTTCCCAGAACATGACCAATTCGCTCCCTAAACCTCTGCTGTAGTCCTCAGCCACAGCTTACGGAGTGTTTTAGTTATTTGTATGGAGTTTAACAAGAATTGAATTCATTGTGATTAAGATGCCCTGCAAAGTTTGGAAACACAAAACTCTTATTCCGGAGCCATTGTTAAATTCAGTAAACTTCCTGCTGCACAGGTTCAGATTGGATGGTTTGACATTCGTTTTTTGGCTTTTCTGCAGATGTCGACGAGTGCACCAAGAATAATGGAGGCTGTGAACATAAGTGCAACAACACTATAGGAAGTTACCGCTGCTCCTGTCACGATGGTTTCATCCTGGTGGGTCGCCACATGTGTAACGGTAAGCCACAAACCACAGAACCATTAAATATAACGAATGGGATCCTGTCAGAACTGCAACTGCAAAGAACTGATGGAAAAGCCCTCAGAGCGCAGATCTCCACCAAGGCAGCTCTGTCGCCACTCTCCCAAAGTTGTGACCTACAGTGTGTATGGAAAGTATTCAAACCTCTCTAAATGTTTCACTCTTTGTTTCATTGCAGCCATTTGCTAAAATCAGATAAGTTCATTTTATTTCTCATTGATGTACACTCAGCACCACAGCTTGACAGAACAGAAATGTAGAAATTGTTGTAAATTTATTAAAAAAAGAAAACTGAAATATCACAGGGTGTCGTTTTCTGTAGTCAATGTCCGGTAGTGGCCACATTTTCATAATGTTCTTTAAAATATGACTTCTTGTTGCCATTGATGTATTCATGTGACTCAAGCCTATGCTGATTTCTTAAAGGGGCAGGAGCACCGCTAAACTAAAACATCATTTTTTTTATTTTTTTTTATTTTATTTTTTTTTTACATACCGAATTCACCGGCATTGGGCCAAATGACGTCGGTAATTTCGGTATCGGTAAATTTTCGGTATACCGCCCAGCCCTAGTCATAAGTATTAAGAACCCTTTGCTCAGTACTGAGTAGAAGCACCTTTTTGAGCTAGTACAGCCATGAGTCTTCTTGGGAATGATGCAACAAGCATTTCACACATGGATTTGGGCCACTCTGCCATAAAGCCCCAACTGGTGGAGGGCTGCAGTGATAGTTGACTTGGTGGAACCTTCTCCCGTCTCCACGGTGATCTTTGGTTTCTTCTTTACCTCTCGCACCAAGGTTCTTCTCCCACGATTTCTCAGTTTGGCTCGAAGGTCAGGTCTAGGAAGAGTTCTGGTCATCACTAACTTCTTCCATTTGAGTATTATGGAGACCTCTGTGCTCTCAGGAACCCTGAGTGAAATTATTTTGTAACCCTGGCCAGATCTGTGCTTTGCCACGGTTATGTCTCTGAGCTCCTTGGGCAGATCCTTCAACCTCATGATTCTCATTTGCTCTGACATGCACTGTGAGCTGTTAAGTCTTATATAGACACGTGTGTGTGTGTGTGTGTGTGTGCCTTTCCTAATCAAGTCCAATCAGTTTAATTAGGCACAGCTGGACTCCGATGAAGGAGCAGAAAAATCTCAAGGAGGATCAGAAGAAATGGACAGGATGAGTTAAATATGAGTGTAACTGCAAAGGGTCTGAATACTAATGGCCATGCGGTATTTCAGTTTTTCTTTTTTAATAAATTTGCATTTGATTTTAGCAAATTGCTGAAATGAAAGGGAGTGAAAATTGTCTGAATACTTTCCACATTCCATACGCACTGTAATTCTGTTTTTAGACTTATTGAATGTAAAAATACTTTTAACAGCTTGATTCAGACTGATATTATTAGTTCAGTAGTTAGTTACGAAAATCACTTTTTTGGTAATTGCGGTTTTCTGATCTCACCCACATTCTAATCACTTGTTTCCTGACAGTGTTATCAAAACTGTTAATACCAATTACCAAGTACTTCCTTGTTAACATGGAAGAGTTTCATAGATGTATAACTTCATCAAAATTATTTTATTTGCTTATCTTTAGTACAGACGTGGACAAAATTGTTGGTACCCTTCATCAAATAAAAGAAAAACTCATAATGGTCACAGAAATAATTTTAATCTGACAAAAGTAATAATAAATAAAAATTATATAAATGTTGACCAATGAAAGTCAGACATTGCTTTTCATCCATGCTTCAACAGAATTATTTAAAAAATAAATGCATGAAACAGGCCTGGACAAAAATGATGGTACCCCTAGAAAAGAATGAAAATAATGTGACCAAAGGGACATGTTAATCCAAGGTATGTCCACTAATCAGCATCCTAGGTGTCTACAATCCTGTAATCACTCAGTGGGCCTATATATAGGACTCCAGGTAGTCACTGTGTTGTTTGGTGACGTGGTGTGTACCACACTCAATATAAACCAGAGGAAGCAAAGGAAAGAGTTGTCTCAGGAGATGAGAAAGAAAATCATAGACAAGCATGTTAACTGTAAAGGCTATAAGACCATCTCCAAGCAGCTAGATGTTTCTGTGACTACAGCTGCACATGTCATTCAGTAATGTACGATCCATGGGACTGTAGCCAACCTCCCTGGACGTGGCTGCAGGAGGAAAATTGATGACAGATCAAAGAGACGGATAATCCAAATGGTAACAAAAGAGCCTAGAAAGACTTCAAAATAGATCCAAGCTGAACTTTATGCTCAAGGAACATCAGTGTCAGATCGGAACATCCTTCGCTGTTTGAGCCAGAGGACAAATCATTAAAAAAACAGACTGGAGTATGCCAAACTACATGCTGACGAGCCACAAAGCTTCTGGGAGAATGTCCTGTGGACAGATGAGACAAAAATTTAACTTTTTGCCAAGGCACATCAGCTCTATGTTCACAGACGGAAAAATGAAGCATATCTAGAAAAGAACACGGTCCCTACTGTGAAACATGGGGGAGGCTCGGTTATGTTCTGGGGCTGATTTGCTGCATCTGACACAGGGTGTCTTGAATCTGTGCAGGGTACAATGAAATCTCAAGACTATCAGGGGATTCTAGAGAGAAATGTGCTGGCCAGTGTCAGAAAGCATGGTCTCAGTCGCAGGTCACGGGTCTTACAACAGGAAAATGACCCAAAACACACAGCTAAAAACACCCAAGAAGGGCTAAGAGGAAAACACTGGCCTTCTATGAGCCCTGATCTCAATCCTATTGAGCATCTTTGGAAGGAGCTGAAACGTGCTGTCTGGAAAAGGCGCCCTTCAAACCGGAAACAACTAGAACAGTTTGCTCATGAGGAGTGGGCCAAAATACCTGCTGAGAGGTGCAGAAGTCTCATTGACAGTTACAGGAATCATTTGATTGCAGTGATTGCCTCAAAAGTTTGTGCAACCAAATATTAAGTTGTGGGTACCATCATTTTTGTCCAGGCCTGTTTCATGCATTTATTTTTTAAATAATTCCGTTGAAGCATGGATGAAAAGCAATGTCTGACTTTTATAGGTCAACATTTATATAATTTTTATTTATTATTACTTTTGTCAGATTAAAGTTATTTCTGTGACCATTATGAGTTTTTCTTTGATTTAATGAAGGGTACCAACAATTTTGTCCACGTCTGTAAATGGTCTGCTGAGAGCTTCCTATAGTTAATTATGCATTATTCAAATTAGAAGGAAATTAAATGGGTAGCTTCTCTCTAATGCAGCTTTAGATGGTGTTAACATGCTCAGAATGGTAACAAAACAACGTAAAGATGATAAAAACACACATTTCATGTCATTTCAGATGTCGACGAGTGTGAGGACGCAAGCGTGTGTGGATCAGCTCTTTGTCAGAATAACCAGGGCAGCTACGATTGCTTGTGTGAGGACGGCTACATCTACGACAACGCAAGCAGAAGCTGTGTTGGTGAGTATATGTGGCCATTTGCAATAAAGAGAATTTGGGCAGCTTTCTTTGATCTGTTGCCTCAGCAGGCCTCTGATGAAGACCCGTTGGATGTACGTCATGAAAAGAAAATGTTTTGGAGAAATTCTGCACAAGTAGGGAAAAGTTTGCTGTATTTTTTTTTTTTTAGGGTTTTCCGTCCTAAACAGCTGAACACATGCAAACTAGCAAAAGTTCCCAGATGTTTTTAGTTCTCTTAAAACATAACTGCAAATCAGCTGATTACTTTCTTTGTAATTATGCCTTTTTAAAGCTTAATGAATAAATCTGATCTGCTGTGTGTTTGTACTTTACAACAAAGATGCATCTTATTTTTCCCAATTTATGCAGTAAAATACTAAAAAAAAAATGTATCTCAGGAGTTGTTATAAGATAAAGCATCAAGATTACCGGATGATTGAAATATAGAATGAAAGCCAGCAATGGGTTGTTGGGAACCAGACTTTACATAACCTCAGTGTCTCTCCTCAGAGGACTGACGTTTTTTTAAGCAAACCTTCAATGGCCATTTAAGGTTGTACGTGAAGAACAAAACTCCTACCCAGCCAACGTCAATGATCACTTCACTCAAGTGTTGTGTGCATTCCTTCTTGTGTTGAAATGAAAGAAACCTCTTTTTCTTTCAGTCTTGCCAAACAGTTTTTTCCTCTCCGGTTTTCAGTTCCTGGGAGTTATATTTGGCTTAAAGTTCTGATGTTACTTTGATAAGATAATGAACTCTCTGCTTCCCTGTAAAATTGCCACCACACACATTCTTCTCTTTAATCAGTTCCACCTCTGTTATCACTTGCAGATGTGAATGAATGCGAGTCTGGCGTTTGCGAAGAGGAGTGCTTGAACATTCCCGGGAGTTTCCTTTGCTTCTGCGACGGGCGCCAGGGCAGGAAGCTGGGACGGGATCTAAGGAGCTGTAAGGTAGTCGGATCAGATTCCGTTCTTGCTGTAAACAAAGAATTAACATCTACTTACTTTATCTTTACATTTTAGTGGTTTAGAGGTACTCCTGAGAACCTATAAAAAAATTAAAGCCTTTTACCTATCAAAAAAGTCAAATTTATTTCATCCATAAAAAATGGAAATTACATTGCTAATTCCCCCCATCATGCCAAACATAGAATAACAGTACAACTTAATAAGTTAATATATAAATAAATACTCATACAACTAGATAAGCTCTACAAATGTATGTTTAAAATGCTCATTGTGCTGCCTGACTGCTTGTGTTATAAAAGAGAGGGCATACCTCTTGGTACGTGTCGCTGGTGGTCTTAACCGCCCACTGTGCTTCATGACCTTGCTATCCGAACAAGCATGAAGGGGGTGACAAGAAATCCTGCTTTATCTTAGCTGTCATTTTACCTCAGGGGGTCATAGTATACACTATTAGTTGTAATTTTCATCCCAGCCATTTTTCCTCCCCTTTTATTCAGTTTATCAATCCTCTTCTGCTCGGTAACCCCTGCATCCCCACCCCATCCCACAACACAGTAGCTCCACACACTACATATAACAGACATGGCAAACACATTCATTAGATCAGAATTAAAATTAAAAGACTGGAACTTCCTCATACAGTACAGACGTGGACTCAAAACTTAACTACTTTATACATTTAATAATCTCTGCTGGTTTTCAGTTGCACTTCCATAGTATCTTACTCAAGCATGAAGCTGCAGCTTATATACTTTTACAATTTCATAAATTAGTTTGTCGTGCCTCATAATGTCATTGTTTTTTGTTTTTTTTTGTTTGTCCTCCAGCCTATAACGCCCACTATGTCGCCGTCCCTGAAGAGAAATCCCCGTTCTCTCTATTTGGGTCGCATGTTTAGCGCTGTGCCCGTTGTGCGGCTTCGTTTCCGCCGCAGGGTTCACACGGGGTAAGAAAACTCTCATGCGTACCATCAGTTGTTGTTTAACAAAAGCGTGAAACTGTTGCTACATTTATAGCTTACTTAACATTAAAGGAGTCCTAACCCATGACAACCTATGGGGCCGTAACAAGGCTCTGTTAAAGTCTTTCAGGCCATAAAAAATAAACAGAGCTTTTTTTAAACCTTTTTTTTCTAAGCACAGCTTTTTCCGTGTTTTCGGCCTCAGAGTATTTCCAAAACAGCGCCCACTGTCCCAGCATGCTTAGCGGCTCCCTTCCCTATAGTCCCATTAGCTTTTAGCTGCTCATTGTTAAACACAGTAGTGTAATAAAACCACAGCCTAACCGTTTGAGTTGCAGGCAAGTCTGTAATTGTTGGAACGGCTCTTCTTTCCAAACTGAGCTTGAGTTCTATTTTCACCTGATATTGTCCCAAATTAGCAAAGCATTCTGGCTTAAAATGTTTAGCACAGACACTTCTTTGAAGGAGTTCATGATCAGTTTTTAAAATTAATTTCTGTTATTTTATTGTGCTGCACTATTAAAAAAAAAAAAAAGATTAAAGCTTGTGTTTTGGCTAATTATAGGGTATCCATGGGGTCTAGGAAAGTGCTAAAAGTTGATCAATTGATTAAAAGAAAATTAAGACTCTTAAAAAGTATTAAATTCTTAAATTGATTTAGTAAAGTCTTAGACTTGGTTAGTACTGACATGTTTTTAAAATAAGTTGGCCTATGAAAAAAAGACACAGATAAACTAAAGTAGTAAAAGAAAGTAGTTATTTTATGCCATTTTATGTTTCCATACCACTTGACTTAATGTATTGTCACTACAGTTGTTGATGTGATGTATTCTGCAGTGAAGCGATACAATATGATCAACCACAGACTCAGCGTCACAGAGAGAAATGAGTCAATGAGTTGTTCAAAGTTTATATACTTTACACACCATCAGTTTTTTTTTTTTACTTTTACATTATTTTTTTCCAGCTCTGTATATTAAATAAGGCATAATCTAATAAACCATAATCTATTTGATATGTTTGTACATATGTAATTAATTTTACGCCTTTTTTGAAGATGAATTAATTTAAGAAAAACAAGAAAATGTGAGGAACTGCTAGGAAGCAGAAAGAGACGGTTCTTTTCACTGAGCCAAGCTGTAAGAGGCCTGCACACTGCTAACAAAAAAGATTATACTTTATTTAATAGCAACGTTTTGACCCTTCTGGGCCTTTTCTCAAGCTTAAAAACAAATGCAGGAAAGCAACAGATAAAAAGGCACAGACCGGCTCATCTGCCCAGCTGGTTAAATCAGGACCGAATCAGACCAATTGGCAGGCTGAGTCAACCTGTTTCCCTATTCCCATGACACACTTCTAATCCAATTGACACACATACACTCTCCATACATTTGGAATAGATTGCTATTAAATATAGTCTTTTTTTTGGTAAGCAGTGTGCAGGCATCTTTCCTTTTTTTTTCGCCTGCTGATTTTTTTTATTTTTTGTTGGACCTGGCACCTGACCCAAGTTCCCTTTTAGGCTGTGCGCTGCCTCCATTACTGCACGACACACAATGAGCTGGCTATGTTTTCTGATTCAGCCATTGAAAAATAACTAAATATTAGTAACTAATTACTTAATAATTTATTAGTGCATCAAAAGTCTTAATTTTATTGTAGAAGGTCTACTAAAAAAAAAGTATTGTAAAGGTATTAAAACTGATTTCGAGTTACCTGCAATTATTATTTCATATAATTTGACCCCTACTGTATTTATTTCCCTCCATTTTGTTTTTTCATGTCTCCGTCAGTTTCTCTGCCGAGTTTGACTTCCGCACCTACGACGGTGAGGGCGTGATCTTCTTCGCAGGAGGCCACCTCAACAGCTCCTGGATCGTCCTCGCAGTGCACCAAGGGAAGCTGGAGCTGCAGCTGAAGTACGGCGCCGTCAGCAGAGTCACCAGCAGCGGGCCCTTCGTCAATGACGGCCAGTGGAGAAAGGTCGGGCGCTCCCGTTCAGAGGCCTGGGCAGCGGGTCATTTATGACATTTTGTCTTGTTGGAATGACCTTGATTGTCTTCTCACAGATCTCAGTGGAGGAGCAGGGTCGGAGTCTTGTAATAAAGATTGACCGGGAGGCCGTCATGAAGATCGCTGTGAATGGTGATCTGTTTACCCTGAAGAAAGGCATGCATGAGCTTAACCTCACTGTAGGAGGAGTTCCTTTCAGAGAGAATGGCCTTGTCAATAAGGTGCTTATTTGTATGTGCTTTTTGGCTTCGATGATCATACACTAAAGTCAGATGTTCTTCCGATGTTTTTCCAACTTTCCTGGCTTTATTGCGTAGATTAACCCCCGGCTGGACGGCTGTATGAAGGAATGGCGCTGGCTGACAGGGGAGGACTCCTCAATCCAAGAAACCATTCGCTCCAACGACAACATGCAGTGTTTCAGCTATGAGGTTCCTGGAGCTTTTTACCCTGGAGCCGGCTTCGCTCTCTTCAACATCAGCTACGGTGAGCGCTCTGTGCTCCATACAGTTAAAGAAAACTCAGAGTGAGTGGACCTCAGAAGAGTTTAAATGGAAGTGCATTACAAACATAGTGGTAGTTTGAAGACATAACTTTTTAAAACCTTGGTAGACCTGAATAACAGATACAACCTCATCCCTAGTGTGCATAGGTGTGCAAAACCATTTAATATTGCACAGCAAAGTGTAACTTGTCATTCCTGAATCATTAAAATCATTGATGGAACGATGTTGATTGTTGACTGACACTACAGCAAACAATTGTTTACTAGATAAGTTTAAAACATGCCGCTCTAACTTTCTGTTCTCCTCTAGAGTCAAATAATCTCAGCGTCCAGTTGATCCTGCGACCTCTTTCTGGAATCGGAGTGCTGTTTGCGCTGGTTCACCAGGACAAAGTGCCTCTCTCCATCGCTCTGTCTGACTACAATCCCACCACGGACGAGTGGAGAGACGTGAGTGATTCAGAAATCTGTTTGAGCATCCAATCAAAATATCAGGAAGTGTCCTTTTAAAAGAAACTGATGCTCTGCTTATTTTCAGTTCATCCTGGTGTCTGTAGGCAATCTTGTTGTTGCCAGCTCTCCTGCACCCCTGGTCGACGGAGAGAGTCACAAAATCCAGGTGACCATCTCAGGTAACCAGACCGATCTTCTGGTCGACGGTCAACCTGGAAGAAGTGAAGAATCAGAATACGCTACAGATGTTTTCTCACATTCAAGCACCTTTATAGGAGGCCTCCCAGGTAAGGACCAACTCTGCTGAAATATGTGGCGGCAGAAACCCCTTTGACTGTACTTGACATGTTGATAAATTTGTTTAACTTCTTTATAGTTGTTTGATAACAGGCCATCAAATATTCTGTATAAAGTAAATGTTATCAAGCCTTATTTTCAGCATTTTCTACAAGAATGTGTTGAGCCTGTGAATATTCTCATTCATCCAGGTCATGCTTATCTCAAGGAAATTTCAATCGAACGCAACTGGACTCGGTAATTTGTCTTGGAAGACTTTTCACCTCTTATCCAAGAGGCTTCATCACTTCATCATCAACATGAACTGATGAAGCCTCTTGGATAAGAGGTGAAACATCTTCAGAGACAAATTACCAAGTCCAGTTGCATTCGATTGAAATTTCCTTGAGATAAGAATGTGTTGATTTAGCTTCATTTTCACATATAGTTTATTTAGTCTACTAGAAAGCTCAGAAATGGAGTCCCAATGTTTTAACACAAAACTGACTTTGGACCTGAAATTGTACATCAGAGCGGTAATGAACACCGGTTTGTGTTGCTGGGTTCGGTTCTTGTTTGCCAAGTGACATATTCAGCACCAGCTGGAAAACTTGTTGTATTGCTGACTTGCATGTTGTCCTTTCTTCCCTCAGATGTTTCCCTGGTGTCCACGCTTGTGTCGGCTCCCTACAGCGGCTGCATGGACGTCGCTGTGAACGGACAGTCTCTGGATCTGGACAAGGCCATCCACAAACACAACGACATCCGTTCTCACTCCTGCCCGCTGCTGAGCTCTCAGCTTTGAGGAAAGAAAAAAAAGTCTATAAACAAGTCTTTGACTTGATGGGGAAAATGTCCACTAAAAATTTGAAAAGCTTTGACTCATTTGGAGATAAAAGAAAACCCCAACATATTTGTAAAATTGGCACTGCTGCTAGGTTGCTCGGATTTTCACAACTTTTTACATTTGGATTAACCCGGTATGTCAGATGGCAACTGAGCAGGAAAATCCCCTGTACCCAGCAAGGAATATGGCAATACATTTTGTATCTTGTGTCAGCTGCCAACATGTTAATGGCTGGTTAGCCCACCAGAACACGGCAGAGGATTTTTCAGAGCAGTGCTAAATGGTTAGTCTGTGGTGGGAGTCCTAAACATGCTACCTTTGTTGAAATACAGATTTATTTAAATGTCTCAGTTGGCATTTCCATATCTTGATCAAAGGGAGCGCTAAGAAATGTTGAGAGAAAAACCAAACGGACGCTACTCTACCCTGCTCAGAAATCTGGTGCTTAAACGTCTCTGATTGCTTGGTGCATAGTAACATGTCGATTGTGAACCTAGACTCATATTTGCCCTTAAAATGCTGAATCTCCTCTTGAGCCACAGCATCGAAACAGTGTTGTTTCGTTGACGACCTTGCAAATGGTTACAGGTAGAAGTGGACTGCAATGTGAAACTGTGTGTGTCCTTTTTTTATTTTTATGATTTCCTCTCAATTACAAAAGCACTTCATGTCTGCCTGCAACCTTAAAAATCAACCATGTGCCTATAAAATGAAAGCCAACCCAAACTTGTCGACAGTTTTCCTCCGATCAGGTGAGCCGTTTTCCATCGCCGCAGAACTGTAACAACTCGAGATGAAACGATCTCACTGCAGTGAACAGCCTGTGCGCTGACCAGGTGGATTCTAATCCTTTAAATCACTGACCTGATTGTTTAACGCTAATCACTTCATCACAGCGTCCCTAGAGTCACTCGGTCACAGTTAAAACCTGCCGTATACCAACCTGACGTCCACAGAAGCACAGGGAGACAGGAAGGGGCGGTGTCCATGAGTGACAGACAAAGCACTGCATTAATCGCACCACACAAGCTACTGAGAACAAGAAGAGTGCGCTGTATTATACTGTGTGTAAATAATGTTACTGTAAAATGCTTTAGAAATGACAGAAAGCAAACACTACCTTCTGCTGCAATATTTTTGGATCGTTCCAACAAAAACAATAATGCCTCTGAGTCTGAGGAAAGTTTCAGCAATAAGTTTGTCTGCTTGACACAGAAACTGAGAAGAACAATAGCCTGGAATCAAAGTAGCATCAGTGTTTAGGAGCTCGTTTTTAATTTATCGGTGCTGAGCAAATCAAAACGCATAAAAAAAATAGAGAATGTCCGAGGAGCATTTTGACTTGCAACGCCAAAAGGGCTCCGGTGTTCTTTTACTTCCCTGTCATTTTATAGTTTTCTTATGAATGAATGCAAGAGTTTCAAGTTTGACCTTTTTTATTGTATTTGTTTTTAATCATGTGTTGTATCTTGAACTTTTCCCATATTTTTATTTTTCACTTTAAACTGCCAGTATGTGTACAACTGTGCTGCGAGATGTCTGCCTTTGAGTTTGAACTTTCCTTAAACCTATTTAAAAATAAAATCAGCTATATGAACATTATATTATAGAGTAAAATTGTATTTTCAAAAAAAAGTTTACTGTGTGATCTTTGTTACAATTTAGTCACCTTAAATTTGTACCTTGCATTTGAGTTTTTTTTTTTAAATAACAGCTATAGCTCTGGATTGCATTTTAAGTGGATTTTATTGTCGTAAACTCAGACATTTTCAGTATGAGAATCTAAAATCTTTTCAATTCAGTTAAAAGTTTGAAGTCTGTCGATGTAAATCAAATAACTGGTTCATGATGATGGAGATGAGGTTAATTTGAACGATTTAAAAACAGCAATTACTGAGTGAACTTTGAGTTCAGGAACTTGCAGTTCCCATCATTCCAGTGAGGGTAAAAACTAAACATCTGAAATGCAGTTGAGAAACATGTTTGCTGAAAGTGCAGCTTATGCAACAGAATGTTGTGTGCCTTTAAAATTTAGCAAACCAAAGTATAAACAGCAGCACAAGAACAGGACATTTATAGTCAGGTTTGTACGAAAAGGACATTTTGAGTTGATCCAGCCTGACAAAGACCAGCTGTAGCAGAGGGAGATTCAGAACCACATTTTATTGCTTTTTAGTTAAACAAGATTATCTAAACTACTTTCTTAAAACATACAGCAGCTGGAACTGTACAGTGAAATAATCTAGTCGTTGAATCAGCAGTACTGCTGATGCTTTAATGATAAGTACATTTCTGGGAAATACACACATTTCTTCCATAAAGACAGATTGTTAAGCAGCATAGGGATCATTATTGCATCTCTTTACCACTTTGTTTTCAATAAAGACTTTTAGGTACACGTCTAATTTTGTTTTCATTCCAGCTTTAGATGCCAACGGATGCACCACTCTAACATGATTTGCTTTACTCTTATCTGTCTCAAAGCATAAAATAAATAAGTAGGTCTACATCTCAAAATATGACATTTTCATCTTTCAAAGCCCTTACTACACATCTATAAGGTTAAAACAGTACAGATTTCATAGCAGCAGATACAGAACACATTACACATCATCAATAATGCATACAGTATATTGACTTGAGTGCACATTAAATAACACCAACATAAAATAAGATCAACATGAACCGTATCTAATCTCCGTTTCAAGTCAGCCCTTTTAATTTTAATACACATCTATTATCTAAACGAGAGATCAGATCAGCTGTTCTATAGGCTAATACAGTAAATTGATAGCATCTGTCAGCAACTGAGTGACAACACGAGAGCTAAAAATGATTTACACTTTTGAAAATTTGCTCACTCACTTTAAAGTTGTTTTAGAATAGAATTTTATTAGTACAGGAAATATTTTTACAGATATGCTCCACAAACCCTTTTTATTTGGTTTTCATTCGCTGAGCTTAAATAAACAAGGAGACATAAAAAAGGGGCTTAATTTTTTTAAATTCTAATGAACAGAAATTGTACTTCAGACATTTACTGTTCCCCTTTTTGTTAGTTTTAAAGGTCTCATACAAGTGAGAGGATAAGATCATGAAAGGAATGTTGGGCTGCAGACATGTGGTTAGGTGATCATAAATAAAATCCCATATTTTAGTGTCAGCTTGAGCCTCTCTTAGAGGAGATTTTACTTGTTTGGACTTTCTTAACAGATCTGAGGCAGAGGTCACAATACATATGTTTGTTGTCTGCATTTTGACAGATGGGGGTCAAAATAATCAGATAATGTATTTTTTTATTATATTTTAACATATTCAAAGGTATTTCTTTTTCATTCATTTTAACTACTGTTTTATCCGAACAAGCTGAACAGAGAATTAGTACATATAAAAAAATGAAATCAAACGATACCCCTTAAAATGCAAATAGCTCCCCTGCTGTGGCCTGAACGCACAGCCTCCCAAGTTCCTCCTGCTCCACATGGAACTGAAATGCACGTGTTTCTGTGTAATCAAATAGTGGAATTACTGAGGTATCAGATTTTTGCCTTCGACTAATGATTTCTCATGGGGGTTTAATTGTTCTTAAGGGGGAATCCCTGCTCCGCTGGCACCATTGAGACTTAGATTGAGCGCCACTCCAGCCAAAATGTTGAAATCAGGAAACATTTCTCCAACTGAAGTGACCAGATGTTAGAAATATTCTCTCAACGAGCTGTTTTACTGACCCACAAACTATCGCTTCGTTAGGAGGAAACCAAGCTGCATGCACCAGTGGTTGGCACAACACCGGGCTCCAAAACCTCTTCAGTTAGAGAGCTGTATTGAGTACAGTGTCCAGATATAAGATGATGCTCAGATGCTATCATGAGAATCTTTAAAAAAAAAAAAACCAGTTTTATTGATTTAGTTCTCATTATGCGTTAAGCTGAAAATGCCTGTGCATTTGCATCAAATGGTCAGAGGTGCAAATACTAATCTGCCAATATGATTGACATCCCCCAGATTTTTCTGTCACCATTAAAAGAAACGGTCAAATACAGAAGATACTCGATTAACTCAACTCCTGGTATCTGGGAATGTCTATTGGTATCGTGGTAAGTTGCTCTTTAGGGGTAACAATTATACTACAAAAAAGATGATTAAGCAGATTTCCTCAATTGACACCACTCCAGATATATTGTATCCATATAAAGATATTGTATGCCTATCAGTCTGTATCTGACATCAGTTAAACCCCATAAGACACGTGCAAACACAGAATTGAAATGTAGTTGTGTGTTTTCTCTCTACAAAGTCAAACTACAAAAAGTCTTGTGCTACATTCAGCCTGAACCAGGTGAAGACATCCTTCTCCAACTCTGCCTCCTCTTCCACCTCCTTCTGTGTGTGTGCCAGTGCTCAGCAGGCATACGGCGGAGGCTTCTCGAAGGCGCTGTAGGAGGATCCATACAGCACAGGAGCGTTGGGAGTCAGCATGTAGCCTCCTGGGTCCTGGGTGGATCCCTGAGACTGTGGCTGGGTGGGAGCCTGGGAGGGCTGCTGGCTCTGGCTCTCCTCAGAGGGGCAGAGGCCAGAGCCTCCATCCGCGATCATCTGGGGAGTAGCAGGTGCCTGGTAGCTGCTGGTATGCTGTGGGGGAGGAGGAGATAAGGAACACAGTGAAAACCAGAAAGTATTTTTAGGTAAAATGTGCTTTTCATTTGTTTAGTCTTTGTAGTGTGGCCAAAGAAATGTCAACTCTTATTCATCAAAAATACTTCACCCTAAAGCATTAACCACAGTTTCTGTTTTGCGTGTGGAGTTTCACATGTCAGAGGAGCACCAGGACAAGACAAATCCTCTCATTGTTAATGGTTATGCGTTGGTACCTGCATGGGTATGGGGTAGTTTGGGTAGGCAGGCAGAGCCTGCCCTGGGGGACAGAAGCCTGAGTAGGAGAGCATGTGCTGGGTCGGGTTGTACAGGATGTGAGGAGGTGGTGCAGGGCTCGGAGCAATCTGTGGAGTGGGCTTCTGCTGCCGGAATAAAAATAATAATCAGAAAAATATTCTTAGGAGAAGTGAGACATCATTAAAGAAGGTTTAGATACATAAATAACATTATTACCTTCTTACTGCTAAACAAACATACAGTATAGTGTCAGCATTAGTGGTTAAATTAGGCGTTATTTACTCAGTTTTCAGAGACATGTTGATGGCTAGTTAAAATAATATAGTAGCCATGCAATATATTGCATATGTTGTAGTGAAACAGATGCCTGGAGTTTTTTCTTCAAGGCCTGCCTGCAATTAAAGGTCCAGTATTATATAAAAACTCCAACATCTGTGCCAGACACATGTGATATTACGCACATTAATTTCACTCAGTTTGGAATAGGAATTTACTTTATTGTCATCTTGCCTAAAGCAAGACGAAATAAAAAGACAGCTGCTGGAGTGAGGTGCATTAACATTTCAAACAAGAACAAGAAAAAGACATAAATATAAGTAGACGCAAGTAAAAATAGCAAAAATTGGTCAAAGACCACCTTAACATTTTTCTTCCATTTTATTATTTCTGTGGCTTTTTCCCTTCAAAAACTTTTTTTTTCGTTATCATATTTCTCCCGGGCCTTCTGCTTACCATATCCTTGTATGCTCCCAGGATGGCGGCATCGATGATGCCCAGAAACAAGGCGATCACGTTCAGCACCACGGAGGCCCACAGCAGCCGGTACAGGTGGATCACATCCCAGCAGCTGCTGACCCCCGTGAACTCGTAGTAATGTGTGTAGTACTCTGTGCTGGAACAGGAAGAGGGCAACTATGAGCCATGAAAAAAATGCTTTTAGTGTTTTAAATAAGAAGCAGGCATCTAAACCTGACAGGAAAAGCACATCTGTAACCACTAATATGGACATATTATTTTTTACTTTGGTTAGGTACGAATTTGAATTCACCTGTTTGCTATACTATGGCGCAAAAAGTATTTGGCAGCCACAAATTTTGCGGCCTGTCCTACTTAAAAAGAACATAGAGGTCTGTAATTTTCCTCATAGGTGCCCTTCAACTTTGAGAAACCGAATCAAAACATTATTACGAGAATTCATAGTATTGTTTTTAAAGAATTTATTTGTATAATAGTGCAGAAAATAAGTGTTTAGCACCTACAAAAAAGGAAGAATTCTGGCCCTCACAGACCTGTTACTATTTCTCTAAGAAGCTATTCTATCCTCCACTTGTTGCCTGTATTAATGGCACCTTTTTGAACTCATTATCTATATAAAAGCCACCCGTCAACACCTTTAAACAGTCAGACTCCAATCTCCACCATGGCCAAGACCAGAAAGCTGTTCAAGGATACCAGGGACAAGATTTTACACCTGCACAAGAGGTACACCTGTACAAGCCAATCTAAAATAGGCAGACAACTTGGTGAGAGGAGATCAACTTTTAGAGCAATTATTATAAAATGGAATAAATGCAACATTACGGACAAACTCTCTTGACCTGGGGCTCCATCCAAGATCTCACCTCGTCAGGTACACATCATATCTTGAGAGGGTGAGGAAACACCTCAGTACTACCTGGAGGGAACTGGTTGATGAACTGAGGAGAGCTGGGACCACCGCAACAAAGGTTACTATTACTAACACACTACGTCATCATGGATTCAAATCCTGGTGTGCACCAATGGTCCCTCTGCTTAGGCCAGACCATCTGCATGATCCAGAGGCGGATTGAGATAATGTCATGAGGTCAGATTAGACTAAAAATAACAATTTGGTATAAACGTGAGACAGGGGGAAGAATCCTCAGTTGCATACCAAGAACACCATAGCCGTTGTGAAGCATGGGGATGGAAACACTATGCTTTAGTACTGCTTTTCTGCTAATGGGACAGAATGACAGATCCATAGTAAGGAAAGGATGAACGTGATTTTGGGCAAAACCCCCCCCCCATCCATGAGAGCATTGAAGGCGAAAAGTTTCTAGACCTTCCAGCATGACAATGATTCCAAACACACCGTCTGGGCAACGAAGGATTGTCTACGTTAAAAACATTTCAGGGTTCTGGACTGGCCAAGCTCTCTCTCTCTCTCTCTGTCTCTGTCTCTCTCTCTCTCTCTCTCTCTCTCTCTCTCTCAAGATAGATATATATACACTCACTGGCCACTTTATTAGGTGCACCTTGCCTTCAGAACTGCCTTAATCCTTCATGGCATAGAGTCAACATGGTACTACAAACATTCCCCAGAGATTTTTGTCCATATTGACATGATAGCTTCACACAGTTGCTGCTGATTTGTCGGCTGCACGTCCATGATGCGAACTTCTGTTCCACCACATCCCAAAAGGTTCTCTATTGGATTGAGACCTGGTGACAGTGGAAGCCATTTGAGTACAGCGAACTCATTGACATGTTCAAGACACCATTCTGAGATGATTCAAGCTTTATGACATGGCACATTATCCTGCTGGAAGTAGCCATCAGAAGATGGGTACACTGTGGTCGTAAAGGGATGGACATGGTCAGCAACAATACTCAGGTAGGCTGTGGCATCACAACGATGATCAATTGGTACCAAGGGAACAAAGTGTGCCAAGAAAATGTCCCCCACACCATTACACCAAGACAGGATGGATCCATGCTGCGAATTGTAGCCTCAGTTTCCTGTTCTTAGCTGACAGAAGTGGAACTTGGTGCAGTCTTCTGCTGCTGTAGCCCATCTGCTTCAAGTTTCGACATGTTGAGTGTTCAGAGACGCTCTTCTGCATATCTGGGATGTAACGAGTGATTATTTGAGTTACTGTTGCCTTTCTATCATCTCAAACGAATCTGCCCTTTATCCTCTGACCTCTGGCATCAACAAGGCATTTTCGCCCACAGAACTGCCGCTCCCTGGATATTTCCCTTTTTTCTGACCATTCTCTGTAAACCCTAGAGATGGTGGTTTTTGAAAATCCCAGTAGATCAGCAGTTTCTGAAATACTCAGACCAGCCCGTCTGGCACCAACAACTATGCTACGTTCAAAGTCACTTAAATCACCTTTCTTCCCCATTCTGATGCTCGGTTTGAACTGCAGTAGATCGTCTTAACCATGTCTACATGCCCAAACGCATTGAGTTGCCGCAATGTGATTGGCTGATAAGAAATTTGCGTTAACCAGCAGTTGGACAGGTGTGCCAAATAGAGGGGAGAGTTAGTGTACAGAGATATATATTATGCCATATTGTGAAATTATTTGATTCGATTCTTACAATTTTTATCAGAATCAATTCATAATCGATTTTTCTTTCTTTTCAACACAGCCCCATACCTATCCCTATAGTGGCCGCCCTCCCCTTCGTGAAAACTGTCACTGTTAGTCAATTTTCAACTCCCATGCAACATGGGTTTAAATAGGTAAACTCAGAATCAAGTACTTGACGTTTGCTTGTTTGAATCCTGGCTGTCTCACCTCTCGCAGTTGTAATGGTAGCAGCAATAGCAGGTGTTGCTCCGAAGTTTTATCTTGCAGGCTTTGTTGAATGAGCGGCACGTCACCTGCAGGGAGAGTTGGCCCTAGTGGTAAGTTCATCAGGGCGTTGGAATTTTAACAAACAGATAAGGCAATAAAATGTGAATGTATTGTGTTTTAATCGTTTTACAAAACCAGATTCACCTCTTCAAAGTTTTCAAAGGGTTGGTTTGCAGGCTGCGAGATCAGAGCCAAACGTAATTTTGAGGTGGGTCACTCAGTTAGTTATTGGACTTCATCTATGTAGTAACGCATTTATGCCACTAGATGTCACCGCATACTTTACAAAACGTTCAACGAAACCTCCAAACGGATTGGTGCTTTTAATGTTTTCTAACTAAAGTTGCATTGACAACATGTAAGAGAACAAACCTCTGTGTAGTAGTTATCGTAGGCGTACCCTGATCCACTGCTGAAATAGTCACACATGTCCTCCTGCAAGGGCCGTATGTCCTGAAAGAAAGCAAAGCTTTAAAGAGAAAAGTTGCGAGGGTGAAGCACATCGTGCAACAACAGAGCATTAAGTAGGCTTGCATAAAAAAGGTGATCAGTGATGTGTTTTGACTTGGAATTCTGCATCTGTGCGTCACTGAAGCTAAAGATTTACAACATGCATCTGCTCATTTCTGCCAACTGCACTGGACTGCAAAAGCCAGCCCATTATTCTTCACTGCACCTTATGCAGCACCAAAGGCAATAAAAGGCATTTTACTTCCCAAGGCCTGAATGTGCAATAGATATGACTTTTACTGCATGAGAACCAAATACACATATCTACGGAGACCAGATAATATTGGGGATCAATATCAGGAGCTCTGTGCAGCCGGGTGTCATTAGGAGCAGGAGCCTCTGTCATCCAGAAGGGAGGATGCTATGATGACCTGTTTGTTTGTCTAGAGGTATTCTGTTGTAAACTGTATATAAAATAATTTTGTCTGTGCATTAACACATTTTCCTCCCTGATTACCTCTGATTAACAGAAATAACTAGGATTTTATTTGTTCCCTGACTCTTCAATCCAGTTAAAAGTTTTAGGAATCCTCTCTACAGGTCGAGCCGAGATCGTGGACATTCGATAACCCATTTCCTAATCTGGTCAGGGTTTCTTTTTGATTCTTGACCTTCATTTTAGCAAAAAAACTAAAATAACATAAAAAAACTGGCTGATTTATGTATGAGATTATTTTGTGTGTGAACAAACGTCGGATTTTTTTAAGACAAAAGAAAGACTTTAAATGATCTGAATTCCTGTCTTTTCTGCAGGAATCTGTGTAATACTTACAATGAACTCTGAAGCAATGATCCCATCCACAATGGCGCAGAAGAACGATGCAATGACTCCGATACTGATGAAGATTATTGCAGCCACAAGCTTAGAGAGAGCAGGAGGAAACAGAAATAATTTTAAAAGATCCCCAATAATCATACAAATTAGCGATGCAGCTTTTATTTTAACAGCCAGATGAGTTGGTTTGATTACCTTATTATTTAATATATTGATGTAAACAGAAAAAGTGTCACAGAAAATGATAAATCAATTCGAAAATCATTTTAGAGACGAATTTACCGATAGGCTGTATTGGAATTATAATTTATTTTAATCATCATCAAATTCGAATCAGAATATCGTGTTTTTTTGTGTTTTTTTACGTGAGGATGCGTCTATTTTCTGATCAATGATAGCTAAATGCAAAGTTGGTATTTCACCATAATACCAACACACACACACACACACACACTGGTAGCCTAATCTTCACATCCCCGGTGGTGTTTGTCCTGATTGGTTATCTGCAGCGCCAGGCTGCAGGATGATAAAGGAAATGTATGGCTTTTCCTCTGCCAACCCGTTGGGGCTGATTTACAAGCCGGTGTTCCCAGTGCGCAGCAAAGAAGGACGGCCTTTCGGTGGCCACGAGGTCAAACTAATTCTCTCGATCTGCCACGCGCACAAATCCACATTGTTCCATGTTCCCAAACACTGATCAATAACCCTTCTTATTTTTTTATACATATTTTTTCAAACAAGGTGATCTAACTCACGCGTCCACCCAACTATTGTACAATGTAAGGGGCAGTCATCTTGTTTTATTTCATCAGCCCTGTACGCACAGCTGGCAGATCACAGATGTCTGATCATAAAATTTACTAATCAGCATCACTTACAGACGCTTCAGCTGCCCCACAGGACCAAAGCTTTGGTACGGAAACCTTTTTTTTTCTTCTCAAAATGCCGGCCCCGGTTTCTAATTTTGCTGATTTATGACTCGGAAATTCATCAAGATCTCTTTCATTTAGATTATGGAGTAGTTGGATTGTTTTTAAGGATGAACTACACAAAGGCTGTTAAAAACTTAAACACTTTGATTTCTCAGAAATAAAGGGTGCAGGTTTCTCTTTGCAGTAAGGCAGATAACATTTTGTTTTCCTAATGTAGGCTAAAATGACAGAAAAATATTAAATTAAAAGGTAATAAATATTTGCTTTTGAGCCACTGCACTTGTTAGCTGTTGTAACATGATACATAGAACATTTTTCTTTAATTTGGTCATTACATCAGGAGTAATGTAGTGTAGGAAAGCTATTGCACGAATTCAGAATAAAACGTTGAGAAAAAGCTAAATATTTTCCATGATCTCTTTCATAAAGTGTGACTTGTTCAGCACACTATTATTTTGTGTTATTTTTTTAGCATACAGTTAAATGAAAACCTAAAATTCAATGACGGTGAGATTAGAACATTGTAAGGTATATCATATTCGTAGTAAGATGAGTGGAGAAAAGGTGTAGCCTACCGGCAAAAGGGATAAACGCAACCTTGAAAAGGAGTGTCGGGCATAATTTGCTCTAGAATTTGGGGGAGCTTCACAAAAAGTGAACTGAAGCTGGAGTCAGCGCATCAAGAGCAACGACCCACAGACAAATTCTACACATACATTAGAAACGCTGCATTACTCATCTTAAACCACTCCTGAACCAGAGACAATGTCAGAAGCATTGTACCTGGGTTTAGAACAATAATAATAAAAAACTTTGCTCAGTGTTACAAGTTTCTCCTTTCAGAAAAAAGTACTGTTTGTATCTTATTTGGAAATCTAAGGTCCCAGAATCAGGAGGAAGAGTGAAGACATACAGGATCCAGTGAGAAGTTTCCACTGTCAGTGATAGTTTGGGGTGCCTTGTTGTCTACTGGTGTTGGTCTACTGTTTTGTCAGAAGTCCACAAGTCAATGCAGTCTGCTGATAAAACTTATCGAAAAGCTGATGTCATTCACACCTTAGGACAATTTAGAAAGACCATTTAACCTAACAGTCATGCTTTCAGGACTGGGGGAGGAAGGCTGAGTACCCAGAGGGAACCCATGCATGCACAGGGAGAACATACAAACTCCATGTATAAAGACCCCATGCCAGGATTCTTGCTGCCAGACAACTGTGCTACAATCTGCTCCACTGTGTAGCCATATCTGTAAAACATAATCCTCAAATTACAATAAATAAAGGCCAAATTTTTTACTCCATAAGTAATTCATCTATATGATGAGATTCACTTTCTGAAACGAGTAACTAAAAAAATCTTGAACTTTTTAGCATTAGCATCTGTTTTTTAGATATACCTGAACTGTACCTTACTTTAGTCTTGTAACATCTTTTTCTAGCTTTATCATTAAGTTTTATTTATTCATTATTTTTTTGTACTGCTCGTTAAATTGTCACAAAAAGGCTTTGAGTACTTCTGTGATCCTGAGGGCTATATTGTCTAGTGCTTCGGCTCCTGGTAGGGTCGTGGTCACAAGTAATGGCCGGACGGAGCGTGAGATGAAATGAAAGATTGGGGCCACATCTGCGGTTATACTCATAGTGTCCCAGTCGGTTACAGAGCGGGAAGAGCAGAGACAAAAAGTAAAGTTTTGGCAACATTTGGACCCTTACCAACGGTTATGAGATATGGGTAATGACTGAAAGAACAAGATCCTGGCTGCAAGCAGCCGAAATGAGCTTCCTCATGTAGAGGAGGAGGAACTCCATCATCTGGGTAGCTCGGTGTAGAGCTACTGCTCCTCAAAGGAGTAAGCCGAGTTGTTTTAGGTGTTTTCCTTTTCCCTTTCAACTTAAATATAATATGATACTGTGATATGTCATATCACCCTAAAGGTTTCATATGTAAAATATCCTCAAATGGGCATTAGGATCTACTTTCTTTGTTTAAAAGTCCATAATTATCTAATAATTTAAATAAAAAATGAGTTGTGATCCTGCAGCATAAAAACAATTACCTTCTTGTTTAAAGGGGAAGTTTTTTTCTCCCCTTTTCTTTTCAACCTGGATCTTATTTATAGTATTTGTTTTACATACACCTACTCACCCAGAGTAGGTTTGGAAGGTTTTGCAAGTTTGCAGCCACTTGGAGTCCTTCGGGAGAAGTTTATATCCAGTCGCAATCAGCATATATCCATATAGTGGTAGTCGTGGGGACACGTCAAATGCTGCCTCTAAACAAGGCATTGTGTGCCACAGATCTTTATTTAATCAGTGTTCTGTTATTGATCACTAGAACTATTCCCCTCTGAGTTTATAGTGTCTCAGAAGTGTTTGTTGTCTGCAGGGGTGTTTCATGCAATAAATAAGGTCCAGGTTGAAAAAAAAATGAACTTCCCCTTTAAATATATCACAAGAACACATTTCAAGCGCACAGTACTTTTTAATTCTGAAAAAAATGTCATCTGGAACTAAAAATGTTATGCCTTCAACCTTTTATGACGTTTGACATTTGCAGACAAATACTCAAACCTGTGATTTACTACTGACTTATTTCTCCTCTTTGAGGAAAAAAGACATAACAACACAAAAGCATAAATGAAGACGTTTTTGTTTGTTTTAGTGTGCATCAAATACAAAATATTTTGCTTTGTAAAATGGTGAAAATATTGTCAAGAAAAATGATCTGCTGGATAATGATCAGGAAATGCAAAAGGGATCTTTTTAACAAGATTCTGAAATTCATTTTCCTCTAAGAAGTAAATAAAGAACCAGGCTGAGGAAATGAGCTCTTTCTGGCTGACTTTATCTGCCGCTGGTCCAGACTCTCCACTTCATTAGCGGTTCAAATGACTTCACTTTTATGGGCTGCAAGTGGGAGATGAAGCCAGCAGCTGAGACAATAGAGCCTGACAACTGCATTACTTCAGATTACCTTGGCAACAGCTGCCAGCACATAAAACATATTCACTGTCCAAACTCCCAAAGCTTCAGTAGAACTGAATAATCATATTCTGTATAAGATTAACGATACACATGAATGGTGTAGCTGGTTAATCTACCCAGAAGAATTCACTCTACTTCCTTTTTGGGCAAGGCAATTGTATCTGTATAGCACACTTTCAACAACAAGGTAATTCAAGGTGCTTTACGTGATTCATTGGAAAAGAAACCAAACATATGAAAAAAGCATGGAAACTAAAAACACCGATTAAGAATAAAACATGACATTAGAGAAAGTTGGGGGAAAAAACTGTAATTAAGTATATCAGCATGGAAAGCATAAAAAAACAGAGTGTTATTAAAGGAGGCTCTAAACAGATGAGTTTTAAGTTTTGATTTGAAAAGAACTCAGTGTTTAAGCACCTTTGGATTTGTCAGGAAGTTTGTTCCAGATAAGGGGAGCATAAAAAACTAAAAGATGGTTCTTCATATTTGGATCTGATCCTAAGTGGGACTTTTAGGTAGACCTGTGAGGACGCTGTTGCAGTAATCAAGCCGACTAAAGATAAAATAATTAATTCGTTTTTTGAGGTCGCGTTGCGACTAGGGTTGCCAATTTTCATAAATTAAAATAAGGGACACAGGGCGTTCTTTACCACGGGCTGAGCCGTACATCTGACTCACGGGGAGGTGTAGTTGTTTTAGTGAGCGGATCATCCAGAATGGTCATATGTTAAGTCTGAAATGCTTTATTCACAATATACACATTATTGCATAATTTCTATAAGTTAGACTAATCTTCAAAGTGATTTATGCTCTCTTTTATGTTGTGTTCTAATTTTAATCATGTAAAGCACCTTGAATTGCCTTGTGTTGAAAGTGTGCTATACAATAAAATTACCTTGCCGTGACTTAACAAGATGCAGTGTGATCTAACATAATTGACGATGCTGAGAACAACAGGTCTGGTTGTTGAGCTTTTCAATATTTTCTTTCTAAAGTGACTGTATGGGGACATTGCAGATGAACCCTAATCACCTTTACACTAGTATCTGCTCACTTAAATACAAATTTAGGAGTAGGATGACAAATAGTTAATTGAATTGGCTTGCATGGCTTGTCTGAAAAATAATCAAACCACACTAAGAGATTTAATGCAACGTTCACTTACAATTTATTGGCTATTTCTCTAAAATATAAAATTTCAACAGCCAGAAACCTATCCAAACATTTTTCATTTTAATCTATTTATTAGCATAACAATGAATCGGTTACTATGATTTGATCTTAAAGTTTTAATTTATATTGATTGATTTATATTGATTGTACAACAAAATCCTCTACAATTAATCCAACAAAAATAAAATTGCACATGGACGAGACATCTTTGAAAAAGCACAATAATATATATTATAATAATAATAATCTGGGTTAGAGGGAGCATGTAGATATCGAACAAAAGAGGTCCCAGGATGGAGCCATGCGGGACTACACATGATTTTTGTTTGTTCTGATGAAAAATTGTCTATTGACACTGTTATTTCCTTGCTTGGAGTAAAACTCAACGCAGCAAAGTACTGTACCAGAGTCTGCCCCAGCGCTCATGCCGTTCTTGTAGTATTTTAAGATCAACAGTGTCCAACTCTGAGCTGAGGTCTAATAGAACTAGCCCTGTGGTTCTGCCAGACTGTATTTATGTGGATCCATCCATCCATCCAACCATCCATCCATCCATCCATCCATCCATCCATCCATCCATCTTCTTCCGCTTATCCGGGGTCGGGTCACGGGGGCAGTAGCTTAAGCAGAGAGACCCAGACGTCCCTCTCCCCAGCTACTTGGGCCAGCTCCTCGGGAGGAATCCCGAGGCGTTCCCAGGCCAGCCGGGAGACATAGTCCCTCCAGTGAGTCCTGGGTCTTCCCCTGGGCCTCCTCCCAGTGGGACGTGCCCGGAACACCTCACCAGGGAGGCGTCCAGGAGGCATCCTGACCAGATGCCCGAGCCACCTCAACTGGCTCCTCTCGATGTGGAGGAGCAGCGACTCTACTCTAAGCCCCCTCCGGATGACCGAGCTCCTCACCCTATCTCTAAGGGAGAGCCCACCCACTCTGCGGAGAAAACTCATTTCAGCCGCCTGTATCCGTGATCTTGTTCTTTCGGTCACCACCCAGAGTGCGTGACCATAGATGAGGGTAGGAACGTAGATCGACAGGTAAATCGAAAGCTTTACCTTTTGGCTCAGCTCTCTCTTCACCACGACAGACCGGTACAACGCCCACATTACTGCAAACGCCTTACCAATTCCGCCTATCGATCTCCCGCTCCATTTTTCCCTCATTCGTGAACAAGACCGCCAGATACCCAAACTCCTCCACTTGAGGAAGGAACCCATCCCCGACCCGAAGAAGGCACCCTACCCTTTTCCAATCATTCTCCAAATGATTGGAAACCTGATCCTCATCCCAGCCGCTTCACACTCTGCTGCGAACCGCTCCAGCGAAAGCCGTAGATCACGTTCAGATGAAGCCAACAGGACCACATCATCTCCGAAAGGCAGCGACCTGATCCTGAGGTCACCAAAACAGATCCCCTCAACACCTTGGCTGCGCCTAGAAATCCTGTCCATAAATGTTATGAACAGGATCGGTGACAAAGGGAAACCTTGGCGGAGTCCAACTCTCACTGGAAACGAGTCCGACTTACTGCCGGCAATGCCTACCAAACTCTGACACCGGTCATACAGGGAGCTAACAGCCCTTATCAAAGGGCCTGGTACCCAATACTCCCAGAGTACCCTCCACAGGACTCCCCGAGGGACACGGTCAAATGTCTTCTCCAAGTCCACAAAACACATATAGACCGGTTGGGCGAACTCCAACGATCCCTCCAGGACCCTGCTGAGGGTGTAGAGTTGGTCCAGTGTTCCATGGCCAGGACGTCCGTGGAACGGCCAGTATTTATGTGGATGTCATTGAAAACGTTGACGAGGACAGTCTTGGTGCTGTAGTGAGAATGGAAACCAGACTGAAAACATTAAAAGCTGTTGGTCATTAATAGGAAGCCATTTAACTCTTGAAAAATAGTTTTTTTCAGTAATCTTGCTCATGAATGGCAGATTAGGAATTGGCCTGTAGCTCTGCATTAATGTGTTGTCCAAGGTGGTTCTTCTTTAGTACTGGTTTCATAACTGCTGTTTTTAGGGCCTGAGGGAAGGCACCTGACAGGAGGGATGAGTTAACTATTTGAATTTGATCGTACGTAATGACAGGGAAAACTTTCTTTAGAAAGAAAAGTTGTGGGTAAACTATCAAGGCAGCAGGAGGAGGAGCTTAATTGTTTAATGAGTTTATCAAGGTGTGATTGGTTTATTTTATTGAATTAAGACATTTTCTCTAGTTTGTTTTTATATGGGGGGGACATTAGTGGTGCGTTTGGTGGTGCTCTACAGATTGACCTTCCAATTGTCAGAATCTTCTGACACTAGCAAGTAGCTAAAGCTAAGCTACAGCTCCACCCCTAGGATAGATGAAGCAGCAGGACCACCGCTAAATTCGCTCCATCTACTCTCAAATCCCCAGTGAGGAAATTTTAAGTTCCCAACGAGTTAAGTCCACGTTCGCATTGTAAACAAGAAGACCGCAGTTAGCTGCATTTTGCTTGGTCGGTCCTATTGAGTATCAAGTTGTTCTGTAGTAACTATAAATAGTCACTAGATGGCAGCCACTCTGTTTTTAATAATTTGCTATTAAACAAGGCGGTTACACTTTGATGGTAAATAAATTATTTTTCAATTTGACCATTAACACCTAATGTGATACATTACACAAGAATATTAAAAATTGTTTCAATTTTGTCTTTTAAAATAAGATTTTATAGTACCAAATTTAATGCATAAAACCAAAAAATGACATATGGCTCTGTACTGTCAAAAAAATGTAAATAAAATAAAAATCGACAATCAAATCGAATCGTCACCCTAAAATTTAAAATCAAATCAAATCGAGGATTTGAAGAATCGTGACACCCCCAGTGTTCACCTGTTTTAAAAAAAAAATTTAATTGTCATACAAGTTGGAACAAACACTTTTAACAGTCATTTAAAAGTTGTTGGCAACATGTTTTTTATATATTCATCAATCAACTGAATTGTTCAGGTTGTTTTAAGTGCTGTTATATTTTTAAATATAGTGGATAATCCACTTTGGTGAAATAAAGTTCAATTTCAACCGATTGTGAGACTACCTCATGTTGATTTCCTATCAATTCATCTGATCAGGTCTTCATAAACCTTTTCATCTCCATAAGATTTGGATTATGCTGTAATTAACAAAGAAGGATATAAACTCTTGTTGAGTTTCAGCCTTCAGGAAATGAACATACTCTCATACCTACCCAGGTAGCATAGCATAAAAGACACAGAAATTAGAATCACTGTAACGAAAGACGGGGGAACAAAAGATATATCAACAACTGAGCAATGACACAAGGGTTGGAGAGCAATTTATTTGCTTGATAATTTTATTTACTGCTATATTTGCTATTTTATTTTTATTTTATTTTCTTAAAAGGGTTGGAGGGCAATTTATTTGCTTGATAATTTTATTTACTGCTATATTTGCCATTTTATTTTTATTTTATTTTCTTAAAAGGGTTGGAGGGCAATTTATTTGCTTGATAATTTTATTTACTGCTATATTTGCCATTTTATTTTTATTTTATTTTATTATTTCTTTGACAAAAGAGCTCTATTTTTTCCGTCACTGCAATAGTGCTGTCTCAAATATACATGTTCTGCATTACTGCGATAAATCTGTCAGTTTACTGTAAACCACATTCATTATTACTTCTTAGAACCTAGAGCTTATTAGGTGGGTTTTTTAAAAAAATTTTTTTGTTATCAAAAGTCCTACATTAAACCTGAAAACAACAAAGACAAAGATGCTCCAGGGCCATACCGATGACCTCTCCATGAGAAACATGTACTGCATGTATCAACGTGTCTGTTTCCATGATGGAGACATGGAACATACTTATTAGTAGATTAAGCTAATTGTGTGTGTTTGCATAAACTGCAACTGGACTCTTTTTTTGTTATTTGAAGACTCTTTTTCTTCCCCCATTAACTATGAGCCCAAAACTCACCGACAGACAAAGAAACATTTTGATCCAACTTTTAGAGACGAACATTAATGACAAATAGATAAAGACACGGAGGGGAATTTTATGGCCTCTGTAAAGATCACTATCGGGTTATGTAACTAAAATCGCTGACCGCCACAAGGTCTTCCTCTGCTGATTGGTCGATGATTGTCCAATTGTGACCACAGCTGATTCTGTAAGTAATAAGAAGTGATTGTGTTGCGGCCTGTTGCATAAAATATGGCCCTTTAAAGCTTCTCTATGAACTGCAAGGTGACCATGGGGACTGCAGTATGGGAGATACGGGCGGCAGCTAAGGAGATGCTGCTTTAGATGACATGAGCTACATGAAGCATTTAGTCGTAAAAAAATCTCACAGACCTTCAGAGCAGTGAAGCCTGTTATCAAAGTGGCTCTGATGACCAGACAGAAAAGTAATTTTTCATCTTCATTTCAAAGGAAAGGCTGCACGCTCTAAAAAGTTCCAATAAGATTTTCAAAAAATATATGACAGAATATAAGAAATGAAGACATTAAATCTTTACTCCACAACTTTAACTGAGTGCTGTTTTTTCTGGTTCCAATAATACTGACCCATTTGTCTACGGAAATGCAAATGATGGGATATGGAGAGTTTGTTAGGGTTATGAACATTTTATACACATGGTGGAGTCTTAATCTAAATGTCTTCTAACCTCAATTAAAATAAAAAATGTAAAAAATTAATGTTATAATTTAACTTCTTTAATTGAAAAAGAAACATTCAAAATCTTGATCAAATACAGGAAAGATTTTACTTTCTACTGCATTTTACCATTAACTCATAAATAAGACTTTGAATAGTGAAACATAGATTTATTTGGAAACTGTTAAATTGAAAAAAACATCTATAATAAAAGAAGCTAATGTAAAGGTTTAATACTCTCATAAGACACAATTGTGTTTTCCCGTGCTGTCTACCATTTTAACTGTTTAATTTAATCAATTTTCTCTATTTGTCTGAGACTGTTAAAGGAAAACCAACTGGGTGGTGGAACAAAGACAACAATAACAGGCAACTTAAAGTCAACCTTATTAGTTACTTAAGAGAGATTGGTGATTATTTTCAACACCAAAGAGGAAAATTTTGCTAGTTTATACATCTAAACATCTCAATGAAAATGGAGAGTTCCGTGATGTGAAAATCTTTCTGGAACTTTTTCCACCTTTGACATGACCAATAACCCACACAGCTCTGTTAACAACAAACTAACAAACAAACAAACAATAATCTTTTAGGTGAATAAAACCCTAAGGCACAAAAAATGAGGGAAGGAACTATCTTAAAACTAAGACTGTTTCTGTGTTAAAAATAACCACCTTCTTGCAAAAACATATATGAAGTCTTCCAAAAGCATGCAGAAAATACGACATATACGACATGGACAGATTAACCAATACTGGACTTAATTCCAAAATGAATGGTAAACGTTACCCATAGTGAAGCATGGTGATGGCAGCATCACTGTTTTTTCTTCAGCTGGAAATGAGGCCTACATCAAGGTGGGTGGAGTTCCACTTACTAGTGCATGTTGGCACGCAACTAGAAGGCATTTGCCAGAAGAACAGAGTCAACAAAAGAATGGTTTCACCTGGATGAGATTAAAGATCTGGTAGTGAGTGTCCTGCCCTAGATCTGGCACAATCTA
This sequence comes from Apricaphanius iberus, assembly GCA_028564705.1. Classification (NCBI taxonomy): domain Eukaryota; kingdom Metazoa; phylum Chordata; class Actinopteri; order Cyprinodontiformes; family Aphaniidae; genus Apricaphanius; species Apricaphanius iberus. The sequence goes on from JAPXFQ010002407.1 coordinate 785,917, forward strand.
TGGAGTGGTGTGCAGAAGACTGTGCACAGAGAAACCTCTTGTAAGCTTACAGATTTAGTGTTTGTAAAGAATGACTAGATATATTTCAAGTCAAGATTTACCATGCTAATAGAGTCCTTCCCACAAAGTATATATGGCTTTTAAACTAAATCAAAAGATGCATCAACAAACTTTTAGTTTAGAGGTTACAGTTTTTTAAATTTTATTTCTGGAAAAAGATACTGTTCATTGCTTCACACAAAAGAAACCAGATATTTCACCAAGGGTGTGTAGACATGAGAACTTTTTTTTTGAAAATTTTTTTTTTATCACAAAGTATTTATTTAATAATTTCTTCTATTTATATTTCAATTGTAGGTGTGGTTGGGCTTTTTATTGCTCTTTAATGTGTAAATGTTGTTTTATTTTGTAACTAAAGAGGTGCTCGGTGTAACTTGTAAAAACACCAGTATGAATAAAAAACATTATTAAAATACATTGTTTTTTCGTTTTATTCATAACATTTTTGCAGGAAGCCGGAAATGTATGTCTGGGCACCGCAGATAAACTCACACTCCCTTTTTTTGTTTACATTTCAGATAATATTAACGCCTCCATCTGCTGCTTTATGAGGTCACAGTACCAATAGGGTTTGGCCGATTCAGGAAACGAGACCAGCCTTAGGGACTCTCAGGTATCTGAAACATTGTGCTACGGATAGTTGTTCTTCTCTGCTGTGCCAACCGGCTCTCGTGTTACCGTGATGGCATCAGATGCAGGAGAGAAGAATAAGACACCTGTGTGGGAGCGAACATTGTGCCTCAGAAGAGAGACCGTAGACCAGTGTTAGCGTGGCAGCAATAACACCATTAAAGTTTAAAGCACAGAAGTGGGGGAGTGATGCCAGAGATGCCACCAAGATGCTAACAGGTGGCCTTCTTTGTTCACACATCTAAACAAGCAGACGGCATGAAACCTGAAAGACTCAGAACTCAAGCAAACAGTCCACCGACTGAACATATAACCTGATTTTATCAATGACAGACACACGTTAGACAGATGCTTTGTCACACGGTGTGCAGTGTGTGAATGGCAGCAAAAGGACTGCAGTAGACACGGTACACTGTCTCACAAAGTGAGCTAACGTCATCTGAGCCGGCACACAACACCACGGACGCTCCATGAAAAATTCACAGCACCCAAACTCATGTACCACAGCCATGTTGAAAGGCACACAGAAAATTCCTTTATCATGCCTACAGAATTCCTAATGAAGCTATTTTGATAGTTCCAAAAGATAGAAATCGTTTATATAAACGGATTTAAATATACATTATCACAGCCAATTTTGTAGACTATACACTCTCAGAAATAGGGGTACGGAAGGGGCACATTATTGTACCCCAATGGAAGACATTAACACAGTCCAAGGACATATTGTACCTCAGAGTGACAAATTGTACATGTTTTAGAGTAATAATAAGTAAATCTTTTCACACTTCTTGGATACGGTACAATTTCTGGTGATAATCTTATCACATCCAATAAGCAAAGGTATATTTAAGTAAATGGACTTCATAGTTTTATTGTTAACACATTTTCTTAATCAAACTAATTTTTACATTATTTTGACAAGATACATTCAGCTATCCCAGCATGAATATTTGGATAAATCACAAAAATTCTTAGTGCAAGCTTAATCATCCTACTAGTGTTAAAAAAAGTTGTTTTTGTGGGTGCCAACTGGTTGCATCATGGTCATGTGTTAATCATGTCAAGTAACTTGTGATTGGCTTTCAAGGTAGCGCTGTTAAAAGGAATAGACTTTAGGGGTACAAATAGATACTAACAGTTAAGGGCACACAATAGTACCTCTGAGGGTACCACCCCAGAGACAAGACATTGTACCCCTAAAAGTACAATTCTTTAAAGGGATGAGAGATGCAACTTTTAGGCTTTATTGCGATGTATGGATATGGAGAGAAACTTTGTTTCTTTTTGCATGTACAGGACTTAAACAAAACACATATATAATAATTATTTGAATCAGAATTATGAATGTTGATCAGATTTGTTCTCTATTTCCTTATGGTAATATATTAAAATCAACATGGCAAGCATGGTGACTTTTAAAGTGAAAAGGAATGTCTACGGCTTACCTTTTTGTTTTAGACCTCTAAAGCTCAATAAAAGATTTTCAGCAGTTTTTAACATAAAAAGTGTAGCCTTAAAATACCACAATACTTAGTAACATTCTTATTTAAAGAGTATATTTTAGGAAATACCATCTTCACTCTTAAATTAGAGGTAATAAGAAGCTAGGGAAGGATGTGTTTACTTCTAGAAGCCCTTCTGAGTTTATAACATTTTTGACAAAGTGATAAAAAGTACAACTCTGAATATGATTTATCACTATGATAATTGTCCGGATTCATCTGTTTGACAACATAGCAAATCATCACTTGTTTGTAGTTTATTAAACTGATTTAGGATGTGATTTTGTACAATGAAACAATCTCCTTTCCATACTTTTTCACTCATTTTTGCTCAGAGAGATTAAACATAGACAGCGTGGACAATTATCTTTTTCATAATGGCAAAAACGTAAAAAAAAAAAGCAAGAGCACTAAAGACATGAAATAGATACAAAACCATAGAAGAACTCCTTTATACATGAATAGCTCAGATAATTGTGTGAATTAAATAAAATGAAATGTCAACACAAAAGTTTCTAAGTTACCGTATTCCTCTTTAGACTAACTGAGTATCATGCTGAGTTTAAAGTGCTGTTAATGTGATACTAACAATTAAATGTCACATAACACCTTCTTGTTGCTTTTGGTCATTTAGCTGCGATGTATTTTAGCATCACTGGAATGCTGCTACCAACTCGTCTGTACTGGTTTCACACATATCCTGGGCCAGTTTAGCAGTGTGTTCTTTCTAATTTTATTGCTTTGTGGGAACTTTTACATGGTGACCATTTGGGTTCAAATTTTTCTGATGTTGCTTTTAAAGAGTTGTGAACAGGATCATTTTCTTTACTAACTTGTTTTACAAGGAGACAATCTGCTGTTATTTTTTCATCCTGTCTAAAACAAAGGACCTCTGCTAAAAGCTGGCCGATACTAATGCAATTCTCCCTCTTGTCATTGAAGTCTGGAGACAAATTCGCCTGACCACAAATCCAGTCAAGTACGCTGACCCGAGCACGAGGAACACGAACTCATTACGCTGCCATCGAGTAATTTGATTTGCCTCTTGCTCACAACAGAACAATTTCCCGCAAAACAGTTTAGGAAATTTGCACGGTCTGTAATATAATCCTGTAATTTATGTTATATATGTCCTGTTTTCCAGGAACATGGCCTTGTTTACAGATGATAACTCTACTGAAGCTCAGAATGTCACAATAACTCACCTTGATGCAAAACAAGGAAAAGGCTACCGTGCAATATGACATTGCACTAGAAAAGTTTTGATTATCACAAAACATGATTTTGTTTGACTACATACTTGAAATTATGAGACATCTCTGTGTCCTATTATATTTGGGTGAAAACGCAGATTATAACCTTTTTATAATACACTTGAGTAATGAATTTGGAGTTGAAATAGACCATAAAACATTGGATGCTTGACTGAGATGAAGAATAGAATGGAGCTTTACAAAGTGTTTCTTCTCTTTCCTTTTTTTTGTCACATTGAAATCCATTCTTTCCACTGGTTATACCTCCTTAACCCGCTCACTTGCCTCAGTTAAATTCATTGTTCATAATTTAACAATATGAAAGAAACCAGGTCACGAAAACAAAAATAACACACAGGTTTTTTTTGTCCTAAAGACAGTTAAGTCAGCAGTTTTTCACCTTCACCTCACATGTCCTTGGGTTGTGTAGCAGCACAATGATCCCAAACACACCATGTCCACATCTGAGTGTCTCAAAAAAAATAAGTGTTTTAGAGTGGCCTAGTCCAAGTCCAGATAAAATCCCATTAAATGTGCTTTGAGATGACCTTAAGCATACTGTTCATGCTCCCAAACCCCATTATGTGGCTAAAATAAACCTATGTTGTAAAGAAAATTAGGCCAAAATGCCTCCACAGCGATGTAAATGACTCATTGCCTGTTATCTGACGACTGCTAATGCCACGTTCAGGGTAGCGTAAGAAGTTATTGTGATTACAGGGCTAATACTTTTTAAAATAGGGTTAGATAACTGTAGAAAAAGCGATGGGACAAATGAGGTTATTAAAACTTTGATTCCAACATAAAAACAAATAATAAAACATCAAAATGAAACGACTGAAAAAGAAGAAAAATCTACTGCATTTTGTAAAACATGGAACTGAACAATAATGGCAAAAGCATGCCTGAACAGAAAAACTCATACAAAATTCATGCCTCTACTGTGTAAGGTGATGTCTTCCTAATTTACTCTATTTATATGTTGATCTAATACAGCAAAGTTTCCATGCTTTTTGTGTGTTTGTTTTATTTTTAAGGTTCGAAATTCACATTCTAAAAAATCACATCCTAATTATGTTGAGCCTTAGCTGTTTAAGTAAATTAAAACAAAATTTTTTGTAGTTTTTAATTGCAAATGAGATTCAGATACACAAACTTACCATGGGTCGGCGGTTTTCAACCAGATGGATTCCCACTATTCCCAGAAATGCTCCAAAGCTGAGCTAGAACGACAAAAAAACAATGCTTATTCTTATGATTTATAACCCACTGGTCACCTTGTCACATTTCTCCAAAAACAACAGCGAAGGATCGTGAAGGCAGCCATCACTCACGGTGATGCCGGGATAATATCCAGACACAGGCACGTTGTCGGTGCGAGTGGCCGAGATGAGACCGATGGTCAGGACCACCAAAGCCAAAGCCAGCAGAGACACAGTCGTCCACAGAGCTGTCTTCCCTCTGCGTACATAGAGACCTGATAGAGGGGGGAAAAACAAGGAAATACAAAAATTTAAAAAATTTAAAAATCCATATTCTTAAATAAATCTCCTACATGGTGAAACTATTCTGCCTAAATCATGGAAAAGGCATACATAAAAATGCATTTTAATTGTTGATATATACAATTTTAGGAGGAAAGGTTATATATTACACAAGTACAGGCATGTGGTGTTGTTTTATTATTCTGTTACATATTGTTATTTTACTGTACAACTTGTCATGGCTGATCCACTCATTGTTGCACCTGATACATCTTGCAACAGAATATAGGCTTGGCTGCTTTTGCTTTTTAACACCAATTATTTGTCAGCTTTTAAATATCTTTTTGTTGTTGCAATCTTTGTAGAATTTTTTTGAACATTTAATTGAACAAAAATCAGCTAACATATAACACTGATTGTGGATAAATTCAGTAGACCAGAACAGAACGTTTCCATCTGTATCGTAGGAAGTACTGGAGTAAATAAGAGGACGCTTACCGTGTATTATTTGAGTTTATTCTTCTTTTTTCTAGTATATGTAATTAAATTAGAATTTGAACTATCCCGAAAGACCTCAAGGTGCTTTTGTTCGTGCAAACAAAAAATTCTGACGTAAAGCACACTAACCAGTACATGCTTGACATGGTGAAAAAGAAGAAACATGCTTGACAGTGTGAAGGATGCTTATTTTTCAAAGCTAAGATGACTTTACCTGCAGAATCCAGAGTTTCTGTGGTTGTTCGCTGAGTCGTCTGCTGTGTTTCAGGCTGCTGCATGTTGCTTTAGTCAGTTTGAATTAGATCTAACACAAAACCACAGACCAGGTGGTTCCTTTTGTGTGCTGAACAGACACTAATCTGCTTCAAAAAAGTGTCCTCATCTTTCACGGTGTAACACGAAGGGTTCCTGTGTTAACAATCCACAGATCAGGAGGATGATCAGAGGTGGTTTTCATCCAGCTGACTCTGAGCAAGGTATGAATGGTTCAACTTTACTTGTAGCCAGAGAGGAAGGGAGTCACAGAATGAGAGGAAGATGGAACCAATCAGCTCCCTGTGTTCACCATAGTGGTTAATTGATCAAATATCTATCTTACACAAGTTTTATAAAGATTAAAATTGATTGTTTTTTAAATTACTTATTAAATGTTGGAAAAATATACAGTATTGAGTCTAATAATAAATAAAGTTAAGGTTTTTCAGGTTTGGTATTTAATTTTTTTTTATATGAGTACAGCACCCTCTACTGGAAAGCATGTTTCACAAATATATCTGTTAGCTTTTACATAGTGTTGAGTCAAACTGCTGAAGCTGTATTAGCTGTTTTTTCTGCTCTCCAGACTTACAATCTTTAGTTATTTTCTATATCCTGTGTGCCAGTCTGGTTCCATAAACCTAAACTGACAAACATCTCTTTAAAAAGTGTATCAGATAAAATAATACATTAGAAAGAGATAGATTTGAAGATGTAAGCCTTTAAAAGAAATGAATGTGTTATTGCAGTCGCAAGGTCTCACTCTGAAAAAAACAACCCAGGACTGATTTATTAGGGACACGATCCAAGCTTTATGTAAAATATGTGTTGTAATATTTATTACTCCATCAATTCCTGTAAAATAAACTGAAGCACTTTACTGAAGGTTTTTTTCTTTTTATGTCTCAGTTTTAGAAGCTATCAGAATGACTGAGAACTTTTAATTTGTAATCCTTGACTGCTTATTTCCATGGGGTATAAAAAAGATGTGGCACTGAGTCCCATTTCCACTAAAACCTTTCTAAAATGGAAAAAAAGAAGAGAACAAGCCAGCAGAGAGAGGAAGACTTGTGTTGATCCCCAAAATTAGGGAATGGCGAGGACAACAAAGCTACTCACCTGGGCTTGTCCATATCTAGAGAAATAGTGATACACTTTAAAATATAGATATCAGTAAAATAAGCACCTTAGGGTGACTAAGTCTCCATAAGAACAATTCACTTTAAGGTATTATTCACTTATTTAAAAGTGCTGTCATCAATATTTAAATATTTACCAGTCTGGTATATGCCCTGTTTTTGTTTCAGCAAAATGAGAACATTTTGGTGGATATAAGAAGATGCACGGCAAGTTTTGAAATGCAAAAATTAGAATATCAAACACTAAACTCTTACATAGTAATCATAAAGAATGTTGAACTAAGTAAAATGTAACTGTGTTAAAAGGAAGAACTATGTATGGATACTAAGTGGCATAGATACATTTATTAACATCAAAAACACATAAATGGCTTAATGTAAAAATGATGTATCTATTTGAAATTTGAAACATTTCTGCAGCAAAAAAAATAATTCAAACTTATAGAAAGCTAATATGATACATTTGAGAAGCAGAATAATAGAAAATAGAAGAAATATACAACCAGTTATTAATAATAACAGTAACATCAGGGAGCTCAGCAATGGAATGAAAAATAAATGCTAATTTTTTTTCCTTTTGCTTTTTATTCAGTGTAATAGAAACAAAATAACTTCACATTTTTATTCCCAGTTTAATCATTAACAAAGAAATACATATTTATATTCTGCAAAAAACTGTTCACTAAAGAAGGAATCTTTAAATAATCATTTTTAACAAAGAATGATGAAATATTAAATATTGAATTGTTTAATAGTTGCTATCACTGTAGAAAATCGGCATTTAAAGTACCTTCATCCTATAAATATCTTTACATATACACTGCTTAAATAAATAAAAAGTATCAATATTGACATTAATTTTCTTTCATTGATTTCTTGCCTGAGACGTGCTCAGTACATACGACAGTTCGTGTAAAACCGCTTGTAAAGAAGAGAGTTTTTTCTCGTGGTCATCGTGAACTTTCAGGACACCGTGCAGGTGGAGGACTTGGGCGGCTGCTCCAGGATGGACTCACGCCGCAGGTCGTTGGGCAGGGTGCCGCTGGGGCCCCACACGTTGAGTTCTCCATAGATCCCGGTCTCTATCATCTCCTCCTGCCAGGGGATGGGGATGTTCCCTGTGGCAAACTCATCAAAAAATGCCTTGTCTACATCCTCCAGAGCCACGCCTTTCACTGTGGAGAAGGCACCGACATTATCCAGGTCCTTGGCGTACACTGTCTTGGAGTCTGGCACAAAAGGGGGAGTCAGGATTCCTGATGGAGAAGGAGGTTTAAATAGTAAGGACAGGGATGTTTGTCTATGACAAAATAAAAATTCTACTGATAAAGATCCTGCTCTGTTGGTGTGACACATTAATCAATATTGGCTACAATTCCATAGGATTCAAATCAGCACCAGAACATCTGCTCTAGTTTAAACGTGCTAAAAAGACTTTTGTGACCCATCCACTTTATATTTTATAAATTCTTACTATATTAAAATGTTTCAGATTGTTTTGTTGACCATACAGTCCATTAATACTTTACCTAATATCAAAACTCAGTCTTAAAAAGATCCATTACTCTTGTCAAATTGAAATCCTGTCATATTTTATTTTTTTTATATTTCCACTAAAGAAACTAGGTAACTTTTCTAGCCCCGTTTTAAGACTTTTGCTGCCTGAAACACATTTTCTTCTAAGGTGGTCCTGTATTTAGGTCTATCTTCCCATTAACGCTGCTCCTGCTGAAAAAAAATACACCCCCACAACACGATCCCGCACCACCATTTTTTACTGTAAGAATGGTGCAGTCATAATTTTCATCCACAAATTTTGTTCTCATCTGACCAGTGAATCCTCGTTCATGGAGTTTTTTTTTAACGTAGAATCTGATGAATTAAACTTTTTATGGTTTCCTGTAAGGTCAGAGTGCACTAATAATAGTTTTTGCTCACAACCAATTCTTCAAATTAGCCTAGGATCTCTGCAGCTCCTCCAGAGTTACCATGGGACTCTTGGCTGCTTATCTAATCAATGCTGCATTGTAATCAAGCTTCATTTTTAGCCATTTCCCAACAATCCAGGATGTTATGACATCCAGCTCATCAGTGTTGGTACCAGTTGAAAAGGCAATTTAACATTCCCAAGGCAAGGCAAGTTTATTTGTAGAGCACAATTCATACACAAGGCAATTCAAATGCTTCACAGTTGAATAAATTAAGAAAACAGATAAACAGAAAAAAAAATTAATAAAATACTTTCATTGTCATATGCACGGGTAAAGATAACTGTTTTCAGCCTTGATTTTAACTTTGTTAGAGTTGAGGCTTGTCTCACATCCTCATGAAGACTGTTCCAGATTTTAGCTGCCTGAAACTGCAATGCAAGTGTAAATGTGAAATTAGTGATATTGTATGATTGCGGTTTTTATTCTGTCACAGACTAACCTGCGTTCAGTTTCCTCCAGTTAATATCCCGGAAAAAGGGGTGGGCCCTCAGCTCGTCACACGACCCGTCCTTGAAACCCAACCTCTTGTCGACGTCTTTGCACAGCAGACCCTCGCAGATGGACCGGGCGCTCTCGCTGAACTTCTCTGGATAGGTTACAGGATCGTTCAGAATCCGTTTCTTCACCACCTTGTTCTCCACCTGACGAGACCAACCAAACTGGGATTTAACTTCTGTTCAATCTCCAAAAACTTAACAGAAAATCAAGAAGCTTAATTTATTCATACATCCTTTCTTTTCTATCTACCTTCTCTCCACGGGTCCTGAAAGGTCCCTTAGCAGCCAGGAACTCATAGAGAGTGACCCCGAGAGTGAAATAATCCACAGAGTAGTCGTACTCTTCGCCTTTAAGAAGCTCAGGAGCCATAAAACCTGCACAGAAAAAAAAGGGTCACACTGTGTCCCATTCTCTCCAGGAAAAAAAAGTATTCTTTTAAAATTTGATATGATGTAATAATATTAAACAGCAGACATTTATACTAGAATTACTTTGCTTGTTGCTTTAGTCAATTAACTCTCAATTCTGTAGGATTGGTTAAATGAAATAAGCAACTTAATCTTATATTAAATAAATTATTTTCCTAATAGATTGTGTCTCTTTAAGAACATCAGTCAAAATGTAAAAAATGACATAGGCCCAGTGGGAAGTTTTTAAACAAATAAAAATGGAGTTGTTGGATATTGTTGAAACACCTGGATGATACCGAGAGCTTTTCAGGAGCTGCTTTCTTTCTCTCATCTGAAAGTTGAGCTGCATTCACTACACATAACATCAAACTTAAAAATGCAAAAACTGAAACACCATTTTTAGATTTAACACACAAAGTTTTTCCTTTATTAAATCCTCTTTTTCAAGCAGCAAGTAAGGATCCCTTTTCAGACTTCCAACAGTCATGTTTAATGTTAATGTAACATTTAATGTAACTTAGTAGACAGTATTTTTCTTAATTTTATTCAGATGCTTTAAATTCGTAAGGATTTTTTATTTACTTTTCAGTCTCTTGTTCTTCTTGTGTGAATCTACTTTGCTGCTTTTATGCCTAGATTTTCTCTCTGAGGGACAGTAAAGCTCTATTATATTATATTCTATAAAAAAGAACTTAAAACTGATGATGACACACGCAAAAAAATTAAAATCGTGACCTGGAAGAAGGATTCTGCTCTTACACATTCAGTAATTAAAGTCTAATACCTTTGTTGAAATAACATTTCTTTGGGTTATTGAGTAAAAATATGTTTTGCCTGTACCTGGAGTTCCAGCATAGCCCTTGATTTTAAACTGATCATCAGGCAGCTCTATCGCAAGACCAAGGTCAGAGATTCGTACATTACCTGTGAGAAGGAAAAAGAAAAACAAGCACAGAGACGTCAAGAGCGGCTCATTCTCTAACCAACAAACATCTATTATAAAAATAAGTAAACTCTACTGTAAGAAGTGTCCTTTAAGCGTTAAATGTATTATGACTTAGCGATGCACTTTCTTTAATGGAGTTTTTGAATCCTCATAAATTCAAAAGGGAAAGTTCAATTTTACTCAGTTAAGCTCTAATTATTTTCGTTTAAACACACATTTTAAATACTTCTGCAGGGTAAGAATACTGAATAGACTTTAGAACGTCTGATCCAAGGGATTGATTTCTTTTTTTAATTTAATCTTTGCATTCTTTCAGAATTCTACAGGTTTGCAAAGCAATTGCACAAGTAGTTTATGCAGCTGAAGCAGCTAACATTTTATGTGTCTAATTTTTGTTCGGTGTATGTGTTTCTGACCCTCATTGTCCAGCAGCACATTCTCAGGCTTCAGGTCTCTGTAGATTATCCTCTTCTGGTGGAGGTGCTCCATGCCCTGGATGATTTGTGCAGCATAGTAACAGGCCCGTGGCTCATCAAAGCCTGGGTTGTTCTCATCCACGTTGTAGATGTGATACCTGGAAGCAAAGTAATAGATCTCAGACAGGAAGGAATGCTGAAAACGTCATGTTATTTGAACATGAGAAAGGATAAAAAAACAAAAGAAGGCTAAAAGTTTTGAGACAAAAGATCTGACCTCAGATCTCCTCCGTTCATGATGGTCATAACCAGACATAACTCGATTTTTGTCTGGAAGGCATAAGCCAAAGAGACAATGAACCTGCTGTGAACTCGAGCCAGGATTCTTTTCTCCACCATCGCACCCTACAGATAGAAGAACGTTGCAGTCATGAGTAAATGCTTTTGACCATTTTAAATCATGATAAAGAAGCACCACCTAGGCTTTTAATTCATCCTCAATCCAAACGTGAGAATACATTGTTGTTATTTCAGCTGATTATTTATTTGCGCTTATTTGTGCAGAATGGGATTTTGAAGTCATCCACTAGCCACCACAGCACAAATATTATTTATTTAAAGTGTTTATTCTTGATTGTTTGCATGTTGTGCATTGAAATTATCTAACTTCATATTTTTAATTGATATAATGACACAATGTGTTCTGCTCAGCCCTCAGATTAGGCCCCTTTAAATAATTAAATTCATAAAAATAAGGGTTAACAAAAGAGCTGAAAACGTGTATTTCTCTAACTTACTCACTGGTTCTGCCAGTTGTTTGCAGAGTGCAGTGCTTCTTTGTAGAGACTCAGTGAAGTTTAGTAAAGCAAGTTCAATCAAGCCTGCACTGAAAATTGTCATGTATTTTTGGAGTAATTTGCAGCGACAGTGTGCCTGACATCTAACTTCAGCACATAAAAAATCTACAAGATGTTTTAAAGAAACTGTCATTATTTTCTATTCCATGAATATTACTGGCTCAGCTGTCATGTCTTTCTAATAAATATGATACATTTCAAAGTATTTTAGGTTATTTTAAATGCATTATTTATACACGTTCTAAGCAAACATACAAGTACACTCATTCTTCAAAAATTGGACTACAAGTGTGAGGTGCTATATGTGGATTCTGTGTGATTACTTGAGGGCCCCCTGCTGGTCTTGGTGGGTCCAAACTAGCCGAAATTTAGTCTGCTTCAACCTGGGCTGGCTATGACAATTTACTTTTTTTTAAAGGCAAATTAAAGATGTTCGGCTAGATGAGACAGAAATGTTTTTTATAATGTCAATTTTTTTGTCACTGCAACATAAAAATGTTAGAACATCAGATAATATTGCCAACAATCAACCATCTTGAAAATATTTCTTTATCTGCAAAGCTTTATCTATACTTATGATTTTTTTTAAGAGAAAACATATTCGAACTGCTTAGGATCCACCTTCATCTATACTGAATTTATCTTGTACTGCATCACCTACTGTATATAAAACACATTCAGTATGAATCTTTCATTGGCATTCTTACCTCATAACCTTTTCTCTTCTTTAGCCTTTTCTTGTTGAGCTTTTTGCAGGCGTACAGTTTTCCCGTGCCTTTCATCTGACAGGCGGACACTTCCCCAAAACCACCTTTACCCAAAACACGGAAATCCAAAAACCAGTCCTCTCCTATGGGCTGCATCTCCAGCCACTTCCACTGCAGGAACCTTTGCAGATACATGCTCTCTAGGAAGAAAGTGTAGGGTACTTCTTTGAGAAAATCCATCACGCTGTCCATGGTCTCATTGAAAAGATCATCGCTGGCTTCTTGGTGTTTCTCTTTGACCTTTGTGATGCCATTTTCTGGCAGAAAGGGGCAGTAATACTTAGCATCAGGCTTCATATACCGAGACAGGATCTTGCTGGATTTGCTGGCTCTGTCTTCATCCTCAGCCATGTTGTATTCCTCAATATCCTTCCACAGGCGGCAGGGGCCCTTGTACTCATTGTTGGACTCCAAAAACTCCTGGAAGAGACGTTTGCCAATGGGCTGCTCCACGCAGACGGCGTGGAAGCCCAGATCTAAGGTTTCACGCAGGGCTTCACAAACTGTGATGTGGGGCAGCTTCAGGCGGGAACGGTACTTCTTGTCCCGGTTGACTGCTGGGTTGGCGGTGCCATCAAAGCTCCCACGGGCAGAGATGTAGGCAGAGTTGGCCACCACTGTTGTCAGGCCACCAATATCCATGGCGGTACGGGGAAAGTATGTTCAAAGAAGTTTTAGTTGAAAGACTGTAAAAGAAACCAGAGATGAGAAGAAGTTTCTTTTTTTCTTTAGGGTTTAGAGAAAACGTTTATCAACCACCTATCATCTGTTCGCTGCTGGGACCGTGAGGTGATTGCAGGAGCTCACAGGTTCTTCTCATCCCTTAACACACATTCAGACACATGCAGATCAGCCTGACTCATCACCTTCCTCCAAAGGGATTTATCCAACCTGTTATCTGTCTAATGCTAGATCCTGTGCTTAGCCCATGTGCTTGCTGTGAGAGAAAAGGAGGGTTTAATGTTTTTTTTCTTTTTGGCTTTTGCTGCTTTTTTTTCAACATTTTTTTATCAGTATTTGTAACTGACCATGATAACATAATGTGCGTAAAAAAATAGGAGAGAAGAACCATGACTAAACACATTTTTAGAATATATAGAAAAGGATCTGTGTTTCATATCTTAAGGATATAAAAATAGGACCTGAAAGTGGGATCATCCTACACTTGATCATCTGCATCGGGTGCCTCAGTGATTCAAAGGTCAAAGTTAAAAGGCAAATATTCCTCTTAGAAAGGTCAGATTCTGGAGCACTGACAAAGTGAAGACGGTCAGTTTGTTAAAAATCTAAAATGAGTGTGTGATAAAGCCTATTGTAATAAATATCTTTGCAACATTCAATCCTAAAACTCACAGCAAGTTAAACAGAAAAACAAATTATCTAATTCAGTGGTTCCCAAAATTTCTGTCAGGAACAGACTTGAGGTCACAAATATTTAGGTGTGAGGTGTTGAGATTGTCTCACTAAAACGGCATATCAAAAATAGCATTAAAAGCAATGTGCTTAATAAAAAAGATTATCCAACAAAAAATAGGAGTTCAAGAAATTTAATTTGTCAATATATTAGCTGTTGATGTGTTGTAATTTTACCTCCTTTTTCGTTAACTCTGTAAAAATGCTTGTATACTCAAGTACGAGGGTCAGAAGCCAGGGCCCGTATCCCTAAAGATTCTGAGAATCCTCTCCGAGAGCTCCTAACTTAACATAAAAATTCCTTGCCTGGAGTTTTAGCTTAGAAGTGATTCCAGAAAATTTTCAGTGAACTCTGAGCAAAGAATGGATGGAAAATCCTATCTTAGTGAGGAGGTGTGGTTGACCCCGTTGCTAGGTATGAGTCATCATTTCAAAAACCGTGATTGGTTGATCCTATAAGTTTGATGAAAATGAACTTTTGGTGATAATGAGCAAAGGATGTACCCTCAAATCAATAAACATAACAACACACTCTAATCTTATGGAGACTGTAATTGTAAATAATATTTCACATTCAAGAAAATATCTGGAAAATGAATAGTAAGCTGTAGGGGTTATAGCCTAATATTAGAATGTAAAATATGTGAAAACTTAAGCTCATTACACCCTGTTCAAATAATGATGCATGTCTTATTTGCTCATATTAATATCCTAGCTGGCATATTTTGTACTTTCACTCCCATATGGACCCCATTGAAAACAAGATGGCATATCTCAAGGGGCTGTCCTTAATGAAGTAGAAATTGCAAAGTTACAACTCAGTGTGGTCTTAACGAGGGTAACACGGCTCAGCTTTTATCAATGTCTGTGATTGCTGGCTGGTCTATTTATGAAGGCTTGTTAAAAAATATCCTACAAACACAGCTGCTTAGGGGAACTCCTAAGCCCCTAAAAGTCCTGTTCCCTGCTCTTAGCAGATCTCGCCTTAGGAGCCCTTTTAAGCGCTAGGAATCTTGAGGAATAGCTTTTATATTAACTAAGATTTTCATGTCACTTTTAGGGGAAATTCTAAGAAAACGTCATGACTCTGAGAATTTTCTTAGAATTTGGCCGCTAGGAGCTACTTGCACAAAAATTCTTTAGGGATCCGGGCCCAGAAGGTTAGGGAACCGCTGCTCTAATTATCATGACTTAAAGACTGTTTTATTTCGGTTAGATCACAGCCAATAGAATGTAGGTATTCAATAAAATGTATTAAACATATTTTGATTTAGAAATGTTAACATGTCTTAACGTCTGTTTCACCTTAATGTGTTTTCCTTTTTGTTTTACCTGTTGCAAAAGGAGAGCAACACTTACATTGAATCTGTAAACCTTTTTTTTAAATGTCGGTTTTTTGCACTCGTGATATAGATTGATTTTTCTTTAGATTAAAAAAAAACAAGAGTAGTAGTTCCTCACTACAAATAACATTCACAGCACAATAGGTACCAGTAACGCTTTTTAGTTTATTCGTTCCTTTCAGTTTCCCGTTCTCATAATTCAAATAAAGTTAAATGTATCAATGTACCTCTTATATTTAAAGGGAATTACATGCAAGCAAACATATTTTCTTAATTTCATCTGTAAAAACATTAATACGTACACTGTTTAAACATCTTTCATCTCCCCGTTTTGTGCTACTTAATTTAAAAAAAAAAACATGTAGAACTATTATTTACAGACAGTCTGTATAGATTACTTGCGGCACATGGGTCCATGTAAATGTGTGTTACATAAAAGTGCTGGATGTGTTCTAATCTCCATTAACCACCAGCAAGATGCAAAAACTTGCAATCAGAATAAGCAAAAGCAGTATCCTTATACGAGGGAAAAAAGGCAGCCCCATATGTAAAAATCTGTTTATCAGTCAGGTGTTTAACCATCCCCTCCCACTAATAGGATGATGAAGGTGATAAGGTCTTCTCAGAGATGTGCTGACAGCAAAGTTTGTAGGTTATCAGCTTATGCAGCTGTACTTGCATGCTTGCACACACACAGCTCGACACGTGCGGGGATGTCTCATTCACAGCTGAGCGTTACGCAGTAGTTAGGCAGCGTTTCCACAACTCCTGGGAACCAGACGCTTCATCAGAAAAGATTAATGGTCGATCACGTGGATTTATCCATGGGAAACTGTTCGATTACAAGCTTCTAAAAGGTTTCAGTGCAAAACACGAGGCAAAAAAGTAATCGCAGTTATCTTTTTCTTAGATTTAGTTTTCAATACTCATGAAAAACACTAGTCTGAAAAATCAGGAGTGCTGATTGCTTCTCATATTGTAAGTGAACCCCCAGATAAACACTCCAGACAAAGGCATTAAAGTTAACTTTAAAAAAGTTCAACAAAACACTGTTTCTCGTCTTATTTTTACTAAAGATTTACAATATAAATCCAAATTAGCTCCAACACTTCAACAAAAACATAAATAAAAGAATGTAAATGACAGTTGAAAGACATAAATAAAAGAAAAGGCTTGCACAAAAGGAAAACATATGAAAGGTATAAAAATAAACAGCAATGCCTGATGGAGATACATACAGTAATAACATCGCACATCATGTTTTTATTGTTACTTTGCAGTGTAAAACCTCTTCCTGTTAGTGCAGGGTAGGGAGTGGAGAGAGGACGCCATTTTTGACATTCAGAGGACGATTGCAGCTCGTTTTTTTCCCTTCAAAAGAATAAATTATCAAATATAATTTTGCTGAAACACGTTTTCTTCGTTGGTATTACTGCAGTCTATAGTAACCAAAAAAAACAAGACTTCTGAGCAGAGTTTTGTCAGCTCTCCTGAAACTCTAAGTAACAAAAAGATTAGATTAAACCAAAGTGTCATAAACATTATACAGCAGAGACATTTTTATACATCTTAAGGCAGAATCTGTGATCGATACCAAAATCACACAGAGAAAAAAAAAAAGAAATCTAATGGCATCTATAAAGAAAACCGCCCTTAATAATTGAACATTTATATGGACAATATAAATCAAACAACAGTCAGATTTGGTCCCTGGCTTTTTAAACATAAGTGTGCAAAATGAGATATAATATAGATCTCAGCATTATAAGATCTAAAGGTGAATGTACTGAAGAAACACGAACAGTTTACGGTTAAAGAAACCCTCCAATCAAAAAAACAAAAAACAAAACAAAAAAAAGCATACATTTTTTAATCTATTTATTATTGTGAGCTGCACTGTTAAATCAGCAAAATAATTTATTGAAGATTTGGTCCGGCATAAAACAGTAAGAAGTCATCTGATACTGCCGCCTCTGGAAACGTCCCAGGGGAACGTTCTTTTCACCCTTATGTCCGTGTGGTCACGTGAGCGTTTTGCGTTCGGTGCGAGGAACCCATTTGTGCGTCGTGACTCGCCACAGCAGCGGAGCCAGCAGCAAGCTGAGAGTGGTGACACTGAGGACCAGCAGGTACACCTGAGCAGAGACGCGTAGGGTTACTCACAACACGGTTTAGTTAACATCACTTTAAATGCCCCGAGGCTTACCATCTTCATCTGGTGTGCATCTATAGAGTTATATATACAGAAGAGAGAGCATGAGGAAATCTTTCTTTAACTTTAAATTGGATATAAATTGAATATATTTAAACATTTACAAAGTTCTGCTTTTAGTCAGTTTAATCAAGTAAAGATGAATGCATGACAACCGCTTGTGGGTCAATATTTCTGTGCTACTTTAAATGTTATTATTTTAATATTAAATTAAATGCCTTCTACTTAATTGGCAATTATTAACAGAGTTGTGTAAGGTCACCTACTTCAATACAAGCTGTGAACGTTCAAAACTAAACAATTTATGTTTGTGTTTCACATGTTGGAAATACTGAACAATTCCTAAAAAAAATCTATAAAGAAACGTGTGTTGTGGAAAAAAGTTATGAAATATTGTTAGATTACATTAAGCTCAATTTAAACAAAACAAAAGTTTCTACTTAACTTTTTTTTTTTTTGACTCTCCTCTCCTTTGATTTGACTGAATTCCCTATAAAACTGCTAACAATCAAATATTATTTTGCAGACAGAAACCAAAAAAGGCATACAAACTGTCAGTGAAATGCAGCTTGGCAAGAAAACAAAAAGAGCTATAAATAAAAAGCTGTTTTTGTTCACCCCTGAGTTCTTCTGATAAAACCTCCACTTATTTAAATAAATTAAAGATGTCTGTACTGTTTTATGACTGGTTAAATGTTTCAAAGAAATTCATGAATTTTCCATCCTTTATTGTAAATATTAATCAATATACATTTCAGTATCCAAAAAATAAAAGATAACAGCCCAATATTACACTTTTGTCCTCTGTGACATTTTTAGAGAAAATCCCATTTACCGTCACCAGAATAAGCAGCAGTAAGTGCCTCGGCTAAAAACGAAATGACCTTATTAAAGATCACCGAAAATGTTGCCATTATCAAAACAGAATATAATAAACGTAATAAAATGGAACTGGAAAAACTCGATAGGGAAGAACGGTTGGACAAAGTTATCTTTTTATTTTCCGTTTAATTCAGAAAATGCGCACCTTTTCCATCTAACTAAATTGGAATGAATTGTAACTGGACAAAAAAAAAGTCTGATTGCTGCAATTCTTCTAAGCAGACTGAAATTCGATGCTAAAACTTTCAAGACTCTCATCACTGACCTCTCTGGAGATGATGCCAGCTCGACGTGCGCGGCTCCCCAAGACAAAGGAGAATTCGCTGACCTGAGCCAGACCAGCTGATACGATCCACCTTATGTGTCGGGAACTCGGAGGCAAGATGGCCGACAGCACCAGCACAGCCATGACAAACTGGAAACATAAGGGCAGCTAAGAGAAGAGGAAACTTTGACAGCAAGGAGAGAAAGAGAACAAAAACAAAAAAACGGGGTGATCGCTAAACCTTCATGATGACGAGCGTGAGTGTCAGTACTAGCAGGATGGTGAGCTCATACAGCACAAATGTAGGGAACACGTGAAGACCTGCAGCGTGGAGCGGACAGGAGAGAGCGATTCGGCATCGTTTCAATGTGAAAAAACACCATAAAGTGAAAAAAATATATCAAACATAGATTATGTATGTTCTGGCTTACCGATAGAGGCAAAGAAAATTATGGCGAGGAAGTCTCTGATTGGCTCGATGCAGCCCGTGACCTCGGTTGTGACCATGTGACCCTGCGATGAAAGCAAAGCTCCTGCCAAGAAACAGCCCAACTCCATGGAAACATCCAGAAATTCTGTCACCTAAAAAAAGTGGCCGTTAAAATTCACCTTTTTTAACTTCAACTTGAACAAACTGCAAAAGAAATCCCACCAAATTCCTTTTACTATACCGTCAGCATGAAAAAGACAAACGCTGCCATTCCCAGCACCAGGATCTCCTTGTTGCCTTTGCTCTCAGCGTGAAGTTTCTTGTAATACGGACCAATTACAAGGGATCTGAGCACCAGACATAGCAGAAACACAGCAGCCAACGACATCAGGACCTGAGCCAGGAGCTTCAGCACTCGCAGACCTCCAAACAGAAAGCTAGTTTGAACAGAGGACACAAAAGATTTGAGAGCATTGTTTTCAGGAGGAGGAATTCATAATGACGAAACAACAAATTACCTGTCCAAGTCTCCGCTCTGTGCCTGAATCAGAGTGGGCATGACGGCAATGAAGAGGCCGAGTTGAACATCCTGCATCACCAGCATCCCGAGGAGAACGCTGCTGTAGTCCAGGTCACCTGCCAAACACACACAGCAATCAGTCGGTTACATGCAGGAGAACATTTCTGATTCAATGATTTCAAGTTTTTTCTGTCAGCTTAGTGTCGCCATTTTCCTTTTTTATTCAACAGAAAAAAATAGAATACTTTTTACTAGCTTATGTCTGTCCAGATCACCATCACTAGGGCTGGGTATCGATTCAAATTTCAAGAATCGATTTGATTCAGATTCTCAAGAGTTAGAATCGACCATCACGATCCGATTTGATTCAGTCTGATCCAATTCGGTAGTGATATTGGTCAGTGCTATTAAAAATGGCTTTTTTGAGCTATTATCTTAATCATATGCCTGTAATTCAATGATGCAACACTGGGTGAGTAACAGTTCAAAGGGGGAAACTGTATCAACCCTTTCAGACACAAGACTTAAAATCCCTGTCTGGACTTTTCCTCCTATTGGCTGTAAAAAGGGCTAACTATAAAAAATAAACTAAAAATTGAACTTGTAATTCGATATGATTTCTATAACAATCGATTCTCCGATTTTTTTCAACACAGCACTAACCATCACCCATGTAAAATGTATTGTACCAGCTACAAGGACATGGTCATAAAAAGTTAGCAATGTGATGGGATTTCGCTAATTCAAATGACTGAAATACATCTTTATACCTTCCTTTTCCACTCTGCTTCCTCCTGCCAGGAAGCGGGACACGAGTGGAGTGCTGGACAGGGACAGACAGGTGGAAATGAAGACCGTCTGAGTGGGTCGAATATGAAGAAGCTGTCCCCACAGCAACCCGGCCCCCACCATCAGCAGACTCAGGTAGCACGTCCCCTGAACTGAGGTCTTCCATACCTCAGCAAACACACAATGCATAGTCATGTTTCCAAATTCATCTCCTTTTAAACACCTTGACTGGCTGTTTGGCTCAGAACTTAACACGAGTCAAAAGGAAATGTCTATAATACATTTGAATTACTTCTTTTTCAAGCAGCAGGTTAATTTATACATTCTTTTAATCGCAAATATCAAGAAGAAAGCTGTTATTACAAGAATACCAAACGTTCCATTTGGATATTACTACAAGCCAATTAGGACACAAAGCGCTACTTTTAGATTAATTCAAAATTATACTTTTAGGGTGGCATACAGAACGCTGTGAGGAGGGAAACTAGCCATGCATTTGCACCCTAAACACACCATCTCAACAGTTAAACATGATAGGGGAAGAATCATATTACGTGGTTTTGTTTTTCCCCATCAGGGAAAGAGAAACCAATCAGAGTGAATAAAAAGATCAAAGCCTGACTCAGTCAAAATCCAGACTGAAATCTTCCAATTTGAAAATTCCTGTTTACAGATGTCTATTATGTAGTCTGTCTTAAGCCAGAATTGCGCTGTGCGTTTCACGGCCATCTCAAATGACCGCTTCATGCCACGCTGTGCGAGCTCCAAATATCAGTGGTTCGATCGGCACGACGTCTCGCTGTAGCAGGACACACCAAGAGCCAAAGTCAAGGCCTCGATTTTTCGTCAGGATACATTAAGACGAAACAAAAGCTCTAAGACAGCCAAAAACGTACAGCGTGATCCCGGTTTAAGATTAAGTAATGGGGAATATTTTCACTCTCTACATCAGAGGTTGTGCTGCTAGACAACCATCTAGCCATCGTCTTGCTGGTGAATTCCTACAATAGTGTTAATTGATTTTATTAACTTTAAATAATATCAAATCCAAACTAACTGAACCGATAAATGAAAATAAAAAGGAAATTAAAAGTTTGCACTGAAAATACGAATACCTGCTGCGGGCTCTGCTCCACATGGAGCCAAAATGCACACCCATGTGTGCGTAATCGAATAACGGGATTGCTGCAGAGGTTATTTTCATGACGTTTTGGATTTTTGCCTCAGACAGATGACCTAGATGTTGTTGTAGAGTTTGATGTATAATATGTGTATGGTGTGAAAAACTCATCTTATTAAAAAAATAAAAACCGATACCGATAATTTCCGATATTATATTTTAATGCCAATATCGGCCGAAAATGACTTCAGGCCGATAATATCGGACATCCCTAATAAAAAGGCTTTGTTAGTTGTTGGGAGCAGGTCAGCTGTTACACGGCAATAATGTGAGATGCTGTTCCTCCTTGTTTCTACAAACAAGGTCAAATTAAAACCTCCAAGAAATGAAGGAATCTCACCTCTTTATTTAAAATGGTTTTGTCCAACTACACTACAAAGTATTGATTCATGGGTAAACACTAATGTATGATACACTTACATAAAACATTGATCTGTATTTTGCTCAAGTTTTTTTTAAAGATTTATTTATATCACCTGATGACACATAAATACATAACATGTCAATGTTATGATGTAAAACAAACATCACTACAGATGGAGCAACGTCCTTATTCTTGTGAAGGAATCATGACCGTTGTGTTTCCACCCAAAGTCTTACTTAATTACCTTTCGAAGGCGCTCAGGTGAGAACTCCAGTCCCACCACAAAGAGAGTGAAGAATACACCCAACTCCCCCAGAGTCTCCACCTGAACTATGGACTGCAAGAAGAAAAGTTAGTAATAATTTTACAGTTCAGTAAAAGTCACGTTTTTTTATGATACTGTAATAATGATGCACAAACCTTGATACTGTTGAGACCAGAAGGGCCGAGCAGGACCCCGCTAATGACGTATCCAAACATAGGCGGAAGACCCACCAGAGTGCAAACCCAACCGCAAGGCAGGGAGAGCATCACTATGGAGACCAGGTCCTGCACATAATGTTGATACGTTAATTTAAAACCCAATTATTGAACTTTCTCTCCATTTCAGCATGGATAAAACCAGGATCATCCAAGTATGGGGGCATTAACTAACCTTGATGAAGTGAGGGTCTGCTCTCGGCATCGTGGAGTCCCGCGGTTTCGTCAGAACATACTGGTTATTCTGCGAGTCAATAAGCATGCTAAGCCCC
Source organism: Apricaphanius iberus (assembly GCA_028564705.1). Lineage (NCBI taxonomy): Eukaryota > Metazoa > Chordata > Actinopteri > Cyprinodontiformes > Aphaniidae > Apricaphanius > Apricaphanius iberus. Next base: position 808,776 of record JAPXFQ010002407.1, read on the forward strand.
AAATCATCCTCCTCCTCTTTCTGGGTGGATTTGTTCTTCGTTTTCCCTCCTTTCTCCTCATCCTCTTCCACTCTCAGTACTGCTTCGACATTCACTCCCTTCATCTACACAGAGAAGAATGCGAGCATAACCTTTGGTTCTGAGTGTAACGATAAGTGATGCTGCGACGTCTCTCCAAAGTGAGCGGTGAGTGTTCAACAGCAGACCTGTTTGTTGTTGTCAAAGGCATGCTCCTCGATCTCCTCCTCTAGGCGGTCTGCTGCCTTCCTGACGTCCTCCAAGATCTCCTCCAAGATGGACAGAGTCTTGTTCTTGGCCAAAGCGCTCTTAAGCGCTTCCTGTTGATGTTTCTCTGCAGCCACAAGCTCCATGTACTCCTGTTCTTCCTGAAAGGTGGGGTCCAAGTACACCAAACACACTCACTTACTACCAAAGAAAGACCAAAGAATCAAAGGGCTTCACATAAAACAAGTAGCTGCTGGGTTTTTTTCTTTATTCAACTGATTAAAACATATTCTTCTGATTCTTTTCAGAAGCTAATATTGAAAAATTTAAATTTCAAGTGAATTCAGACTCTTTTTGCCACATTTTCTGTAAACTGGTGCTGCATTTATGTATTCAAGAGGTAGAAAAAAAGATTTACTTCAGCCCTCATTCGATTAAATAAACCATTTAATAAAATTAGCTTTCCATTATTAAAATGAGAAATGCTCACCAATTTTGCAACCTTAAACATTTAGAATAAGAAATGTAGTACCTTATTTTGAAACTTATTTTATAATGTGCTATTTTTTGCCTTGAACAAAAAGAAAATGTGGCAGGCTGTTTTCACCTTTCATTTGGCGAGTAAGGGTGCAGAAAATTGAGACCTCAGTTCAGACCTTAATCATTTAGATAATTGGGCCTATTTTCATACAGTTAGGAAGTTGACGAAAAAACAACAAATATCTAATTGCAAGTAAAGAATCTAAAAAACGGTGCAGACTTTACTTTTATAGCTGCCTCTCTGAGGGCCTCCAGCCTCTGTCTGCTGGTCTCCTTCATGTTGACCACATCCCTATAGTCTCCCTGCAGCACCCTCTGCAGGCCGTGCAGCGCCTGGAACACCAGGTGCTCGCTCTCATTCAGCTCCTTCTGGAAAACCTCCAGAGTATGGACCTTAATGCAAATAAAAAACAGATAAAGGAACAGGGTAAATAGTATACTCTTTAACTGATGCCACTGTACATGATTTCAGTGTGGAAAGTTTAATAACGAGGATATTCAGATATTATATAATCAATAATAATAATAATGTTGGCCAGTTATCAAAAAATATGTCTTTAAAATATTAGGTTAATTATTACATTTTCTTTACTAAGTCAGAATTGAAAATATTTATATTTAGACATACATGTTTTGCATATATGTACACTGAAGACAGTTGTTAGCTAAAGCTCATTTCAAATAAAGTTGAAGTCACTCTACAACAATATAATTTAATAAACAGGAAGTGTCAGATAGATCTCTGATTAGGTCCATTGAGTAGATATGAACATTAAAACAACAACAAATATTCTCCAGACATCTTCCAGGAGAAAGCGGCTTCATCGACTCCTAACTGAACAAACTTAGAAACTGTTGGCAGCAACTGTTGCTGACGCTGCGGATCGGCAAGATAATTGAGTGAGAAAATGAAGCGACGAATGGCTCTATCACAGAAACCCCATGAAGAGTGTGTATGTGATGATCCTTTTACTGTCACTTTATTATGACGGAACCCCTCCGTTCATCAGTTCAATAATAAAAAATCACTTGTGGACACTCCGTCTAACCCTCACTTGCACACAGGTTGAGAAAACAACCAAAACAAATGTAATATAGGCGTTTTACATTCCAAAAATAATTATTGAGAATCTGTTTTGTGATCATATCTGCTAGCATTGATTCAGCTGGGCAAAACCCTATAAGTATTTTTTCCCTCATCTACAGCTGATCTTATAAAAAAGGTATTTTACATTAATGTATTTACAACTTTGTTTGTTCACTGGGTTCTCTGACAAAACCAACACTCCGCCATTGTCAAGAAATATTTTAGGTGTTACATAATCATACGCGTCAATTTATTTGATCAACTGAGGCGGATACATACATTCCTGAGCTGTTGCTCATAATACCACGCTTTTAGCTTCACATGACAATGGTGCTATTGTTCTCTGCTTTTTTGTTGTTGTTTTCCATGAAATCAAAGCACCATTTGTATTTAGAGTCATGCAGTTATACTGCGTCTGTCAGAACTATCAATACCCAGTCTGCATATGCTAGCTGACACGGTTTTTCATTCAAACATTTTCTAAAGCACAGTTCTTTTTCCTTGACTGCCTTTTAGGTAGCAGCTGTCTAAATTTCAACAGTTGGTGCATTCAAATATTGCGACAATTTGCCGACAATGTAGCTTAAATCGAGCCTCGCACAATAGCTCAGATAAATAAGAACTCCAACTGATTCTCTATATTTTCTGACATCTGGAAATGTTTCACACTTGTCAGAGTGAACTAATTTCTACTCTAAAAGGTGTCGGTTTACAGTTTTGCATGTCGATCTCTTGAGAATGTTCTCAATATACGTTTCTGTGTCATCTTCTTGAAGTTGACACAGAAACGTTTAAGAAATGTTTGTCTTAAGAAATGTTTGAATTCCCCCAGATCTTTCATTTGGAATTGAGAAGAAAGCATTTCTTTCACATCTAGAAGCACTTGTTCCTTGCTAGCTGCAATGAACAAGTCTTTAACCCACACCTTTATGATTACATTTTTACTGTCGGTTTCCCTTGAATAAATGCAACGAGCAGCATTTTGCACAAATGTATAACTAGTTAAATAGCCATGTACTGTTTTTTCAAGTGAGGCAAAACGGGAGCCTGAGTCCATTCCAGAAACCCCATGAAGAGAGACTGTGTGATGAGCCTTTTAACATCACTTTATTATGACCAAAACCTCCATTCATCAGTACAATAATAATAATAAAGAAAAAAAACATGGACTCTCTACCTTTTGAACCAATGAATCCTGTACGGTTCATGTTTAAGATGCGTTACCTCTCTGACTTTAAAGAAGGCTGTGCATACTGTCTTTCAGTGATGTTGTCAAGTCAGCGTCTCACAAGTCCTAAGTCTTCAAGATCAAGTTGAATCGCTTGGTCCTACTGGTAAAGTCCAAGTCATTATCACCTCAGAGCAAATAATAATAAAAAAAGACAGCAGAGTGTAGATTTTAAGACTAAAACTATGACGGAGTATTAGGGCGACACATGAAGAAAAAAATATATTTTTTGCCATGACGACTTTAATCTCGCCATGTCGACATTAAACTCAACATTTCGAGCATAAAGAAGAAAAGTCATGTCGACTTTACTTTCTTCGTGTTGACAATAAAATCGCCATGTCGACATTAAACTCGACGTTTCGAGAATTAAATTAAATTAGTTCAAAATAGTTTGGAGAGAGAGCACAATGCCTTGTGTGAATGATTTGGTCAAATTGTACTTCAGAATCGGGTTAAGTAATAAGGAAATCATCGCTCTTTTAGCGCAGAACCACAGTGTGGTGATTAGTGTAAGGACCATAGACTGTAAAAAAGAATAGACAGCGCTTCCTCACTCCTTCCCGTTTATCCGAAATGACACACGTTCAAGGGGGAATTCATGAAGGATTTACAGACTCCTCCTCCCCGCCTCTGACGAAGCATGTTCCTAAAAAGGGCATAGGGGCGGGATCTTCACTGTAGACTCTCCCCTCGCGGGGCGTGTAGTTCGGTCGTAATCACGCCCATTCTGCTACTGCGTCTTTAGCTCTGATGCTAAACTTGGCTAGCTAAGCTAAAGGATAAAGCCCCATGCCTGACTGCTGCCATATCTGCTCTCCTCCGACGCTTCTCCTATTTCTCAAACCTGAAAAGGTAAGAACTAGTAACTTGAAATAATTATTAAAATGTAGTGTCACTATAATTAAAGTCCAACGAAACAGCCTGTCAATCAAAGTCCGGCCCCTCATTAATTATGCAAGATTTCAAAAAATCATCTTACGAAAACCAGCCTGGTGCCCATGTTTTTGACAAACCCAGCGTTATCTCAGGAAGAATATGTAGCCATAGAAAGTTTAAAACAATTGGGCACCAGGCATTAAAGTTGTTTTTAACGTGTCTAAAGTCCAATGCTTTTCAATGGGGGCCTAGCGGCCAAATGGAGGTACTACAGCAATGGAGGAGCAATGGCGGCCTCCATGGTATGCGGTCACAAAGCAGAGCAGCCAGCGGCCATTGGTAAGGACGCTGAAAAGGTTGTGCCGAAAACTTCGAGAAATCATACAAATTTGGAAGAATCGGCCGCATTCTTGCATACTGAAATTGCTGGAAATGGGCAGATGCAAGGATATCGATAGTTTAAAGTCGACATGGCGAGTTTAATCTTGTCATGGCAAAAAAAAATATGTTTTTCTTCATGTGTGGCCCTAATACTCCGTCGTACTAAAACAATGGCTACCATAGCCTACATGGTTTACTTTTTTCCCCTTCTTTTTTAAAGAAATTGTATGCAATGCCCCCGTGCCAACACCAATCTAAAACAGTTGCATGTCCAAAACATAAAAATTTGCTTCAAATAAATGTTAAAAAATAGATAAATAACATTTCACCCCTCATTTAGAAACGGTTTTGAGGAGTTATTAATTTGTACAGTAATCTGATCCAATGTAACAAGCCAACATTAGCGTCGGCTACGTGCTAATTTCAACAATAGCAATTTATCTTATCGGACTCCAGGTCCAAGCGCAGGTCCTGATGTTGCAAGTCATCGGCTTGCTGCTCAAGTCAAGTCACAAGTCCCTGATAAGTGACTCAATCCAGGACTTGAGTCCTCCATCTCTGCTTCCTTTTGTATCAAATACCTGGGCATGCAGTATTTGAACACAGTGGAATGCTCCACCCTTGCATTGGCTGTCTAACAGGTTATTATCCAGACTTAACTTCTGCTTCAGTTTCTTATGTGCACGTGTGTTAAGTCTGCGTAATTAACCAGCCTTTATTTCCCTGCCTTGACTGTAATGATGACACAGTACTGTTTTAAAACCTATGAACAATTCCTGTGACCCCAAAAAGCTGAACACCTTATAACTCGTGCTTATGAGGATTTTGGCAAAAGAAAATAAAGGGACCATTTGTGCTACCTGGAAGTTCTTTTCTGGCTCTGAAAGGCTTTGTTCTTTCCCAACAGCCGTTGCAGCGGCAGCCAGCTTGTTGACGGCCACATTCTTCTGCCGCAGCAGTCCTACCAGCCGCTTGCAGTTGACGGTCACCCAGCTGTGGCCGTGGGCCTGCGCTTTGCTCCGATAGAGCTTGACTGCATGCCGGGCCACCTGCTCCTTTGGCAGCACAGCAAAAGCCTCAGTCAGGCCGAGGCACAGCAGCCAGCTCAAAACCTGCATCCAAACTACTTCACTAAAGTGAGGAGTTTGAGGAGAAATACAAGCCCTGGAAAAGGAACAAAAGCGGTACAGATTTTGATGAGAAATCCTGTGGGATTTACAGTAATTGTCTGTAAACAATTCCCTCACGAATTTATTCTTCAGTGCCACATAGTTATAAAACTCATTGCACCTGCGGTCACCTCATATTTACACTTATTTAAAGATGTGGTGACAACAGCAAGGATAACAAACAGCGCAGTGACGTGATAGAGCATCTCGCCTTACATTCCAGTATTACCTGTCCTTCTACTATTACCTAAAATGACGAAAGCAAACTAAATTATGGTTATACCCGTCAATTAAATGAATAACCTTACTTGAGTGTGTTAGACTCACAGGTGAGCTTACCTTTGGTGGCATGAGTCAAGCTGAGATCTTTTGACTTTCAAAACTCCTTTTTTTCCTCCTTCCTACGACTGCACTGCTGCCACTCGGCTGGAGTTGCTAGAGATCAGGTGCAAAATATGCAGTGTTGGGCAAGTTACAATTTTTTTTTTATATATTTCACATTACTAGTTACATTGTCAAAAATGTAATATGTTTGCATTACATATTACCGTCTTAAAATGTAATGGGGTTACACTACTTTAAGTGACTTTTGGCAAAACATCTTAAACATCTAACACCACTTCTAACCACCGTAACTTATCAATTTACATTTTACACAAGTGTCACACCACAAATACTGTGTTTTTAACACTATTTTATTAAAATTAAGTCTCAAGTTCCTTTGCATGCCTTCTATCTCATGGTAATGTTTGCTAAATCTAATCAAAAGAAGGCGCTGAAAGTGCTCATCACAAAGATGAGACTCCGATGTCTGAAGTCTTACAACAGATGGTTAGGAAAACAGTGTGAATAATGCCGCTGTTTAAATGTACAGTCGATCTTTTCCTCAGCCGTCCTGATTCTCTGATGTTTTAGTTTTAAGCAACAGGAAGTGGATGGTGGATCTGGTTCTACTGTATCCAACTTGATTGGGTCTGTTGCATTAGTTGGTCAGAAAAACCATTTAAAATGCGCTTGTAACTTGAGTTACTCAAATTGTAAATAGTAATATATTGCTGTATTTTTGTAAGTAATGCATTACATTACTCAGTTACTGAAAAAAGTCCATTCAGCATACTTTCTGCAGAAGATCAATCTGTCCCTGATGTTTTTTTTGGAGATAGGTGGCTTCTTTGCTGCCCTTTTTGACACCAGGCCATCTTCCAAAAGTCTTCGCCTCACTTTGCGTGCAGATGCGCTCACACCTGCCTGCTGCCATTCCTGAGCAAGCTCTGTACTGGTGGCACTCCAATCCCGCAGCTGAATCCTCTTTAGGAGACGATCCTGGTGCTTGCTGGACTTTCTTGGATGCCCTGAAGCCTTGTTAACGAGACTTGAACCTCTTTTCTTGAAGTTCTTGATAATCCTATAAATTTTTGATTTAGGTGCAATCTTAGTAGCCACAATATCCTTGCCTGTGAAGCCATTTTTATGCAACGCAATGATGTCTGCACGCGTTTCTTTGCAGGTCACCATGGTTAACAATGGAAGAATAATGATTTCAAGCATCACCCTCCTTTTAACATGTCAATTCTGCCATTCTAACCCAATCAGACTGATATGATGATCTCCAGCCTTGTGCTCGTCAACATTCTCATCTGAGTTAACAAGATGATTACTGAAATGATCTCAGCAGGTCCTTTAATGACAGCAATGAAATGCAGCGGAAGGCACGGGTTTAGATTAACAGTGCTAACCCTGGTTGGGATTTGTTTTTAACTAACAGTCCCTAATACACCCCCAAAAATGGGGGATTTTGCTGCTTTCTACAATTAAAACAAAACTAGAGCGTTAAAATCTAAGTAGTAAAACAGGACTATATTCATTGAAAGATTATTTTCTGCCTTCCTCTCCAGTTTAGAATGGGTCTACCCAAACGTTTCTAAAACTTTGACTGGATACACACGGTCCGGATCATTTTAGGATGAAAATAATTTAAAATGCATTACAAGAGCTGTGAAAACAATTCATGTGTTTTAAACTTTTCCTTAAAACCCCAAAGGGATAACAGAAATTAAATTAATATTTTTGCACACAAAAAAAGTGTTTTATTCTAGGTTGGTTCAGTCTAACCTCATCTTTAACCTCATCTATGATGATCTATCACAATAAACGAGTGAAACACCCGTTCAACAAATAAACAAATCCCAAATTTGATATTACGTTGTTACTTTTAGAAATAAATAATAAATAATCTCCAATGAATGTAGAATAACCCCAGTTTTGACCAGGAGCTACAGGTATTGAAAAGAAAGTCTGATTCCTCAAAAGCAGTGAATGATCAAGTAAACTTTAACGACAGAGGAGAACACATTCAAACACACCCTAGATATAAATTAGACATACCAGCAGACGCCACGGTCGGTTGAAACATCCATTAGTTTTGCGATCCGCGTACGGATTATTAGAGAAGTGGGTCCTCGGTTCTGAGTCCCAGCATGAGGAAGAAGTAGACGAGAACAATCGTGTAGTTGTGCCGCACTCACGCCGACAGAGAGACACCCCTCCCCTGCCACATAGCTGGAGCCAGCGTCGGCACAGGCGTTCCCTGCTGTTACTTCACTAAAACTCCGACCTCCTCCCGTCCAGCCTGGTGAGGGTGTTCCAGCACACAGGGGAGACCCACGGTAAGTTTAACCTCTCTGTCTGGAACAACTTCACAAAACCTCGTCCGGTTTGGTTAAAGTTGAGTTTTCTACTCCGGACTTTGTGAAAATCAAATATATTCTCTAAATATTTGTTATCGGAGCTGTCAGTCCAGCTCTAACCAGCTCGGTTCACCCTCTTTCCCATGGTGACATAACGTTGCTGCTACTGTTGCTAACACCGGTTTGGCTAATAATAGCAAACAAGCCGTATATTATTAAAAGCAACCATTTCCCCACGGTAAATCATTATTTAAATGAAACTCGGACTAAATATCAGTTGTTTGCTTCGTGTTCCCAGCAACATTATCTCGCTCTAAGTTTGATTGAACCATCTGATTACTTCCGAAACATCTTTATCAGAGCTGATATGGGAGTTGTAGTTTTTTTTTTAAAAGTGCTCCAGTTTCTTCATTTGAAACATCATCCATTTCTGTTAAAACTCTCACGAAACTTTGATCTGATCTTGCGTTTACTCTAAAATAGTGTTTTATTTTGAATAAAAACACAATTTAAACGGGAAAAACTATGTTTTGTGTTAAATATGCCTTAGAGGGATGCATTTTAGATTCAAGGAAATGTTACATGAGAGGCTCCGGCTAAAATCAGACAGAATTAAAGTGTTACTTATCAACATAGAAACATGTTTTGTGTCAGTTTAAAAAAAAAAAAAAGTTATGTGTTTTGTTGACTTCTCCGGAACTACATTTCCCATTAGTTTGGTCTGGAACGCGTTTTTATTCTTGCACATGCGCACTATGAGATCGTGGATATCAAGTTGGCCAAAAACAGCTGGTGACAAAATGGTATGTAATATATAAATAATAGGCTCTGTTGCATATTTAAAAAAAAAAAAGAAGACAAACACAAACCGAGGGACAGAAAGAGTTGCAAACTCCCCGTTAAACAAGTCACCAAAGCGACTACAGCTGTCTCTCGTGTTTATGGTGCAGCACCATGTGAGGGATCAGGGTGTCCTCAGCGTGTGATGTGAGAGTAATGGAAGGTCATTGCTGGTATTTTGGGATCGGACACCTTCACTCCGACCACGTACCTTTCCCTTTTTGGTTGATGGCTCGCCTGCGTTGCTGCTGCTGCTGCTGCTGCAGGTCAGGGGACAAACTCAGATCTACCCCTACTCAGGAAAATCTTGGTCACAGAGAGCCTCCTGTTTGATCATCCAGCGGGTCAGGTCTGCAGTTCTGCCGAGATCTGCAAACAGAAATTAAAGAAACATGATGCGGTTATTTCTATGGTGCCATCTTTTGTTTTACTCATACGTTTTTGGACCCTTCATTTGAGTTTTCAGCATGCATTGCCCACATCATTTTAAAGTATTTGACTCTGAATTTCTACTGTATGTTCAAATATGGATAGAAATCAGATCTTTGCACCTGAAACTTCACTGTATTCATTATTCACTTTTTGTACACAGTTGCTGGACTTGCATGATAAACCCATCTGGATTTAGGAAAATCAGGGCTCCGGGTGATAGAACCAGTTTTGGTGTCCTGCAGAGACCACTTTTTTCACACTGATACCATACCGACACTTGCATTTGAGAACTTGCCACGACCGATACTTCTACCACACAAAAAAATGCAATAAATTGGAAGACAGGTTTTATTTTCTTCTCTCATAGTTATAAAAAAAATGTAGTAAAATTGACTTCAAAACAATAATTTAAACAGAAAAAAATAAAACATTTCTGTGAAGTTATTGCAGAGTTTCCACATTTCATGGTATCGGTTACAGTGCATAAGAACGGTATTGGCCCTGTTACCAGCTGGAGTGAGAGAAAGAGAGGAGACCCCTGCTTGGAGTGAGGAAGGCGGTCGCGGAGCATTAAAGTAACCCAAGGGTGGAGTACTGTGGTCAAAACTGGGAGGCGAAAGGCAACGCAAATCCATCTGTGAAAACAGGAAACCCCGTTGCACCTGTGTTGAAAGGAAAGTCTGGGTAAAACACCACTCTGGTTGCCACTGGAGCTGCATGTAACATTAAAATGGTGAAGACTAGACCGGTTAGGGTCTTTGCTTCTAGTTTCTCACCTGATCTGGATGAAGAAACGTTATGTATTTACCTGAGGGACAAACTGGGGCTTGAGGTTTTAAGTGCCAAAAAATAGCCGCTACAAAAGTAGATACTCGTCCTTCAAAGTGTGTGGTGAATGCTGTGAAGTAAGTGAGATGTACAACCCGGAGATCTGGCCAGAGGGAGCATATGGAGAGAGATTTTTTTTTTTGAACCACGTAAGGGAGAAGCCTCTGGGTCATCACCTAGTGTTGTCCCCGCTAGACTGACAAATGAGTCCTTAGCAGCCCAGAATACAGGGTTGTAAATTGGATCAAATGAATATAAAGGTTATTTCCTATAACTGCCATGGACTGAGATTGGGCCAAAAGTGTGGAGACAGGAGTCGTAGATTCATTGTGGATCACCTGCTGGATCGTTCTGTGCTTACAAGAAACTTTTTTTTAAAAACAAAACAGGATCTAAAAAAGTCTAAATTCTATTAATAATCATTTCCATGGTGCCAGTGAGTCAATAATAAGGGAGGCGGATACCAGGTGGTGTTGCAATCCTCTGTAGAAAGAAATTAGACTCGTATATAAATGTGATGTGGACTGGTGTATAGCAATACACCTTAAACAGAACGAGAAGGAATTTGTTATCTTGAATGTGTATATGCCATTTGCATGTTATGCTAATGAAGCTGAGTGTTTTATTAAAAGATACGTTTTTTTAATGTCTGTAATATTGTTGAAATGAAAGCAGACATTAATGATGGAAACTCAGTCTTTGCCAAACATGTAACAGTTTCGTGAAGATACTGCCTTATTACAGTCAAATTAACTTTGTATACCTTCAGATAGCTATACATTCATTAGTGAGGCGTAGCATACGACTTTATAGTTGGATCACTGTATTTCATCAGCTGATGCTCCTGCCTCACCGTCAGACATGAGCATCTTATATGGGTCGTCTAGTGATGATCATATCCCATTTGGGTAGAAAAATAAATTTTCATTATGTACCTATGTCTGAAAAAAAATAAGTGGAAATTACTATGAAGGTTATAGATTGGCCGAGCCTTTCTGAGTTGGACATTTTTTAAATAACAGCTTAAAGATGAATTATTTGGTGGTATTTGCTTATCCAGGGTAGCATTTACCTGTAGAGAAACTGACTGTAAAGATTCAGATCATATTATCTACTTTAGGTGGCTTGTATAACAATGTAGTGGAAGAACTACGTAAGGCTAGCACTCCCTTCTGTTGACATAAAACTAAAACAAAAATAAGACCAGGCTGGAGAGAGTATGTGTCTGAGTATCATGCGAGGCCTCCAAAGAGTGAATGCTAGCAGGGAAACCCCGACATGGGCCTGTGTTTGAAAGTAAAAGGGCAACAAATGCAAAATACAAATATGCAGTCCTTTTATTAGTAGAAATGATCAAGCTATGAGAGCTGAGTCTTTGGGTCAGGAAAATCCTGAATAGCAATAAAAAGGATTTCTGGAAAGTAGTGAGACACGCGACAGGAAGGAAAACAGCTATACTCTGTGTGGTTGATGAAGTCACAGGAACTGAAAATGACCTAAAGCTGTGGAGACGACATTATTATGACTTGTTTAATTGTGCACCAAGTGAGTCTTACAGAATGGTTAAACCTGAAAGCATAGATGAAATCTTGTCACATGAGGTCCAACAAGCCATCAATAGATTGCGTAATAATAAAGCTACTGGGTTGGATGGCATATCTGCTGAACATCTAAAGTAAGTAGGATGACCAAATGTCCTCTTTTTCCGAGGACATTTCCACTTTTCACATTCTTTTTACAGATCAAGGAATAGTTTTGTCTTGGCACGTAAAGAAGGAACACATTGAATATGTTGAAATAAAAAGTATTTTTAACAAAACTGAGTATTTGTTGAAGTGTTTCAGGAATTAGTCAAGTGTCCTCTTTTTTTGGAAGTCAAAATATGGTCACCCTAAAAGTAAGGAAATTGTAGATTAGTACCACTCCCTGCTATGTGCCTATCAGCTTCTTTTGTGCATGAATGTTTGCCTCATTTAATGTTGACTGTTTTATTGGTTTCAGTAATGAAAGATAAGGGTAAGAGAGTTGGTAGCATGGATAATTATAGACCATTGCTCTGGCTAGCATACTCTCTAAGGTATTAGAGTTCTGCTGGACAGAATAAATAAAATTCTAAAAACCACAGATAATCAGTTTGACTTCAGGTCCGAGCTTAGGACAGACGGGTATATATGCTTTGAAGGAGATTGTGACCAAATACAGACGCCAGAATTCTTCCGTTTTCCTGTGCTTCATAGATGCATCCAAGGCATTTGATGGAGTTAATCATAGAAAACTATTCATTAAGCTGTTGCATAGAGTCGTTCCAAGACATATTGTTCTCATCGTGGTGTATTGGTATGGTCAGCAAATGTTTCAGATAAAATGGGGTAACAGCATCTCAGAGCTGTTTAAGGTTAGCAATGGTTTTAGACAAGGAGGCATTTTATCTCCTTTTTAATCTGTACATGGATGAGTTATCAGTGAAGTTAAATACCTGTAGGACCAGTTGTGTGGCTGGTGGTATTCTGATAAATCATCTAATGTATGCAGATGATTTGATTGTTCTAAGTCAGAGTACTGCAGGTTTACAGCAGCTGCTAGGTAGAGTATATGCTCTGATTATGGAGTTGAACACTGCATTGTGTACAATGCAGCAAAGAGTGTCGTTTTGCATTTTTCGGACTAAGGAAGATAAGAAAATGAAATTTCCAGATTTTTATCTGTCAAACATTTGTGACGGTGTCACCAAGAAAGTAAAATACCTTGCTCATATCACAGAGGATATCACAGATGATGATGACATTTATAGTTAGTGCCATATGTTACATGCTCAGGGAAATACACTTGCTCGTGAATTTGGGTCTTACTCTGATTAAGTTAGGATAACTCTTGTTTAAGGCGTACTGTACACCATTGTATAAAGCCCATTTATGGACTAATTACAAAAAAAGCAGTATGCGTAGGTCACAGGTTGCCTATAATGACACTACGTTTGATGCTGAGAAAGCCTAGATGGACAAGTGGAAGTGAAATATTTGTAAAAGAGAGGGTAAGAACCCTTCAAGCTCCTTTAAGAAATCTTATTTATAAATGTATTTGTATGCTGAACAGTTCTGAAAATGTGATTGTTCTGCATTTAACCAACACTTGTCTTAGTGCAATACGCTACAAACTGTCTTCTCGATTAGACTGTAGCCGGTTACATTATTTTATACTTGTCTTTTTTTTGTTTTTTTGTTGTTGGCTGTACAATCAAAGTTACCAGAATAAAGGCTACTACTACAGTATCGGTATCGGTGCATCCCTAGTGTCCTACACATAAAATTTCCTCATTGTTTTTTTTTTGTTTGTTTTTTAACCCATATGTCCTTATCTATGTATTTGTTCTTCTTAAGCAGTTCTGTAAAATAATATAATTTCTATAAATATTTTCAGCTAAACACGACCAGAAATATTATCATAACCCTGCCAAGCCTAAATCATAATCACCAAAAAACACCATCTGCATGTATATTCAATAAATTAAAACGCCTTAAGGTGATATGGACTGTAAAATATAGTTTCCAATCATCTATTAATCATTAAAGAATAAGGATGAATATTGTTGTACCCCCAAAATCTCATCACCCTGAGCTACTACCGTTTTAAAAGTTTGGCCCAGACGATAACTATGTCTAAAGATTTATTTCCTTGTGTTTTTACACAGCACAAGTTGAAATCATCTCAGAAGGACAAGGTTTGTCAGTTCATCTCCTTCACGCAGGCAGGGGACAGGACAGCTGTTCACTGCCTAACTCAGAATGACTGGAAACTAGAAGTCGCCATAGACAATTATTTCCAGAACCCAGACTTGTACTACAGAGAATCCATGAAAACCTCAGTGGACCGCAAGAAGCTTGAGCAGCTCTACAACAGATACAAAGGCAAGTGCTAGGCAGACACGTGAAGCCATTGGTTCCTTCAAAATCTGTGTCGTTGTCGTTCTGTTGAGCTAAGTTCTCTCTGTCTTTTTTGCAGACCCTCATGATGAGAACAAGATAGGCGTCGATGGGATCCAGCAGTTCTGCGACGACTTAAATCTGGACCCGGCCAGCATCAGCATACTGGTGGTGGCCTGGAAGTTCAGAGCAGCAACGCAGTGCGAGTTTAGCAGAAAGGAATTCTTCGAGGGGATGGTCGAGCTTGGGTAAAAACCATGTAAAAAAAAAGTTCAGTGTTTGATGCTTTAATAAGGTGGTTATTATATACCCATCTCAACAGTTTCATGTTTTAATTATTCATCTTTTTTTGTGCCATTCAGCTGTGACAGTCCAGAGAAAATTAAGGCCATCCTCCCCAGACTAGAACAAGAGCTAAAAGATGGTGGAAAGTTTAAAGACTTCTACCAGTTTACCTTTGGCTTTGCCAAGAACCCGGGACAGAAAGGTTTAGGTAAGCAGATTATGTTGGAAAATATCCCAAAATGTCACATTATCTGTCAAAAAAAATTAAAATCCCTGCGCTTGTACATAATTGTTCTTTTCAGAACTAGAAATGGCTGTGGCCTACTGGAATCTAGTTCTCACAGGTCGATTCAAGTTCTTGGATCTATGGATCCGCTTCCTGATGGTGAGTACAGAATATTAGCTGGAGGTTGTAAGAGAGTCTGATTATTACAGATGGTATTTATTGCTTTTTGTGGTACTGTTAACAAGATTACCCTGTGCTTGTGTTTTATCCAGGAACATCACAAACGCTCCATTCCCAAAGACACCTGGAACCTCCTTCTGGACTTCGGGAACGTGATCGCAGACGATATGTCAAACTATGACGAAGAAGGTGAGGATCAGTAGTGAAAAGATTTTATTAGAAGCTGGTGTAGTGTGATCAATCTGGCAAAGACAAAGTAACCTTTTTTGTGAAATTGTGGAACCATTTAGTTGAAGCCATATGAGTGGATCACTAGTGCTAAAGGCTTTTATCCTTGAAGTAACCATACGAAGGAGCAAAGAGGTGCTGAAGGTGCTTGTACTTTGAGCGACATCTTCAAAGGATTTTCTTCTATTTCCTGATTAAAAGATATGCTTATCTCAGATAATATAGATGTTAAAAGTAGAGATGGTCCACTTCTTCATTTTCTTGCTAAAACTTTTTTTTTAAATTATTATTTAATTATTTTTGTTTCTTTTTTGTGTTTTGTTCTTTCTGATTTTGACAGATTCCAAAATTGGGAAATGTTCTCCAGGTTATTTGGCAGTAATCTAGCATATGTTCATTCAGCTTTTTAATAAATGCATATCAAAAAAGTTTGTCAGAGTGCATACTGTTGGTTGATGCATTTTTAGTGGTGGGAGTTCTTAGTTTTAGTGTATTAACCAACTAGAAGAAAACGAGCAGACCTACATTTAACTTGCTGATCAACAGTAAGAGCCGATAAAATGAAAAATGACCAAACCTAATCGCTTGATGATGTATTAATGTCCCTTAGATTAGCACAGATTCTACATTTTATGTTGACAAACTGCAAATGAATAATATAAGAAGCTAGAGTTGCACTCCATTTCATCTGACATGACAAGCAGAACTGTTCTACCAAATTCAAACCAAATTCACTCTCATCAGGCTAATTTTAAGAACTGTGAAACCTGATTAAAATTATTGTTATTATTAGGTACCAGAAATTGGGAGAAAGTAAAGAGTTTGGCCTGTTTTGGAGCAGAGGTGATGCTTGAACCGTGTTTAGATGCCAAGATATAAACCACCTGGATTTACTTTGTAAGATACGCAAAGAATATCCATCTGGATATTTTTTGTTAACTTTGAGGCCTTTTATTGACCAACCACAAAGCTCTAAATATTCAAATGAGATTTTTATTTTGTCCACTTGAATTTCTGAAAGAAATCAAAAATAATTGTCATCTGCAAAGCCATGCCAGACACACAAAGATGTGAAAGAAGGTACTCTGGTTAGATGAGAATAAAGCTGAGTTCTGGCCTACATTCAAAATGCTATATGTGGTGTAAAATTAATGCCCTGAACACATCACGCCTTGTGTGAAAATGGTCATGCTGGTGAGGTAGTTTTCTTCAGCAAGGACACGGAAATCGCTTAGTGGTGGTGGTGAAGCTACCAGTAAAGAAAGTAGCGATAAATCTGACCATACAGCCAGTGATATGATGGAATAGTTCTTGTAAACTACAATTGGCAAAAATGTGTTAAACCTGAAGGCTAAATACAAAACGCATGGCTTATTTGCGATCGTAGTACTGAAACATATTCAAGTTGGGTGTGAAATGTAAAAAAATTCAAGGGGTATCTGCAAGGCGCTGTATTTTTCTCATAGCATTCCTCCTGGTATTTGTCAAACTGCTACTTTCAGATTTTACCTGATGTGCTTTCCGTCTTCTCCACAGGTGCCTGGCCTGTGCTCATTGACGACTTTGTGGAGTTTGCTCGGCCAGTTGTAGCAGAAAATAAACGCAACGTGACGTAATACTTTCAGCAGTTCCACCATTTGGAGGATGCCATTTTAGTTCATCCATTTCCTTTTTTTGTTTTTCTAGACTTTAATGAGATTATGATAGAAGGTAGCCTGAAGAAACAGCAACGAAGTGGTTTGGCCTGCAGTTTTTAAAACATTTTTTTTATTGTTTTTACAATTTTCTGCATAAGAGACCTTTTGAAGAGGGAAAAAAAACTGCAGAAAAAACTGACTTAAAGAAGAGGGAGCTGTTTTGTTTGTTTTACTTTCTGCTGTTATGGACGGATGCTGGAAGTGTGATGTGAAACTGATGAGTAAACCAATACTCATCGCTTAAACTTGCAATGGTGGTAGATTTGAACTGCCACTATGGACTCTGTTTAAAGCACGCTCAGCAAAGCTGGCAGCCAGACTTTTAAAATGGGTTTTCCACTTCTCTGCGCGTGTGAATGAAACGGTGTGAAAAGGTTTGGCTGTCTGAGAGTCTGAAGCTGTTTCATGTAGTTGAGCTTATCACAACATGAGCAGTTTTGATGTGTTTGGGTTTGCCACTGTATGCTGTACAAGTGTGCCGAGTGGAGGTAAAATGTGTTGCCTTCTGCACAAAACCTAAGCTGCTTTTTTTGGGGGGGGTTGTTTAAAATGTCGGAAAGTTAAGATTCACAAAGTGAGAGTGGAAGACGTTCCAAAACACAATCCAGCCAGAGGACTGGTCAAAGCATCAGGTTTTCTGATCCCAGCACCAGCATAAAGGTGGAATAATTTAGATGATTAAAAATCCATTTTTTCAACATTACTTGTATGAGACAGGTAATGGCATTTCGAATCAAAATGTTTGCGCTAAGGATATCTTTTTTTAAGATAGAAAAAAGTTTTACGTTATTTAGCTTGGGTTCGCGTTGCAGTGCCTAGCAGCTTGAATTTCATCAAGCATGTGGGCTGTTTTCTGTTACCCAAGTGAAGCCTCAAGTCATTGCCTCTACAAAAACTGCACTGGTTTTACACTTTTTTTGTGTAGGATTTACAAGTACAGAACTATTCAGTTTACATGACACTAAATCAAACTTTTTTAAAAAAAAGGGCTAAGCACAGCCAAGAGTGTTTTAAATGTTTATTTACTCTGATCATCATCAAAAGATCATTGGGCTGTTGTGCTGCCATCTAGTGGTAGCTGTGGATTATAGCATTTGTAATTGTGCTACAGGCAAACGCTAAATAAGACTTTAGTTCTTTTTGTTGTTTTTTTAATTGCAGCACTCAGAGTAGCTGCATTTTCACAATTACTGCTGGTTAAAGATGAAGTAAGCCTGGATACGCTGGATGCAGAGCTCAGGTACCAACCATCTCAGTGTCGTCCTGTATTTACATCAGCTCACACTTGTTCTGAGAAGTGACATTGTTTTCACGATATAATCTTTGCCATTCTAAATTAAAAAGAATTATGCATTGTTTTATAGCAGAGCAGCTATACACGTTAAAGCAGGTGCGAATGTTCGTTTAATACGTTTGTTACATATTGTGTTTGAGTGAAATTATAGATACTAGTTTACTCCAGATTAAATCTAAATCAAGTGCCACATATTTTATCATTATATCAGCCAACCAAGAGTTGATCCACTGAACTTATTTAGAGGAGTCAGATATATGCAGGCATCATGAAAACATCTGTTTGCAATGTGTACAGTATGTTGATGTGGTCCATTGGTACGTTATCTTTGTCAAATGTGTCAATGTTTCTTATGCAGATTGTTCTTATTAAAGCAATGATAATTTGGGCTGTGAAAGAACGGCTGTTCATTGATCAAAACATTTCTGAATTGAATTGTTATTAATAAAACTGAATACGCCAATACGTTTGTTTTTTTATGTGGGGGGTCCCTACACTTAAACTATTATGGCAAAAGTGTTCACTGATCTGACTTCACTTATGGTTTAGAAGGTTGTTTATATGAATATTTGAACCTAATTTCAGAAGTGCCTCTGTGACGTCAGACACTTATGTCGGACGAGAAGGCCTTGGTCGCAGTGTCGGCTCTAAACTATCCACGTCTTTCCTGAACTTACTTTGGTGTACAGTCACATTGGAGCAGGAAAGCACTGTCCTCAAACTGTTCCCTATTGTTAGAAGCATGAAATTGTCTAAAATAGCACAAAGCTTTCCTCTCTGTGGAACTAAACCTGCGCCTGCTGCGCTGTAGATTTGCAAACTTGTAGCCAAAGTATTTTACATAATCCATATAATATGACCAATGCTGTGTTTGGAAAAATGTCCAGCTGAACTGTGTCGCTGCTTTATGCTGTATGCAAACATTGTTCCCTCTCAGATGTAAAGCGACGGCAGGTCTCCATTCAGGTCAAACACTGAGTTTAAAAAAGATGCAAATTACATGAAGGCAGTGAATGTGACGGGGTGGGGGGTAGATGCCTCAAATAATTGCACTGAGACCCGCTGCCACAGCAGAGAGCTGCCCGACTTTGTTCCAGTTGTCCCTTATCAGGTTGCATTCTTGCTGCATATCATCATCAGCTCTTCTGGTAAAGCTTTATTTGTATGTGCGTTCAGAACAATGTACACCCGAAAATGTGTATGTATGTGAGACACAAAGGTTGTGAAATCAGAGGAATGTTTAATATGTTGATGCATGAATCACTTGATGGGGTTTGAATGTTGTTGTTTTTTAACTAGAGTTTATTAAAGAGAGGTGGAAGATGAGTACGTGTGATGAGGACATTCTCCTCCTCATGCAACAGTAGAGATGTTGATAAGCTCCAGCACCAACTGCTGGACGTGTTTGCACTCAGGCCCAGCAGCACATTAGCATCTCTTCCACACTGTGTCCATCCCTGATTACTGCTCCAAAGCCCGTCATCCAGCTTTTAAGCTTTGGGACCACGGGGATTGCCTTTTTAGGAGATGCGTGAACACAGCTGAGCTCACCATTGCCCAAGACAAAGAGGCTGCTGGTGATAATGCAGTGCTTTCATGTTGGATGGTGTGCCCAGCCTTGCTACTTAAAGTTAGTTTGATAAACCTATAGGAGATCCCGGAAAATGGTAGGTAGGCAGAACTATAATGCAGGATGTGTTGAGGAGATAGTTGGAAGAGTTTGAAGTTCAAAAGATTTGGATCGCTCGACGTTGCTCTATGACTGTGTACCTGTTGAGGTTGGAAGAAACACCTGCAAGAAGATTAATTTAGGAAAGTATCGTCTTGACTTGAGCAGGCTGTGCTGCTAAGAGAAAAGCCCAGAGACATGGAGAAATTTAAAGCAGCCATGGTTCTTGGTGCTGTTGGTGACGCTTTGGGCTACAGGAAGGGTCGTTGGGAAAGCTGCACATCGGGCAAGAAGATCCAAGAAGAGCTGGCTTCTCTGGGGGGGCTTGAGTCCTTAAAGCTGGGCCCTGAGAACTGGCCCCTGAGTGATGCAGTGCTGATGCACATGACCACAGCTGAAGCCCTAATAACAGGTACGTGAAGAACTAAATTCAAGAAGGATGTAGGTGTTTTTGTTCATTTAAATACTGAGGAAACTTTTAAACTGTACCAGGTCTCAATACTCAAACTTGCATCACAGTTTATTAAAGAAATTGCACATACTTTACCTTCACGTAAAGTCTGTACTGCGTTGTTTAAATATTCTTAACTAATTAGATAAAGCCTGTAGTATTAAACTAGGTAACATGCCATCGTCCATCTTTGCAACTAAGCATCAAAGTCTTTGGTAAAAACCTGACATGGTCTGATTGCATGTTAGCCTCCCCTGTGGCATGTTACTCAAACAAGAGGCCGAAAAGTCCCAGATAGGCTGTGGAAAAGCTGATCCTCTGAACAAAGGAGAGTGCGTGGCCTCTGTAATCTGCTAGTATCATGTTTGGCTGAAGATGGAGCCAATAGGTAGCGACAGTGGTTCTGAGAAAAAATAGTGATGACATCTTTTAAGATTATGAAGCCCTATTTAGCAACCATCCAGTATGCAGACACACCAGCGGGCTAGATAACAATGTACAGAGAGCTATGCGTGATATTTGTTATATCTTGCGCCTAACTTCCAATGTTCAGGTTTATGAAACATAAACATTTATTCTGAAACAATAATTTTTTTTCCTAATTACTGGTTAACTGAGAACGAGTAAATAAGTCTCTTTTCAAGCAATTAATTTAGACTGGCAGTTGATACGGGGGAATTAAAAATGATGCAACTAAAAGTTGACAATTTGCCAAATCACAAACTTGAATGTACGTTTTTGATTTATAACTCTGAAGCTCTACGTCTCTACAAATTATTTCTGTTATGCAAATATGTGCGAGTTTTGCTAGTTTGCTGAAGAGAATTTTTTTTTTGTTTTTTTACCATAGGCATTCTTGTCCTAATCTGTGTTGTGGTGGAGTGAGGCTAAACTTAGCTCATCACAGCACCACTTATCTTACCCTGCATGCAGGTCATGAATCGCTCCTAACCACTCTGTGTGTTTTTGTGTGTCCAGATTACTGGTGTCTGGAGGACTTGTACAGGGAGGTGGTGCGTCTCTATGTGGAGGCCATGGTCTCTCTGCAGGGACGAGCTCCTGATCCAGCCACCGTGGAGCCCTGCGTTCACCTTAAACCTCATAACTTCCTGCTCTCTTGGCATACGCCGTTCAATGAAAAGGGTAGATGAAGATTTAGGAAGCTTCCAATGGTATAAACCAAACATGAAAACAGTGAAAATATGTGTCTGTTCCCAGGGTCTGGGTTCGGAGCAGCAGCCAAGGCCATGTGTGTCGGTATGAGGTACTGGCAGCCTGAGAGAATGGGTAGCTTGGTGGAGGTCAGCATTGAGATCGGCAGAATGACACATAACCACCCAACCGGTAAAGTAATCCACCAATGACAGGGAAAATATGGTGTTGCTGTTCGTTATATCTTCTTTTATTGTTCTTTTATTCTTCTCTTAAAGAAATATCGACATTTTCAATTGTGGTAGCATTATCTATAATAAAAACCGTTAATAAAATCCAGCTTTTAAAAGGCAATTTTACCTCATGTTGGCACCCCTACATAAGTACAAACCCCTGTATGACAATACGATAACTGAATATTCTAGTTTCTCAAGGTGAGGGAAGGGCAGTCGTGGTTTCTCAAGGGCCAGTGATTTGCATGTTTTAGATGTTTCCCACCTTTCACCTATCCAAAACACAAGAACTGTTCATCAGTACGCTCCTAATGAATTTGGACTTAAAGTTAACTTTTTGATTCAGATGTGTTGGAGCAAGAACACGGCACTGGCCCTCAATCACAGGAGTCCTCTCTTATGTATTTTTCTCATCCAGCTGCTTTTCTAGGAGTTCTGACAAAGTCCAAGGGCCTTTTTAAAGATGAACAGGCCCACAGTATCATAGATTCCCCACCATACTTAAAAGTGGAAAGGACTTACTTTTACACATAGATGTCTTTTGTTTCAAAATCTACCTAAAAGATTAACTTGATAACAAATCGTTTAATCTCAGCCTCAGCAGAGCAAAGCTGCTTCCAGTTTATATTTGTAGTAGCAGGTTAGCAAACACTTTCTTTTAATGAGATGCCTCCCAAATAAACCAGCTTACACGTAGGGCACCTGTGGCTCAGGTGGTATGAGTTTGTCTTATAACTGGTGTGTTGCCGGTTCAAACCCCTGCCTTGAGGTGGTGGTCAGAGGACCCGGTCACTGTACCTCAAGGCAGCTGTAGCTAGCTAGCTCACCACCATCAGCATGTGAATGATTGAATGTAGTGTAAAGCGCTTTGTGGTCCTCTGACTGGCAAAGAACTACATAAATGTAGCCATTTTACCATTTAGATATAGGTGTTATGGCGACTTAGCCAGCCAGATCTCCTTACATATAGTTTTACCTACCGGACTGAACTCCTACCTGTGTGTGGTGGCAGGACTAACCTGGATTGGATTGTAATCTATCCTTATTTCCCACAGCTGTTTGTGAAAGGAATTGTGTCTCTCTTCTTTTGGCTTCAGGCTTCCTTGGCTCCCTGACAACGGCATTATTCGCATCCTTTGCGGTCCAGGGGAAGCCTCTGGTGACTTGGGGCCGTGAGCTCATGAACGTCATCCCCCGGGCAGAGGAGTACTGCAAGAAGACAATACGACACATGGCAGGTTGGACTCTGCTTCAGTGTACTTTTTCATTACTTTTCATTAAAATATGTTATGTAAATTCAGGTGTGGCTTGTACACTTGTGTTACAAAAAAGAAGTGATCCTAGAAGTGTGTTTCGTTTCTTTTTTTTTACAGAGTATCAGGAAAATTGGTTTTATTTTGAGGCTAAGTGGCAATTTTACCTTGAAGAGCGAGAGATTGACAAGGACGGACAAAACAAACCATCATTTCCTGATGGCTACGGAGCAGAGGATATAGATAAAGTAAGAACCTTTGGGCTCCTTTTTTCCCTCATACTGTCAAATCAGCAGATTAAAAACCCTAACAGACATTTTCTTTCTTTCTTTCTTTCTTTCTTTCTTTCTTTCGATACAGATGTACAAGCGTTGGAGCTCTGAGGGTCGGGCAGGGCGGAGAGGTCATGATGCTCCTATGATCGCCTATGATGCCCTTCTGGCCGCAGGAAGTGATTGGACAGAGCTGTGTAAACGAGCCATGTTTCATGGAGGTGAGAAATTCTGAACTAAGGATTTCTAAAATCTGATACTTTGCAGAAAGAACTAAACTAACCTAAAGTTCTTTACTGTCATTACTTGCTAATTTTAAAGTATCTTATGGAATATTTCCTGTAACTTTCTAAAGGTTTTTCTATGTTTTCTTTCAACTTTAGTTTTGCCACACTATTGTAAAGACAGAGTTAAGTAGCTTTGTAATTATATCTTTTCAGGTGAGAGTGAAGCCACAGGCCTCATCGCAGGCTGCCTCTACGGGCTCATTAATGGCCTAAACCAGGTTCCTCAGAACCTGCACCAGAATTTGGACAAAAGGGAACGCCTGGAGGAGTTGGGAGAAGCACTCTATAAAGCAGCATCTGCAGAGAAATGCACAGAGAAGTAATCCTGATTCTCACTGAGATCAACTCTACTGACTATCAGAGGAACTGAACATGATGCTTTCCTGTGCTCGACACCTTCCTTTAACCCCTGAGTAGTTTTACAAACCAAGCTGTCCTCTTCTCACCTCTCACGCATTGCTCTCTTTGACTTTTTTTTTCCTGTCCACCATCCACACATCTGTCAAAGGTTTTATTGAAAGGGCAAATCACTTCTATCTAAAGATGTGTAACTACAAAACATCAAAAGAAAAGAATTAGCCTGACATCTTTCTTTGAAAATTTAAGTCATGATTCATTTTGCAGTCAGTCTGCATAAATCTGGATATTATACTGTTTGCTTAAAACGTCTGTATGATTTACCACTGGCAGAATTGTGGGGAAAGAAAAAAAAACTACAGTTTTTGTTTTGTTTTTGTTTTTTACATTTTATAACCTAAAAGACAGTTTTTATTTTCTCTGACTGTTGCCGTTTCTCTAAACCTAACTTTGATTAACATGTAGCACAAGGAGGAGGCAAGTTTATCTAATAATTTTACAGTTTGAGCAAATACTGTCTGCAAAGATGTGAGAAAAATTCCTTCAGCAGCTAGCTTTACTAATTAACTTTTGAATGATGTAAAAAGAATTCGGAAAATTAAAACAAATATTTTATTGTACAATTTATCTATCCTTACCTTAATGGTGTTATTGGTATGGGTTTAAAAAGAAAAAAAATGAATGTTGAATTGAGAAATAGGGATTATGTTGTATTTTACAGTGTTAACGTATTTGCGCAATGCTTATATCACAGTGTTAAACACAGAAAGATAGAAAATTGAAAAAAAAATCATATTAGGCATGAGCTAGTATGAGATTTGCAGGGTGTGATACCCTGGTGGTATCATTATATTAGGTCAAAATGTAAAGACAAGGTTATTAATAATGCATCAGTTATATATAAAGCAACACAAAGAGCTTCACAAAAAGAAAGAAAAAAGAACAAAAACTATGAAGCTCATAAAAAGATCAAAAAAAAAGTTTTAGGTTATTTTAAATCTTAATTCTCACCGTTCAGTCACACATCAGTGCAACTCTTTAATTTTAAATTGGAGTAAATGACAATATTTCAGTCTTGATATGAAGTAGCAAAGTTTCTGTTTATCTCTGCCTTTTGGAGAGTTTTTTTTTTCAGGATTAGAGTAGCATAGAAACTAAAAGCTTGCTTTCCTTATTTATCCTCAGTCCGGGAAACACAGAAAACCAGATCTTTGTTGGCCTAAGGGTCTACATGGTTCATATTTGACAGGCAACTTTAAAATGTCTTTCGGCTCAAGATCTTTTTTTATATCTAAATAATTCATTATTCTGTTTTACTTAAAATAGAATGACAATCATTTTTACTTTAGCGAAACAGTAGTGTATATTTTTATTACTGTAATAATGTCAATTCTAACATTTATGCAATATTTTATTTTAGATTACTAGACTTCAGCAAAAATGTTGAGAAAAAGATCAAAATAATTTTTTTTATGCCCATTGTTTGTAAAATTATTTTTGCCATTCTACTTTTTATAGAGTAACACAAGTACAACAATGTAATGGGGATATTTGCATTGTATTTTTTTTTTTTTTTGCCAAGAGAAGCATTCTACATAAGCTACATTTATCTGTTTTGAAAGCTAGTGAGAAAAATTCACTCAGCTGATCCCACAGTGTGCAGTAACAGTTGGGGGAGAAAAAGTTAGACCCCATTTTATGCTTCATACAAACAAAGTAGATTTTTTCCCTTCTATCTCATTTAAATAGTTTTTAACTGCATTAACATAATGATGGCAGATTTCAGTTGTTTTAAAAGCCTTGCTTTTTAAAATCTTGGTATTCCTTGATACTGATAACCAGCCCATGTCTAATTAAAACAAGCTGAACTGACTGACTGTGTCTTACTGTCTTAATATAAATTTCAAGCTTGCTTTCTAAATTTAAAGCAGTTTTGATCTTCTGCTTGGGAGCTCCCTACCACAGGTCAAGGACTTGTAGTCCGGAACATTTGATCAGCTTCTAATGTGATCTAAATCTTAAATCCTTGCCTTTGCTGCAGTAATATGATAACTAATGAAATAGCGAGTTCGAAGCGGGTAGAGGTTTTCACTGACTGTTTAACAAAGTTACTAAAAGATGGTGAAGTAAGGAAACATTTTTTCTTCTTTTTTTTTAAATTAAGTGAAATTACAAACTGCTTTGTTATAGAGATCAATTCCCAAAATGTGGTTATGGAAGTTCCTGTCAGTTTCAAGAAGTCTTGCATGTCCTCTATTCTCTGTAGAACAGATTGTCAGAAAACCGGAATCAGCCCCGACGTTGGAGCGTTAAGGAGGCTGATCAGAGACCCCGAATGCCGACCGGTGCTCCGTGGGATCTTTGAGAGTCTCCTGCATTACCTAATACATGATCTGCTCAAGAGGACAACCCAAAACACAAGCCAGCCGGAGTCGAGCTCTGTCTTACAAATTCACACAAGAAACACTGCTGAACCAGACCTGCAGAAAGACAAAAAGGCTAATTTTCAGAAAGGCGTCAGAGTGGTACATCTAAGGGGAAAAATGACAGCTGAACGCAGTTCAAATACTCCTGAAAAGTGCAAAGTCGATCAAAGAGCAGGGGGATTAATATGTCGGCGCCTTACCACATTCCAGCTTCTCCAGTCTAAGTTCTTAAGGTCTTTGCCTAAACCTTTTAACACCAATCAGAGGGAGGTAGGAACTCTGTGTTCCAGCAGGGGAGTACCAGGTCGTGATAACCCTTATCAAAACAGAAAATACAACACTGACACCAGGGACAAAGTACTAAAAAGACGTGGTACTGTGAAACAAATCGTGGCCAAATTTGCCATGACTGATCAGAAACAACCCGGACTTAAAACCTTGATAGAAGAGCCAATCAAACCAAGATGCATTGGAAGAGGGATCCTCCTAAACCTCTTGATGACGAGATTTGAAAATGTAGCTACTGTACGTAAGAAAAAAGACCTATTTCTAGCTCATAAGCAGCTTAGTGGGAGAGACGTGGTTGCATCTCAAATGAAAGAAAATATAGCTGGTGTTGAAAGAGAGAAACAACAGGTGGGTGATCAAACTTTCAAAAAGCAGAACCCAGGGAAGAGCCGGCAATGTAAATCTGTTAAAGAATCAAAAGTTAATCAAATTAGAAGAGAACAACAGCAAAGGCCAGATCCCGAAGCAGATGTTTTAACTAAACCGAATTCCCACGCAGAAGATGAGGGTCATCTGAGAGCGGAGTCCTTGGATCAAGAGATTTCCTTTTCACTAAACCGTATGAAGTGTAAAGCTCATGATATGGATGTTGACGATGGAACCTCAAAACAATTCAGCCAAATCCCAACTACAGTCCACAAAGCTGAACCTATGGAAAGGGTTAACTTTGCAGAAATAGAAATACTCCCTTTAATTTCTGTGACTAAATGGTCAACCCCACAACCCTGCAAAATTCTTCCTCAGGAGGAAATCAAAGTAAACTGGCAAATAGCCACAATCTTCACATGCTCCCCTGCTTGGTCCGAATGTGTAGAATCCTTTCCTCCGAAGGAAATTAAATCAGAGATTTCTGAAAGGTGGGAACAGGAGAAGATATCGAGGGAGAACCCAGACGATCTGCTGGGAAACCCAGAATGTTCTTCCAGTGAATCGGCTGGAACTGAATCCGAACAAACAGAGGACGGCGCCAAATCAAAAACTCAGACATATTCTTTGGAATTTGCCAATGTGGACGTCAGTCTCCAAAGTTCTAAGCCTGATCAAGGGGGATTTTCCAAGTGTGTCATCCCATCTATTTACAGATTTGGTGCTATAAATAGCTATAAGTCAACCTTGCATCCAGAAACCATAACTCCTCTTACTGAAAATCAGCTAACACATTCATCTTTGATACATCCAGGAAATGAAGCGTCACACTCTTTGCAAGAAATTCAAGAGAAAGACGTGTGTAGCCCTCATTCTGATAGTCATCTTGCAGTAACAACAAGGAAATCAGTGGTTGGAGCTGAAGCAAAACACCAAGAGGCAATTGAAGACGTAAAACAATCAGAAAGGAATAATATTGGAAAACCAGGAAGTTGTCGCCGTTTGGAAGAGACTGCCAACAAGGACACGTTTGCAGACGGTGAGAGCTCTGAGTTTCTCTCACATCGGTTTCAACCTGAAAGAGACAACACAAAACCGAGACCCAAGTACAGAACCATCAATTACGCAGATCCTTCAGTGAAACAAACATACAAGCCTAAAGTAATACGATTTACTGACACCTTCACATTCTAGGTTTAGTGCTATAGGTCAGACTCTCTTAAACTTGAAAAGTTGCTGCTGTTATGAGGCAAACTTGTTCAAACACTGCAACCTCTGTTATAAAAGAGGTGTGGAAAATTCTAATGTACTGTATGTGATGCTGAATATCAGAAAACTACCTCAACCTTTACAGTGATGATTTCTGTTAAAAAGAGGCACAAAAAAATAACCAACTAACACTAACTGTCAAGAAGAAAAAAATGGTTTAACTGTATGGTCTGCAGATTTTCTTCATGACACAATATTGTCCAAGCTCCAGTATTAATGTTTTGACATCAAATACTCACTTCTGTTGCTATCTAAAGGCCACAGTGTAACAAGAATCTCTACAAGGCTGTTAAAGAAAAAGAAAGTGTGTTATTCTTGACCGTCTCTTGTTCCCTCCCCCGTCATACTTTTTCCTGCAAAGTTACAAAATCACAACTACCAGACTTGCCTCAGCTATTCCTAAATTGGGACAAAGTGAGACTTGTTCAGAGCAGATAAATGCTCCCAGCACAGAGCCAAACATGTCCGCATTTGAACGTGGAGCTGCTGATCCAAAACCCAAAACCCGCAGGCATGATCACACCACTGCAGACGGAATATCAACTTATTCTCGTGTTTGTTTGTTTTTTTATGAGAGAACAACAGAAGCGATAAAATGGAATTGGAATTCTTGTGGAAGATTATTTTAATTTAGAGAGATGGATTTGTAAAAGAAAAATCTAAATGTATTTGTTAAAATGAAGGTTTTTCAGATTTAAATAAAATGAGATCTAATTGTATCAAACGTTTTACCTCTTTTAATATGATATTTCAATTATATATCTAAAAAAATTGACAGAGAGACGAATCTAAAAAAATAAAAATGTTCTTAAACCCCAGCGTCATAATAAAGATATACTTTGTGGAGCCACCATTTGATGTGATTTTTCAGTTTTCTCCGGTAAGAGTGTGTCAGCATCCCATTTCCTGGTATGGCAATGTTTACCCACTTCTCCAAATCTTTCAGACTGAAAAAGCGGTTTTCCTCAGGACTCTTCATGTAACCTCACAGATTTTCTGTCAGTTTTAACTCTGGAATCTGTCTCATTCTCGACACTTTGCATTTCTTGTGGTTTGTTCTGTCGAAGTTGACATATACTCACTGTGATGCTAAGTAATTTAATCCTTCTCATTTTCACCTTAACAGGTTAGATTAAAACTGAAATTTATGTAGAACTGTTCTTTATTTTATCCACCTTGACAAAAACAGTCTAGTTCCATCTGGTGAATAGTATCC
The DNA here is from genome assembly GCA_028564705.1 of Apricaphanius iberus. Lineage (NCBI taxonomy): Eukaryota > Metazoa > Chordata > Actinopteri > Cyprinodontiformes > Aphaniidae > Apricaphanius > Apricaphanius iberus. The sequence goes on from JAPXFQ010002407.1 coordinate 838,141, forward strand.
TCAGATCCTGATGCTGTGACCACCAACATTTCACTACAGGTACAACGTTCTTTTGATGGTGTGGTGTTTATCCCAAACACATATTGTGAAATTACTGCCAAAGATTAAAGCTTGGGTTCAACAAACACATTCTTTCCAAATTTGAGCAAGGCCTGGACGTTATGTTTGTGGTATGTTATCCTTTGGCATAAGGATGTTGGCAGCCTCCATGACCAGTTTGCCTCTCTTCTTTTTCCCAGTTATGGAGAAATGTTAGCTTTTAGTGATGTCATGTCTGTTCCAAATTTACTCATACTGTTGTTTAACATTTGCATTGTCATGGCATAGAATTAAATAATGCTGTATGGACTATAGTTTTGTACTCTTCTCCTGACTGATACCTTTGTACAATGAGATGATTCTGATTCTTTGCAACCTTTCAGCAAGCCACGACAAATAAATAAATAACAATTAAATGATTATTCTATAATATTCTATACTAAATATGACAGAAAACCTACAAGGATAGCTCAACTGTACTTGAGTTTGAAAATAATTTGTATAATGGGGGGTTGTCTAAGATTAGTGCATTAAATTATGGAAATGAATCGAATTGTGGTATAACAAAATATTTATTTAAGGGTGGAGTAAACATACTATCAGGCTATTTAACCTTTTTTTATTTTTCATATAGTTTTAATTTTTTTATGTATTTTTTACATTATTGCATGATTTATGTTGCATTAAAAGTGGATATTCTTTAAAAGGGGAGGTTTTTCTGGTCTGTATCATTTCTATCATTTATTTATTTTCATCTCTGATAAAAAATAATACAAAATATGTCAACAGATTCCCATTTGTGTTCATTAGGGTAAAAATGACCAAGTGCCATCCGAGTACATTTAGTCATTTCGCTGAAATAATATATTATAGGCCTACAAAATAAAAAAGTGTTTTGAAGTTCTGATTCTATTTGTGGAAAAATCTTTATTTAATCAATCTCATTAATTTAGGTTTATATATATATATATATATATATAGTGTGTGTGTGTGTGTGTGTGTGTGTATTACTGTCACCAGTGTAACACAGAAAGCTGGAAAGTATTTGCGGCTTAGTTTCTCAAGACAAGTTTGCTTATGTGGCTGAGCTGAAGAGGGCGCGACGTGAGTGTTGCATTCAAGTGCTTTTCTTAAAAAATAAATGTATATCGTGCTAAACGTTTTCACGAAATATAGTAGCCTACCCAATAACCACATCGTAAGCCTTAAAACATAACTAAAGTAATAAAAACACATGAATGTATCATTTATAAAGTTTAAGAAGTTTTTAAAGGAAGTCTGTGATTGTATATTTGCTGGTAAATAAATAAGAACAATCAAAGTTTATTAAAGCCAAAGTTTCCACCTTTCCCAAAAGCACAGTGGAGGCGTCAGGACTGTTTTAAGTCAGGATTCTCCTTGTTACGACGTTACGGGGAATCACTTGAAGGCAGCATTAGATCCGATTTTTAGTTCTCTTGTCCTAGTTCCAAATCTTCCGTCCAGCCGGGCAGGAGGAGTGACGCTAATTAAATAAACATCCAGGATACTGTGGGTGGGGTCGCTTTAGGGCTAGTTTGGACTATCTTCTTGGCTCTACAGGAACATTTAGCTGCACAACGAGTAGCCGAGAACCAATAGGAGCAGGTGCTTGTTGATGGCGAAAAAAAAAACCCTTGGGGAAAGTCTCCACATTCCCGACGCGACTAGCTTGGTTGACCGCATCTGTATCGTTTCAATATAAGGCAGACTCGGTTTAGATCAGCTAATTTAGTCGGGGAGGAAGTTTGGGAATGCTCCTTATTAGTTTTAGTTTTCTAGAGTAAGTTAATCCCAAAGAGAGCAGCGACCCGTCCCGATTCTCCGCACTCCCAACATGGAGAAAGTGAGCGTCCAGGAGAACTGGCCTCAACTTGACTCTGAGTCGACTTGGTTCTAAACTTTTGGTTCTGGTGAGAAAAACACTTCCACATGCAGATGCTGGGATCCTAGCTCCCGTTTTTTTTTTTTTTTTTTTTTGTTGGAGCGAAAGACGTAATGGAGACGGCGAAAAAGTCGAGCAACGGGACCCACTCCTCCATGAGGCAGAGCACGGCGAAAGACAGAGCGGACAGGTAAAAGCTGGCCAACCTAACGGTGTCCTTTACCTCCGTTAAACATCTTTAACGTGTTATTTTATTTACAACAAAGCCTCAACGTTACTAATCTGTTTTTTTAAAAAGAGCTACACGGTTACTGTGGTCAACTTTGTGCATAATATTGGGGGGGAAAGTAGGAGTCAAGTTAATGGAGCCGTTAATGAACTACAGTGAAAGAAAAACGGTTGTTGCATTAAGTGACCGCTTTAACAAAAATCAGTTGTCATCCCGAAAATGTATTTGCTGAAGCTTGTTAACGTTCAGCACTTGTTAAATGTTTTTATACTGCTTTTATAATGCTTTCGGTTAAATATTTACTCCATAGAAAAGCTACCTCTGAACTATTCTGAAGTTGAAGCATCCGGTTCAAATCTTAAACACTTGATTAAAGGACCATTTCACTACTTAGTAACTGAAGTATGTTAGATCTGCTCTAGTTAAAGATCCAAAATATTTTCACAAATTTTGTATATCTATGAATTATTGGTTTCAGTGCGGTTTTTCTTTCTTTTTTTGGGGTTGTTTTCCTCAAAGGGTAAGGGTGTGTAAATCAGGTCTAAAGCCACAATACAATACAAATACCCCAATACAAATTAACATATGGGTTGAAACATTCAAAAGTCATTTCACTTTTCCAAAAAGTCCCCAAATGTTTCCAATTTGGATAGGTTTGGCTAAACCATAGGACCCTCTAAAGCGCCTGGACATACCCAAAGAAAAAAATGATATAAAGAAATTATTTTTATAGATATACTTTTCAAATTTGAGTGGTCAACAAGTTATTCTGTTGCCACATAGTGTGTTTCAGTTCCCAACTACCCATTCTAGCTATCTGCACTTATATTTTCACAAAAAATTAAGGCGAGGATAAAAAAAAAGAATTTTTTCCCCCCTGTGATTTATAAAGTGCATAACGTTTTACCAGTCATATTTACAGTGATTCTAGGGTGTTACCTTTACAAAGAGCCCAAACATGTATTTATACTGCAGAGGGTTCAAAAACAGCACTAATTCTAATTTCGAGATGTCACATTACATGTGATTTAGCCAAAATGACCCGGGATAATAAGGGGTTAAGAAAAATGAATTAGCTGTAGAACACTATACACCCAGGTTGATTTACCCCAAATTACCACTGTTTTTTTTTCTCGTTTTTTTTACTTGCTTTACTTTTATCTAGGGATGCACCGATCCGACTTTTTCATTCCCGATACCGATGGCTGGATTTTGTGTATCTGTCGATACCCGATACCGATCCGATACTATTTGTGACAGTGTGGAGGTCCTGTCACCATGGCTCCGATAGATGATGTGCCCTGGCTGCTTGGCCACAGGGATATCCCTTTGGCTGACTGGTTAGTGCACATTACCTTCACCTGGGAGTCGTGGGATTGAATCCCGCCTGGGCCCTCGTTGTGTACTTTGCCACATATTGTTGAATTAATAAACTGTATAACTTCTGGTGCCTTTCTTGAAGAGACTAAAGGCACCCGACTTTACAAACTAAACATAACTGAGACAAAATAACAGATGTAAAATATAAAATTACCACAAAAATAAAATTTCAAGTGAAAAATTCATCTTTCTTGGTGAATTTGTTGCAGATTTTCCCCATTTGGAGTATCGGTTCACGGTATCGGTTAAGAATCAGAATCAGAATCAGTTTATTGGCCAAGTATCTCACATACAAGGAATTTGACTCCGGCAAACTTTTTTCTCCAGTACAGAACTTGAATAAGTGAAATAAAAAAAGAAAAAAAGAAAAATAAGAACAAAAATAAGTAAAAATACAAATAAATATCAGATCGTAAATAATAAAGGATAATATATACACCAAGCCGGGGTTATTTTACAGTGAGTATGTACAGAAGTGCAGAGTTATAGTTTATTGTTATGTGAGTGCACTCACACACTGTGACTAGACAGAGTTCGTCAGAGCGACAGCCTGGGGGAAAAAACTGTTTTTGTGTCGGGTGGTTTTGGCGTACAACGCTCTGTAACGCCGACCTGAGGGGAGGAGCCTAAACAGATTGTGGCCAGGGTGTGAGGGGTCAGAGGTGATTTTCCTGGCCCGCTTCCTGACCCTGGCCCGGAATAGGTCCTGAATGGAGGGAAGATCGGTTCCTATGATCCTCTCTGCAGTCCTGACTGTTCTCTGCAGTCTGTCCTTGTCTTGCCTGGTGGCGGATCCGAACCAGACAGAGATGGATGAGGTCAGGACAGACTGGACTATTGCTGTGTAGAAGATGATCAGCAGCTCCTGGGGCAGGTTGAACTTCCTGAGCTGACGCAGAAAGTACAGCCTTTGCTGGGCCTTTTTCCTTATTATGTTGATGTGTGAGGTCCACTTCAGGTCCCGTGTGATGGTGGATCCTAGGAACCTGAAAGACTCCACTGTGGGGACTGGCTTGTTGAGGATCATGAGAGGAGATGTTGATGGTGGTCTCTTCCTGAAGTCCACTGTCATCTCCACAGTTTTGAGCGGGTTTAGCTCCAGGTGGTTCTGACTGCACCAGAGAACCAGCTGTTCCACTTCCTTTCTGTACACAGACTCGTCGCCGTCGCGGATGAGTCCAATGACGGTGGTGTCATCTGCAAACTTCAGGAGTTTCACAGAAGGGTCCCTCGACGTGCAGTCAGTGGTGTAAAGGGAGAAGAGCAGTGGGGAGAGAACACATCCCTGGGGGGCGCCGATGCTGAGGGAACGGGAGCTGGATGTGAACTTACCCAGTTTCACCTGCTGCCTCCTGTCAGTCAGGAAACTGGTAATCCACTGACAGGTGGATGGAGGCACGGTGAGCTGGGACAGTTTTTGGTGGAGGAGCTCTGGGACAATGGTGTTAAACGCAGAGCTGAAGTCCACAAACAGGACCCGAGCGTAGGTACCTGCAGAGTCTAGATGGTGCAGGATGTAGTGTAGAGCCATGTTGACGGCATCATCCACTGACCTGTTTGATCTGTAGGCGAACTGCAGGGGGTCTAGCAGGGGATCTGTGATGTCCTTCAGGTGGGTCAGTACCAGACGCTCAAAGGATTTCATGACCACAGATGTTAGGGCAACTGGTCTGTAGTCATTTAATCCAGTGACTGGGGACTTCTTGGGAACCGGTATGATGGTGGAGCGTTTGAGGCAGGAGGGGACCTCACACAGCTCCAGGGAGTTATTGAAGATCTGGGTGAAGATGGGAGCCAGCTGGTCAGCACAGAATTTCAGAGAGGCTGGGGACACTCCGTCTGGTCCCTGAGCCTTTTTAATTTTCTGTCTCTGAAATAGCTGGCGCACGTCCTGTTCGCAGATCGTCAAGGCAGGTACGTGGGTGGTTTGGGGTGAAGCTGGGTCTTTTGTGATGGAGATGGTGGGGGAGGTGGGAGGTGTGAAAGTCCTTTCAAACCTGGAAAAGAAGTCGTAGTTTAACCAATACTGATACCAGCACATTAGGCAGTATCGGGGCCGATACCCGATACCAGTATTCCGACCCCATTCAGCTCGCAAAATATATTATTGCTGCCCTGAACAAGAATGCATTGTATTTAACATATTAAAGGGTACTAAACTCATTATCCTAGTATACGGTTGCAGCTGCTATACTGCACAGATTTGTACCGTAGTCATATTATGATCGGGTGTATTGTGCAGCTCTAAATTATGGGGATATTTGTCTACTTTAGTATTGACCGATCGTAATGGTATAGATTGAGGACTACAGCTACGCTCAATCATTGTGTATTTTCACAACTTTAGATCAGATGCCAACCTAAGCCTAGTAGGCACTGACTATTTAAACAAGACTGGTTAAATGTTCTCCCTGATGTAATTTAACCATTTTTAACTCCACACCGTTTTTTATAAAGTGCTCATAAAATAGTTAGCTTATGTTACAAACGTGTACTTGAGCAGAATCCTAGCGAGGATGTTCAACCTTTGAGTGGATTTTGTTTACTTTCATTAAAACTGTTCTTAATAGTAATTTTTCGCACGAGAGTAATTAAATTAAATATTCTTTTGATTTTCTCTAATCTGAGATGTGTTAAATATATTAATGTGTATCTTAACAGTTTAATTAACTCCTTTCTATTATTGTTCCATCACTGAAAACATATCAAGACCAATTCCAGGTCTGATATCACAAAAACAGCCTAACATCAAGATCAGAATTATATTTGAGCAATAAAAAGGACGTTTCTTCCAATCACAGAAATGACTATTTATGCTTTTTGCTGGAAATATTTCGGTTTAGTGTCTAGTTTCCTGGTTTATTTATAAACTTCCAGGGGAATGTCCATCGCGCACAGTAGTTTTCTTTTGTAAAATATATATTCATAAATGATCGACACAGCCTTTGCGTATTTGTAGCATTATTTTAATTAATTGTGATGTTCACGTCTACAGATTATATGTTGCCCTTAAATTGTGGTCACAGATTCAAAAGAAGAAAAACCTTTTAGACTTCTGAACTGATGGTTTGTTACTGCATTAGTTCCTCAGCAATGACTTTGCTCTTTGGGAAGGTTAAGCTGTAGGAAGATTAACATATTACCTAAGGCATTAGCTTGAGCTATCTACACCCACATTATTGTCTTTTAAGAAACGAGATTTTCCTGCCATGCCTGAAGGAGATGGCTCTGTAATTGTCACAAATATCATCAGTATGATACTTGGAAGCCAGTATATGACGGTGGTTTAATATTGCTGTCATTCTGAGAACAACCTTTTTAACTGCTTCATAAAGCTAATTGGAAACATTGTCTGTTTGGCTCAGAGTTGATCCCTACGGCTTCGAGCGCAACGATGACTTCGATTACGATTCCTACGAGGAGCTCATGTCCGAGTATCTCGTCATTCTCACCCGGCGCTCCATCAAGTGGTCCAGAATGCTGAAGGATAAAAGCAAAGTGCAAAAGAATGTAAAATGTAAGTGTGAAAACCGAAAACGTATGCCAGCATTCTTGCAAATGAATCCCTGCTCCAGACGTAAAGTTCTCTTTATCGTTCAGTGAAGCGTTATGTTCGCAAGGGGGTCCCCAACGAGCACCGCGCTTTGATCTGGATGGCAGCAAGCGGCGCTCAGGAGCAGCTGGAGAAGAACCCGGGGTACTACCAATCTATGCTGGTGGCCCACCATGACTCCAAACTGGTGGAGACCATCAGAACAGGTCAGGCTCTCTTGGTTTCTTCCTCCCCTCCTCGATACGGTGAACCTCCATCCCAAGTTCAGCTCATCTCACACTGGCTCATATTTTGGGCTGCATTCACACATCCCTTAATTCAGATCCGTCCCTGCTGTTGAGAAACACACACAGCATAATGATGTTACTTCATTTCTTTTTTACTTGAGGGAAGGCACTAACCAGATGAGCTGCTCCCTGGATCTCTCTAAATTAGCTTTATCTGACCAGAGATGATTTATTCTTTTTCAGCGGGAAAGAAACTTTAATTAACCATTCAATAAAAAATATTTTTTTTGAGCTTTAAAAGTAATGTTTCCTCCTCCCTTTTTTAATATATTATCTACTGTATATTTATACCTCCCAGAAAACAGCAAAAACATCATCTTCATTGTGTCATTTCTTTCAGACCTGAACAGAACATTTCCAGACAACGTCCTGTTCCGCAAGACATCAGACCCGTGTCTGCAGAAACCTCTATACAACGTGCTGCTGGCCTACGGTCACCATAACCCATCTGTGGGCTACTGCCAGGTACTACTTGTCTTTCTGCATCCAAGCTGAAACACGTTTTTATGTATATCTTCACTTTGAGTCGCAGTGGATGCATTTCATAATAACAGCGGTCCAAAATCACTAACCAGATCACTCACTGCTATGGGGAATAACATGGATTTTTGTGCTGTTTCAGGTCGGTGTAGTAGAGTAATAGAAAAGCAATAGATCCGACAGTCAAGACATGGATGCTGCTGATTTGTTGTAAGGGTTGTGATTAAAACGATAGTAGCAAGGTTGTTCTTTTGATGACAAGACAGGCAGACTTTTATGTATTTTTTTTGGGGGGAAAAGATGGCAGCTGCATCGCAATACATGCGGGTTATCATGCTTTCAACCCAGTTTGTACTTCTCCGTCAGAAAGTTTGCACCCAGACGCAGACTTAAATGAAACTCTCTGTGAATTATGGTCTAGGCATTGATCAGGAGAACTGTGTGCTTTCATTGAAGAGTGGATTGTAAATGCAACGTAAGATCGTTTAAGTAAAAAGCCAAAAATAATCAGCCATTAATCAGCTTCAGGTTGAGCAAAGATCGTCAGCTACGTACGAGTACTGTAACAAATAGAAGATATCTATGTGAATCAAAAGTAGGAAGAAAGAAATTGGTAACACACCACACTCCATAATTGCATAAAAACAAAGAAATTACTAAATAAAATCTACATAGATATTCTTAATGTTATGGGGAGTTGTTTAGAATTTTGAGAGAGAAAATGTATTTTATCCATTTTTTAAATGAGACTAACATAAAATATGGAAAAAGTTTTTTTTACTGTGAATACTTACCGGATGCATTGTATGTTCTCGCAAAACTAATAGGATCTCAGAGGGATCAACCACAATTTTAAATAAAAAGGAAACTTTTCATGGTGGAATACATTTTACAGCTTTTTAGTGAGTGTTCAGAAAGACGTATTTTTGTTTCGGCTTAGCTTAGTACGTCATCGTTTATTACAATTTGAAAGACAAATTTCATTCTCCAATGTGCAGCTGGTTTGACATTCAAAGTTGCAGAAGTATAAACGGATGCCATTGATAAATATTTAAACGGAGGTGACATGATTTTGTGTGTTCCAGGTGTAGACACAGAGCTTTTTATCTCTGAGCGCATTCTAAACCAAAATAGTGCAACTGTGTGTTGGAAACTACCGGTCATACCTGCAGGGTTGTTTTTCATTTTCTGTACATGCAAATACCTATACTCAGTTGAGATGAACGTTTGGACATTTATAGTTATTTAAAAGTAAAGGCCAAATGATTAGAGTGGTAAAGGTTGAGGAATAAATGTTTCAGCAGATGTTTTACTTCTTTTTTTTTTTTAATGATCCATTATGTTCAGATGAGTCAAATTGCTTCGTCTGTATGATGAAATATTGTTTTTTTTTTCTTCGCAGGGTATGAATTTTGTTGCTGGGTATTTGCTGATAATCACAAAAGATGAAGAGAAATCTTTCTGGCTCATGGATGCACTAATTGGGAGGATTTTGCCAGGTATGCATGAATTTTGTTTCCTTTTTTTGCTGTTATTCGTCACTCTCCCCTGGGATCAGAGTATGCCTGTTATGGTGCTTTCAGACCGCAGGCTTTGTCAGCAACGTCAAGATTACATGTTAAGTCTATGGCGGAGGCCGTTGGAGGAACGTCACAGTCTTTGCGGCGCTTTGTGAGCTTTGGCTCCGTCAACTTTTCAAGCTTTTCCTGCTTTTCAAGCTTCAAAGCGCATAACGCTAGTAACGCAGAAGTTCAGCTAGTTGAACTTTTGACGGCAACCAATTGGAGCGTCTCACTGTAGTGGCGTTACCCGACGTCGACGCTGCCTAGCCAACCACGATCCGCGAGTGTGTAAAACATCCAGCAAAAAAAGGCCCGCCTATGAGCTTTGCGAGCTTCAGCTTAAAAATGTATCTTCTGTGGATATGCGTCGAACAAGTAGCTTTATGAACGTTGCCTGACGCTGACAAAGCCTGCGGTCTGAATGCAGCATAAGTGTTGCATGGTTTTAAAGTGTGTGTAGATTAAGACCTACATTTTTTTCTTCTTTTTTCATTTGTATATTCACTCTGTTATAAATGAGACCCACAAATAAAAGCGAAAAGTATTGTTACAAATATATTTTTTGTGTAAGGCACTAGGGATGGGGGAAAAAATCAATTCACATAAGAATCTCAATTCTTTGCTTAACGGTTTTAAATCTTTGTTTTATTTTTATTTTTTTAGATTTTATTTTTTTTATATGCAGCCTAGGCTTGGATATTTTTTTTAAGTTTACTTGAAGAGCTCTTTTCCAAAACGCTATAAATCCATTTCAATAGTTTTCAGGAAAATTACATTTTTCACCTAGACCCATACATTTTATTAATATTCAATTTATCCTGGTAATTTTTTTTTGCCACAGTTAGAACATGTTGAACGATAATTATTAAATCAAACAACAATATTGTTGATGATAAATTCAAAGTTAATTTAATTTTTCCTCAAAACGCTATAAATCCATCAATTTCCAGAGAGAGAGATCCACTTGAATGGATCACTCTTCATCACCCAGGGCTGCATTGTCAGCGTACTTGCCAACCGTGATATCTCAGAATTAGGGCGACATTGAAAAGGGCAATGATGCTACAGTCCCAGACCCACCCTGACCCCCTTTTAGCCCCTCTTTATTAACCTCCTGGATACGCCCCTTCTCAGTAGCAGGAATAGTCATTCTTAATCATTCTAAAAACTCATAGGAGTCTCTGTGTCAGGAGAAGTATTTTTTTCTTATTTTGGTAGCAGCGCAGCATTGGGTTTGTTGATTTTGCTGTAACTTTGTTTTCTGCCAAAAACACAAGCACAATCGCACTCAAATGAGCTGGAATAAAACGCCTTGATCCACTGAAGTTACCACCGGGCATCCAAAAGGAAAGGAAACTAGACATGAGGTTGGTTCAAACAGATTTTAATCCTATATCCAGGAAGATTTAAAAAGTAACTAAAACTACAACTTTTGTCAGTCACATAAAGACTGTTCTGGAGACTTGTGGCTCGCTTTTGCGTCACTAATTACAGCTGATTGTTTCCCTCATCAGACATACGAATCACTTAGTTATCCTTTTTTGGATTTAAAACGGCGAATTTCACCATGGATGGATTTTCATGACTGAAATGAGGAAACTGTACCTCATAGCACCTTCTTTGGCAAAAGAAAAATGTAACAGATTTTATTCTCCATACCTCTCACATAAGAAACGGGGAGTGTACATGAAATGGGACGCCGTCAGTTATCGGGAGAAATTTTGGAGAATGTTGGATCTGGGAGATTTTCGGGAGGGGAACTCAAATTCGGGACTCTCCTGAGAAAATGAGAAGGATCAGACACACCTATTGGTCTTAGTAGTGCCAGCACATCTCTTCTTTTTTTTTTGCATCCATAACAGGGGTCTGCATTGGAAGTACCTCAGCTTTCAGGTCAGCCATTCCCTTTCCCCGCTTTAACACTCTATGGAAACATAGCTTAGAGCATTCACTGAATTCTTAGTTGAGACATTATATTGCGTTTAGGCAAAAAATAGGATCAGCGCTTATGGCGGTTTGTAAAAAAACAGCATCTTGTACCTACATTTTAACAATGAAATATAGCGATTTGGCAAGAAACATTGATTGAGCAGTGGATAGGTTCAGTACACAGCAAAATGACATGAAAAACGTTTTTTTTTTTTTTTTTGCGTTGTTTTGGAAAAGAGCTTTTCACTTTATTATGAAATATATTAAAGTATGTAGCAGTTTACTTAAAGTATTTACTTTTCATTCATTCTGTTGAAAAGGTTTAAGATGTGGGAAGTAGAACATTTAGAAAAGTATATATCTTTTCAATACTATAGTTAATTAAAAATCTGCAAAATTGAAGAATATCAATTGAAATTTAATCGATTCTAAATCAAATCGTCACTCCTCGAATCGGAATTGAATCGTGAGTTCGTGTAAGATTCTCATCCCTATATGGTTCTAGAATATGTGCCCTTTTCATTCAAAGTAGAGGTGTCCAAAGGTTGGACACATCAGTCCAGGAGCCTTTTGCAGCCCCTGGACTGATTATTTTTTCCTACAGTCCCTACTTGCAACTCAAGAATGATAGAGATTTAGTCTACTAGCCGAAGTTTGATGCTGATGGAGATTTTTCTTCAAATGGGGGCAAAATTAATACTAATTGAAATCTTCTTACAATGAAAATGTTTGGTACGAGACAAAGCAGTTGTCCTTATGTAATAACAAAAGCTTGCTTTTATAAAGTGCTTTCGAGACCCTCAAAGCACTTTATAACTCAATCATACATTCAGTCTCACAGTCGCACACTGGTTGTATGCGAGCTACGGTTATAGCCACAGTTTCTTTGGAGCTGATTGACCGAAGCAAGGCTGCCATTTCTCATCATTGGCCCCTCTGGCTAACAAGTGTCTTGCTCAAGTACACAAGAGCATGTAGCAGGCCGATGTAGCCACGATTCCCGGGGCGCAGGCAGACAGCTCTACCACTGAAGCACAGCCGCCCATAACTATGGTTTTTGTGTTCTATTTAATTTCATAGTACTGTTGTGATACAATAGGTAGATTTTGGCTATGACAAATCACGAATAATTGCCTTGGTTAATTATTTATAATTCTATGTCAAAATCACCAATCACCAATCATTGAGTTTGATTAACCATCCTGGAAAATAATGATGATTATAATAATAATAATAGCCAGTCTCAGTTAATGTTTATGATGACCTTCCTTATAATGCTGAGGTAATTAAACAATAGATAAAGGAATGAGTTCTTGACGTACTTGAACAGCAAGTTACTAAATATGTATGTGGAATAATAAAAAACAACTGTCCAAGTTTATTAACAAAACTAATCAAACTTCCCAGTCAAAATGTTTTAATCAACAAACTTACTAAGTATTTCCCCTAGAAATTTTTCCAGCCGTGGTGCGAGTCAACCTCAGTCCAGGATCAATATGTATGCTTAAACTGAAGAGTTTTGGAAGTGAAAGTCTTAAACTAATTTTGATTAGTTTGAGACTAATTGGCCCAATCTGGTTTTAACACAAAACAAAACCACATGTGAAAACAGAGTATTTTGTGAGGTTAGTATGTAAACGTAAAAATCTCACCTACTTTAAAAAGAAAAATCTAGAAGCTTGTGCTCTTTAAAACAGGACAAAAAACCTAAAAACATTTTGACATACAAAACTAAATACCTGAATAATTTGAATATTCTTTCCCTTCACATGATTGTCCATAGTCCCTCATTCAGTGCTTTTAGCAACGGAAAGGAGGAGGTCTCCTTTTAATTCAGTCTGCAAGTTTTGCCTTAGTGCTGTATCACAGCTCTTGCTCAACATTTTGTGCTTGAATAAGTTTATTGATGCTAATCATTTCGAGGCAAACATCATTTTTCAGAGACAAACTTCGTCAGCTTGAGTGCATCAACAAGAGAATGGTTATCTGTAACATAGACTATAGTGGCAACATGTTACAAGTCTCCAGTTGTCAACCCTGAAAACAATGTAGATGGGGGGAAAAAAGGCATTCCAGACATTGCCAGTGTGTTCCCTGCCAGTGTGCTCTGTACAACCCTTTTAACTCATCGTGACTGCCAGGCGAGTGGAGGGAATTTCCCGTCCTCCCCCAAGAACTACCAGATGTGCTTCTTGTATTTCTCCATCTGAAAGAATTCCAAAAGAAGCATAACTGAACAAGGCAATCTGTCACCGTCTCTGTCATTCAAAGTTACTTTCTTGACCTTTAGTTTGCGCACTATTCTGCTTCGTGAATTGTGTGCACTGTTGCAATTTTCACGTTTGATGCTATCTTAGAGAAGAAGTTGACCAACCTTTGATCTGAGTTGATCTTTTCTTCTGTTAAGAGAGGTGACTAATTTTGTGCAAAACGAAGAGGGTCCAAATTCAATTCAATTCAAAAATACTTTATTGATCCCAGAGGGAAATTAATCGTTGTTGTAGCTCATTAATTAATTTTTCAAGGAATTGTTGTAGACCATGATGGCTGTGGGGAGAAAGGATTTGCTGTAGCGTTCTGTGTTGCAGCGAAACTGAAGAAGCCTCCGACTGAAGATACTCTGTTGCTGTAGGACTGTCTCATGGAGAGGATGCTCAGGGTTGTCCATGATCTTTATAATTTTATGAAGAATCCTTATTTGCATCATTATCTCCAGTTGTTCCACAGTCGTCCCCATAACAGAACCAGCCTTCTGTATCAGGTTATTGAGCCGTTTTAAGTCCCTGGCTCTGATGCTGTTACCCCAATAGATGATGGACGAACAGATGACACTCTCCACCACAGACTTGTAGAAGATTTGCAGCATCTTGCTGCAAATCTTGAAGGACCTCAGCTTCCTCAGAAAGTACAGTCTGCTCTGTCCCTTTTTGTAGGCGGCTTCACTGTTGATTCTCCAGTCCAGTCTGTTGTCCAGGTGAACTCCGAGGTATTTGTACTGCTCAACCACCTCCACTTCTTCTCCCATGATGGAGACAGTCTTTGACTTGTCTCTGTTTCTTCTGAAATCTACTATCATCTCCTTTGTTTTGTTCACATTCAAGGTAAGATGATTGTCTCCACACCATGCCACAAAGCTTCTCACCAGCTCTCTGTATTCAGCTTCTTCACCATCTCTGATACACCCGACAATTGCAGAGTCGTCTGAGTATTTCTGCAGATGACAGGTCTCTGTCTTATACTGGAAGTCTGAGGTGTACAGAGTGAAAAGGAATGGTGAGAGTACAGTCCCTTGTGGTGCTCCTGTGCTGCTGATCAGCTGGTTTGACATACAATCCTTCAGTCCCACAAACTGTGGTCTGTTTGTCAGGTAATCATTGATCCAGCTGATTGTTGAGGCCTCCACCTGTGTTTTCAGGAGTTTCTGACAAAGTAAATCAGGCTGAATTGTGTTAAATGCACTGGAGAAATCAAAGAACATGATTCTCACAGTGCTGCCTGCTTTGTCCAGATGACAGTGGGTTGGTTGAAGCAGGTTGATGATGGCATCTTCAACACCAACACCATGGCGATAAGCAAACTGCAGGGGGTCCTGATAGGTTCTAGTTTGCTTACTCAGGTGGGGCAACAAGAGTCTCTCCAGGACCTTCATGATGTGGGATGTCAGGGCAACAGGTCTGTAGTCATTGATGACTGATGGGTGAGTTTTCTTTGGTACTGGAACAAGGCAGGATGTCTTCCACAACACTGGAACCTTCTCTTGGTTCAGGCTAAGGTTGAATAGGTGCTGCAGAATCCCACAGAGCTGCTCTGCACAGGTCTTCAGGACTCTGGGGCTGACACCATCTGGACCTGCAGCCTTGTTCCGGTTCAGTTTCTCCAACTGCCTCTTCACCTGACTTTTAGAAAAAGATAGGTGGGAAGGTGAGGTAAAGGGGGTAACGGAATCTCCTGACTTGGTCGAAGACAAAGTTGTGGAAGAAGAAGAGTTCATGACTGAGGTGGAAGATAAAACATCTGAGGTGTGACAGGACAGGTGTGGGTCAGAGGAGAGTCGGATGTCTCTCTGGATGGAAACAGGAGACGAGGATGCTGAGCTTGTTCCTGAACTGAACCTATTGAAGAATGTGTTCAGTTCATTGGCACTATCCACACTTCCATCTATCCAGTCCTTCCTGTGCTTAAACACTGTGATCTTTTTCATTCCAGACCAGACATCTCTTATATTGTTCCTCTGTACTTTGTTCTCCAGCTTCTTCCTGTAAGCCTCCTTGCTGTCTCTGATCTTGACTTTTAGTTGCTTCTGTATACTTCTTGATAACTCCCTATCTCCCTCCCTGAAGGCTCTTTTTTTTCTTGTTCAGCAGTTCCTTCAGCTCACTGGTGATCCATGGTTTGTTATTAGGGAAGCATGTCACTGTTCTGGAGGGGACAATGTTGTCCACACAGAAGTTTATGTATTCAGTCACACACCCAGTCATTTGGCATTTATGTCCTCTCCATGTGGCTGGCAAAGAGTCATCCAGTCTGTGGACTCAAAGCAACCCTGCAGGGCTTCTTCAGCTTCATTTGACCATTTTTTAACAGTTCTCTTTGTCGGAGGTTGCCTTTGAACAAGTGGTTTATATTCTGAGCAGAGAAATACAAGATTGTGATCTGATTGATGTATGGACTGCAGGTGTTAAATCTAGTTTTCCTGGTGTATTTGCCTGTGATTACAAAATTCACTTCCACATAACGGATGTTTTTACGCTCCTCACGTTGCTGTTGGAAAAAAGCTGTCTGTCCCTCCCCTGAAGTCATCCACATGACATGCGAGTCCTCCAGGGACAGTGTTGCCTTGATACACCAGGATCAAACCTTTGACATTTTTATTTCCCACACTCTCTATAATCTCCTTTACCCCATTTTACCAGTGCAGGGATACATTTGCTGACCCATACAAACACTTTTTTTGAGTTTCCACAGTGTGCTTCTGGTTGGGCGTCTGATGTAAAAGTTATGTAACAGTTTAACTCCTTGTAGAAATGCTGATTTAAAATCCGAGTGAAACTTCCATTTTCTTTGACAGATAACTGCAACAAGTACGGTAAGCAAAGGTACTCTGAAGCGCATGTTTGTGAATCCTTTTGTAGCTCTGACAAGAACCTAAGGGAGCATTGTGTGATTATCATTGCTACTGGCCAGGAGGCGTGTTTGGTTCAGTAATCGAGGCTGTGGCCCAATAGTACATAGAAGCAATGGTGGTTCTAGGGGCTGGGCTACAGGTGCACTGGCCCCTGCTGAAATCTGATTGGCCCCATGAAGTGCCCCTGCCCTGTCTCTTATCTGTCCTTTGCGGGTTACAGGTGGGTGCTGGTTTTAGGTGAGTGCAATTCCAGGTCCAAACACTAGTGTTGCTAATAAGCCAAATAGTCATTTATCAGTACGTATGGTATGCCTGATTTGTCTTGTTTTGTAGATAAATTTATTGAATGTTTAACAATTATATGGAACAAAGAAACGTAAAGAACAAAACATTTGAACCATAAATGCAGTCAGGGGTCACAGTCAAGTGTAGCTGCATGTATAGAAAAAAACCAACAAAAAAACAATTAGGATGAGTATTGTACAATGCACGACAACATTCATTGATACTATAATGCAAATGCTTCCGAGGATTCTGAATACGGTGGGGGCAATAATTATTTGACCCCTCACTGATTTTGTAAGTTTGTCCAGTGAAAAAGAAATTAAGTCTCAGAACAGTATTGTTTTATTGGTAGGTTTATTTTAACAGGGACATACAGAGTGTCAAAAGGAAAATTGAAGAAAAAAATAAACTTTAAATAAAACAAAATTGATTTGCATTTCATTGAGTGAAATAAGTATTTGAACCCCTACCAACCATTAAGAGTTCTGCCCCCCACAGAGTGATTAGACACTCATACTCAATTAGTCACCCTCATTAAAGACACTTGTCTTAACAAGTCACCTGTATAAAAGACACCTGTTTAGAGAATCAATCAATTAAGCAGACTCCAAACTCTCCAACATGGGAAAGACCAAAGCGCTGTCCGAGGTTGTCAGAGACAAAATCGTACACTTGCACAAGAGATGGAATGGGCTACAAGACCATTAGCAAGAAGCTGGGAGAAAAAGTGACAAGACAACTGTTTGTGCAATTGTTCAAGAATGGCAAGAGAATAAAATGACCTTCGATCAACCCTGAGCTCCACGCAAGATCTCACCTTGTGAGATGTCAATGATTCTGAGAAAGGTGAGAATTCATCCTAGAACTACAGCGCAGGAGTAAGTTTATGACCTCAAAGTAGCTGGGACCACAGTAACCAAGAAAACCATTGGAAACACATTACACCGCAATGGATTAAAATCCTGCAGAGCTTGCAAGGTCCCCCTGCTCAAGAAGGCGCATGTGCAGGCCCATCTGAAGTTTGTCAATAAACACCTGAATGATTCAGAGAGTGACTGGGAGAAAGTGCTGTGGTAAGATGAGACAAAAATTGAGCTCTTTAGTATTAACTCAACTCGCTGTGTTTGAAGGAAGAAAAATGCTGCCTATGACCCCCAAAATACTGTCCCCACCCTCCTTCCTTTTGCCAGGAAACTGAAAATGGGTCATGGTATGGGCGCTCCAGCACGACAATGACCCAAAACATACAGCAAAGGCAACAAAGGAGCGGCTCAAGAAGAATCACATTAAGGTCATGGAGTGGCCTAGTCAGTCTCCAGACCTTAATCCAATACCTTTGGAGGAAGGAAGCTGAAGCTCAAAGTTGCACAGAGACCGCCTGGAAACCTTAGTGATTTAAAGATGATCTGCAAAGAGTGGACTAAAATTCCTCTTAAAATGTGCACACACTTGGTCATCAGTTACAATAAACTTTTGACCCCGATGCTTGCAAACAAGGGTTTGGCCACTAAGTATTGTCTTTTTTTTTGTTAGAGGGTTCAAATACCCCTACAAAAAAATCAATATACTTTAATTTGTTACTAAAATATTGCATTTATTGTTAAGCAGGCAAAAACAGTTTTTTTTTCATCTTATGAATACTTCTAAGATGAGGATTTTACCCTGCTTGACAAAGTTTTGACATCACAGACTTGGAGTAAAACTGTTAACGTTGTTTGGTTATAGACTACTACAGTCCAGCTATGATGGGACTGAAGATGGACCAGGAGGTTTTGGGGGAGCTGGTCAAGCTCAAAATCCCCCGAGTGTGGCATGTGATGATGGAACACAATGTTATGTGGACGCTTGTGGTCTCTCGCTGGTTCATCTGTCTTTACATCGACATTTTGCCAGTGGAGGTGAGCATGCATATTAAGATATTATTTCTGTATAACACTTAATTCAAATAACCAGAATATTTTAAAATGAAGGGGGGAAACGAAAACTGGAGGCTGTTGGCTCCAATGTTTGTTCTCCAAACATGGGAGCAACTTCTGCCAGGCAGGAACACATGGAGATGTTTGCGCCCTTTTCTCAGAAGTGGATCTGAACACAAACACTGCAGAAGTCAAGGATTGTGTTATCACAGTTTTCGCCTTGATATTTGAGAGTAGTACACTAGATTTGTTAGCAGTAGGATACAGGACGGACATTTGTAGAAAGATAATTATGAAGGTGATTTGACGTTTTTGATAAAAACAAAACAAATTGCATTATCAGCAGCATTTTGTTTTTGCGCCCGATAAAATCGTGATTTTTATTTTTACTCAAATTTTTTTCTTTATGAACCATTAAATATTTGATATTTTTCCCACAGACTGTTCTGAGGATTTGGGATTGCCTTTTCTACGAAGGTTCAAAAATCCTGTTCCGTGTTGCTCTGACGCTGATCCATCACAACCAGGCTGTGATTGAGCAGGCCCGGTCCCTGCCAGACGTTTGTCAAGCCTTCAAACAGATCACCCAGGGACCATTTGTTGAAGATTGCCACGCTTTCATGCAGGTAAGAGGACTGTTGTGGTGATGGAGCGGGGCTTTGCTTCTTAAGGAGGTTATTTCATTAGAGAGGAGCTAAGTCAGTATAGAGATTTTATTTCTGCTTCTGTAATCCCATAATCCTGGTGTTTCTTGCTTTTCCAAGAAAATCTTCACTGAACCAGGAAGTCTCTCCATGGCAACCTTGACTAAGCTCCGTTCGACATGTCGTGGTCGAGTCGCTGCAGAAGAATCCTGACCTGGACTTCCAGCGACGTCTTTCCATACATTCCAAATGGGCGAGCTCCCAGCAGCTTGTTTGCACCAGTCTCAATACACTGAACTTTGTCATAAAGCTGAAATGTTGCAAAGTGCTGTGAACCAATGATTCCATTTTATACCATGAAGTTTGTCTTAAATGAGGTTCCACTTTTATGTAAATGTGACTTTGTGCACTTTAAGCCAGGCTGGCACAAGCTAAAATCTTAAAGCACAGCCAATAAGAAATGGTCCACTGTATTTCACTTCTTTGTCAAAATTAAATATAACACTAAATGTCTTGCTAAAGGAAAAGTTGACAGATGAAACGTTATATTGATTCAGCATTTTGTGATCATGTTCAAGAATTAATTCAGTCATTTAAATGAATAGTTACCTCAAACGTGGGCTGATTCTGAGTTTAGAAACTATTTAAATACTTAATTTACTATTATGAATCAATACAAACACAAATGAGAGACCTGCTGTGTCAGTGGTGTTTTATATACAATGAATCATTCAAAGATGGACTCTAAATGTTATTACATTGCAGGAAAATATAATAGAAAATAGAAGTTTTCCATTTAAAAGTCAAATCACACCTTTTTGCAAGACAGAAAAAAGATGCAAACCAATTCACTTGGTACTTGATTGGTGAGTTGCAGCACTACATCATACAGCTTAGAGAAGCAACAACCAGACTATTTTTCAACCTTAATCTTTAGCTATATGAAACAAATCTCTCCAACTGTACCAAAGCATTGTACAAATTGGGCAATCTGACTATTTTTTTCCTTGGGAGGTACATAATTAAAGGAAGATGACTCAAAAGACAGAAAAGTGGTTTGAGTAGAAACTGCCATTTTGACCAGATTGAAGAGGAGAGAATTGCTTTGTATTTAATAGAATTTTAGCTTCCGTCTCCTCATTTGGGCTTTAAATTCAGGAAGCTTTTCACAAATCTATATTTTTTAATTTAATACATAATTTAAATCCAGAAAGGAGGGGAAATATTACCAGGCTGGAAAAAACATCCCCTTCATGCAGTCTTCACCATGCCCAAATGTTAGAGATTTCCCTTTTTATCAAAGATCATAACTACTAATCCTGGACTGAGTAAATCTCTTTAATTTAGAAGTTTGAAATTATCTTACAGTTTATTATTCTGGCTGCCTATTTTCATAGATTATCAGATACAAAAAAAACAATTCAAGCGATGCTTCCACCTGTCGACGATATAAACAAGGATCTGAACCGTTGAGCAGACTTTCTCCTCGATCTTCGTGATAGACGTCATCTAAAGTCAGCAGGTAGTTAATGTTTTATCACTCACGCAAAAAGTCAAAGGGAATAATTATATCCAGAAGACATGCAGAGAATAACTTCCACTCACTCAAGCGTTTCCATTTCTTACTCGCACGCTTTTTTTTCTTTCCTCTCTCCACACTTAGTCTGTAAGGTTTAAGAAAAATGAAGCGTCCCCTCAGATGGTCTGGTACCCGGCATGGCTCCTCTTCCTGCCTATTAGATACGCAATGAGGACGATCAGCACCAGAACAGCTAGAGCTGCTCCAACAATGATTGGAATCAACATCTGGTCCTGGTCCAGCTGGCACTCCTCCGCTGCACATTCACCAAAAAAAATATATATTTAAAATGTTTAAGAACTCAGTTTCTTCAGTTCTGAAATTAAACAAAAATAAATCGTATGGTCAGAGATTAAATAATCAATAGTACCTGCTGCAAACTGGCTGGTCGTGACTCCAAACGGCTGCACCTGCAAACGGAACGTGTTGACGGCGAAAGCTGGAACCACGAGCAGGGTTTGCTCCGTGTTGCACATGTAAGAGCGGCCCAGCGTACTCCGAAGGTAGTCCAAACTAGTGTTACTGGCTGAGAGAGGAGCTGGGAAGAGAGAACGTCACAACTTTATTTCACGCACAAATGTAGCGATCAGGACAAGGATGCGCCAAACCAGTGACATACCAATCATGTCGGACCAGTTGGCCAACAGATTTATCCCACTCAGGTGGTACTTGCTAGTTGTTGAATTCTGTAGATTGGGGGTAAAAAGGTTTACTGATTGGAATATTTGCACAGATGATTGAAAATTTTACAGAAATAATAAAAGTTACCATGGAGAAGGTGAAGCTGAGTGCAGTGGTTTGTTGTGTTAAAACTAGGGTAGCAGTGGTGCCTCCACATGAGCCTGACGGAACTGTCAGATTGGGGTTCATGTTGAATAATTCTTGAACAGTCTGGCAATGGAAAGACGTCGACTTTTGAGTACTGAGCAGTATGATGCCGGCTGTGTGTGAGCTTCATAGTTACCTTATTTTGAGACAGAGAGATGTAGGAGACATTGAGCTGCAGACCCATTTTGGCTAGGAGACAAACCGTACCGCTGCCGTTCTTCACGGAGAACGTTCCAGTTTCAGGAGTTCCTGGCGGAGTTGGCGGAGCTCCCGTTGTGGTTGGAACAGTAGTGCCGGCTGGGGTCGGGGGAGCTACTGTAGTGCTTTGATCTGCCACGCACACGCTTTCTGTGACGAACCGAAATACAAACGCATGATCAGTTTTGATGGACACAAAATAAAAGATTGTTGAAGGAGAAATGAAACCTGCTGGGCTGAGGTCATTTCCTGGCATGTACGCCTCCAGCCTCATAGCAGTGAAGGTGACAGCAGCTCCTCCCGCTCTGATGGTGGTGGGACTCATACAACGGTAGGTGGTGTTGATTGGAGCCCAGATCCCAACTGAGGCGCTCACCACAGTCACGACCCCTAGGACACGCATGCATTAGGCAAGGCAACTATATTTGTATAGCACACTTTAAACAAGGCAATTTAAGGTGCTTTACATGATTTGGGGAGAATAAATACATTAGACAAAACGTGTAGTCGGATTTAGACTTAATAAAATGAGAGAAATTCCTTTAAATGTTTGGAGGTTTTAATATGATTTGAATTGATCATACGGGAGGACAGTAACACTTTACATTAAAATGCAGAATACTGACCTGTCTGAATTTTACAAGCTTATATTATTTCTAGTAACCTTGGTCTATCTATTCTACTAGATAAAGTACAGCTCTCAGGGTGAAAATCCGAGACTTGAAGGCGCCTTTCTCTTTGATTAGAAAGCTGTGAACTTTGTAGACCTTTAATGATGCCCATTCTAGCTATTATTAATCGTTAACTCATAGGCAGCTCTAAACAGATCAGCTTTTAGCTTTGATTTAAAGGAACTCAGTGTTTGAGCAGCTTTGCTGTCGTCTGGAAGTTGGTTCCAGATAGGGGAGCATAGAATCTGAAAGCTGCTTCTCCATATTTGGTTATGAGTTTGGAGCTGAGCCATTTAATGATTTATAAACTAGGAGTATTTTGAGGTCTGTTCTCTGACCTACAGGGAGCCAGTGTAAGGACTTTAGAACTGGGGTGATGTGCTCTTCTTTTAGGGGTGTCGCGATTCTCCAAATTCTCGATTCGATTTGAATTTCGATTTTTAGGGTCACGATTCGATTCTCGATATTTATGTATTTTCCCTTTTACAGTACCAAGCTCTGTCATTTTTTGACTAGTCAACGATCATTGGTTTTATTCATTACATTTTGTACAGCAAATCTTATTTTAAAAGACAAGAGTGATGCAATTTTTATTATTCTTGTATCATGTATCACATTAGGCATTAATGGTCAAATAATTTATTTATAATAAGTGTAACAGTATCGTTTAATACAGGCTTGCTGCCATCTAGTGACTCTTTATAGTTACTGCAGAAAAACAACTGCAGACGTAGTGCTCCAGATAGCTCATAGGACTGAGCAAAATGCAGCAAACAGTGGTCGTCTTGTTTACAATGCAAATGTGCATTTAATTCGCTGGGAACTCAAAATTTCCTTACCGGTGATTTGAGAGTAGAAGCAGCTTTAGCTCTGCTCCCGCTGCTTCTTCTATCCTAGCTGGTAGCTAAAGCTTAGCTTTAGCTACTTGCAAGCGTCAGCTAATGTGCTCTGTAGATGTGAGCTCTGATCCCGGGGGATGTGATACAGGCAGTTAATAATGTTACCAGGTGTAGTTATAAGTTGTATAAGAACTGGTGAGATTTACTTCTTAGGGGAAAATTCAAACTGTGGTTCCTTGTGATGGTTCTCTGCCAACTGTTGCTACGGAGTCCTGAGTGGGACACAGGATAAAAACATGGCAGGAGGTGATCGCGATCCTCTTTTGGATTTCGATGTGCAAGGTCATAACGTAATTTCGATCGATTTCGATACAAAATCGAGATCGTGACACCCCTGTCTATTTTCCTGGTCCTAGTGAGGACAGCGGCGTACTGCATCAGCTGCAGCTCTCTGACTTTTTAGGTAGACCTGTGAGGATACTGTTGCAGTCATCAAGCTGACTAATGAAAAAAACTTGGATTTTTTGAGGTCCTGTTTTAAAGTTAGAAGGGTGACCTTTTTATTTTTTTGTGGCCTTTGAGGTGTGAGTCCATTATAACACCTAGATTTTGAGCCAGATTGGTGCTTTCTAGTTGTATTAACTGAAGCTGTGTGCTGACTCCAAATTTGTTTCTATTTGCGGAATGCATTCACTTAAAGTTCATATGTGTTCAAAGTCCCCTGGTGACATTGTAATGTAAAGCTGAGTGTTATCTGGATAGTTATGGTAACTAATCTTATTGGGTGTTATAATCTTGGCTAGTGGGAGCATGTAGATATTAAATAGGAGAGGCCCAAGGTTGAAGCCCTGGGGAACCCCACACGTGATTTCTGTTTGTTCTGAGGAAAAATTGCCTGTTGACACAAAGGTTCCTGTTCTTACGGTAAGACTCAAACCAGCCAAGTACCGTACCTAAGAATTAGTTATTCATTTATAATTTAATTAAAGCTCTTTCAGAATCTCCTCCAAAAAAATTTAATCACTGACCTGTAATCACATGTGAATTTATATTCTGATAATCTCTATAGTTATGCACTTTCTATATTGAAAAATATATTCTCACCAGAGCCGCTGGCCTCAGGGAAGAGTGAAGTGTCGCTCAGGTTGTACTGGAGCGTCAGGTTAGTGACGCTATAAAAACTCCCGTTGGTCGAGAAGCTCAGGCCAAGCGCATGGCCAGAACCAAACACGGCCACCAGCCAAGGCGGGCGGCCGTCCGCACCGCACGAACTGCTTGCTGCATCGACTGAGGTGGAGTCAGGCAGAGACGTGGAAGCATTGCTCTAAGGGGAGAAGTAAGGGACATACCATGAAGGGTGAGAAAACTTTCTGAATTAAATGTGGGGTTTAAAAACCAAATGTTGGGCACTTACTGTGCTGTTGGAGGTGGCATTGTACGTGATGAACAGTGATGCAGATAGCTCTGCTTTGATGCAGGTAGAGTTCCCCTCCTTCACCTCAAGAGTAACTGCCTGGATGCAGCCTGCGGATGACGACACAGGATGCAGTACAAGGAACAGAAAAATAGCTTTCATAGCTTGAGATATTTTAATAGCAATGTAAAATGTATTTAAAAAACTTAGGGATGTATGTTTAAAGTTTTACTTCTACACAAAAGTACGTCTCTTCAAATGAACCTGAGTTCATTCTGTAAGATTATGAAAACCTACCAGGGTAATGAGAATAATTTCATCAAATTTTTCAGATTTACAAAGTAAATATTTCAAAATACTTAATAAGAATAAAAAAAGCACAATGGTTAAGTTACATAAACCTGAATTGCATATTTTTTTGGGGGGGGTTGATGTTTTATTTATTTTTGAAAGTATGTACCAGTATCAGTGATGTTCTTTCTTTATCAAGTTCGCATTTACCTCAGTAAAAATTATGTTTATTCATTTTTTCACAACTTAATAGAAAAACTGTCACTAGTTGACAGGTTCCAACGTGGCTCGGTACTGACATCCATCCATCCATTTAGTTTTCATAAGAATGACAGTTCACACAGACTCCCACTAGAGGTCGGGAGAAATGTGAAAATTGAAGACGAACATGAGGAACAATTTTAATGTCTAACCTTTTTGCCTCTTAATATTTAGACAGTGCTTTTAGATCTTTCTAGAGCTATTAATGTAACCTCCACTGAAACCTGTAAATACATCACTTACTCTGTGAAACTCGCCAAATTAATGTGTGCATCATGGTTTTGAACATTTCCATTAAACATCCTGAACTTCTATTATTACTAGTTTGCGATTTACATATTCTCCAGTTTTCATAACATGCTTTATTACAGTCTCCCCAAAATGTGATGTGTAAGAACATTAAAATCGAAAGGAAATAATTTAAAATATTAACTAAAAATACTAGAAAATCATTCTATTCACGACATTTTAATTCAGCTTTCGCCTGAGCAGTATACAAACATGAGGGTGTTGGGTTCTATGTAGCTGACTTCTTTTGATTTCCATCAGCTGAAGTAATCTAATAGTTGGGGGCAGTCCGTTTCAGGCAGCTCTACCAGCTGCAAATTGCTGCCTTTTTTTTTGGGTTACCCTAAGGTCACCTCTGTTCAAACTGTAAACAGGCAGCAGACAGCTTTCCACAACACTACAATCCAGTCATGAGGAAAGCTTTTGTGCTTACAAAGTATAAAACTGCTCATGGCAAACTGCTTTAAAGTCAGACAGAAAGCTATTCCAATCTGCATCTGGAAAATGTTGGTGCAGGAAATCAACCATCCAAAAGCAAAACTACAGTCCGTGCCGGAAAAACCTGATTAGTTTATATCTGAATGAACATTATAAAAAGGAAATGTTCTGCAGCTATTCAAGCTACTAATGTGCAGCCCCTTTTTCATGCGTCAGCGGCACCATGTGCCTGCGTGTGTGTGTTTGAAGGGATTTCACCAGTTATAAACGAACACTGTCTGTGGGCCCCTCCAGAGCAGTGTGCAACACAAAGCCCTTATGGGAGTCATGTGAAGCTCTTGAATAAAACAACAATGAGGCTTATCTGTTGGTGCACAACAATGACGATACAAGGACTTTATATCAGGATCAAACCCAAATGTAAAAAAAGTATGGAGACTTTTCCAGAAACCAGTTGGGATTTTCAAAGGCAGGAAAAACCTTGAAAGGTTGTGCAATCAAACCCACTGATCCGTTTTTAGGTCATAAAGTGTCCCTTAAGTGGCTAAAATGATTCATACCGTTTCTTTTTCTTTATTTTCATTATTTATTAAGATCAGTATACCAATAACTTATATGAATTTTTCTAGAAAAAAAGTCAAAACTTGTATGAGATTCAGCCATCCTTTGGAGTAGGGCTGTGTTGGGGAAGAAAAAAAAAGTATTGATTTATTAATTCACAAGTTTAAAAAAAAAAGGTTTAATTGTTTAAAACGGTTTGCCCTGTACACAGCTAAAATGGGAATTAAAAATCTAGACAGCCGTTTTAAGGCATACTTCTGAAAGTGTTAACAGTTTTTTTTTCCCCTGGTAAAACATTTTTTTATAGCACTGACCCATATCTATATCAAACTGGATCAGATTGAATCGGATTGCAATAATCAATTCCAACTCTTGACAATCAGAATCAAACCGATTCTTGAAATTTGAAGTCCTAACCCTACTAAGTAGGGCTCAGCCCTAGTTGGGAGAGAAAAAAGCATTCCTTGATCAACTCAATATTTGTGTTATTAAACCTGGATTTGAACATGATAAACCAAGCTGGACTGTCTGAAAAGTAGGTCAGGAAACACATCAGGCATAATCTTGGATCAGTCGAACCTTACGCTGAAAAAAAAAAACACTTAAGAAAATAACAATGAAAGTGGCGGCCATAATATCCTTCTGAGAGGAAATTACACATATTGGGGATTGGAATTACTAAATTAGACTACGTGGTGCACCGAATGTATTTGTAAATTAAGATTAAAATAATAATTATTAGAAATTATGTCTGTTTTTCTTTTGATTATTTTAGACTTTAACCTCAAAGCACCAGCGTTTGTATTTCAATTAGTACCAGCCATATCTGTGACGGTTTGTTTGTTTTACAGCTGATATTTTAAAATCTGATTTTAAATGTGATTCCAGAAGTTATTAAAGAGGCTTCCAGGACGTGGGGCCAGTGTGGGGCCTGTAGGAAGCCTTCAATGTGGAGCAGAGTTGGGTCAGCACCTAGCTCAGAGTCCGGGGGTCTCAAGAACCAGAACGGTGTTCTAACAAAACAGCATACCCATCAGAATGACATACTTTCAGTTAATGCGCATGCGCAGGAGGAAAAACCCCGTCGTTTTCCCTTTGGTATTTAAAATCTGTTCAAATCAACTTAAATTATATATATTAAAGGTTTAGATTTAGGCATTTAAAAGAAAGTATATTTTCCTCCTGTGACCTTAGGGTTAGATATAAAACTTGTGGGTTGGTTAAAATTGGTTAGATAACTCCAGTTACGGTATCTAGTCTGACAAAGTATGCTGTTTTGTCAGAACAACGGCGAACAGCTGATCATGACGTCGTCTAGGCTAACAGTAGCATTTGGCGCAGCTTTTAAAGGCGCAACACTCACCTAACATCCCAACGCAGGCGATGAAAAACGGGGCTAGGCACTTGTCCACTTTCATGTTTAATATCTAGCCCATGCAAAGGTTTCCTTCTCCGCTAAAAAAAGAGAGATGGAGATGAGGCCCTCTGACAGGTTGTTTCTCCACTGTAGGAGGCGCAGGTGGATCAGCTGCTGCTGCACTTGTCTTCACGGAGCCTTAGCTCAAATTGAAACAAAGCCGAGTAAGGATGCTGCTCCTCTGGTGGATATTTTATATCTTCATACGCCGTCCGAAGGTGCAGAGGAGACGGGGATGTTACACACCCGTAAAAGCAGGTCCTGCGGACGGAGAAGCATCAGAAACGGAGGACAAATATCGATCTGGGTCGCGCAGTGGGATTTATAACCAAGTCTGCGTCTGTCGTGTGAACAGGCAGCGTTTAGGGCGACCCAATCACGTGGGGACCACCCCTCCCTCCTGCTGCTGCTGCTGGGAACTGAACTTGTCGGGCCCCAAACAACAAATACATCAAAAAAGACACTAAAAAGTGACTTTCAGAAAATACTTATTTAGATTTAGTAAATAATAGTTGACATTTAAAAAAAATAAAATAAACAAAGATTAGGCTAAGAACATGGCTTCTCATTTCTGCTCCATAAACAACGTTGCTTCATTTGAGCATAACAATAAAGGCCTCCCTTATTGCAATAAATCATAGAAACGTAGAATAATGTGCATGAAGCCTCTGTCGCTTCGTTTTATGTGCTGCAGAGTCAGTTTTCTGCTTTGCAGGCTGCGATGTACAGGACCTGTGGTCAGTCAGCTGACATCCCCCCCCCCCCCAATCAATTCACGAGGCTGTGCAAGAGCCTCGGAGGAACGCGGAGGCTGCTCTAATGCAACACTTAGCAGCAGCCTGAAACATTCTTAATGAATAGTCAGTAAACTTTAAGACACACAAACCATTTCTTTACACAGGAATTTCAGGTAACAAAAGTGATTCTATGAAACCATAAAAACAGCAAATTTTAATTCTTTAAAAAAATGTTTTCAATTTCACTTTCTCCAAACTTCTGATTACAATAATCGACGATTCCTCTTTGGTAAAACTATAATTTGGTTTACTAACTTTATTTTCATCATCTGAATATTAATCTATAGCTCAAATTCAAATATATAAAAACCTACCTAATAAAAGATGTGTAAACAGACTGACTCTACCATAGACAACTTGCATCACTGCAAGACTTCCTGCATCAGACAGAACTTCTCTTCTCAATTTTAATAACCCAAGAAAGTTCACCCAAAGAGGAAGTGTTAAACCACTGGTTCAGCAGTGAAAGTAAGTGGAACATGCATGTTTTCACTCATTGGATATAAGACATTAATTTAACCCAATCATTAAATACTCATTTATTCAAATTCACTTTTTGCACTCACAGTCCGATCTACAAAAACATCAGTACGTGACATTGGACGTTTTGGTCAAACATACAAGGAACTGAAAAGAAAAAGAAAAAATACACGAAATGGCTTGCCTGCATCTCATTTAACTCTCTGTGTGAAACACAACGAACCACGTCGGCCGACATTTTGCTCAAGGCTCGGGCTCACGTCAGCACCTGCTTTCTATAACCAGTCAGTCAAGCAACCAATCCAGTCAGGCTGACCCTCAGCAGTTAGCACAACCAATTAAAGGGAGAACACCTCAAGAAGAAAAAAAGAAATCCCAAAACTCCCCACAAACAAGCTGGAAAATACAAAGATTGATTTTATAACGTCATGTAAGAAGGAAAACCCAATTTCAAAAAAGAAAAAACAAAGGAAAGTGCTAGTTACTTTGAGTTGAATTTTGCATTAGCAGATTTGTTAGTCATAACCAACCATTAACAACCCAGTCCATGTATGCAGCCCAGTCTCAGAGTCCCATTAAGGGTGTTGCAGTATGGGGAACAGCACAGCCAAGTCTGTTGTCTCTCTGGAGCTCTGCGTCTTCTGAACAATGCATCCAGGACTGTGAAGGTGAGGGACAAGATGGGCACCAGAGGACAGTCAGGTGGGCTGAGGGGCTGTAATCCTGTGCAGGTGAGGGCCAGCTGTGCGTCTGCTTTGAGGGAAAAAAACCAAAAAGCACTGCAGCTACAGCGGGATTCCCTCAGGCGACATAGTGATACTGGTTGGGAAGCTCTTTGTCACGCTCCATGTAGTCTCTGTCGATGAGCGATTCGATCCGCTTCTTCAGGTCTCCCGGCTGCGGAGAGGTCAGCAAAAAACAATGAGACGTGGCCGCGCTGTATGACAAAAAACAAACAAAAATAAAATAACGAGACGGAAGATGTCATACGTCACCTTGACGGGAAACTTGAGCTGGTTGTAAAGCTCCGACACCAGTAAGTTGTGACTCAGGGTTTTCCTCATCTTCATGATGCGCACAACAGCAGCATCAATCTGATACTGCCTGTCCTGGAAAACGCGCTCCGTGGTGCTTACCTGCTCCTCCACCTGCAGGAAAAACAACAGGAAAAGAGACAGAGTCATCAGAATAGGAAGAGATAGAATTGTTGATAACTCGAGCCAAGTAAAAATAACAGCCAAAAAAAAAAAAAAAAAAAATTTATATATATGCAGGAAGTGGTGAATATGTAGGGACAGAAAACTGACCGTTTCCTTCATCTGAATCTGGTTGATCTTGATGCGGAACAGTTTGTGTTTAAAATCGTTGTTGAAATTGAAACGATCGCCATCCTCCACGTCTTTCCCTCGGGGGTTCTTGTTGAGGACTCGTGCTTTCCCACAGGCCAGGGACTGCAGCGTTCGCCTGAGCTCTTCCTCCTCTGTGCAAGACAGCAAAAAACAACAGCTAAAGCCACAGACGCCCTCGCCAGCCTCTCCGTGGTCGCACTGCGCATTCAGAGACATGTGTAACCTATTCCGGTAGCAGCGCGGATCTCCTCCATGCTGAATTCCTCGCCCTCGTTAAACATGAGCAGCACTAGAGTTTGGAAGAGGGAAACCTGCAGCTCCTTCTTGCCCTGTAGGACAGAACGGATTATTGCAGACATAACCTTCAACGCGCTTTGATAAGACGAGACGAGCGCTCACCTCTTTAAATTCGGCCTTCAGTACAGCGTGACCCAGCGTGGGCTGCCACTGCAGCTTCCTACCACTGTGCTTCCCAAGGTAGAACAGCTTGAACACTTCCTGGAGTTTCACCATCTTCCAAGAGGTTACAAAGACAACATATGCTGGGCTGACCCAATTTCTGTTCGCGAGGTAACAAATCACAGCCGATCTTACCTCGGATGGCAGATGAACCTCCATAGGCGTGTATGACGGCCAGTAGCCCATGGTGAGGATGTTTACAGTGAGTTCAATGTTGCTTGGCTCACTCTGGTTCTGCATATACTGAATTGGAAAAGGAGAAACGCATGAATATGTCGCCAACCCGCCGGTGCTTTTGAGTTAATATGCTGGGATATTTTTGGTACCTGTTTGAACTGGATCATGATGTCTTTAGAGAGCTCCATGTCCTTAAACATCCCTTCAAGCTTGCTAGTGAAGGCTGCGCCACATTCTGCAAAACCACAAATATCACAGCTCTAAAACACCCATACCAGACCAGTTTAGGATTAAATCACTCATTGCACTTTCTAGGCGTCATAAAAGAAATGATTACAGTGTATTAAACTGCCTATATTATTCTACAATTGAGACCTAATTTTTCTCATGAATGCTATTTGTAGTACTGTAGAAAAACCTTCATACCCATTGGATTTTATCACAACTTCAATGTGTTTTATATAGATGTTTCGTCATAACTTTCCACAATTGTGCATTTGTCTTTAAACATCTTACAGCTGAAGATCTTTTTTGGTATGTTTCTACCAGCATTGCAGATCTAGACCCTGAAATTTTTACCCTTTCTTTGCAAAAGTACTTCAGTCAGAGTGTTTAGAGAGCATCTTTGAACACCCACTCCACAGTCAGTTTAGGTGAACCATTTAATTTGGGGGTATCAGATTAAAAGGAGCAGAATAATTATGTGTAACACACCTATTGGATGTTTATTTTTTATCACGTTGTGTTGGTCTATGACATATTCCTCCCATAGAATATATTGAATTCTGTGGTTGCAACAGTAACCAATAACACCCTGCCAAGTTAAACCATAAAACAGGACTAAAAACCTACCATGTTTGAGTTTGGAGAGCATGGACTTTTCCGCGTCAACAGAGGCACTCTTACCAACCAGCAGACGCTTGGCCAAGTCTTTCTTATAAAAAGCCTCAAACACGTCTTTCCCTGCGTAGAAAACACCAGGTTTAGACTGTGTCGTCACTCTACAAAAGGTCTGACGATCACGGTTAAAAGGTTCATTCGTCATGCGCACAGAAGTGTAACAGACCGTGAATGAAGCGGAAGATTATCATTATCTTGTCCAGGATTCTCTCCAGTTCCTCCTCGGTCGCCTCCTTGTTCCCAGCTCTTAACTTAGAATCCACATATTTAGCTGCGTGAGAAGCAATGACCAGAAAAGATGTAATCATAGGCGGGAACTAATAGAGCAGCAAAACTTCATGGAAGTTAATGGGCCTAAAAAAAAAACTTCTCTAAATGTTTGTTATTTGCTTTACCTACCAATGAGTTCGGCGGGCTTGTTGGGCCTCTTGTTGATGAAGGTTTCGAAGGCCTCCTTCATGGCGTTGATGAACGCCTCATTACGTGCAAAGCAGCTCTGCACAACATTGTCCATCTTGTCCTTGAAGTCCAAAAGATCCTGAACCATGTCCTTGTCCTTCTCTGGCGTGCAAACGATCTCCCCCCCGAACGACTAGAACCAGAAGGTTTATTTAAGGTTTTATGATGTACCAGGACAAAAAAATATATATTTATACATAGCCACATTTACATATATGTGTGTGTTTGTGTTGATTATGCATACCTTGATATAGTCCCTCCAAAACTGCAGCAGCGTGGGCAGTCCTCCTTTTACCTTACTGAAGAGCTGGTAGAGGAGGGCCAGCTCAGTGACACGGTTCTCATCGAGTAAATTGCTAAGACCTAGCGTAAAAAACAACTTTAATTTATGAGAAAAGATGTTCACACTATTTTTAAATAGAAACAAAGAAACCACAGCAAGTATTTCAGAGGCTTTCTTAGCCCAATACCAAACAAAACAGAAAACAGCAAGAAAAAAATAAGATATGTTCACGTTGTGGCTGGATTCCATATAGATTGATATGAGGGTAAGGATGATGCGGTCTCCGTTGGAGTTTTAACATTATTTATTAGGAACTGGACAGAAACTCATCTCCTGGGTAATTGTTCTCCCCATCTAGACATAAGTCTGCTTTCCTCTCTGTAGCTGACATATGAGTGTTATCATGTTTAGACAAAATAGAGATAATACCAACGTCATCCAACTACATCAGTGTAGGCAAACTGTCCCTGACATTCAACAAGAATTTTCCTGACTCTGCAACGTTCTGGAATATTCCTCTGCCGCCTTTCCTAATTATAACTAATCACAGAAAAGAACTAATCGTGAACTAATTCTTCCTCTACTCGCCCAAGTCTGACACATGTGGGGCATTTAATCCTTTTTCTGTCGATATCCAGCCATGTGTCAGTCTTATGTAGATGCAGAAATCTGTTGTTTTTGGGCTTTTTTTTAACCAAAGATCGAGACCCGAGAACTTACAGAGAAAGTTATTACAACTGGGATTACATTCATAACAAATTTAAGCATATCAAACGCACCTTTTTGTAGTACAGCGTTCATATGTTCTCCTAAAAGTTGTTTCTCAACACAGCAGATAAGTGGTTTCCTGTGAAATGAAGAGGAGGAAATAAATGAAATAAAGAATTAATTACAGAGTATTTGAAAAAGATAACTACATTATTTAGATGTAAACGAGCAACAGTCATTTAGTTAAGAACAACTCAATCATGTAATCTTCTTGTAAAGGACTCTTCCACTTTAAATACAGAGTTTTATACTGGTTCTAAGGCTCCACTGTTGTATGTGCGACAAAACAGGTTTACAGACTTTAGTAACACATATCTTCCTTAAATTATGCTGAATCAGCACCAATCCACATTCCTTTATGTTTTAGGTGCCATGTCTTCAATCAAAAGGCACATTCTCTTAAAAAGATACATTCGGACCTTACCGCAGCTGGAAGTCCATTTGAAGTTTAAACCCGTTACCAGCCAGAAGCGAGGCACACTGTTAACATTTTTCTGTCATGGTTCAAAGAAGCTCTAAGCCTAATGGGGACAATCTGAGTGGTAGCAACAGAAAGGCTCTACCAGCGCTCGCACAATCCAAAACTGGATTACTAAACCTGAACACTAATGGAGCCAAGATTTTCCCAGCTCTACTAATCAAATTTACATAACTGTGTAATTCTGTCCAACTGAGAAAAGCTCTTAAATAAATTTTAACACATATCTGATGTTTTTTAAACTCTTTTACTCTACTTTAGTGATTCCTGAGGGTTAAAAAAGAACAAGATTCTGAGTCTTACTGAGTGCTCTGGTCGAGGTAGCTCACAATTCGATCATTTTCCTCTTCTAAACGGCGAGCTACGTGGTGCAGGTATTCGGGCACCTACACACAGAAACAGAACTGACTTTAATTGTAGAGCAAGCTACAGATGATCGACACGGCCACATGAAACAGGGATCTATTAGCAATCTAACTCACGTCTCTCTCCTGCATCAACCGCTGCCCCTCGGCTGCATAGAGACGATTTGTTTCGGTCAAAAATCTCTCCTCGAAGGACTCTTTGTAAACCTTCGACAAAAAAAAAAAGAAGAAAAGGAAAATAAAACAGTCTTGATTTGTAAAAGACGACGCGTACAGTCCGCTACCCGTTACCATCAGGCACCTGCAGGTCTGACAGCATGCCCAGCAGACTCCGCAGCAGGCTGCGATCCACCGTCTCTCCGCTTCGCTCCAACTCGATCTGCTCCAAAATGCCCTCCACTGTTCGCTTCTGAACCGCGACGTCGCTCACGATGTGGGTGCGGAACAGCTCCAGGCCCGTATCCCTGCAGCGTGCAAACCCACGTCAGCTTCCTGACTGCATCACTGGAAACGCAAACGAAGTCAAGCAACCTTACCAGATGGAGGGGAGCAGGGAGTTCTGCAGCACATATGTTCGATCCAGGAAGAGAAAGATGCTTCGGATCATTATCTAAAGAGAGAGAACTCGTTATTTTATTGAACATCTTTAACAGGTACAGCTCTAAAGCTAGCTGCTTACAGTTTGCCTGCAGTGGTCCTGCCAGCACCGATTCATTCGCTTCAGGAAGGAAAGGTTGTCCATAGACTCTGTGAGCTCCAGGTTAAAGACAAAACCGCAAGAGGGCAAAATCGTAACAACAACCCAAGTCTAATTTCACAGTGAAAAATGCTGCTACTAAAGCTTTCTCATTCCACAACAATCTTACAAGCAACAACTAAAATAAATAAAATGTGGAAATTGTCACTGACAACACGGTGACAAAGATGCAATTGTCTCACACGAGTATAACAATTAATAATCCAATCACCAGAGATCGTTCGAAGTAAAAATAATAATTAGGCTTATCAGCTAAATATTTACACTAAAGTAGGTGTGGTTCCTACAGTGCGTTAGCTGTCAGACTGTGATAACATCTCAACGCTGAGAGACGCTGTAAATGTTCGTCCAGGTTTGCCCAATGAGGTCGTGAACAAATAACGATACTGACATCTGCACCGATACCATTCTAATGTTCCCATAGTGGGATTCGTTAGTTAATTATGGAACCCGGCAGTGGACGAAATTTTTTTCCCCCTCGGTTTAATAATCGTGCACGCAGATTCACCTATTTCTTGGCTGGAAAAAGGTGCCTAGAAATGGGCCAAAAAACACACGGTGTACGCTCAACTTGCCCCCCCCCGGAAAACAGGCACAGGCCGGTCCTATCTGTGCATAGATGCATGGAGCAGCTTGCATTAAAGAGATAAGTGTTTATCCGTTGATACTGTACCCTCTTTTGAATGCAAGGCTTTATTAAACGTAAACGTATTAAACTGCAAAGAATGCCACAACATTTACACACAAAGAAACTTTATAAGATAGCGGAATACTAGTCCGTTCGGATACTGATTATATATGAAAATTTCATTGGGGATTTTAATTC
Organism: Apricaphanius iberus; assembly: GCA_028564705.1. Classification (NCBI taxonomy): domain Eukaryota; kingdom Metazoa; phylum Chordata; class Actinopteri; order Cyprinodontiformes; family Aphaniidae; genus Apricaphanius; species Apricaphanius iberus. The sequence continues at coordinate 874,356 of JAPXFQ010002407.1, forward strand.
TGTAGTCTTTTTTTATTAACATTTTTTTTTTATCTAATTCATCATTTGTTGTAACAAGCAGAAAGAAGAAAATAAAACTCGTCTTCCAATTCATTGCATTTCTCTGTGTGGTTGAAGAATCGGCATTGATACTCGATATCGGCAAGAACTCAGATTCAAGTATTGTTATCGTATTGGTTTTGAAAAAGTGTCATCGTAGCATCCTTGGTTGTGAACAAATACTTTTTTAAGAAAAGGATATTCTCTGAACTGGTGAATCTGCGCCCGAACATGGTCCTCACAGACCTGACGCAGCTGCTTGTACAGCGTTGGGGACACTTTGTATGAACACAGGTTCTCAACAGCCTTTTAGGGGTTTTCAGTGAGACGTTCGATCGGAGTCGCAGAGAGGAGACAAGAGCAAACGTTTTTCAAAGTGAAGACTTCAGCCAGAATGTTGAAAATATCTGAACGGTTTAAGAAAAAAAAACTGATTTTTAGCTTCATGCTTGGACATACAGACCTGATACAGCTCTTCCAGGTTATATTTGATGGAGGTGCTGTTCTGGATGGCGCCCACCGCATCTCGCAGCTTCAGCCACGTGTCTTCTGTGTAGTTCTCTGCTAGTTTTGGCCTGTCTGTTAAAAAACAACAGATAGTGTCAAAAGCTGCTGGTGTGGTAACCAAAACAGGGGGGGTAAGTTCATCAGCCAGTCAAACAGATGGGCGACAACTAACTTGTTAGTTTCAGACACCCCCAAATATTTCGCCTCACAATTTCAAATCATCCATCCATTTTTTTTATAGTTCACTGACAATATGTTTATTCTTTTATGTCCTAGTGTTTCCAAAGACATCTCCTCCAAACTTTACAATATGTGGATTCAAGCTTTGTGATTTCCCTTTTCTGTTTCTTTTTGGCAGACAATAACCTGCAGGGGGAGCAATAAACAGCAAGGGGCAACCAGCAAGAAACAGAATCTGAGACAAACTTTTCAGATGATTTTCAGATTCTCGCATAACAATAACCTACAGGAAAACACCACATTTTATGGTTGAAAAGTGTATATTTTTAAGCTAAAACTGTAACTAAATTGACAGAGCCTCCTTCAATTTCATCACCATGACTGGTTTTTTCCCCCCAGACAGAAATATTTAGAAACAGCATAATCTTTTTTTCTTTTAAACTAAGTGAAAAACATTAAGGCCATCATTTAATTTATACATATAAAAATAAAGAACCCCCCCCCATGTGTTACACAGCCTATTGTAGCATGTGCTGAGATTCTCCCCTGTAGCTGCGGAGGTAAAAAACCACTTCAGTGACGGTACCTTTGAAGTTTTTAATCACTAATTTCTTTGAGGCGCCTGTTTTGCCTGAAGTCCTGGCCATCCCGTTGGCGCTGTGCTCGGTCAAAGCAGAGAAGCTGGCCCTCTTGTCCTGTCGGGTGTCCTCTGCCATTATCAGATTAGCGCTTTGGCTTACCGCTACGTGCTTCGAAAGTGTTTTTGCTAAGTTACTGCTGGATTGTCCTGTTGCCTGTTTTGTTCGCCCTCAGCAATGCAGCTCTTTCGTTAAACTAGATTGTCTTTTGGCCCCGGCACCACAGCAGGTCTATTTAAAGTACATGATGTTGCAAAAAAAAACTGAAAAGGAATACTAAGTAAGCATAGAAAATAAACTAGAGGCAGCTAAGTAAACACATAGCTAGCTAACGGAGTGTTATCTAAAACTGCAGCACACTTCAGCAACCAGTTTTCGTCCCATTCGCCACTTTTTAGCTTTGTAGGCTAATCCATGTCAATGTAGACTACAGACGTATTTTAACCGGCTCGGTTAATGTGTTGGGAAAAAGAAAAGAGGAGGTCCAACGGGACATAGTTAGCGTTGACATGTTCGACTCATGTTGTTGATAGCTGTCTTTACCAGCTAGCTAGCTAGCTAGCATAACAAAATGGCTTTTCTCAGACGGGTTTACTTGGATGGAGGCGTTCATGGTGGCTCGGATTGTCTGCGGTTGGCAAAAAGCAGTTGTAGTAGAGACTTTATTAAAGAAATACACAAGGGTAAAAAAAAAAAACGTTTAATGTTTTTATATGTGATTTTTTTTCTCAAAATGATACTTTTTGTATGCCATTTTATGGTGAATAATACTTTTATTCTACTCATATTTACATGCATACATTTGGTCAGCGTTTTCAATCGTTCCAAAATAGTAAAATACGCGAATAAATAAATGAAAGAAACAATATCAGCATCTAAATGAGATTAAGTGGGATATTTAGGCTATTTACTATATTTTGTAGCTCAGAAAATTTCTCTTCTTCTTCTTCTTCTTCTTCTTCTTCTTCTATGATAATTATTGGTGGTTGGCTAACAACAATTGGTGCATTACCGCCACCACTGATTTGGAGTGTGATCCCTTTAAAAGTACTCATAACTACAATGTACTGTATGTAGGCTACACATGTATATCTTATAATATATTGTATGTACTGTAAGTGGTGCCTAATTTTCAATTTATAGTCTTTCTTTCTTTCTTTCTTTCTTTCTTTCTTTCTTTCTTTCAATAGCATCATCGTTGTCACTGTAGTGTAATTACTTGTTTGTTGGCTTTTGCAGATTTCCAACCCCTATTGGATGGTATTGAACGCACCAGCGTTCCACCTGCAGTCAGCGGAGATTCAGATGGGAGGTTGTTTCACTTTGGCAAGGAAGGAGCCGAGCAGTAAAAACGCAGATTTTCTCAGTGTGGCTCGGTGCCTATCTGGGCACCATGGCTAAATTGATGTGTATTTCTACAAACATCCCATGGCGGCTGTCTCCAAAGCATTAGGGCTCGCCTGTTGGTGCTGATTCGGCCTGTCTGCAGCGGTAGGTACACTGGCTGCTAACGCCGACAACTCCACCACAAACTCGGCAGGGAGTTGTTCCGCAGAGCATCAGATCAAGACATGAGTGATCGACGAGGATGAAGGGCATTTTTGAAAAGCAGACACGCACACGAATGAGCGAAAACAACATTGCTACTTTGAGTCCCCACTGAATAATTGGTCACTTAACTGGAAATCCAACAACTATATAAAATAAATACTGTTAGCTTTAGCCTGGCTAAATCGGTGTAAGCTAATGGTAGCTTCGCCAGTAAGATTACCACGAATTAAAAATTGACAAGTTGGTTTAATCTTTATTTGTGTCAACAAGTAAATACAAGACTATTTAGAGTAAGCTGGTATTATTAGAGGTGAACTTCTGCCGTTTTTAAGCGCTTGCTGCTAGCTGCTAACGGGAAGGTAATGCCAATCCTAAAGCTGGAAAGAAAGTCTCCTATTCCTTCCCTCCTTATTTTTCTGAACACATGCTTAAAAATGGTTACATGCAGACCTATATAAATGTATGTGTTTGTACATTTATGATTTTTCGGCCAGGAAGTAGAGTCACGTGCCTCATGTAAAGATGTGTCGAAATCTGCTGTCACTGCCATGTGATTCCAGGGAAAACATGCAGTTATATGGAAGACAGCTTCAGGAAGTATAGATCAGACATACCGACTTCCGGAAAGATTGGAAACATTAACTCTACATTACTTTGATTGTGATCAGATTGCATTAAGAGATTCCAAGCAACGCCACTGTCTGAAATACATCCCTCAGCTTGTCCAATGTTATCCCTTACATTAGTAGGTGGATGTATAGATACCATTTGTTACATTTAATCACAAGCGCAAACTGTAAAGATTGTTTTTTTTCCAGGTCTGACCTGCTAGTTTAATTTTATTATTTTTCTTTGGGTTATTTCTATAAGAGTTATAAGAGTTGTGATTTATTGTGACACCAATACCTTTACAAACGTATTTCCAGGGTTGGCAGCAACAAATATGTTATAATATGATGAAATACACTTATTATATACTTAATAGAACTGCATTACTTGATGACGCTGAGAAGTATAGTAGCCTATACATTTTCCTGGTGTTTGTGGGGTTTGACTGCAGTAAAGTGCAGTCAAAGCCATTACGTTTACTGCTACTAAAGACTGCACTGTTGTTTTAGTTAATACCTTTTTGATCGTTAGTTTTATGGTTATCAGACAAAAATACCGGCAAGATGTTGGGATTGGTTTCACAAGTCCATATTACCCATTTCTAGTTATAACTTGCTGCAACATTTCAATATTATGTATCAGCAGAATTGTCAAGATTATCTCAATTTATGCTTCAAAGCAACCTTTCATTGGTTCTTTGTTACTCAAAACTCAAAAAAAGCGCATCAAACCTATAATGAGCGAGGGTATGGTATTTAACCTGCCTCATCACCAATCAAAGATTATTTTTATATTTTTTTTTTGCTTTTTTAAAGCAAGTAAGTTGGCTAATTCTATTAAGGTTGTGAATCTCTTTTTTTTAGATAGATAGATAGATAGATAGATAGATAGATGGATGGATACATACATACATACATACATACATACTTTATTAATCCCAAAGGGAAATTTCCTTGCTGCAGCACACCGTCACAGAATCCTGTAGATTTCTTGTGCGTAAAACTGTGGATTAAATTGCAGAAATGTTATATGCATCACGTCTTCTACACAGTTAAGGGCTTTTATTATGTTTCCACGAGGCCCAATGGATCATGATGCTTCCATAAAATAATAAACATAAAAAGGGCCTAGCTTGACTTTCGTTCACTTTTAAAGTTGAATATATGCCTTAAAGCGGCTCTACCGCAGAACAGTCTCAACACTTGGCTGGACACTAAGTTAATGTTAAAAGTAGGGATGTAAGAAAATATCGATACACCAATACATCGTGATATGTCACGGTATTGTATCAATATTCATATGCAAAGTATCATTTTTTATTTTTAAGAATTTGACTTGAACCATTAGCGATTAGTCATTTTTGTTCTGAAATTAAAAGTTTGACTGCTAGTTGGTGGCTGTTTTCACCTTCTTCGTCCCCCTGGATTAATAAAACTTGTAATAAAACTGAGGTTATTATGTTAAACAGGGTTGGAGAGTTTAGACTGCTGGGACATTTTTGTCTAAAGTTAAATCCAGTTTTAAAATCATAATAAATAGTCTTACTCATGTTGCAATATATTGTCCCCTTTGTATGGTAATACATATTGTATCATCAGATTCCAACCCATACACAGTTGAAAGGATCTAAGCTGACTGAAAGAAAGTAGATTAACTAATTTGGTATATTACATAAATGATATTAATAACGGGAGAATGTTTGATCTAGTTCAGTCTTGGTGCAGTTTTCTTGATGCCTGTCTCTTCCTGTTTCAGTCTAGATGCCTTGGCTGAGATGAGTGTGAAGGCTTTTGAGCTTGTCCCCGCTGTGGAGCGCGACCTCCTCATGGGCGACAAAGCTCGCATCAACATCGAGTGCATCGAATGCTGCGGCCAGCACTTGTACGTGGGCACCAACGACTGCTTCATCCACCACTTCCTCCTGGACGAGGTCACTTCCCCCAAAGGCAAGCCGAGCTACTCGGCCCAGAAGCTGCTTCACAAATACCTCGGCCTCAAGAAGCCCGTCGCCGAGCTGCGCGCCGCTTCTGCCTTGGAGCGCCTGATAGTGCTCTGCGACGGAATAGTGTTCCTCGTCGACATGGTGACTCTGGAGTCCGTCCCTTCGGCGGCTGGCGGCGGGGTGAGAATCCGAGGCGTGGCGGCGTTCTGCGTCAACGAGAACCCGGTCAACGGGGATCCGTTCTGCGTGGAGATGGGCGTGCTGTCGTCCAAGAGGCGGACAGTTCAGATCTACATGGTCCACGAGGACAGAGTGCAGCTGGTCAAAGAGGTGAACACGCCCGAGCAGCCGTGCGCCGTCAGTATCGATGGGTACTTCTTGTGCTTGGCGCTCACGACGCAGTACATGATCCTGAACTACAACACAGGAGCTTCGCAGGACCTCTTCCCTTACAACAGCGAGGAGAGGAGACCCATCGTGAAGAGGATCGGCCGGGAGGAGTTCCTCCTCGCAGCTCCTGGTGGTCTCGGTGGGTTTAGTGCGGCTCACTGTGGGGCTTTGAACTATGTCTTTGCTCGGTCGCTCAAAAATTCAAAGCTAACTTGTCTTAAATCTATTTTTTGTTTGTTTTGGCTTTTAAAATTTGACAATCTTGTTTCTGTTGTAGAGATAAATCTACCATCCACTACGGATGTAGGAAAAAAATTGATATGCCAGTATATTGCAATATTTTATGTCACGATATTGTATCGATATTCGAGAGCAATGAATAAATGTTTTTTTATTTTTTTGAAATTCTGACACACCACAATCATTTTGGCTGTAAAATTGAAAGTAGGACTGGTATTTGGTGGCTTTTACCTCCTTCGTTCCAGTGGATCAACTAGAACTAGTAATAAAACTGATGTTTAGGATGCTGTGACAGGTTTTCTACAGTTAAATTCAGTTTCGCAATATATAGTATTACTCATCATATCGTAATTTATCGTATTGTTTCCTCTGTATCGTGATACATATCGTATCCCTGATTCTTGCCAATACACATCCCTACTATCCACTGTAAAATACAGTCGTCGTTTTGTACCTGATGAATAATGAGTACATTTTTTTCCTAGTTCGTTTTTGTTCTGACGTTTGAAAGGGTTAATGCTTTTCTATTTAACAGAAGATGTCATGTTTTTTGTTTTTTTTCCCCCTCTTCTGACCACCAGGGATGTTCGCCAACGCAGAGGGAGCTTCTCAGCGGGCTCCCGTTAACTGGTCAGAAAGCGTGATCGCTGCCGCCGTGTCATTTCCGTACGTGGTGGCTTTGGATGAAAACTTCCTCACCATCCACAGCATGTTGGACCAACAACTGAAGCAGACGCTTTCATTCAGGGACGGACAGGTTCTGCAAGATTTCGAAGGTAAGCCTTGCGTCATCCGTTAAATCAGCCATTTTTACATGAGATCAAAAAAAGTGTCTGCTGTAAGAAATAGAGGGGATCGTTTTTTTACACCTCTACTAGAGTTACTGTCTTGTGAGGTAGCGTCTTCTTCTCTCTTTTTTAAAAATGGAATCCGTCATATTTCTTCTCGTTTGACATCAATTGATTAAAAATAAAGCAATCTCATTGTAGGGCAGAACACTTTTTTTTTTAAAGTTACTTTGCAAAGCAATGACTTAAAGGGAGGTCGAGTCAGTCGGTTCTTTTCAAATCAAATGCATGCGGGGTCACAGTGTGAGTGTATGAGGGTTGTTTGTGTTTTAGGTAAAGTCATGCTGGCTTCCACTAAGGCTGTGTACGTCCTGGTTCCTCTGCCACTGGAGAGACAGATCCAAGACCTACTGGCCAGCCACAGAGTGGAGGAAGCGCTGATCTTAACAGAGGGAGCTAAAAGAAATATTCCCAAAGACAAGTTCCAGGTAAAAAAATAAATAAATCCGAATGTTGTTTAATAATAGGTGCTACTTCAGGCCTGAAAGAACAGACAGTATCCAAACGCCTCAGTCGTTCTGAAAGGCTGCACCAGTGGGTAAAAATACAAACAAAGAAATTTTTCGAAATATGAACAGATTCTTTGTGTATCAAATTAAAATCATTAAAATTTGGAGACCTGGTGGATTTTGAAATACTTCAAACCATGTTCAAAATAAAAAAATCATGATTACCAAATAGTATCCATAAGTTTTTCCGTTTAAGGGAGAGTAAGTTAAGTCTGAGAGGATCAAATATGTTTGTAAAGTCAGCTGTGAGAACAAATACTAAACTTCACTGTATCTCTGCAAGAAGGGTTCAGTTATGGAATAGCTGCAAATATTCACATCAAAAAGTGTCAAACAGTGATACATTTAAAGAAAACGTAAAAGAAAATGTAATTACAGGATACAAAGCAGTCAATTAGCTTAATTATGAATCATGTCTGTATTTTGTTTCTGATGAGTTATCATCTGTTATTTCTATGTACCGAGTAATGTAATTTACTTTCACCTGAACTGCTCTATCAGTTCTGCATTTAAATCTAAGTTATAAAGGGTTTTGGACTAGGGAAGTGTTCAGCTTCCTCTAAAGCCCTTTTGGAATGTCGAAAGTATTGAACATTAAATTTTGTTTGTCAAGTGTTAAACTTTTAATTTTTTTATTTTTGTTTAAAAAACCAAAACTTTTAATCGTATGATGATGCTATAATTACAGAAAACATGCCAAATCTTAGAAAATCCTGTCCACATAAAGCTAATGAGAGACCTTCAGAAAGTCTGGCTTCATTGAAGATAAAAGTGAAGAAATAACTTTTTCACAAGTTTCTTGCCATATACACCAGAGCTGTGGACTTGACTTACAGTGAGGCTTTAAGCTGAAAATTACATGGATGCTTTAGTGCTGTGCAGATTTTACGTGGAGCTGTGGTTTCGGGGGCTTAGAACAGCATTTTTTAATTCCCTTATTACCAATTGTGCAATTTATTTCCATATAAACATATTCAACAGTAGTGAACATTTACCATTTCATTTACCCTCAAAATTAAAAGCTAGTCAAAAGCAGTATGTTTCACTATATAACATCTAACCCCTTAATAGTTGATGCTAGCGAAACATTGAGGTAATTTTCTTTTAATTACTGGTTAAATCACGCAGATTTGAAAGTAACTTAGAATGCACAAGGTTACATGTAAACTCCAGAAAGATGATCACTTTTAAATCAAATGATTAGCTTTACAATCTGTCGACCTTAAAATGGTGATGTCACATGGTAACATGTCCAGTATTTCCTTTATTCAGATGCAATAATTAGCTCTGATTATTCCATCATTGAGTATCAGCGCTGTGAGCCTGATATGAATCAAAGACGCTGCATCTGTCCAGACAAAGAGAGCAGCTCCAAGATTATGCCATATTAAGTCAATTTATTCAGAAATTATAGCTTTACAAATGACAGCCTTTTTTATTTTAATTATCTAATATTATTCTGTTTCTGCATTTGTGTGTTCTACAATTGTTGCTGGTTGCAATGGAGTTCATGTTTTATTTTTTATTATTATGCATCCGTTTGCTCTGTGTTTTCTGAACTTACTGGCTGTTTAGTAGTTTGTGTGTGTATGAATATTTATTGTGAAAAAGCAACATCAGCACTAATTCTCTGATCTTTATTATTGGCCTAAACAGCAAGAGGAACTGATGGATAAACATTTATTTAAGAGTACTACAAAATATAAATAATTTCTCTTTTATAATTATTACTCTGTTAAAAATATACATATTTGGATAACTGACAATTTCCTGTTTTACTTGGTACATTTTGAGATTCTTTTTTTTTCTTTAATTGCCACTTTCTCCAGATTTTGCACAGAAGAATCCTTCAGCAGGCAGGTTTCATAAAGTTTGGCCAGCTTCAGTTCCTGGAGGCTAAAGAACACTTTAGGTAATTGCTTGTTGTGAATGTTTCAATCCCATTTTTTCTGTTTCTTTTTAATGCTCCAAACCATACGATTCTTGGGTCAGAAAATAAGTTATTAATTTCCTTCTCTTATCTAATGCATGCACTTCATTTTATCATAGCTGTAAAGGTTCACCTATCAGGTCTTCTAGTTAAGGTTATCATTTAATCCTGCCCTTATTTTATTAATATTTCAGATACTACTTTAGATTTTATTAAGTAATCGTTTTGATCATTTGATAAACCAGAAGTCCTTGACTTGGAGCTAGCTTGATGTAATTTTATAGATGTTTCTGTCGTGTATGATAACATTTTGTCTTTTGTTGATTATTTTCCAGTTTTGATGTCATGTGAATTTTCTTAACATTTTCAGGAAGGGTCAGCTGGATGTACGGGAGCTCATATCCCTCTATCCCTTACTGCTACCAGCTTCCTCCTCGTTCATGCGCTGCCACCCTCCTCTTCACGAGTTCGCAGATCTCAACCATCTGGCTCAAGGTGACCAGGAAAAAGTGCTGCGCTGCAAGAGATTCCTCATCAGTTACTTAGGAGAGGTAACTCGAGCGAAACGGCTTCACGCACCGTTCTTGTCGTCTTGTTATTCCACGTCCCTCCTCCTCCTCCGTGTGTCCAGGTTCGCAGCACAGACGTGGTGAACGGCTGCAGAGACGACGTGGACACCGCTCTGCTGAAGCTCTACGCCGAGCAGGATCACGAAAGCCTGCTGGACCTGCTGGCTTCGGAGAATTCCTGCGTGCTCACAGATAGCATTCCATGGCTGGAGAAGTATCACAAGTGTGTAGGCTCCCGTGATTTTTAAGTCGACAGATTGGCTGACGTTTTGTCAGGGTTTTAACATGGACTGGCAAAGCATCCATAAAAGAAATGAAGCATGGAAAAAGTACTAGTATCGTTGTTTTCCGTCCGCTAATTATTCATTTTTCACTCCAACTGCAGTGTCTGGAAAAGTATTCAACTAACCCCCTTGACTTTTTGGGGGATTTTTTTATATTACAGCCTTAAATTTAATGTTTTTTTTGATCTGAGTTTTATTTGATGGATCAGAAAACAACAGTCTAAGTAGGTGAAATGAAATGAGAAAAAAATATAAAGAAAACGATTGTTTGGAAATAGGAAAAGCAAAATTGGCATGTGCGTATGGAAGCTCATAAAAAGCCCCGATGCAACCTATTACCTTCAGAAGTCACATAATTGGTAATAATAAGGCCCCCCTGTGTGCTATCTAAGCCTTACATGATCCTTCATTAGATATACACACCTTCTTTTTTAAATGTCCCAGAGGCAGCAACGCCTAAGCAAGAGTCATCACTAACCAAACGCTGCCACGAAGACCAAGGAACTCTCCGAAAAAGTAAGGGACAATGTTGTGGTTAAGTACAAGCCAGGGTTAGATTATAAAAAAAAAAATCAAAATCTTTAATGATAACATCTAATCTATCATAACCACATGAAAAGAAAATGTCAGCAAGAAGCTGCAGAGTTTCCACAGCAGAGACTGGAGTAGCCGTACGCTCCAAAGAGTCTGACTTTGTGGCATAGTGGTCAGAGGAAAGCTTTTACTTTGAGCTAAAAACTAAAAGGTGTGTCTTACGTTTGCAAAAAAGGCACTTGGGGAAACTCCCAATTGCTCTGGTCTGATGAGACTGAAATTGAACTGTTCAGCCTTCAAAGAAAATGCATGTTGGTGGCACCGCCATGCTGTGGGGATGTTTCTCAGCAGCTGGGACTGTTCAGAGTTGAGGGAATGATGCATGGTGCTAAATACTGGGATATTCTGGAGCAAAACTTGTACTATTCTGTGTTTGATTTAAGGCTAGGACGGAGCTAAAGCAACACCGGAGTGGTTTAAGGGGAAACGTGTACATGTGCTGGAATGGCCTAGTCAAAGCCCAGATCTCAATCCAGTAGAAAATCTGTGGTCAGACTTAAAGATTGCTATTCACAAGTGCAAACCATCCTGCTTGAAGGAGCTGGAGCCGTTTTGCATGGAGGACTGGGCCAAAATCCCAGTGGTAAGATGTGAAGGGCTTATAGAGATGAATCCAAAGTGACTTGAGCTGTGATTTCTGAAAAAAGGGGTCTACAAACTATTGACTTTGGGCGGGTGAATAGTTCCACACATTGACTTTTTTTGTTATTTGGTCCCATTTGTTGTTTGCTTCGCAGTAAAAAAAAAAAGAACATTGTGGACATGTTCAGTAAGTTAGATGATGCAAATCATCAAACGTTCCCTTTTAATTCCAGGTTGTGAGGCACTAAAATCCCAAAAAGTCAATGGGTGTTGAATACTTTAGCAAGGCACTGTAACTGTCTGGGTTCTATATGTCAAATCAGTCCATTTATTTATACATTATCGGTTTTAATCCATCCTTTAGTCTTTCAATCAATCAGGTCATGTCCATCAATTTTATCATCAGTCCATCACCTTATCCATAAGTTCATCCATTCATCTGTCCTATCTGCCTGTACTCTGTTTTTTTTCTGTATGTAAAGTCTAACATTACCAGAAATAGTGGTAGTAAATATTTTTATTATATTTAGCCTTTAAAGATGGGTCAGAAATGGACTGAGAGCTGCTGATCTAGGTGTTGAAAAGCGGTCCTAAATGTGTGTAGGGTCCCTGTTGAATGAAAAATGTCTCATTTTCAGATTCTCCCCCCTTTAGAGCAGTTAAAGACACGCTGCGATTTCTTCATCAGCTGCGTAATGAGCGAGAAAGTTCAGTTCTTACTCTGTGATTCTGCTGAATTCTCTGCTCAAATTGGCGTATAAAGTTACAGTAGAGGATTGCCGTGGGAGTCGGTATGATTTCCATTAATTATTGCAGTGATGAAATTGACCAATTCCTAAAGGATGGTCTCAGACGAGTCTTTGTTGGGTAAATACTGCTCATGGTCCCAAGCTGTTAATTAACTTCCCCACGAAGCTCTTAAATCTGTGTCCAGTTCCGTCAGGCCAGTTTAATTACTCGACACAGAAATGTAATCGTGTAGCTGAAGCTTGACTCGACTCGCTCTTTTATTTCCACCAGATATTTTGCACTTGGGCTTCTCTATCACTTTAATGGTCAGGATGCAGCGGCACTACAGGTTTGTATTTCTACGTTTTTTGTTCCCCTAAAATAGAGGATTAAGCTTGAAGCTGCACCACATCATCAACATTCTCTCTTTTTCTTTTTAGCTGTGGATTCGCATTGTTGATGGGGAACTGCAGGACTCTACAAGATCTGATCTGTATGAGTACATTGTGGACTTTCTCTGCTTCTCGTCCGATATGGAGATTGTGTGGAAGTACGCAGAATGGGCCTTGCAGAAGGATCCCACAGTAGGTTCCCAAACATGTAACTCTGCTGCTGTCAGATATTTTTTTTTTTTTTTTTGTACAGCTGGACCCAGACTTTATCTTCTTGAAGATTTGTTTTTGGCCAGATATAGCTTCCCATTTTTCATTCCAACCATATAATTATTCTGCCATATATTTAACTTTATTTGAGCAGAAAAAACAACTGGAGTGTTGGAAAAACTGAAAATGACGTATTTAGTAGCTTCTACAAACCTTTTCCCTCACTTCAAAATGTCGTATTCTAAAACCTTTTTGGTTGTTTGTTCTTTATAGACGGGTATTCGGATCTTTACTAAGAGGCCTTTCGGCAAAGATCGATCAGAGGTGAACCCGGATGAAGTCATCAGCTACCTGGGAAAGCACAGCCAGGCTCTGCTTCTCTACTTGGAACACCTCGTGTTGGAGAGAAAAATACAGGTAAAAAGAGTTAAGCGTAGCCTTTATTTGGGGATACAGTTAAAAAGTGCAGGAAAATAAAATGAAAATGGTTCTCTTGACAAATAGTCAGTCAGTGTATTGAATGGCAGCAGAGTGATGATATGAAATTAAGAGTGATAGCAGCGATAAGAGGAGCCTGCTTTGTTTGCAGAAGACTCCAGTGGATAGCGCTCTAAACCAAAGCCATGTGATTTCCACAGATGAGAGTTAAGACTTTTTTTTTTTTTTTTTTTTTTTTTTTTGCTTTTTGGCAGTAAACACAATTAACACCCCAAACAGGTTTGGTGTGAAACAAGAAAATGTTACGTGAAAAAGCACTTTATGCTCACCGTTTAGTAAGGTAGAGCTTCTGTCATGCTGTCGGCCTGGTTCTCTTCCAAAGACCCAGAGAACGTTGTTAAAAGTATAATGCATCTCGAATCAGTTTTTAGATTTCAAAACTTAGTCTTTTAACGAACTGAATTGTGAGATTAATCCTAAATGAAACACAAAACTGGTTTACCGGCCTCAAACATCAACCCATTTTGCACGTCCATCCCAATCCTAGGACCAAAACCGATGGCGTGAACTGAAAGGATATACAGATAAGGAAGGTGGATTTTTCACAGAGATATTCTCAAACATCCCTCTGTTGTAGGTTGCAACTTAATTTGCTGTCCTACTTGCACACTAATGCTGAAAATAATTGTGTTACCATAATATTTTCATGCCTTTTCACCTGGTGAGGGCCAATGAACCACCCATCACGTCTCAAATTAAGATGGAGAGCTTGAATCAGATCAGATGTTACATACTGAAGTGAGATTTAGGAAATAAATATGACCAAAATAACTGAATCCTGCAGCGTAACTACTACTAATTGTGAAAATCATATCTGCAAAAGCAACAATACCGCTACGGTTCCTGTAGTTGGGGTGTGTTAAGATTGAAAGTATACAGAAGACATTAATGAGTGCCTAAATAAAAATACATCTTTACCGTTAAAGCAACACAAAAATGTTTGGCAGAATTATTATTTGGATGGATTTGACTAGTTTATTGCTGTTCCTTTCCTGTGATGCAGAAAGAGAAGTTTCACACACACCTAGCTGTGTTGTACCTGGACAGGGTAAAGCTGTTGTTGTCAGAGTCGCTGACCGATGAGGGGCACCTGACCAAAGCCAGAGAGAAGCTGCAAGCGCTGCTCAGGGAGTCCAACTTATATCGTGTACAGTTTGTTTTAGGTAGGACGAAACACGCAGTGAGACACAAATGATTTAGTTTAAACGGTGATGAGATTATTTTTCAGGTTTGAGCTCATCTGTCCCCCCCCCCCCCCTTTTTAAACCTGAATTAGGTAAAATGGAGAATTGTGAAAAACTGCTGCTAGAGCGTGCGACACTACACGGGAAATTAGAGGAGCACGACGAGGCACTGCACATACTGGTCCACAAACTCAGAGACTTCCCGTCCGCAGAGGCCTTCTGCATCTGGGCTTCATCGAATCGAGACCGTGCTTATCGACAGCGGCTGTTTCACCTCCTCCTGGGCTTCTATCTAGATGGCAGCCCTCCCGGAAAAGCTCAAGCAGCCGGTGGCGGTGAGAAGGAGATGGCGGCGGTGGATCTGTTAAACAGGCACGGCGAGGCGTTCGACACCATCCGCGTCCTGCGGATGCTCCCGGAGGGCTGGTCGCTGCAGCTTCTGCGGCCTTTCTTGAACCGGGCCGTCAGGGCCAGCATGCACGCCAGCCGCACTTCCCAGATCGCGCTGGCGCTCGCTCGCTCTGAAAACCTGCAGCTGCTGCATGACCGGGTGAGAAACACAGGAGAGCACTTGAAAATTATCCAAACTAGCTTCTGCTTCCCTAAAATCTTCACTTTTCTCTTGTTAAATCAATTTGTTTAGTCAGGAAATGATGAATAATGACTCATTATGTTCTGTTTTTTGTTCAAATCTGACCAATAAATGACCCAGTCCTGACTGAACCAGTTAGCTCAACCACTGGGCTGTACAGACTGTTTGATTATAATAACACTGCTTCAACTGACTGTAGTTTCTTAGGTATTGGCAGGATGAAATATTTACAAAATGTTGAGAATGTGACAGTTGATTAATTCCTACCAAATTATTACAATATTTAAACCACTTTTAATTGGAAATAATATAGAGCAGATGGGTCCATAAAGGACACTTGATGAGTAAATCGGTTCTAAGGCAAGATTAAAAGCACAAACTTAATTACTAATGCTCGTTAAATTCTCCATCTGCTCCCAATTTGTTACATATGACGTTCAAAATAAAAGCTCTTTAGTTTAGGTTACATTATTTCTGTTAATCTTGTTGCTTTTTCCATTTGAAAGCAGCCTTATGCATATCAGCACACATCCACCTTAATTGACTGCCATTTTCTTTAGTCTTTCTCCTTTTTGAAGAGTGGCTAAGAGAAATACAGCCTCTTTATCACGTCTGACTGAAACAGAACATTTCTGACGACTTACTCATCTGGATAATGGGGTTGGGCAATATAGCCTCAAATCTATAGTGCGATATAATCTAAATCATGTGTGGTTACAATATTTCTTGTGATATATTCTTCTGTTTAATATAGGTATCAAAATTAGTATTTTTAACATTTTCAAATACCAGATGCATTGCAGCAGAACGACAACTTAAATATATATATAGAATATCATTTAAAGAACATTTATTCTGCAAAGTGCATCTTAAAAGTATTCCAACCTTCTTCTGCAACAATAAAATGATCACATTATGAACATATTTTAAATAAAAGCTATATATAAATTGTACAAAATGTAAAAAGAGTAAAAATAAATTATTTCTGCTTTCCTGATTATTAGTTTATACTTTTAATATTGCATAAAAATAAAGCTGCATATATTTTGAATTAGAAATCTGCTAAGCTCAACAGGTTTTTTTTTCCATTTATGAAAAACAGCAACTTTTAAACTTGCAAGATCTAGTGTAAATACGAACACTGAACATCAGTACATTGGCTCGGCTTGATGACATAATCAAAATGCTCGATCGCAGTAGGCTGGTATAGTCATAATCTCCACCATTGGCCGAATGTGTATTTCTAGGTTATACCATTTAGATCGGCTACTACTACTGGATAATGCGATCAATTTTAAAAAAATAAAGTAGAAACAAAAAGAATTTTCTTTTTAATTTTATTTTATAGCATTTACAAATTATACTAGTAAGTATGACAGATGATATTTTTAGGTTTTTGTTTTGTTTTGCATATTTTTCCTTAATTTTTTTAATGTTCTTAATTATATATTTTTTTAAAGACTTTTAAGTCTTTAAAAAACAGAAATCCAACCTGAACATCAGTTCAGGTTGGATTTCTGTTTAAATGAATTGAGGCAAATGATCACCAAGTCTTATTCTTGCTCCTTATCCTGAATAGTTGAAGCTTTGACTTCAGTGAACCTAAAATACTGACTTTCTACCGGTTTTTTGATGTGACTTCCTTGTTTTTGCTCCTCTACAGTTAAAGGAGCGAAGGAAACCCATCGTGGTGTCAGAAAAGAAGGGATGCCACCTGTGCCACAACACGTTCAGTGAGCCGAGCGTGGTTTGTCTGCCCGGAGGAGTGCCTGTCCACGTCCACTGTGCCGCACAGAGAGTAAGGGGCTCTCCCTCTAAGAGACAGTTGACTAATAGCAGTAACCACACGTGAGACTAGACATTTCACACTGCTGTCTGATGTGTGACCGGATGCGCCGACATGTGTGATGAGCCAGAGGCACAGATTTGGGGATCCAGTTTCAGCTGCGGCGTGAGCAACTCGAAGGAAGCCGGCTCGGTGTGAGCGGATTACTTCAGCTGTTCGTTCGTGCGCCGCGTCGATACCACATGTTTAGACTTGAAATTTGAGCTCAGTTTCTTTCTGCGTCCGTCCCGTCTTCACTCAGAGTTAAAAACATAAATTAGAGGAACTGATTTAACCACAGAAGAGATTTTTTTTTTCTTTAGTCCTGTTTCAAATATTTCTGGAGCATGAAATAATACCAAAACTCCTACAGTTCTTGTCCAGTCAGTTTGTATTGGTCCTGACGTGTGCAATGCAGGTTAGGTTTTTAATGTGAAATACTAAAAAGACTCTTTTTTTTGTTTTTGTTTT
Organism: Apricaphanius iberus; assembly: GCA_028564705.1. Taxonomy (NCBI): domain Eukaryota; kingdom Metazoa; phylum Chordata; class Actinopteri; order Cyprinodontiformes; family Aphaniidae; genus Apricaphanius; species Apricaphanius iberus. The sequence continues at coordinate 891,669 of JAPXFQ010002407.1, forward strand.
TTTGTTTGTCTTTTACAAGAGCTAATGTCTCTGCTGCTTCCCCGTGCTCATCAGTGACGTCAGTCGTTTCTGTAATAGTATTTTACTTGCTAACCTCAGCAGTTTGATCCAACCTGTTACTACATTTTCAAGTTTATAAGGGACTTCAAAGAAAAATAAAACTTGTAAAGTTAATTCAATTTATTCCCAGTGAAAATAAAAGCAAAGACCTAAGTTAATGATTGGCTTTAACTAATAAAATGTGGTTTTCACTGCTGCGTTCAACGTCTGTTACACTGGAGATCTTTTCATTCATTTAGATTCAACAGTTGAGAAAATGATTCGTACCCCAGTTTAAATTAAGTCCAATTTAACCTCATTGTCAACACCAGTGTCTTCGATGATCTCCAAACCATGACACTTCCACCTCCAAGAGGCTCAACTGGCTCAGAACCATTTTTTTTTTTCTGATTTAAACAAAGTGGATTTTTCTCTCAAGAAAATGCGACCTTAATGAAAATCAGCAGCAATTTGGTAAATTAAACCTGTAATGTCTTTTGTTGATCAAAAGATGGAATAGGGAAAAGGTGATAAAAATGGTGAAGAATCATAAATGCTTTAAAGACCGAGATTACAGTGTCTGAGTGTTTAAAACAAATAAAATGCTTTGTTCCCACCAGCTGAGAGAATCGCATTAATCCCAAACAAACATCATACAAGAAATATTGAAACGAAAAACTTTTGAGTGCCTTTTTGGCGGAAATATAAATATTTAATTTTCTTTTAGGATGGTTACCAACAGCAGTACATAACTGGAGAACAACAAATCATTTTTCAACGTATGATTCTGGCTTCATTATTGAAAAATTATGTGTACTACTTTCTTCGGTATTATTTTGGTCTTATATATTTCCGGAAATATTTAAAAAACACAAAAAGAAGGTTTGGCTTGCTTGAATCTTTGGGTTACATTTTGAGGGCCCCTGTGCTTTGCAAACATTTTCAAAGGTTTGCCCATTAAACTTAACACTAGAGCTGATATATTTTTGAATGATTAAGCATTTACACTCTCTGAAACTTTGCAAAGGTTGGATTCGTAATTTAAACACTTAAATCCAAATGACTTGGTTCAGACAAATGAACAGAAATTAAGACAATTTCCCCAGTTTTTACTGATGTGTTGTTGTGGTGCAAGAAATTGAACTTTGTTTGAGCTGCAAAAATAGATTTGACCACCCGATGGCAGTAGGGTGTAACGTGTTTAAAACGAAAGCAATGAACTGCAGATTAAAGATAAGTAGTTTGCTGATCGTCAGAATTGCAACATTTAATGTGAATATGCATTCTAAATAACTGAAAGCATGTCTTCTTGCTTCACCACATGTTACAGATTACAATGTTTTGCACTACAGAGAATAAAAGATGGTAATAACAGACCCTCAGATCGTTAATGGTAGACATTAACTAACACTGAGAAGAAGAATACCCAATTTCTCCTTGCTGATGGAAACGTGACAGTGGCACATATATCCTTTAAACTTTTCTCTGCCTGTAACAACCTTTAATCACGCACTGCTTTGATGGTCCAAGAACATACCTGAAAGGCTTAATACATCTTAGCTTTCAGAGCCGCCTCCTTTGGATATCTGGAGTTATGTTTTTTGACCTTTGTGCCGTGACACCTCTGTGGAAAATGGAAAGACATGGAGGTCAGCGGTTTTCTGCCACACAGAGGCCCTGAACTTGTTCACAGGCTTGTCATCAGAGCAAAGTACCTTGTCTGTTACTGCTTTCCAAATGTGTATCTGTCGGATAACGTTGAGATGTGGCTTGGTCGTCATAAATATTCCTTTCTCAAACTGACAAGAAGAATTTATGCAACCAAACTGTGTCATATTACTTGTATAACAGATGATCTATGTCCTTACAAAACCTTTCCAGAGTGTGCGTTAAAGGAAAATGACACACATAAAGGCTGATACTATTAAAACTGCTGTCCAGTTGTGCATTTTTTAAAGCTTTGTTGTCCAAAGAGTTTAACGGTAGCTTAATGGAAAGGCCTCCACACCATGACTCCAAATCATATGAAAAAAGAACAAATCTGCAAAGCTGTATGAAAATCTGCAATTGTATTTTATAAATATGTGCATAGTGGTGTGTAAATACTGCATTTGTACATGTTCGTTGCTTTCTAAGTCGACGCCACTGTGGATGGAGTGTAAAAATTGCTAATCCATCCCATTTTAATAAACGTTTACTGCAGCTCCGACTCAAACTTTGGACGTGGATGTCGTAATTTCTGGTACGTGTAGCTGAGGACGCCGTTTTTTTTTCCTCAGCTGGTATTTTTGTTTGCCAAAGTCTCGCCACGAAATCACACTGGGTGGATTTGAAAGTCTCCTGAAGAGAGAAATGAAACCTAAGACCTTAACCAAGACGGAGACAAAAACAAATATGTGTGAACATATATTGGTAATGTTTCTGGTAAGTTTGAACTTAGTGTTGTTTAGTTGCATGTCTGTTTTGTATTGCAGTCATAACATGGATCCAACTGTAAAACAATGAATACAGTCATAGAAACTGTGTGCTATCCCTTTCCATTTATCTAAATATATCTAATTTATTATTCATTTATCATTACTTTTTTAATGTAAAAAGCAAGATTTTCTTATTAATTGAGCTGTTTTCATGAATTATTTAGGAATCATGGTGAGGGACCTTCTGTACAATATAAATTAAGACATGAAAATGTTCAATATCGTACTGCACAGGAACTTTAATTCTAAAAATGTTTAAAAAACAGCAGCTTCAGTGTCACTGCAAACTCATTTTGATTATTCGGATGGCAACTTTTTAAATGTATTTTTTATCAGAAAATCTAAAGTCTTGGTTATTAAGCTGTTTTACAAGAAAGAAAGACGTCCAGTCAAAACATATATAGTTGCATCACACATACATGTTGAAAATGGAAAAAAAATAAAGCTCCCAACACGGATAAAAACCAAAAACGAAGATGTGCAAACTAGAAAGACATCTATATTAGGTCGTCCTAATTAGTAATAGTGTTATCCAGATCACTGACATCCAGATGCTGGTATCAAAAACCTTGAACAATTCCCATAAAGAGATGAGCTGCTCAGAATGGAATGCTGCTCAGGGCTTTGTTTTCATCCTTTGGTTCATCCACACAAACAGATACAAGATTCTGCAGCTTTATATTTCAGGCTCATCAAAATCATGCAAGAGTAGCCTGCATGGATTTAAACTATGTTGTGAAAACCTCCCTCAGTATCAGATTGTAAATGTTACGCGCTGGCATTTTTTCCCATGTCGCCAAATGCTAATCTCGTCTCACTGTTCAGTAACGCATTTTTCTGATTGGATTTTATTCCTCTTCACTTATTTTATGATCTTAAGAAACTTTTTCTGAACATGCACTACCACCAAACATGAGTGGATGGGGTAAGGTTAGGAATAAAGTAGAGCAAAAAAAAAACAAGAACCTCATTAACTCATCGTAAATACCCTGATTTTTTATACGCTTTATAAATTCAATGTATTGTTTTCATCGTGTTTATGCGTAATAAACCCATAATAGGCAAGGCAAGGCAATTTTATTTATATAGCACGCTTTCAACACAAGGCAATTCAAGGTGCTTTACATGATTCAGTGATAATGATGCCAAATTCATGATTACAGAAGCGTGATTAGAAAAACAAAAACAAATAGATTTAACAGATAGACACAATAAATCAATAAGAAAAGATGATGTGAGGCACAAATTTATGCAATATAGATTAAAAACAGATGAAACACAATGGGTTAAAAAGGAAATAAAAAATAAGAATAAAAGTTAAACCACGAGAATCAAATAGTGATCAGAAAGCGCAATTTAGGGCTCAAATGCAGCTCTGAATAGTAGTTTTAATCTTTGATTTAAAAGAGCCTAACAATTCAGCATTTTTGCATTCTGCTGGAAGTTTGTTCCAGATTTGTGGAGCATAGAAGCTGAAAGCTGCCTCTCTCTGTTTAGTTCTAATTCTATGGATGGTAGAGTTGGAGGACCTGAGTGGTCTGCTTGGTTGGTATAGTGACAGATCTCCAACATACTGGTGCTAAACCGTTCAGTGATTTATAAACTAGTAGGAGTATTTTTAAAGTCTATTCTTTGAGCTATAGGGAGCCAGTCTAAGGACTTTAGAACTGGTTCTAGTGAGGACACAGGCAGCAGCATTCTGGATCAGCTGCAGATGTCTGATTGCTCTTTTAGGTAGACCTGTGAGGACGCTGTTGCAGTAATCAGTCCGACTAAAGATAAACGCATGGATCAGTTTTTCAAGGTCCTTCTGTGACATCAGTCCATTAATCCTAGAAATGTTCTTCAGGTGATAGAAGGCTGGCCTTGTTATCGCCTTTATGTGACCCTGGAGGTTCAGGTCTGAGTCCATTATTACACCTAAATTACGAGCCTGATGAGTCGTTTTTAGTTGTATTAGCTGAAGCTGTGTGCTGACTGTGGATCCTTCCTCCTTAGGTCCCAAAATAATTACTTCTGTTTTGTTTCTGTTTAGCTGGAGAAAGTTACGGGACATCCAGTCATTGATTTGTTTAATGCATTCATTTAATGTCTGGATAGAATCAAAGTCATCTGGTGACAAAGTAATGTATAGCTGTGTGTAATAGTTGAACCTTGCTGCCTTGGAACACACATTTGCTTAAAACTGCTTCCCCTTACGACCGTTCACTATAACTGCAGCGCTCTGATCCGCACAGCAACACCAACGCCATCTTTAGCTGACAGAGTGCTGTACCGAGGCAGAGTTGAGGATCGAAATTAGGTCAGGCGTCTGGAAAACCCGGAGACTTTTGGCGATTCCCCCCATCGGAAAACCTCTTGGTTTAGGTGTTCAGCAACGCTCGGACACACCGTGCTTGTCGTATGGTCCAATGTGTTTGATCGCTCGGCCAGCACGTACGCAGTTTTATTTTGTCGGTCCCGGGTGAAGTTGAGAGTGATCCCCTGTAAACAAACAGCCAGCGGTGGAGCTGAAAGCCAGGTGAGGGAAAAAATAAAAGACGCAGTCAAATTAAACTTTCTTTGAGCTGATTGATTTATTTAACTACTTACAACCTGCTAGTAATACTTAGCTTCACCCAAGCGTGGTTATCTGTGGTTAAGCTAACTAGCAGTGTTTCCGGGCCGTTATTAGAGTCAGAATCTCGACATTTATGCACGTTTATGTAAGTTTAAAACTCCTTCAGCCATGATTCCTCTATCAACAATTTACAACATATCAGTTTGACATCTGTGTTGATTCTTGAACTAGAGGGAGGCGTGACCTATGAGTACAAATGTTTTCATTGTGAGCAGAAAAACTGGGTCCGCACCATTCACGCTCCGGCTTACTTGGCGGCGCGACGAGTGGCGCCATGATCAAAGTTAAAGATGGACTATCAGTGTCTAGTGATTGAATTTCCTGGGATATAATAATTTCTCACGCAGCATTTGCAGGCCAATAACCGAGCATGAACTGATCTATGTATTTCAGAATCAGCAATACAATTATTGCTAAGCCCTCATTTTATTTTCACCTTTATATTCTCCTTTTTTCAGGATGAAACGAGGTCTCCAGGTGAATGAGCAGGAGGAAGGAGGAGGCCCCAGTGGGGGGTGTCAGAAGACTATCAAATGGTCAACTGAGCAGGAGAAAGACCTAAAAGAGGAGGGAGCCAGCTGGGAGTGTTTGCCTCAGGAACTTCTGCTTCACATTTTCCAGTACCTCCCACTGCTGGACAGGGCTTATGCTTCTCTGGTATCCTAAAAGCACTGATTACATATCAACTCACCTCTTTGTAAAAAAGTTTGAAACTGTAATGTGAGGCTGTTCAATCAAATTATTATTAATCATTACAATGCCTTGCAAAAGTATTCATTTAAAAAAAATAAAAATTTATGTTTGGGCAAGTTACAAACCCCACTGTCAAGCTATTCTATTGGGTCTTAACGTGTTCCTTAAGAGCAACCCATCCCAAAATCAAGTTTTTTTGTTTGTTAATAAACTGTATAAATGAGTCTATAATAGCATTATCTACATGTCTGGTCAGTATTTTATGTACTTCAGTACATTTTAGTGAAAATATTAGTTTAGTGCCCCAAGTGGTTAAACAATGACACTGCACTGGAATTCACTAGAACTGGAATCCTGCATTGCTAACGGCTCAGTTCAGGTTTCTGATTTAGGTTTTGATGGAGCTCGCATTACTGTGGCTTTCTTTATCTTTCTGGCCGTCTTTGATTCTGCGCTGCTGCAACATGTCAGTCACAGACCAGACCACGCCCAGCCCTTCTTCTTGTCCCCTGGTACACCAGGGGACACCTTCTCTTGAGCTGTTTTTCAAAAATAAAAATGGGCGGGGTTATACACTGGTAGGGGGGGTGAGTTACTCTTTAAAAATAAAAAAAATAATGCTTCAGTTTTCATTCAAGTCATAATTAAGCTCTACTGTGCTTTTGTCTAGTGGTCTAACACAAAATTAATCGGAGTGTGATTGGTGCATAACAAAACATAGAGTGGTACTTCTGCAAGGCACTTCACATTTTGTGACTGAATAGGTGGAACAGATTTATCTGTGATTTAAAGCCGTTTTTCAGTTTCAAACTGGCATCATCTCCATGCCAACAGATTTCTGAAAGGTAAAAGATTGATTGCCGGTAATTAATCACAAGCAACTTGCTTGTAAACCTGAATTTGATTAGATTTTAAAGAGATTTTCTACCCCTAAGGGAAATTTAGTCTGTTGCCATTTCCCATTGAGTTAGATAAGTGAGAAAAAAAAAACATTTTGTAACCAGTTCAGTTATTCTCCATACTATTCTCTGGCATCAGTCTTTTTGCTTTAATTAATACAATGTAAGTGAATGGTAACAGCTAGCATGTCATGTGCAAAAGTCATGAAAACATCTCAAATTTCTTTTCCTGGCAACTCCAATAATCATATCGATAGCAAATTAAAATAAGTAACACAAAGGAATTACAGAAGCCAATTTAGATTTAGGACTACATTACTACAAAGCACTGCCGTAAGCCGCGGCTGCAAGGCACAAGGACATGACACAGCTTGGCAGAAGCCACCTACAAGTGATTAACTCCACTAAACTGACCATTTACAGTCATTAGGGTGAAATGTTATAAATGCTATACAGTGAACCTGGAGGTGACAGTGTCAGCCACAAGTCATTGAGGATTCTTACTAGGACTAGTTGTTAAAGATCCCCAACTTTCAGTACAATAATTAAATGGAGATGTAATCTGGGGCGGGGTGAAATTTGGCACAGATTGCGTGTTTCCACCAATGCGACACATCTTCAGTTGTGTGCCCCAACTTCCTTGGGTGTTTTGGTCACTTATCACAAGGGAGGATCATTATTGAGCAATCTTCATGACGTTTGCACACCAAATGCTAGGTGTTACTATTCACTTCCATTTTGTATGCTAAGCTAAAGCAAAGCAAAGACTGCTGTCAGATCAGGAAAGTCACTGGGCTATTTACAAAATGCTTTTTTTTCACTTATCAGACTCTGGGGAAGATGGCAACAGACTACGTTTCACTAAGGGATAAAATATTCCTTTAAAGACAACTCAAAGGTGTAGTCATGTAATCACACCTTTTATTTTCTTAATATTTACTCATAGAGCAGAACAAATACAGATGGTTATCAATGCTTCATCATTTCTGGCTTACCAAACATACTTTGAGAGTGACTAAAGATCACAGTTTAAGTCTGCCCAAACTTGTGCCTGATTTTTTTCATCTTCCAACAAGTCTGACGTTCTTTTGGTGTGAAGTTTACAAAGATTGACACATCTCTTTTCGCCTGCTTCCCATTTTGTCACTTTAACAAGAATAAAAACATCCCTTTTTCCCCGTTTCTCTTATATTGATTCTGTTGTGTAATCTCTGTACTGTAGGTGTGTCGGGGCTGGAATCAGGCCTTCCACATGCCAGAGCTGTGGCGCTGCTTCGAGTTCGAGCTGAACCAGCCGGCCAGCTCCTACCTGAAGGCCACACACCCGGACCTCATCAAACAGATCATCAAAAAGCACTCCAACCACCTCCAGTATGTGAGCTTCAAGGTAAGACGGGCAGAGGGGTTTCTTTTAAAATGCGTGCGCTGAAGTCGATGCGCCTCTTCTATTCAAAACGAGGGTTCGATCATCTGTGTCTGGCGTGCAGGTGGACAGCAGCAGAGAGTCAGCAGAGGCAGCGTGTGACATCCTCTCTCAGTTGGTGAATTGTTCTTTGAAAACTCTGGGACTGATATCCACAGCGAGGCCCAGCTTCATGGAGATGCCCAAGGTAACCCCGAAGGGGAGAGATAACTCAGCCGCCCACACTTCAGATTTTTGATGAATGAATGAAATGGAGCTGTTCTGATTGATGCTGTGTGCCCGCGGGAAGGTCTAAGGCCTGGAAAAACTCTCAATTTAACAGATTAATATGTCACTTTTTCTTTTTGTTTTCTTTAACGGTTAATCTCCCAGAGTACATCGCAGCTTGAATCATGTTAGGCTTTACAAAGTTTTTATACTTAACTGATTAAAAGAAACAGTAAAGGTATAACAGTTCTACAACTTACAGTAGATTAGCTTTGCAGGTGGAAACTTTTATAGTTCAGCTCACTTCCTCTCAGTGGTCCCACACTTCCACTATTAGTTGTTTTTTTTTGGTGACATTTTCTATACGAAGATCCAATGTCTGATTCAAGTTAGGATGCAGAAGCAATGGCGACTGGCCATTCATTACACTTAGACTTGTGGTCTATAAACTCTCATGTATCTGTCGTTCACTGTTGAAATGACTTTTTTTTCCTAACATGCAAGTCGAACCTTTAAACTTTATCACTCTGTGTCATGAGCTGTGAGCAGGACCCAGATAAGTGATACTGCAAACAGCAGCTTACAAACTGTTTCTCTGGTGTCATAGCTTAACCTTCCCATGGGGATAAGGTTGAAAATGCTCCAAATAATTGACAAGGTATCAGAATCAAAGTAGAATCCCTTGATCTGCTCTGATTGGTAATTTCAAGGCCCCATTGGTATGGGACTCACACTTTGATTCATTGAATATTTTTGTGAGGCCATCATTTTCTGTTGGATACAAAACTACGACTTCTATCAAAGAACAATAAAGCAGCCTAGCTCAAAGCTTCCTCACCATGAAAGGAACCAATCGAGTTGGTTTGTGCATTAGGTCAGGAGGCCTTTTGGATGGTTTAGCTGGGACATTTCCCATTTGCAGGATGTATGAGAGCAGACCCTGGACTTGCTCAGTGAAATATTATCTAACAATTGGCTTAGATTTGAGTTAGACTTCCCCTTGATAAGCAGTAGGCTGCTGGAGAGAGTGGAGTCTGATTGTGACTCTTACCAGGTCTTGGATGAGCAGTAGAATATGAAGATATGGAAAAATGGCAGTTTTAACCCTAAACAAAGACTGTTATATAGATAGATTTAAAATACAGACTTTTTTCCATGTGGTTAATTCAACCTTTTTCAAATGTTGGTCAATTTATTGTTATTTATCTATATATATATATGTTTTCATGCTTCAGTTTTCGAACCAAACTCCCTGAGAACCACCAGCATCATTTGGCTGTTCCTGTTTTTAATGACCCACTTGGAGGAATTTAAACTGTTTTATGTCTTTTATATGTTTCTTATCAGTCAATTAGGAGCAATATGTCCAGTCAAAGTCTGCAAGGCCTCTCCTAAATACAGACTTTAATAATAGCTTTTTCTCAAAATAGTCACTTTTTTTCTCATTTTTGATCTAAACCCCCCAAAAATAAATTAATAAATAAATATTAAATAAAATTTAAATAAATATTTAAATTCTGTTTCAACTGTTAAATTGAAAAAAAGATGTTCTTATTTGTTTTTGTGTCAAAAATTACACAGAAATTTAAAAGTATAAAAGCACCCTGCTAGTTTTAAGTCTATTTTTTTTTTTTTTGCACCAACATAACCATTGTGTTGGAGCCAGATTGGTACAGTCATAATGGTGTTATTTCACCCTGATTTTCAAGTTTTGTACCAATAAATGTGTCTCTATCTCTTTTCCTTCAACAGTCTCATTTCATCTCTGCTCTGACGGTGGTTTTTGTTAACTCCAAATCTCTGTCCTCGCTGAAAATCGACGACACGCCCGTAGACGATCCCTCCCTCAAAGTCCTGGTGGCCAATAACAGCGACACCCTCAAGCTTCTGAAAATGAGCAGCTGCCCTCATGTTTCACCTGCAGGTACTAATACAACACATGATTTACATGGCTGTTAATTATTAATGGCTGACTCATTATTCTCGTGGACCTCGTTGCTCACAAAGATTAATTCAGTTTAGTCAATTTGTGTTGCGGCAGTTCGCAGTGAAAGTCAACTTGGAGTGTTCTTCTTATAAAACAAGTGGATTTGGATGAATCCTCCAGTTCAGGTGCAAATACAGCCTCCAACCTCTCCAATGTGTTTCAATCGGTTTGCTCTATTTTTTTTCCCCACAGCCTTGAGAAATATTTTCTTTAACATTTTAATAAGAATAATCACAATGTTTTCTATTGGATTATATGAAGTAGACAATTCACAAAACCTGCTGCTTAAAGACATAAATGCTCCATGCAGGAAAACCCTACTTTAATACTAATACATAATAAAGATGATGATTTTTTTATTAAACATAGTGCCTTGCAAAAGCTATGATATCCCTTTAGACTTTTCAAAATTTGTCATGTTACATCCACAAAGTGTTTTGCTGGAATGTTATAACACAAAATATCTTAAAATTTTAAGACGGAATAAAACTGATGTGTACTTTTCAATAGTTTGCTAGAACACTCTGGAGCCCAATACCTTGTGGACTAACCTTCTTCTGGCAACTACAGCTGCTAGTCTCAGTTGGGTGTATATGTTTGATTTAAACGCATAAATATATTTGGATCCAAACTATTCTATTATAGCTCTGGCTGTATTTTTAGGTTTGTTGTCCCTATCGAAAGTACACTTCCGTTAGACTTGCATGTGGACTAAAAACATTTCGTCTATCATTTTCATCCTCTTTTACATTTACTCCCTACATTGCATGTATCTAACTAATACAATCCTAGTGTGATATACCGGAGCAGCGTTTCTCAAAGTTTTTACAGTGTGTACCACCAGAGGAAATTTTGTGCTCTCAAAGTAACAGCATCATAACCAACCGTGAACATAGTGACAGAGCAGGCTTATATTAAAACAGGATGCAAAGGGAACATGATGCTTAGGCTATTTTAAATACAAATTTCCTATTTATGTATTTTAATTCAAAGTTTTGGTAAAAAATATTTAGCTTGTATTATTTTCATAAAATATTTGACTTTCCTCCAAGTACCACAGTTTTGACCATTTTAAATCCTTCTTTAGTTCTGACTTAAAATAGTTTATTCTATTACATTTCAAACTCATTGTGCTCTCCTGTTTCCAGGCATCATGTGTGTTGCCGATCAGTGCCACGGCCTCAGAGAGCTGGCTCTGAACTACCACTTGCTGAGCGACGAACTCCTCATCGCGCTCTCCTCGGAGAAGCACGTTCACCTCGAGCACCTCCGCATCGACGTGGTCAGCGAGAATCCGGGCCAGCAGTTCCACAGCATCAAGAAGAGCAGCTGGGACGCCATGATGCGCCACTCTCCCAAATTCAGCCTGGTCATGTACTTCTACCTCTACGAGGAGGAGTTCGACCCTTTCTTCCGTGACGAAATCCCCGTCACGCACCTGTACTTCGGCCGCTCCGTCAGCAAAGATGTGCTGGGCCGTGTTGGGCTCACCTGCCCGCGCCTGGTCGAGCTGGTGGTGTGCGCCAACGGGCTGCGGCCTCTCGACGAGGAGCTCATCCGCATCGCCCAGCACTGCACGCAGCTGTCCGCCATAGGCCTGGGGGAGTGCGAGGTGTCCTGCAGCGCCTTTGTGGAGTTCGTGAAGATGTGCGGCGAAAGACTGAAGCAGCTGTCCATAATGGAGGAAGTGCTGGTTCCGGATCACCGTTACGAGCTGGACGATATCCACTGGGAGGTGTCAAAGCATCTTGGTCGTGTGTGGTTCCCTGACATGATGCCTACGTGGTAGAGGGCTGGAGGATGGAAAGGTTTAATGAGGGGTTTCATTTAGTTTTCTTGTGTGCAGAGCGCCCATTTTTACAAATACAAGACAAGAAGACGCGACATCTCTGGGAGCTTTTGATCCCGTTTGTCTTTTCACATGATGCAGCAGATGGACTTGTATAATTTATTAACTTAAATCATTCGCGTTTTCTTCTGCTAAACCCTTCAGACCTGTTGTAGTTGTTTTACGCATGGGTTTTCAGCGTGAACTAATGGGAGCGTCGGGAATCTTTTGGGAATTTGAGGAACTGTGTTCCACACCCAAGTTGTTCCGCATCTGTGTTGGCGGCATGCAGGCAGATATTTTGTGTATATATGAACATACAGTTAATATTTTTTGCCTTATAAGGAGGGCATAAGTGCAATCCTTTTAATAAAAGGAAGTGACGTCACAGAGATGAACTAAGACGAGTGTAATTGTCATCACTAAATGCACCATGTGTGTGAAGTCGATCAGTGTGGCCGTTTGTATAATCAGCTTCTCATGGATAAAAGGTAACTATAGTATGTGCTTTCGAGGGGTTGATCAGCATCATAAGCTAGGATGTTTTTGGTTAATCGCTGTGTGCTAAAAAGTGTGTTATTGTCTGTGCGTCTTTGTAAAGAGGTTGTCTCTTTGTGTGACCCAGACTGGGTGGCGGTCATGAGTTAGGAGTCTGGTATGCAGTAGCAAAGCTAGATTCTGTCTCAAAATCATGTTTTTGTTTCTTTTAGCCTCTCCAGTTTTCTTTAATATACTACTACTTCCTGTTCACTAATTTCACTCTGATTCACTGCCCATTTAATATTTTTTTGTGTTCTAACTATATGGTAAAGCGAAAGGATAGGCCTGTCTCTTGTCATGATCAGTTTGTAGTTTTACTGTAAACTTTAATTTCTGCTCTGTACGACTAATTATCCTGTTGGATCTCTAAAGAAAGAAGTTTTAATATTTAAAAACAAATACATGAAATCATTTCTAATTTTAGACATTCATATGCACTATATTTGCACATATAATGTATAACTTTAATGCACCTTTCCTCTAATGAAAGCCCCACACTTTGCAAAGCAAGCTTTTGCATCCACAGGGGTAATTATTATTTTTTTTGGGTTGTCAGAAACTCTTAGTAGATGACTTGAACTTATTATTTTTCTGAGGATTTATTTTCATTGTTAACATTCTAAGTTTAATGAATTAAACTTTTTAGTTATTATATTAGAAAAAAAATCATTTGGCAAGAAGAACTTGCCTAACATCACAATTATATACTGTGCTAGTATAATAAAAATAAAATTGTCTACCTAAGAAGGATTTTCTCTCCATAGTTTTTTTTTTGTAGTATGAGTTATAATACCTAATGTTTAATACTTGAAAAAGGAAATAAAAAGAAGATTGTTTTATCAATCACTGATTTAAAAAAAAGTATGGAGGTTGTTAAACTGCAGAGAGAAATATAAATCCTGGTGATTTATTCATTGTAATTTGTAGTTATATAAAAATCCATAAACGTTTGAGGATTTTGATCCAACAAACGTTCTAACAATCCAAAGATTTGTTTTGTTAGAAAAGGGAGAATCTTTTAAACCACTTAATTACAAGAATGCAATCACTGAATTACCTCCATTAAAGCCAATATCTGTGCAAGTAAAATTATGCAGCTGAGTATTCAGTTAAATGCAGGGAGGCTGTAGCATCTGCCTGGGTGACAGGAAACATGGTGGAAACAAAAGAGATGCTGGTTGAAATAGTACAAGACACAAAACATTAAAATGTTCCTTAAAACAAATTGGGAAGAAAGAGTAGCCTAAATCTCAACTGAGTGCTCAACAAACTGTTGACTTTTTTTAGGTTCTATTTTTTTTTTATGCAGATTTAATTTTTCTCTGGTCCACAATAAAAATGGTGTCATTGCTTGCACAATCCCCTTTTGGATTACATAAAATGATGCTGTTCCGCAAGATGAAAAAGAACAATGTTTAAATCCTGATCCAAAATAACATTGTGCAGCCATTTTTTATTTACCAGACGTTATGAATGTGTCATTATTTTAACTTATTACATTTGTAAGAACTTTAAATGTATTACCCTGTTCTGTTATAGATCCATTATGTCTTCATGTGTTGCCTCCCCTTTCATGATTATTCTGTTTATTAGAAGACCTTTTACAGAAATATTTTCAAAAAGTTATTTTTATCTGTTTGTGAAGACACACCATCTGTTGGTTAGTGTGGTTAACTACATCTATTTTTTCTATCGCAATCTGTAATTGAGAGCTTCTTTCTGAGAGTTCAGCTGCTTTTAAGTTATATTTTCTCTTAACAAAGCTGTATAATACTGAGATTTAGTTGAAAGAAACCTGCTTGTCCCCGAAATTATCCAATATCTGAGTTTAGTGTCATTAAAAATCCTTGTTAAAACATCTTGTGTGGAATTATTTTACATATGTTTGTATCAATGGCAGTTGCATTTGGGTTAATTTGCATTTATACGGAATATCCTGCATATTTATATCTTTAGAGCTTGCTTTATATTCAGTGGATACATGCACAATCTTCATATTAAATGGAAATTGAACAAATAATATTGTAATTTGACTGATCTGGTTTTTTATGTTTGTAATCAACAGTTATGTATAATGTAAACATTTTAGAGGTTTGGTAGTAACAACTGAGAGGTAACATACATATTTTATAGGATTTCAGAAAAAACATTTTTGGGTTAATAAGAGCACTGCATCAGTCATGGAGGTGGTAGCAACTCTGCATCTGTTAATTATCTGTGTGGTACTGATTCGTTGCGCAAGTTGAAAAAAACAATAATAAAAAAGAGCACTTCATTTTTCAACTTCGCGTTAAATCAACAGCGATAGGGTCGACTTTGGACATGCATTTAATAACCCGAAACACACATCCAAAAATGACTGGAAAAGTTAAAGTAGGCCTAACATTTCCTGAAAACCCTGAAATCTGCAACTGTACACTGATATTTCATGAACAATGTTGGATCTGTACACAATTTAACCGAACATTTTCTGCTTCTCCGAGTACTTTTAGTCAAACGCTTCACCAGAGCAGACCCCCGTTTGTGTGCTGGTGACCACCATCGGGAACCCGACCCTGTGATTTGTTTCGGACTTCCCTCACGGTCGCTCCCCGCTGCCAGCTCTGGCTTCGCTGCGTTGTGTCCGGACAGTGGTCGAGAAACTTTGTGACTCTGTGAAACACAATAAAGCACATCGTTTTGTAAGCTGCTTCTCCTCCCCCAGACGGTGTTAAAGAAGGTGATGCTGGGGGTAGCTGGGATGACGGGCAGGTACGGACCATCGGAGTTTTAAACTCGGCTAGCTTTTGGGAAGAGATGAAGCTAACGTCACGTTAGCTTGCCAACAGAGAAGAAAGTAGTTTAGCATCCTGTCTTAGCTATGAAGTAACTCGTTAAAAGTGTTTTGTGTGGCTATATTTTTATTTTATCTAAGTCTCTTAAGGATTTGCTTTCACTGGTAAAAATAAAAGTGTCTAATCCCCCTCGTTAGCGTGGTAATTACTTGGCTTTTGAGAGGCTAGCCCAACTAGCCACTTTTAGCTTTCATCATAAACTAACGTACTGTTGCAATAGACCCACTGTAACTTGCTTCACTTTATAGATTTTTTGGGATATTAGTGTTGTTTTAAGCCCCGCAAAGGTACTAGTTTGGCCATAATGATGTAGTGTATCGTGCAATTTTAGCAATTTAACAGTTGCAACTTTTATCAGCTAGAACTGTCATTTACAACAGTGGACAAACATACGCCTCGAAAACACAAAGCATGATTATTCATCTGTGAGGGGATGGGGGATTAATCAAACCAGTCTGGCCCTATAAGAAAAAGTAACTGGCGTCTAAATCCAGTAGGTATTTGTGCCTCCACTGCCATCAGGTTTTTGAATAATAGGCAATGGGTTATTATTATTGGATACAAGCCACTGAAGGCTGACTTTGGCTTAGAAAGTGCTTCCCTTCTTAAACTAATCATAATTTGAAAGCTGTTTATGTAATTTAGTCTGGTTATCTGTGTAATAATAGAAGAAACTGGAGAAATCATCAAAACAAAGGAGATGGTTTGTAGATTTCAGAAGAAACAGGGATAAGTCAAAGACTGTCTCTATTAAGGGAGAAGAAGTGGAAGTGGTTGAGGAGTACATAAACCTCAGAGTTTACCTGGACAACAGACCAGACTGGAGAATCAACAGTGAAAACATCTACAAGAAAGGACAGAGCAGACTAGTTTTTGAGGAAGCTGAAGTGCTTTAAGGTTTGCAACAAGATGCTGCAAATCTTCTACAAGTCTGTGATGGAGAGCGTACATTCTTCGTCCATCATCTGCTAGGGTAGCAGCATCATAGCCAGGGACTTAAAACGGCTCAATAACCTGATAAAGAATGCTGGTTCTGTAATGAAAACACCTGTGGAACAACTGGAGATAATGATGCAAAGAAGGATTCTTCATAAAATTAATAACATTATAGACAACCCTGAGCATCCTCTTTATGAGACTCCTACAGCAACAGAGTATCTTCAGTCGGAGGCTTCTTCAATTTCGCTGCAACACAGACCGCTACAGGAAATCCTTTCTCCCCACAACCATCATGGTCCACAACAACTCCTTGAAAAATGAATTAGTAATTAGCTACAATTTCCCTCTGGGATCATTAAAGTATTTTTGAATTGAATTGAATGTATGCAGGCTAAACATGAAGAGTGTTCTTTCACCTGACCAAATTAGGTGATATCTTTGCAGTGAGCTTATTATTCCCCTTCCTCTCGCCACAGCTGCTGTTCATGTGTCTAGCTTCAGATCTGAGTTCTGTGAGAAATTATAAATACGTTTTTTTCATTGTTTTTTTTTACCTGAACGCCAAGGGGAGAGATGCACAAGTGTGTTTAATCGCATCTCTTGTGTCACAGCATTGCGAATGCCCTGGTCAGTGCCGTCTGTGAGAGGTGCAAAAGCGGCTTTGCTCCAACTGAGAAGATTGTCAACAGTAATGGGGAGCTGTACCACGAGCAGTGCTTCGTTTGTGCCCAGTGTTTCCAGCAGTTTCCAGAAGGACTCTTCTATGAGGTAGTGGCACAATTCGGGATTAGACTTTTCACTAATCTACGCCTTAGTGAGTCTTATCTAGTGAGGAGATTTTCCGACACACTTTAACACAAATCTTTTGAATGTTTAACTTTTTACAGTTTGAAGGCAGAAAATACTGTGAGCATGACTTCCAGATGCTCTTTGCACCTTGCTGCCACCAGTGTGGTGAGTGTTGGCCGGCCTCAGATGATAATATAATCTTTTCTGTGATCACAACCAAAGGCAACCCAAAAATGCATTCACCACTACTGTAATTGGGAAGGGGAGGTAGTTGTGATTGAGTTTTGTGTGGAGGAATAAAACTAGCTTTTTTTGGGGAGTGGTAACTTTGAGGTTTGTGCACTGTACATATAAAAAAGATAATTTTTATTTGATAATTTGGCTCCAATCCAAGGGAACTGCCCCCGATGTTCTGAGCCTCCCTGGTAAGGTCTATTCAGGGGTTCTGGAGAGGAGGGTACGACGGATAGTCGAACCTCGGATCCAGGAGGAACAATGCGGTTTTCGTCCTGGCCGTGGAACACTGGACCAGCTCTACACCCTCGGCAGGGTCCTGGAGGGTGCGTGGGAGTTCGCCCAACCAGTCTACATGTGCTTTGTGGACTTGGAGAAGGCGTTCGACCGTGTCCCTCGGGGTGTCCTGTGGGGGGTACTCCGGGAGTATGGGGTACCAGGCCCTCTGATACGGGCTGTTAGGTCCCTATATGACCGGTGTCAGAGTCTGGTTCGCATTGCCGGCAGTAAGTCGGACTCGTTTCCAGTGAGAGTTGGACTCCGCCAAGGTTGCCCTTTATCACCGATCCTGTTCATAACGTTTATGGACAGGATTTCTAGGTGCAGCCAAGGTGTTGAGGGGATCCGTTTTGGTGACCTCAGGATCGGGTCTCTGCTTTTCGCAGATGATGTGGTCTTGTTGGCTTCGTCTGAACGTGATCTACAGCTCTCGTTGGAGCGGTTCGCAGCCGAGTGTGAAGCGGCTGGGATGAGGATCAGCACCTCCAAATCCGAGACCATGGTCTTGAGTCGGAAAAGGGTAGGGTGCTCTCTTCGGGTTGGGGATGAGGTCCTTCCTCAAGTGGAGGAGTTTAGGTATCTGGGGGTCTTGTTCACGAATGAGGGAAAAATGGAGCGGGAGATCGATGGACGGATTGGTAGGGCGTCTGCAGTCATGCGGGCGCTGTACCGGTCTGTCGTGGTGAAGAGAGAGCTGAGTCGAAAGGCGAAGCTCTCGATTTACCGGTCGATCTACGTTCCTACCCTCATCTATGGTCACGAACGCTGGGTGGTGACCGAAAGAACGAGATCGCGGATACAGGCGGCTGAAATGAGTTTCCTCCGTAGGGTGGCTGGGCTCTCCCTTAGAGATAGGGTGAGAAGCTCGGTCATCCGGAGGGAGCTCAGAGTAGAGCCGCTGCTCCTCCACATCGAGAGGAGCCAGTTGAGGTGGCTCGGGCATCTAGTCAGGATGCCTCCTGGACGCCTCCCTGGTGAGGTGTTCCGGGCATGTCCCACCGGGAGGAGACCCAGGGGAAGACCCAGGACCCGTTGGAGAGATTATGTCTCCCAGCTGGCCTGGAAGCCTCGGGATTCCTCCCGAGGAGCTGGCCCAAGTGGCCGGGGAGAGGCAAGTCTGGGTCTCCTTGCTTAGGCTACTGCCCCCGCGACCCGACCCCGGATAAGCGGAGGAAGATGGATGGATGGATGGATAATTTGGCTATGCCATTTATCCACTAACATACCTGCTGGCATGCTAAGTGCTGCAGCTGTTTCTGCATCTCTTTTTAATTGGGTGTTTTTGACTTGATGTGGTCTCATGTCATCAGGACACTGTAAAACTGAATCACAGCTCGCTTCTAGCTAAAATCCTTCAGTGCAGCTCAAAAATATCATTTAAAACAGCCTGTAGAGCGTTTTTATATTTAGTTTAAAGTCTAATTGATTCCTCTCTTTTTTTCTTTTTCTTTCTCCCAGGGGAGTTTATCATTGGCCGGGTCATTAAGGCCATGAACAATAGTTGGCACCCTGACTGCTTCTGCTGCGACATTTGTCAAGCAGTGCTTGCAGATGTGGGATTTGTCAAGAATGCTGGCAGGTTAGTAATCTTGTCTTATTGCAATCTAGCAAATAACAGCATGCCAGCCTTTTGAACAGGTGGCTTGACTTGCCAAGCCTGTGTGCCACTTTGCAAACTTAGAAAATAATGGAATTTTAAGCAGCCTTGATGGAGTGTGCCAAAAATAAATAAATCAGTAGAAATTGTTTGGCAGCCCTGTTATTTTTAATTCTCCCCCCCATACGTTTCCCTCAGGCACTTGTGTCGCCCGTGCCATAATCGGGAGAAGGCTCGGGGCCTCGGCAAGTATATCTGCCAGAAGTGCCATGCTATTATTGAAGAGCAGCCGCTCATCTTTAAGAACGATCCATATCACCCAGACCACTTCAACTGTAACAACTGCGGGTTGGTGCCGCCACCTTCGTCCTATTCTCATTTTTTCCCACAACACATTCTATAGATCAGATCACGAGCCAACAGTCGCTGTAGCTTAAGTGTAATTGAAAATGTTCCCATGAATTTGTTTCTTTTCTAGAAAAGAATTAACTGCTGATGCAAGAGAACTGAAAGGGGAGCTCTTCTGTTTGCCCTGCCATGATAAGATGGGTGTGCCGATCTGCGGTGCCTGTAGGAGACCCATCGAGGGACGTGTGGTCAACGCCATGGGCAAGCAGTGGCATGTGGAGGTTTGTGACTGATTCTGTCCTGGATTTTAAATTCTTATTATTTTTTTAGATCATAGATAAAACGTTTAATTGTGTTCATTGACTTAGAAACGGCTCATAGCCTGTTTTCCTGGGAAAAAAACAACACACACACACACACACGTATATTATACTGTCAAAATGAATGCGGGTCGATCAATTTATAGAATTATGCAGTTCGTTTTTGTTTGTTTTTGAACTCATACACAGAATATCGCCCTGTTTATGCTAAAATTCACTTTGCGCTGCGTTTAGTTCTCCTTACTAAAGAGAAGAGAGTGCAGTGCATGTGCATAAATGATGTATTTTATTAATGAGATGTTGGCTTTGAGTTGATATGATTAAGTTCATTAGTTGTCAGTGGGACTTTTCCTTATTTGATTCCATCCACCTCGGCTGTCGGCGTGGTCTGCTAATAGGTACCTGGTGCGAAGCGTATAAACACGGCAAATTTATGTTGATTCATAGATTTTAATTTACTGTATAGTTTCAGTGCATTTGATTGTGTGGTTACCGATGCATTAAAATGCGCATTATTCGATTGTGTTTTCTGACTAAAATGAATGCTAACTCATTAGTGGAAGTAGCTGTGTAGACCTTCACAATAATGGTGCGTTCACCCTGCCCCAACGCCAGCGTCAGTTGTGGCAAGATTACACGTAAAGTCTGTGGTTGAGTACGTGAGAGTCTCTGCGGTGCGTTGTTTGCGTTGGTTGCATCAACTTTTCATGCGTTACTTGTGTTGCTAGCAGCAACGTAGCAAACGCAAGCAACGCAGAAGTTCAACTAGCTGAACTTTTGATGGACTTGTGCAGTGCGTCAACCAATCAGAGCGTCTCACTGTAGTGATGTCACTACACATATCTTAAAATGAATCGCGGGACGAGTGAAAACATTTTCAACAAACGGAGATTTAGAAATTCAGAAATAACACTTACCAAAGACAGATGGTCAGGCACCCATGCATGGAGGAACAGAGCACCTGTAGTTGTTGTCCTGGTACGAGATTTGAGCTCCGATGCGGCCTCGGAGGTCGTAAAATTTGGCGCAGGATAGACGGAAGTAGCGCTATAAGCAAACCTCATCCATAAGCAGCTCCTGGAGCGAATGGTTAAACTCCCCAAACTCTGAACGCATCTGAAGAATGGCCGCTGATGCACCCAATGTCGACATTGTCTAGCTTTATCTAGCGAATAAAGCCAAGCCACGCTCTCGATACGATCTGCCATAGTTCAGAAGCCCCGCCCACGCACTCTTTTTTTTTGCTCAGAAGCAAGCGTTAGAACCCTCAAATTTCATGCGTCAAATTTCATGCGTTTGGTACGTTGCCTGACGCAGACAAACTGTGCAGTGTGAACACAACATAACGCTGTGTCCACACCAAAAGCGGCAAAACACGCCACATGCCCCCAGCTCAATGCTTGAACATTCGCACCTTGAAGCGTGTACAAAGCGAACTGGACGCGCTTCAAATATGGCATTTTCATGCGCGAAGTGGCTTTCAGCAGAGCTGGGGCTAGAGTGCAGCTACCGGTGGATTATGGTCTCCGATCTGACGGAGGACAGAGTGGATTACGTGTTCGGCCTGGCCTCAGGTAGAGCTAGGACCGCTGCACTGGGGTTTTGGTGAGCTACAGATACAGTCTAGCTACGGCGGAGGGATCCATAAACAGCAACGAGCCTCTCATAAACAGCGGCTCCTCGCCGCCTGGAGAACGTGACCTGCTCGCCCATTTTGTGCCGTGAAGGTCCAAGCTTCGCCTACCGACACACCAACTACATTTCTGAGCAGCTGTCCATCTGTCTGCGGCTCGTAAAAGTTTATAATATTTGAGCAGCGTGGGACGTGGTGCGGGAGCTGCTACCGGGAAACCAGGTGAGGAGGCCGTTTCAAGGCTCACTTCTAGGCCGAGACGTGCTTTAACAGCACCAACGGCTCTTTTAAGAGCCACCCACAAACCTCTTAAGAGCATTCCTGTCTAAATAGTTAACCTATTTATAATATTTATTTTTTCCTGTCTCTGTATTGAAAACAGCTTGTGTCATGTAGCTCGGGGTGATTCGCTACGATGTTTATCAGTATTTCCTCCATGTCTTGCTGAGGCTGTGACTCCATGACAGTCACAGAATCACTGAAACTCTGTCCCCTGATTGGTTGACGTGGCGCGAATTGAAGCTGGAGTTCAGAGATTTTCAACTTGAGCAGACTTTTTGACGCGCTGCAAACGCCTCATTCGTACAAATCCTCCGCGCGAATCAGGCATAAAAGCTTTTTCACGACGCAGATCTGCTTCTGATTTGAAGCGGGACCCCGTGCCGCGCTTCAACGCGCTCCTCAATTGACATAACATGTACACCTGACTCGCCGCTTGCTTAATTCGCTTTGGTGTGTACGTACAGTAAGGGCTTTGTGTTCATTCCTAATTATATTTTTGTTAACTGGAGAGGTTTACCTGATTGTTCACTTTTGATAAAAAGGTAGATTGTGACATTTGATTATTAAGTCTATATTTTATTTGATGTACAGTACAGACCAAAAGTTTGGACACACCTTCTCATTCAATGAGTTTCCTTTATTTTCACGACTATTGACATTGTAGATTTACACTAAAGGCATCAAAACAATGAATTAACACATGTGGTATGTATGTAGTACTTATACAAAAACGTGTGAAATAACCTGGCCTCCAAAGTCACCAGACCGGAACCCAATCGAGATGATTTGGGGTGAGCTGAACCGCAGAGTGAAGGCAAAAGGGCCAACAACTTTGAGGAATCTAAAATATAACACACGTATTCAGTTATTTCACACTTTTTGTTTAAGTACATACCGTAATTCCATAAATCATGTGTTCATTCATAGTTTTGATGCCCTTAAATGAGAATCTACAATGTAGTAATGAAAATAAAGAAAATGCATTGAATGAGAAGGTGTGTCCAAACTTTTGGCTGTATGTGATGTTTAAACAAGCATTCCATGTAAGTCCCCTGTATTTACTATTAAAAAAAAGAGTGACGGCATCCGATTTTGTCCTTTATTTACACTCAAAATTGTGGTCTTTCAGTCGTTTTTAGGAATATTAATTAATTAGGTGATTAATTCACAGCTACCTATGATTGATTAAACAATTTTAGTCGCTTGACAGACCTAATATAAAATATTTCTGATTTGATTCTGACATCCGACAATGAACTCACTATGAAGGTTTTGCCTTTTTGTCCAAATTGTAAAGTTATCTCTGGTCATGTTCAGACTTGTCTGCAGGCAGACTGGGACAGAATATTAACATACTGAGAAATTCATACGTCTTGTCGTCAACATGTTTGAACTTGAAAAATGAAGCGAAAAAGTATTTGGGTCCAAAACCCTGTAAGATAGTTAGTATGTTTCTGACGGAGTTTTGAGCGTTTGGGGAAAGATGAATTGAAGTGTTTTTCTGAAGAAAGGCAGATGCAGTTTGTTCTCTTTAAAGGTTCAGTACTCCCGTGTGTAGCAGGCAGTTTAATGCTGAGGATGATAATTGGCAGCAAGTAGTTTTGCATCCAACCACTTCAAGAAAGTATCTGACAGAGACGATGGTTTTTCAATCAGTTTCACCATGCAGAAATCTCCACTGGCAGCCCCCCTTTATTGGGAAAATGTCTGAGTTGGTCACGGCTTGCTTCTATCTGACTTCATTAGAGGCTAAATGTTTTTTTTTTTAACCAAATACAAACAGATTTGTTTGTTGATGTTTCAAACATTTTCACCAGTATGTGTTCCTGACTAACCACCAGCTAAATTTACACCGTGTTTAGGCTGGAACCAGCATCTTCCCCTCAGTAATAGTTGTTTCTTTCCAGCATTTTGTGTGTGCCAAATGCGAGAAGCCTTTCCTCGGTCACCGTCATTATGAGAGGAAAGGTTTGGCTTACTGTGAGACTCATTACAATCAGGTAAGAAGCTCAGATGTAGCTTTGAATGACACGACCAGCATTACAATGCAGGTGAACAATGAAAGAACTTGTTTGCCTTCTCTCCTCTTTTCTCCGCTGTCAAGCTCTTTGGGGACGTTTGCTATCACTGCAACCGTGTGATTGAAGGCGATGGTGAGCATCGGTGTGATAAAACGCATAATTAGGATCTTGTATGGTTCGGTAATTAACCAAGCGTTGCCTTTAAGGGATGGCAGCCGAATCTTCTGTTTTTATTTATGTATTTTTTTTTTTTCCTTCTGTGACCCCATTCTCAGTTGTGTCTGCTCTCAACAAAGCCTGGTGTGTCAGCTGTTTCTCCTGCTCCACCTGCAACACCAAACTCACTCTCAAGTAAGTGCTGAAAGTGTTCATTGCTTCCAATGATGAAATCTATTCAGTTGCATCGTATGTTTGTTCTGCTCTTATTTTTCTCTAACGCTTCTCACTGTTAATACGTGTCGTTTAATACTTACTCGTTCCTCTTATTCCCTCTTGTTTCTTCTTTTACACGCCTCGATTGGTGTGTCTATGGCAACTCAGAGATAAGTTTGTTGAAATTGACCTGAAGCCAGTGTGTAAGCATTGCTATGAGCACTTGCCCGAAGAGCTGAAACGCAGACTTGCCCGACGTGAACGCGACGCTAAAGACCGCAAGAAAAAGCCAGCTGTCTGCCTTTAACTTCTTTCGTCGACAGCTCACTCCATCCATGGGTTGGTGCTGTCGCTGCCTTTCTCTCGTCCTGTTGTTATCCTTGTTAACCCTTTGTTGTCTCTGTAGCATGTCAATTTTTTTACATTTATTTTCTAGAATAAACCGATGCCGTGTACTTGTGTTGGTGGCATGAATCCAATAACACGTAAACGTACATACATAGTAAACGTGCTGCATTCAGATGTTTTGTTATCCAATCAACAATCTTAACACTCAAAATACTCGTGTTTTTATAGTTTTTTTTTTCTTTCTTTCTTTCAGGAACAAGTTTGTAGAGTTTGACATGAAGCCCGTTTGTAAAAAGTGTTACGAGAAGTTTCCGCTTGAGCTCAAGAAAAGGCTAAAGAAGCTGGCGGAGTCATTGGGAAGGAAGTGAGCCACTGGCTGATGATCACCTGGATGGCCTTCTGCTGTCGTAAAACATAAAGCCAGGTTAGGAAAACCGAATAAAGGTTTAGCTCAATACCAGTATGTACAAAGTTGTAAGCAAGGTTTTCCCTTTATGTATGGTTGGAAAAATCCATGTGTTTTTCAAACCAACAAGTTTACTAACCCAGTTAGGTGAAATAAATTGAAAAATATGCATTAATACAATCATATGTAACCATTTTACCCCCATACCACCTTTTTAAGTACAGTTTTCATGTTTGAATGTTTTGATTTTACATTCCTAAATTGTGTTAAGTTTCTCTATGGAGTGTTTTTACAATGTTTAACGCTATTTTCCCTCAGCTATTACTCTGCGGTAGCTAGTATGTGCCTGTTTCAAAATGTACTGTAACATACTTGATTACTCCTGTGCCTTAAAAAAGAAAAACACCTTTTGAAATGGAAATGGCTTCTGTAAGGCAACGTGCGTCCTCGCCTAGCATAGCTATGCCTGTTTGTCTCTAATTAATCTGCTGAATACAGAACCGTTTGACCGTTAATGCCTCTTTATCCTTGAATCACACACTCTTCATTTTTGTAAAACTCTTTAAAGTATTGCATAATATGATCATGTATGAATATAAAGTATATATATATATATATCACATTGTTAAATTAATGGTTGTATAAAACTCGTGGCCCTGACTTATGAGAAGACATGACAAAGGTGTTGCTCTGTTCATATAACCACATGGGTCTTGCCTTATATTTCAAAAGCTAATTTTGTATGCTTTCTGTGTGTGTGGTTGTTTTAACTGTAAATACCTGGGGTAGTTGGATATTTTTTGATTAACATTTAAAACATTCAGAGGTTCACAGTTAAAAGCAAAAAAGATGGAGTTATTTTCTAGCTGGTAATTTAACTGCTCTGATATAAAAAACATCGCTAACAAGTCCCCATGTTTGTTATTTGTAAACTTGAATATGTGTTTTAAAATGAGAGCCACGCAAAATCAGGCTTGTTTCAATAATTTTACTCTCAGAACAATTTCTGCTTGAATTTAATTTGTAAGTTTGCATGAGATGAATGACAGATTATTGCATCATGTGCAGTGTTGAGCTACCTTGTTCAAGATCAATAAAAAAAACATGTAGTACACACAACTCCACCCTGAGTTTACATGAATGACCAAATATGAGTTCATGATCAAGCTTTCCACACCCCCACAACTCAACTAGTACTGAATGCTCTCTGCTGTTAAGTTTCTCAAAGATCAATGTTTCAAATCATTAGCTGGAAGAAGAGCTTGCGCATATCTAAAAAGGCACTCGGAGAGCACAGACCTGCCCAAAATCAATTCCTCCCAGTCCCTGAAAATTTCATCAAAATGCATCCACCTCCTTGACGGAGGTAATAACTTTGCACTCATACAGACCTATTGCTTTACTTACAAAAAATTATTTTGACAGAGCATGCTTAACCACAAACCTTTTTTATTCTCATAAAAAAAAAACACTTTTACTCATGAATAAACTGTTGTGATTCAATGTTTGAAAAGTCCCAGCTTTAATTCGCTGGAGTGGTAAACTCTGGAAACACCTTTAGTGAAGTGTTGAAGTGTAGCAGGTTAATCAGATTCCATCGTTAAAAACTAAGACTTTATATTTCTGGTATTTTAATGACACTAAGATTTGACTTATATGGATAAGGGCTGTAATTGACTTAAAGTCAACATTGATATGTTAAAACTTCCAAGTAGATAAGGGTCATTAACACATTTTACTTGTAGTTAACCTGGGAATCAATATATTTGTGCACTGGGTGAAAAAAGCCCCACTGAGCTTTGAGCCTGTATCCTGGAAACTAGCTCCAACAGCTGAAGTGTAATGAAAACATATTTTAACACCTAAATAACACTCTTGTTACCTCGTCATAAAATCCATACAAATGAGAATAAAAAAAATATAAAAAAAAGACATACATAACTGGGCAAAGGGTTAAAAAAGGGTCTAGAAAAACTGCAAACCTAATTTCTATCATTTTAGTGTGCTCAATGTACTTAGTTAAAGTGGTGGCAGGTTACAAGATTCAGCTGTTAAAACAGACAGAGTAGATGAGTAGTGATGCTGGACATGATGGAGGGACTTTGAAAGGTGGTTCTTATAAGGAAACTGCCACATGTTGACGTACTGTGGCCGGAGAGTTGAATTGAAACTCAAGAAGTGCAGTTTGAAGTTTGCCCATTCACCAAATGTCATATGCAGGAGGGCTTTCAAATCTTCTGCATCACCAAAGACCAGAGCGGAGCCATTGAGCTTATGGGCTTTCACTATATCTATGTATTTACTCTCAAATTCCATCTCTTCCATCTGAAAAAGAATATAAAACAAGCTGATAAGTCAGGTCACTGAGAAAGGCTGAGAAATGTTTTGAGAAAACATTTGATCGCTACTGATGGGTACTCAGAAATGCATAAAAACTGTATAAACAACTGCTTCCGCTGCAAAAATAAAATCATGCAAACTGCACAGTTTTAAATCTCAAAGTTGCAATAGCAATTAGCTTTAAAGTAAGTTCTGGAAGAAAAATATCCTATGAAAAAGTCCAAAAAGTCAAGTAAGAACATATCCAAGATACTATAATTTTGATTAATTCATACAGACTTGTTTATGGCATCTTGAGGTTAGAACTTCAAATAGGAACCCACCTGTTCACAGATGTCATCTGTGGTCATTTTAATAAGAGTTGTGATTGGAAGAGGAGCTATGTTCCTCTTCCAGCTGGAATCATTCAGCCTGGATGCCCCTCTGATAAAAGCCAGCTCCTGCTTGATTGAGTGATCCAGATTCACCATTACATTTTGAAAGATTTTCAGGTTCTTTAAGGTAAACGTAAACCTGTCGTCGTTGAGTAGAGCTTCGAACATTTCAGGATCTCCGTCCTGCTCAAGGAGGTCCTCGATCTGTGCCTGCATGAGGAATAGCTCCTCTCTGTACTCGCTGAAGATGTCCCAAAGTGTCTTTGAATCATCGTCGGGGCTAACTTTTCTCTGCTGCTGCTCATCCTCCACACACTGGATGATCCAGCTGAATCGACAGGGCCACTGATTGGCTAGGACCACCCATGCAGCAGTGTTCTCTACATCGGGAAAATCTGTCTTTGATGCCTTCGTGATAATCACAGTTACCCAGACAGAGTTGATCATCCTCTTCATTGAGATGGCCTCGTCCAACATGTACTTGTTTAACTTTTGTTCACCGTTGCTTAGGATCGTCCAAACCATGTTCTCCAGTTCGTCTTCCTTCTCATCTAAACTCTCTGTATCTTTGTCAATCAGAGGATTTAACTCCATTGATTCCTTAACCTCCACCACAGACAGATCTGTTGAAGATGCCTCTCTCCTGTGTGGGCTCAACTGTGAGGGGGAGTCTTCTGAGTTTCCCGAACTGTTCGTAAGACTGTGAAATAAGCTGTGCTTTAATTTTTCCCCCCTTGTTGGGACTGTGAAGGCCAGAGTGACTATGCGGTTCAGCAGTGCGTGAGCTCTGTCCTCTTTACAGAAGCAACTTTCTGCAAATTTCACTTTCTCTAACAGAACATGTGGATTTACGGCCAGAATGGAAAGAACTGGGCTCTCCATATCTGAGAGTAAAATATTGATGGCCTCCAGGACTGCAACGATTTTCTTGGGTGAGCAACGGTCCAGATTAGTGATTTTCAACACGATACGAATCCTCCTCCTTTCAAACAACTCCATAAACTTGATGAATTGAGTCAGAAACCACATTTCCTTCCTGACCTCGTTCATGAATCCCAGTTGGCTGCTGATCCGTTCGTTGTCCATTCCCCGCTTGATGTTGTGATCCTGGCTGCGGATGAGGTTCTTTATCATCTGAAAGGCAAACTTCAGGGCAGAAACAGCTGGCACTCCTAATGATGCAAAAAAGAAGCCCCCCAGTACATCCAGCTCAGTATTGGCTTCAGTTCCTTGCTCCTCTTGCTTTTCTTCGGCTTTAGGGAGACCCAAAACTAACAAGAGAATAAGGAGGGCTACTGGAACAGCAAGGATGGACAGGATGAAAAACCACAGGGGGCAGCAGCAGACCTTCTTGGAAGTCCAGTTATTGGGGCCATCTTTCACCACCTACAGTTCAAAAAAGTAATCCAAGGAGAAAAAGTTTACCAACCACTGGTTTGTTTTAGATAAGAAAATTAAGTTGCTTTTATAACTTTATTTTACAATTTGTATTTGAAAACTGAAAATTCTTCTTAAACAGCTACAAGATAGTTTTTAAACAAAAAAGTGTCAATTCTGTAAATCTAATCACCATAACACCGATCCCATGACACACTCCGTCACTTTGCGGATATTTGCCGTCGACCACACAGTCGAGGCTTGCGGCGTGACGTCACTGCCGTAAAATCAAACCTCTATGGAGCGCATCTGAAGAGGCCCGTGTACTGACAGTTTTACAAGCTCCCTAGCCAAAATAAAAAGCATCAAACTAACAATATGTCAGTTGGGTAACCATCAGAAGCAAGCAGTAATGTTGAGCGACGAGGTACAGTATTAAGATAAGCCTAAAAAAGGCGGTGTTAGTATATATCTGTTTGGTAGCCATGAAGCGAAACTCAGTTAGGACTTCCGGGGGGCGAAACAGGAGAGAAAAGTTGCACAGTGCGGTTTTCAGCAGCGAAACGCTCCCAGTTAGTCAAAGATCCGAAAATGAACATAATAAATGCTTGTGTGCTGCCAAAACATTTCAAAAACATGCTTTTAAGATACAAAAGTTGCGTAGTGCTTCGCTAAGTTTGATCAATTTCCCTTTAAGTGATCCTTAATCAGCATCAGCTGACTCTCTCGGCGGTCTGAATCCTATCCTCGATGTGGCCAATCCCACTGTGTTAACAGGTTAACTTTGCTGCATCCATGTTTACAGGACATTTTGTTAAAAGTTTGATTAGGGGAAAACTTGCCCTGGTCAAACAAAGGTCACATTTATTTGGAAAAAAAAAGCCCAGGATATTACTGTATTTTAAAATAAGTGAGATTGATTGAAAGACACCAACTGGCTTGCCAATGACGCATTTAATCTCTAGTTGAAAACAATTCCTTTTACCTTAGATTTTTCTATGCATTTTTATATTACCAACAAAAACACACACAAGCCTAAATAACAACTAAAACTGTTCTTAAAGTGCAGAAAAACCAAAGAAAACTAGCAAACCTTTTCCTTTATTTCTTCATCTTCGTCATACTGAGCCACGTGGTATAGCGCGAGCTGGAGTTTCCCAAAGTTCATCTGCATGGCGTGAAACAACCGTATGGCTATCCCAGCCCATAGCAGGTCACTGCCTGCAAAATGCCAAGCACTGAAATTCACATAAGTGAACCTGATGTTGCGGTGATTCTGGTTCTCCTTGGTCCAGACTGGTCTGTAGAAGAGTAGCCTCCAAATAAGAGCCAGGAAGCCTGAGTTTGAAGGCTTTTGATTTTTGCTGGATTTCTGCTCAATCCTTGAGGACTCCCGATTTGTGTACGCTGGAAAACAACAACTACAGAATTTACATTGTGGATGTAGGTAGTTTAGATCCATAAGTTATAAAATATGAATAAACAATATAATCATCATCATACCATTTGCATTGTCCTAAAAACGCATTTGATTTAAACAAAAGGAATGGATCTGGATTCAAGTGATACAGTAGAGAATGATCGAGTCTTGGTAAAGCAATATGAAGTGTGCAGGTTTCCAAAAAAAAAATATACTGAGTATCTATTTGAACACTATCTATTTTAAATAGATTTTTCAGCAAGTAACAAAGTCTGTTTAATAAATATGCATTTAACCTCTGAAATTCTCGGTTAAATATTTAGCATTTTATGGATTTTATTTATTTTGGTTCCAGCAACAAATAAAATACCCCGCAGCAAAGAGCTAAATTCAATACCTGCTCCAGGAAAAAACAATCAGCCTGTAGAGATACATTTGCCATGTGAGAAGGCAAAAAAAAAAAAAAAAATGAATGTAGGGTTCTGCAGTAGTCGTGTTTGTCATCTGTCTTGCAGCATTTCAGAGCCTCATTATTCTGTGAGTTTTATTATCTGAGCTTCAAGCTTAATCTGAAATGTACAATATATCTGCCAAGGTTGAAAGAAAAATAATAATTCCTGTTGCAGCAGGACCTTCAGGGTACAGCAGCACTACTTTTCTTTTCCACGGAGGCCTGTCACCACTCAGACTAGTTGATGTCACTTGTCTTTGTGTTATATTTTCAAAATTTCCTTCTTCACATGGTTTATGAATAGTGAATTCATGTGTAGACCCTGATTTGTTACCTTCTTTGTGTATTTTCCACATTCCTAATTAACCAGACCAGAACAAAAGCCATTGTAATGTAAGGTTGACTAGCTGACTGAGAAATATAAAAAAGGGGAAATATTTCGATTTATGGACTGATCTAAATGCATCCAATCAGTTTTGAAGAAGTTATTAAAGCTTTTGGGTGTGACTACATATGTTGGAACATAATGTGATGTAATATTCTGTCAACATAATACTAACGTGAACAGGTGCAGCTTGCACAGTCACGCATCACAGTTTCACACGTTCCCGTCATTTTCGCAGCTAACACAGCAGATGAGGAGACGGTGACATAAACACTGCAAACATGCAAATCATCTGAGGTGGAAAGCCTGTCATCGGCATTGCACCGAGCCAACCCAGACTGAACCTTGTCACAGCTTTAAGTGGCTCTTTGAGAAACAATCTGCGAGTACTTTTTCCACACCATTTACCTTCCATTAGATCAAGAATCACATCCAGTCGATCCTGACAGGAAGAGTAGAGACCCACTGTTGCTGGTGATGAAACCTTTGTCAGTCTCTTGGACAGAGCGTATGCATAGATATCGTCTGAAAGTAGATTCATATGAGTAGTTAACATGGCTAACTCGTTATAATGCAGATAATATTGTTCAGCTTCTTGTTGTTGTTCATACATGATATGGAGTTATTCTTTTCTAACCTCTGATGATATAAATTCTTGCTGACCAAACTGTAAACTCAGATTCCAGAAACATACCCTAAACGTACTGCAAGTCATCCTTGTGCTTTAATGTTCCCTGAATAGACTGGCCTCATCATACACCAACCTTTTAAACTCTTGCCACATAATTGGATTTAGGTCAAAACTTTGAATGAAACATTCTAATGTGAATATGCTTTAATCTAAACCTTTTCATTACAGCTCTGGCTGTAGGCATAGATTAACTGTCTAACTGGAGGTTTTTTGCAGCCTTTAACATAGTTCCTTTTAGGATTGTATTCTATCCATTTTCCCATCAGGTCCGACCAGCTTCCCCGTTCCTGGTGAAACAAAGCTTCCCCACAGCGCAACCCCCATGTTGAGTGATAGAGAAAAAGCTTTTTGATTTTTTTAGGTGATGTACAGTTACTCAACACGTGGCTTTTTAGGTAGGCCATAAAGTTCACGTTTCAACTATAATTGTATTGGATTGATCTGTGCTCTGTGAGATGCTTGACACTTGAAATATTGTTTTATAACTTGAACTGGATTAGATCATTTCTGAAGGAAGTTGGTTGCACTGATTTTTTACATTGGCAAAATAAAAAAATAAAAAACTAATCAGATTTGAAGAATATTCTGTCTTTAAAGTTTGACGAAGAGATGTTTAGTTTTATTCTTCAACAGTTTTCATTTAAATCGTTATAGAAAATGAAATATGCCAAATTTAAACTTTGGGCCATGGCTATATTTGTAAACATTTTAATCTTTAAATGATTTCTGGAGTTTTTTTTTTATCAGCACCAAAATTCAACATCACAAAAATAACAGATTAGGGATATTTCCCTGAATTTACCAGCTTTTGAATGATTCATCTTGAGCTGACAATCACAGGATATATTATTGTCTAAGATGAAAATCCACTGGCATATAGATTTTTCATCAAAGGCAAATGACGATAATAAGATCTACTGTAAATTTGCAAAGTTTGGGATGCATTCAGAGTTGTACATTAAATCAGATTAAGCAGATGTAACCACACCAAGGTAATGCACATCGACCTTTTTGGATGTGTGAGCTTTCTTCGTGAAAACAGCTGCAGTCTAGCAATGTTTTTACACCAATTGTGTCAGAAATCACAGGAGCTGCTGAAGCAACATGAAAGAGATAGGCTGTGTTATGTCCTGTCCCATCCGTCATTGAATTAGCTCGGTTGGGATGCTGATGTGTTCAAATTTTCAATATTTGCCTCTGACAAAGTGCTCAAACTCCTTGTGTGTTCCTTCCTGCTTCTCTTTTTTTTTTTTCCCCTCCCAGACTCTCAAACACCGTATAGCTGCTGTTCATTAATTTAGCCCAGACAGGCACTCTTCCCACCAAACAGGATAAAAATCAGAGACTGAACTCACACAGAGCCACCAAATGATTCATGTAATAAGGTTTTGCAAAGTGTGTTAGGTAGAATTCATTTGCACCCTGAAAAAGAGTGAAAATAGAGTCCATCTGAGGGGAACGAAAAGTACCCTTCTACACACATTCATTTCTTGTGCAATAACTTACCTGTCACCTCCTTCATGGTAAGTGTGGGATGGGACGTGGAGCTGTCACAGAAAACGCCTTCGATCTGTGAAAAATAACAAAACAGCAAAGCTCTCAGCTCAGGACATTTTGGAGGAGATATTTCTGCAGCCATGTCTAATCTGTTTAGCTCCGGCTCTCTCCTCACTTGCCTCCTCTCACATC
This sequence comes from Apricaphanius iberus, assembly GCA_028564705.1. Taxonomy (NCBI): domain Eukaryota; kingdom Metazoa; phylum Chordata; class Actinopteri; order Cyprinodontiformes; family Aphaniidae; genus Apricaphanius; species Apricaphanius iberus. The sequence continues at coordinate 925,511 of JAPXFQ010002407.1, forward strand.
TCTTCCTCTGATCAAACGTTTGAAGGATCAATACAAATTATAGCATATCTTTTCAAGGATAGACAATTGATCGCTCATAAAAGGTTTCATGCTGGACTGATTTCATGAATGGTAATAATAGGGTAATTGTTAAGGAGGCATTTATTGCTGTTTAATTGGGTTTATATGTAGAGTAAAAAAAAACAGCTCATGTCTTTTCTGAGCATAAACTGGCTTTTTGTTTGGCTGCTGTAAATGTACCCTGATATATGCGCTCAACAATTATATCAAAGCCTGTCAACGTTTATGGCTGCAGAGCAAAGGATCTATTAACATTTACAGCTATTTTATAAGCCAGTGTTTGCATTCGTAAAGCATTATTGCCAAAACAGTTTAATAGGCTTGGGATCATGATGTAAGGGAACCGATAAAATGTTAATATATTCCTTTTAAAGCCATAAACTAATCCTCTGGCATTATTTTAAATGAAATTATTTATGTTCAGTTATGAAAATGGTGGATCTACAACAATATCATCTGTGTAATTTTTTTTTAAGGACCGATAACACTTTCCCCAACTTTGTAATGACTTGCAGTGAAGACTTGGGGGTGGGAAGAAAAAAAAACACAACATAGAAGAAACCACCATCCTGTATCTGCTGTTATGACTTGCAAATAGAGGATGCGGATTGCTGAACCATTTCTTCGATCTTCATCTGTGTTTCGGATTCTTCTTTATAGAACAGTTTTGATCAGGTCCTGTTAAAGAACCCTAGCTCGGCCAAATTATGAAGTGATTTAATTAGGTGTTTACTTGTGATTTATTGTCATCGCCACCCATCCGGATGTTCTCTGACAGGTTGGTTTGACAAAGCCTGCTGTTGTTTGCTTCTGTAAGGTTTGTTGATGCCATTTTAAATTAGTTGTCTCTCAGAGTGTTTCGGAGCATCCATCTCCAAAGGTGACAAAAGAGATTATCTTTTCACAAAGGGATTAAGTTTGGAAGTTGGTATGTAGACATATTACATTTCCAACTGGGATTTTTGTTTGTTTGTTTTGTTTTGTCAAGATGTTTTTCCTCGATAAAATATTACAACCTACTGACACACTTTAGAATCATGATCATGACTGACTTTGAGGAATTGTCAGAGGATTTTTATTTTATATCAAACCAAGATCCCATGATTGTAAACTGTGTATTTACTAGTAAATGCTGACTATTATCCCAACTCTGAGCGAACTCTCTGCTCCGAAACCACGTCGCTTCTCGAGTGCTGCGCTAATCAGTCCGCCCAAGCAGAAGTGCTTCGCCTTCTGAGAAAATAGTTCCCAGTATTTAAACGTTTAAAAAATGTCTGTGTCTCATATGACCTTGTTATTTGTACACACTGTGACTATACAAATCACAACATGTAAATAGGAGAATGTTGGCGTTATTTTATCGCCTATTTGAATTATTATGCTAGCTGGACCCATTTACATCCAGTCTTTGAGCTAAGCTAGGCTATCGGTGGGTGCGTCAAACAGACAGAAAGGACGCACGGAGATGAAAAAAGGTATGTATGGACTTATCTAATTCTGGGGGATACAGTGAATAAGCTAAAGTCCCAAAAAATCGAAGTGTTCCTTTAACAGTGTTAATGATCACCATTTACTTCAGCTTCTTCTTTTGGAAACATATTTTCTAATGTCAGAACTTGCCTGAGAGGTTCAAATCAACTGCAAAGCATTTACTGACAGGCTTAAAATCTCTGTGGAAGTTTATGTTCACCTTTCATGGTCGAAGCTCTCATCAAAATGTGCAAAGCATAAATTTGAATCTTCTGACTAATTTAATCCTGTGACTTGAGGGTAGAGACATGTTTTCATTTCAGCTGGCTTACCTGGATGATGGGGTTGATCTTTTCTTCAGGTCATCTCATCTCAGTACCTTTAAAGCACTATGAATGAAGAAAGCCAGCAGCAGCAGGTAAAGGTAAAAGGTAAAAGGTGTGGCAATGCTCATGATAAACTTTACAGCACTGAAAGTAAAGAAAAAAAAAGTTGCTGGATAACCACAGACTGTGTCTATAGGCTCATTGCTTTCCAGGAAGTGAGGTAATGAAAAGGATTGAATAACAGCATGTCCTACAACTGAAGGTACGCATTCCATTATTATTCATTTTCCCTGCCCGTACTTCTGTCCCCAGTCTCTGCTTTTCTGCTCACAGGATATGAATCTGGGGGGTTGGGCAGTGCCTGAAACCATCAAATGGTTGAAAAACGCAAACTCTTCAAAAAGCTTAAGGCAACAACTGTCCAATATTTTTCTTTTATGGGAAAAATGGAACAAATAAGTGATTTTTACTTTGGAGCTGTTGGGGCTGAATGATTCATGAACCGCATTATCTTACTTTTTTCATTTGTAGGACTGCCTCAGGTACAGAGATTGACTGGATCGTTTTGCTCGGTGTAATCGGACATGTGAAACAGTTAACATGCCAAAACAGTAGCACCAAATATTCTTTGGGCGTTTTTACCCAAAGTAGAATTTGTTTTGACACTAGTTGTTGGCCAATCTTTCAAAAACAAGTGAAACACCTAATTCCCCTTGAGACATTTACTTTATTTTATTTTGCTTTTATTTATTTATTCATTTTCAAAAGAATACCCATGCTGGGTTTTCACAGCACAGCCTGCAGCAAAGGACGCTGCTTCAAACAAACAAAAAAAAGCAGTGACCTAAATGAAGTGCAGATCAAAAATGAGACGGCAGTGATTATTATGTTGCACAGTTTTACTTTTTTAACATTTAATGTGTTGTCTTGTAACCTTAAAACACATTTAAAACTGAACATCATACTTAGATTTTTTTTATAGTGCAGTCAAACCAATTTGTGCAATTTCTATTGATAACTTTGCTTCTAACCCTCAGAGACAACACTTAATCTTTAGGCATGTTCCAAAAAAAAAAAAAGCTTCATTATTGTATTTGATTAATACTCAAAATGCTTGGCCTGATGGTGACTGATTATTCTCACTGTCTTCAGGAATTTAAACTACTTTAATTAACTTGATTGTCACAGAAAGAGCAAGATTTGGTGTCACAGACAGTTCTCACATATTGCTTGGCCAGAAGTCTTTTGCAAATCAACACAGAATAAACTGTATATAATCCTCCTGTTTGCATGCCCTCGCCACACCTTGCCCTATCACCGAATAAACTTTGCAATTAAGGTTAATAAATTCCCTTAGATGACTAATACAAGATAAGCATCGGACAGAGATAAAATGTGGCTCAGCAAAGGGGAAAATTAAAATGATTTACTCCTTAAAGTAGGGGGGAATTAAACTAATGTAGTAATATTTAAGGTTCATAGAACAGTCAGTTACAATTGTAGGAGGTGGGGGCTCATTGAGGACCGTCTGCACGGGATGGTTAAACAAGTCTGAAAATGGGCGAGCTCTTTTTTTTTTTTTAGTCTTCTTGGAATCCAACAGAGGGTGCTAAAGCATTGTACATGGAAGCAGGACAGCGACATTTGACCAACAGCCCTTCATGTATCTCCTATGTTTAACATGGGGGAGCAGGCCTGTAACTAAAGGAGGCATTTGATAATCGGGCACGGCTAAATTATTAGGATGTGCAGGAAAGGGGTGATAGCCATTTATTGTACAGTTCTGAACCACCTTTTGTTTCTTCATCTTTTTCATGCAAATTTGATTGGGATTTTTTTATATTCCTGGTGAGCGGTTTGTATAGTTATTTCAAAATTAATGTTTCCTCTTTGTCTTTTTTTTTCTTTCCTTTTTTGTTTATGTATTTATTTAAAGAGCGACTCACCCCCTACCAGAGCCTTCCGCCAGCTATATTTCCAGTTTTAAAAACGTGGTGGGTGTTTGGCGGAGTCAACCAACACCCAAATAGAGCTAGCTAATTTGGCAAGCTGTTTTAACATGTAATAGGTAGACGAGGCATGCATTCTAGATTTTCTAAAAATCTATTCTTGCTAGTAAAAAGTAACATTCCAGATATCCATAAATCAATTTGTTCTATTACAAATGAAAATATGGAATGTGATTCTTCTAAAATTCTTCGTAGGACATTTCCCATTCATGTGTATTGGTTTTTGCAGCTGCTCATCCACACATTCTTCCTTTCAAGAATGAACATTGTTGATAGGATAAATTCAGTTCATACTAGGAATAATTCTAATTTCAGCTAGCTAGACTTCAGTTATTAATTGTACAAAACCTTTTTTTTTGATGGGAAACATTAAAATACTCTTCCAGTTTTCTGTAATTTAATTTTTTCAGAAATACATTTTAACATGTAAGAATGTTATTTTATATATCAATTATTCATATTTCAACTCATTAAATCAAATCAAACTTCATATATAAATTTGCATCTCAAGATGCTTACAGATTAAAATCACCCCACATAAATCACCAGGTAAAGAAACGCCAACAGAGAAGCCATCTGCATCTGAAGCAGCAGATCAATGTAGCAGCCGAGGCAGTGACACGGGGCGCTCAGAGGAGGAAAGGCAGAGATCCCACCTCCACCCAAAAGCTACTTGAAGAGCACCAAGGCAACAAGTTAAAATACACTTTGAGATATCAGCAGTTACATTCATTACAAGTAACAATGTTTTTTAAGACACACACACAGATATTAAGGACATCTTGTGACATTTCGTTGGGTGGCCTTCTTAACATAAAAGATGGTTGCAGACTATCTGTAAGTACATTTGAGATGTAAATATATTCATTTTCCTAGTGAAATTTATATCCTGATAGTGCAAATTAAATTCTGGGTAGAAAAAATGCTACTCTGACTATAGTAAGAATAATATTTTTACTAGGAGGAATAACAATTTAAGATATCATAGATAAAAATTGTACTAGTAAGAAATATAGTAACTTCTTAGGGGTCCATTTTAACATTTATAAACTAATATACTATATAAATATATATATATATAGTCTGCTATTACTAGGAAGACTTTACATTTTAGATAGCTTGAATTCAATTGTTACAATTACAAACTCTGTGTTTTGACACAGACTTTCCTGCCAGCCGTAGTACTTTAGGTGCATAGTAACGTTATGTCGTTTTTACCCCATTGCTCCAGGACCAGCCGAAGATAGTGATGAACAATGTACACAGGATTATCCAGACCACATCTAAGAGGCCGAATCACAAAAAGACAAAGGTACTAAAATTCCAAAAGTTTATCCAATACAAAAGTTGATTTGGAAGTGATTTGCACTTTAAACTTGAAGGAGTTGGACAGGACGACATAAAAGAAGTGCAAGGCATAGAGACTGCCCAGAGCAAATGATTTGTATCTTTGAATTATGCAATAGACTGGAAAGATACAACATCCTTCAGCTAATCATCCACTGTAAGCCAAATTTGAATATAGTAGCTATGTGTAAATCAACATATTGGCACTAAAATTTCGTTATGGCTGTCTAACTGTGTTATGGTTTATATTTCTCTTTTAAGTTGAAGAAATTGAAAAAAAATTGTGTCGATGTAATGGACTTCTGCCAATAACATACGTACCTACATTTAGCATTTAATACATGCTTCTGCTAAGTTGACTTAGTAGGAAGAACCCTTCATGGCTAAATAATTCATATGTCAGAGGTCAGGTACTGAACACAAAGGGACTCTAAACACCTAAAGTACAAATGGAAGAAAAAAACAACACTTTTAACGTAATTTAGAAGTCTAAAAAATTATTAATCCAAACCACTTTAAACTGTTAGAAAGTCCGGTAACCAGTGATAAATGAAGATTGTTTTATCCCTCTGTCCATCCTTCTATCTTCAATGAATAAAACCTCAACTATTCTCTCCTCAGCCAACGTTTTCAGCTCATTGTAGGGGATCCTTAGGGATCCCTAGATTGGCACAAATTGTTTGTACAGTGACAAGACCAGATTAGTGCTCACAATACTGTAGACCAACCCCAGTGAACTTATACGGTAAATATTTCATGGACCACAATCACATAAAAGGCCTTAACCTCACATAAACCTTTGACTATTGAGAAAAACAGACATTATTTATTGCCTCATTAGACGAAGATAGGATTAAAGCCCTTACTGGTTCAAACCAGTTCTAGAAGAGGGGACAAAACCAGAGCCTAGTATTACCTCTTTACTTTTAATGTTCTTCCATGCTTCTTAAGGGTTGACAAGCTTGAGTATCGACACAGTCATACACCAGCTTGGCCCTGAGCCTGTTTGCCTGGCTTAATTGGCCTCGGGACCTCTTGTTGGTGTGAGCTATTGATCAGGCTCAGTGCAGATACTGCTAAGTCACAGACAGAGGACAGAGAAATGGCCAGATATAGTCAAAATAAGCACTGCAAAATCTAGGCATGATGTCTTAAGCTCGCAGTTCGCTGTGCAGAGCCACACGCCAAGCAAAGATGATAGGGTCCTCACCTTGAAGCACAGGGGTCCACATTCTTGCCACAAGCTGATTCAGACTCTCTGATTGTCCTTTATTGTTACCACAGGGATGATGGTGCCAACAAATGGAGGTTTCTGAATGCTGTGACCTCCACAGATCTATAGACAGCATCGGCTTTAACAATCCCACCAGAGACAATGTGATGAAACCTCGCCAACACTCATAGAACCCTCTTTTTTTTTTTCTTTTAAAACCTCTGCTGCAAATATTAGGAGAAAGAAAAAAAAGGTAGCGATGAGATTGCCACCGAAGAGCCCTTGTGGGGCAGAGGTGAGAGGAATGGGGATGCATGCTGATCTTGTATCAATCAGTACAAACATCCCATTTGCCATTTTTCTTTTTGCCTTCACCTTCAACCTTGTTTTTATTCACATTCAGAACCCGGATCACATCATTTCTTTCCCATATTTTTCCATTTTGACTTCTTCTACCTCGTCTCCCCTCAAAGTCATTTCAATGTAAATAGTGCCTGTGCTTATCTGCCTCTTAAGCCTCCTTCATCATTCTGTAAGACTTTTTCAATTCTCAGAAAAACTCATAAAAGAAACGTGCATATGTTTATGAGGCCTGCCATGCAATATGTCCTCCATAACCTCATAAAACACATTCTTCTTTATGTGGAGCCCAAATTTCAATTCTCTGCAGCATGTGAAAGCTACATGCATGGTAATGCATTTATGATGCATGACAAGTCTTGCAATTCTCAATCTCCTCTGCAGCACATCACAAGTAACCAGAACTGTCCAAAAGCCATAGCCGTGACAACGCAGATCATTATGCATTTTTCTTTCAGTGCTCTTGTCTATCTGTATTCCTCTCCACGTCTCCCTGCAATCCGCTATCACCCTGTTGGTGTGGGAGCGCAGCCACCTGGTGCACACTGAGCTCTTAGCTGGATGGTGGTATTGGAGTGAGTGTCCACTCCTGGACCTTTTCAACGGCACTGAAAACCTACATGCATGTGTGCACACATTCACGACACCCTGCTGATCCCTCCGCCTGTTTTATTGTCAATATCAGTTCACTCAGGGGCTGTAGAGGTTGACGGCTGTTGACAGGGGCCGGATTGTGGCGGTAAAGACGATGGCAGCTCTTGCAGAGATAGAACGGCTGTATCTTGAGACCTCTTGGCGGGTGTTATTAGGCTGTTATGAAATCTGCCCCCTATCAGAAGTAAGAGGGAGGATATAGCCAAGATGCACTACAGAATACAAGTGTTGACTCTCTGCTTTCCTCCTATGACTTCGTCTTATCTCCACCTCCAATTCATTCTCTTGCACACACACATTTCTCCTGAGGGTCTTAATACCTATACTCAAGTTTTTCAATCAGCATAGCCTGCAGCCTCGCCTGTACGCTTGTGAGTAGGCAATAGCAGGGGCAGGTTAACGGTTTCAAGGTATTACCAAGGTTGTAAAAGTTGTGGTTATAAAGCCACATACACACACACCCACACATATTCTTGTTTTGCTATTAGTAGTGAGGACCTCATTGACTGCCATTCATTTTAGTGACAGTATTATGCCTATCCCAGACACTTTTGCTAACCCTAACCAATGTCAATCTATTCCGAACCCTAAGCCTAACACTAACCCTAAAACTTTATTCACACCATACCTCTAAAACCAACCAGTAGACCTCAGTGACAGTGCCCAAAAGTGAGGATAAGGCAAAAATGTTGTCACTTTATAGGTTAAAAACGCAAAATGGTAAAAATCGGTCCTCAGTCTGAATTCTACACAGGAGCACACCCTCTGACCCTTCCGATAGTTTAAAGTCCTATTAATGAAATTCCTCACAAGGTGCTGGTGTGACCAGGCTGTAGGGATTATGTCTTATTTTTAACACTCCTAATGGCCATGCCCTCTTCTATATAGCCAATTTATTTTTACGCAATCAAACTGCATCTTATCTTCAAAATCTATACAAAAAAATGTAGGTTATTGTCAGGGAGTCATGTTGCATCCTCGGCTTGAATGCAGATGCAGGTGAGAGCGCGAGGGTGTTTATTAAATGATGAACTGCTGCTGTTGATAATGATGACTATGAAGGCAGGACTGGAGCGATGAAGACAGAACACCAGACTGACGTGAGAAGAACAGTGAAGAAACAGTATAGAGAGATATCAATGATCTGACTAGGCGTGAGAGGCGGGAAGAGTATAAATACACAGAAGGAATGAGGATCAGGTGTGATGGATTGGAGACAGGTGATGACAATGAGACAAGAGTGAGCAGGACAGCCCTCTAAGGGCAGCTTCCAGATGACTGGAAGAACAAATAAAATACAAGAAATACCCCACGAAGGGTGGGTGAAAGGGACCCACGGAAGGCTGGCCCGAGTTTTGGAGGATATCCTCCTGGAAGTCAGGCAGACGGCCGGGTGGACTTCCCTTAATAGAACGACGATCAGTCGGACAGGTACAGGACTGGTATTTAAGAAGCCTGGCTGAGGGTGGCTGGTGATGAAGGGACTTGGCAGAATTGGGCCGGCGACAAAGAAATTTAGCATCAGATTTTGGCGACGGGTTGTATTGACCCACTCTGGGAGCTCTGGCTCCATGACCCAGGCTGCCATGATGGCGGCTGGGTGAATGGCGACGCTGGGAGGCTGACTGGAACAGTGACAGACATGCTGACTGGGACAGACACTGGCAAAGGTGGTGGTAGCTTCTCTGAGAGTGCAAGGATGTTTATTAAATGAACTGCTGCTGGTGATAATGATGATAATGAAGGCAGTTCTGGAACGACAAAGATGGGACGACAGATTTACATGAGAAGAGCAGGGAAGAAACATTATGGAGAGACATCAATGATCCGAACAAGAGTGAGAGGCGTGAAGAGTATAAATACGTAGAAGGGAAAGAGGATGAGGTGTGATGGATTGGAGACAGGTTTAGACAATCAGACAGGAGTGAGCAGGACAGAGCGATGATGGCTCTCGCAGCTACTGCATCTCAGAGGTGACTTGAGTAAAAACGAATTATGTTTTCACTTTCATTATTGTTTGCTTGTTTATTATGGTTTCAGCTTTTTTGAGGTCTTTAATGCACTTTTCCTGTTATGTTTTGCAATGTTTATATGGAACAATAATTTAATGCATCTGTTTCTGTTACATTTTTGCTGTGCAGCTCAGTGCCTTTCAGATAATTTACTCTGACATGATAAATTGAACAGATTTTGTTTAATTTAAAAGAATCAGTAAGAAACTGTAATGTCGTGCTCCACCCTCAGAACAAAAGCAATACTAATAGTGCATTTTTTCCTAAATAGCTGCAGGATTAAAAACATTCTTTCCTGTCTCAGATATACTTTGAGTTTGTATTTAATTACCTGGCATTTAATTAACATGTTTAATGTATTGCTATAAAACACAGCATTCAACTAAAGCCAATAAAGCAGTAATACACAACCAGGAAGTGCTTCTAAAGAGTCTTAAAAAAATCTAACAAGGTTTAGAAGTACCAACATTTGAATACGGATTTTAGACAGACAGGATGGTCAAATGAGATGTTGACTACATAACATTCTCAAACATCCAGGCTGTAATAAATGCAAAATATGGACACGTGGATATTTTATTCACTGTGAATGTGAATAAAGGATTTGAGACAAGAATCTTTTTGGAAGACTCTTACCAACTGGCTCTGTCAGCTGTGAGAGAGCTTGCTCTAATCCATTGTTACTTGTTGGATAAATTTGCATAATTCCTCTATTGTTGCATCTCAGATCTTCCTCCATCCCCCTCTTTACCAAACCAAAGAAAGGAAAAAAAAAAAGTCAACATTCTCAAACCTCTGCTACTTGTTGCTTTGGCAACCCGGCCCCAGAAAACTGTATAGAAGTACAGTGAGGCAGGAATAAGAGAGCTTGGCAAAAGAGAAAAGACTCAGTGGTGCAGGGGTGTGGAGATGAAGAGGGTGTGAGGATGGAGATATGATGAACAGCGAGCAAAGAAAATAGAAGGGGAAAAGACGTGGCAAAGAAAGAGGGAAGATGGAGCGAGAGAAGAGGGGAAACTAGTGTTCAGTGAATGGAACATAGAGCAATTTTCTATTGCTTAAAAAGTCATTTATCTGTGTCGACAGTCTATTAGTTATGTATTCAAGTGTAACCCCCCCACACACACTCCTGGTCTACCCTTGTTCAGTGTGTGTTTGTGCACGAATGTGTAACATTTTATGTGTAGAGTATCTGAGTAGTCTGTATGATGAGACTGTACTCTCACACTCCAGGGATCCAAGCTGGAGGCTGGAGAGGTAGTTTTTAAATTGCACAGATAAGATCAATATGTAGTTAAGGGTGGAGCTGAGCCTTTTAGAGTTAACATTGTGCTGTCTTGTATTAGTCTTAAACAAGGTGAAGCAAATTATTCTTTGGTGGGTGGTGTAGAAAAACTCACTTGTCAAAGTAAAAAGTGTTTTGGACAACCAGGGTTCTGTTTTTTTTCTTTCTTTTGCTCCTTAATAAAGTTACCCAGATCTATATACTACATATATTTAAGCTGCTTTGCAGTATTCTCTTTATGTCATTTTTTTAATTTGCTGTAATCTAAATATCTTAGACACAAATTTCCATCTCCATTCAACTAATTTGATCAGGGTAGAAAGAATCACGTCAAGTGTTAGAATTGGCAATGTGATGGAGGTAGTGCATGAGAAGACACGCATAGACGTGTAAGATTTAACACCCATGGAAATTCACAGAGGAGAATAATATGAGCTGGTTTTAAATATCTGTTTGCAACAGAGAAAAAGAAGAACACAAGCATTGATCAATAATAACATGCCTAAAGTTAAAATGTATCAATCTCAATATATTTGTGGCACAACAGTACATTTTACAACTGGCTACAGAACATTATCGTGCCTGGGCGGTTTTATAGCAATATAATCTTTCTATTCATGTATCTGTCTATACTCACTAACCTGTTTATTAGGTAATCCAGTGTTTACACATCCACGTATGGTTGTTGTCATGGTTGATGGTAAGGCCGGCCTAATATTTGTGATGACAGAATATATTGTGGAAGGGGATTACAAAACTTTAGACACATAAAATCCTTATATAAAAAAGCTTTTGCCAGAAAACCTGTTTTGTACCACCATTGCCGCATTCTTGAGACGTACTACCTTCTAAACTTCGAAAATGTTAAATACTTTAAATTTGCTTGTATGGTCTACAAAATACTCAATGGACTTGCACCATCGTAAAATTGAAATCCTCTTCTGGCAGAGCCACTCGGTCTATGGTTCGAGGAGACTGTGAAGTGCCCTTTAGACATACCACCTTTGGCCAGACTGTTCTTTCAGTCAGGGGCTGTAACATCTGGAAAAGCATCCCTCTTACTATAAGAGAATGCCCCACATTTAACACATTTAGGACTTAATTAAAAAACTGGTTGAAATGCTCATTAGACCCCATACAGATCTCCTGCTGCAGGACTGAGCCAAGTGTCAGGATCCTTTGCACAGATGTTGCTTTGTAAATAATAAATATTTTTCCTCATAATGTTTGTTTGAACTGTATGACCTGCCCTTGCACCAAAATCTCAATTTTATTGTGCAAGTCACAACATTCAGGTGTTATTAATGTATGAACTGTATCAGCATTTGTTATGTAAGTATGTAGCCTCAACTTTTAAATTGTTTTATAACTGTTGTTGGCATTATACATCTTGCCCAGGGACAACAGTTGAAAACTAGCTTTGCAGCTAATACTGACACATTTACAGGAATGTTCATTAATGTGTACTGTCCCTGTCAAATGAACTTATAAATAAAAATAAAATAAACACTGATATACTGCCATGGGAGAACTGAAGAGTGAAGAAAAAATGATAAAAAAGGTGAAACTAAAATAGAAGGGAAACTAAAATAGAAAATGCTTGACAGAAGAACACGAGGATCCAGCTAGGAGGCGAGGGTAAATTAAATGGGCTTTTAACTACTGGGAGGGTTGATGAGTTGCATGAAAACTATAGGTGTGACTAATCAGGAGAATGTAGAGCAGCTGTGGAAGAATCTCAGCAGGGAAACTGAGGGAAAGTGACTGATGAATACAGAAATATACTCAGGGATATAACAGGACACAAAGGTATCTCGCTGACCCAAAAACAGCAAGAGGCTCTAAATCACTACACAAAGAACATAACAAGAAAGAATAAAATAAAAAACTTAGAGCAGACGTTTCAAACTCAAGTCCTCGAAGGATAGTTTCGTACAGTTTTTAGATCTTTTTCTTACCTTACTCAAATTGTTTGCCTGCCAGCAGAGCTCTGTAGGGCTTGACTGTATGTTTAAGCGGGGCTTTTGCCATTTGATCCAGATGTGTAGGACCAGTGACACATTTAGAAGATGTACAATACTGGCCCCTACGAGTGTTTCAGATCCCTACCTTGGGTACTGAATTAGTATAAAAAATGATCCAAAAACAAGTAGGAATCAAAAACACAAAGACCTCTGAAACATAACAGTGGTGGAGATGACTGGTTTAAGTTAAAAAACTAGTATCAGAATAAGAAAGAAAGGGAAATGGACTTTAAATGTCTGTTGTGTCAGATGGGTTGATTAAAAATATAGTATTGCAGAAACTCTTGATGTACTGAGACTTTGACGCATCATTCTGCTGAGAGAGTGATCAAAGATTTTTAAATGAACTAGGATTGAACTGCATGACTTGGTAAGGATGAAATACAAATGGCATCCTTTTCTTTTTTTCCCCTTCATGTTCTCAGGGTATTGATTGCTTGAGAATGGACATTTGTTCATCTTGAGCTCTAAACTGGAACCATAACCTGCTCTGTAGCAGTATAAGTTAACAGATGGCAAATTCAGGTAAGAAAGGAACAAGCTTTGTGAAAACAAAATTCTCTCAATGAAGCTGAAGAATTTTAGCTGGATGCATCAGATGGTGGGGTCAGAATTACGCGTAAACAACACAATGTCAGGATTCTACACTCCCTCATCATCTCCACCTGTGTTGTCCTGTCTGAACCTCCTCACCTCCTATTGTCTTCACCTGTTCCTCCTTGTCTCCCCCTATTTAAGATCCAGCGAGCGCTTCTGTCCTCGCTGGATCATTGTCGTATTTGTCGTACCTGTTGTGTATCGTCTCACCTTATGTTGCTGCACCATAAATACATGATCACCTCACCTTTGAACTCTGCTTCTGCGCCTGGGTCCTTCGTCCTCCATGCAGCATACGCGTGACACACAAAACATGGATCCAACCTGCTTTGTATCAGAGTTTAAGTCTGCTGGTTGTATAACTGTGTAGATTAGTTTTCTGAGCGCAAGAATGATCAGTTTGAAACTTCCTTAGCATCAATTGAGTATCATTCAAACACCACAGTCTAAAAGAACATCGTTGCTGACCATACTCATTCCTTTATGACCACAGTAAGACTGTCTTCTGGTGGCTGATTCCAGCATGTCACAGGCGTTTCTATTTGTTTTCCTGAGCATGATAAGTATTCCACTTTATTCTAAGGGCCTCAACAGTCATTTTTAAAGACAATATAGAGCCTTTGGCGAGTGATGGAAAAAAGAAGTGCCATCATTGATATGCAGCCGACAAACCTGCAACACAAATATCATGTAAATATGGACCAAAATCTCAGACGAATGTTTATAATACTTTGTTGATCCATCGCCAAGAAGAATGAATCAATTCAGAAGGCAACAGCGGCTCCAGCCAGGTATCACCAAGCTGCGCCTGCAATAGCAAGTAAGAATATGTATAAGTGTCTAACATATCAAAAGTTTTTGAGAAGATGTAAACAAATATATAGTGGCTGGCTAATGAAAAGTAATTAATTGAATGAATGAGCCCAGTGCAATATTATACTGACATCATCAGTTTAAGGTAAAAATCTGAACTTACAAAGCAGCTTAATTAATTTTTCCAACCGCTGTATTTTCTATGTTGAAGCGATACTAGACTCAGGGATGTTTAAAATATTTTTTTTTTATTATTAAGAGCCATGCTGCTGCACGAATGCAACAATTCTCCTAAATCTAGAAACCGGATTGACACACAGGATGCCAGGCTACAAGAACAATACCCCAATGTTTCATTATCAGCTACAATACGACCCTCTGGCTTCCAGAAAAAGAAGTGAATGCTATAGGGCTCTGGCTGCTTCAGTATGAAAGTCCAAGAATAAAATTGTGACTTTCTGGTGTGTTTTTTAAGGTTTTATGGCCGCAGCAGACTTCATTTGAAGTGGATAGTACATAAATTGGGAGAGAAGTGGGGGAGAAACCTTCAACAAATCTCCAATGGGCAGAAGTCGAACCCGGGACGGCTGCTTCAAGGCTGAGGCCTCTCAACATGGGCCGCCTGTCTTAAACAATACAGCACACAACACTCTGACTTTCTGGTGTGTTACACATGAACCAACGACAACACACTGGACTTTAAATTCAATTCAAGTCAAGTGTAGGACCAAATTGTTTGTCCATTTGTCCATCCATTCTTGCATGATTACTCTCATGTATTTGCTAAGTGGAATGCCTCTGAAGTACATTCATGGTACGGCTTCTGGCTTCACCTTCACCGTCACCTTTGCAGCTGCTTCCCTGTAATTTGGAAAAGCAATGAATATTTTCTAGCTCCTTGGCTGAAATCCTCAGTCAGTCCTCAATACTCTGAAGGAAATTTGTTATAGATATTTACCCCCCCCCCATTTATTTAAAAATAAATGAATCATAGATTACTTTGAAATGGACAAGAGTAGTTCTTATTACTTAAGGTTTTCACATTCCAACAACAAACTTTTATATTTGTCATTTTGATTTTATTTGAGAGATCCTCAGAAAGAAGTGCATTACTGAGATATGGAGGAAAAATTAAAAGAAAACCTCAAAAGTGTGTATGTTTGTGAGAAAAATGCATTTATGTTCAGCCCTTCACCCCCATACCCCCCCCCCCCCCCCCCCCCAAAAAAAAAAAATCCAGGTCAACCAGTTTTCAGAAGTTAACTAATTAGAAAAAGCTGTGTGCCACTGGGTGACTACAACTGTTCTGTGAAAGGCTTAATGGTTGTTAGTGAGTATTAGTGATCAAACAACATAATGTAGCCTGAGGAACACATCATACCAGTCAGAGACAAAGTTGTGGTGAAGTTTAAACAGGATTAGGTTATACCACAGTGCCTCAAGCTTTGAGCATTTTATGGAGCATTGTTCAACCCATCAACTAAAAATATGGAAAGAGTATGACACAAATGCAAGTGATAATATTCTCGTCTGGGCTGGCCATCTCAGTCCACAAGGAGGTTGGAACATTGGTATACTTTCATTTATAAGGCCATGCTTGGATTATTGCCCATTTACAATTATAATTTAATCTCACTGAGAAGTGTTGTTTCTTAGTTTGCAACCTATGACCAATTGTCATTTTGTGTTCCATTTGCCCACACAGAACTGGGAAAAAAGGGCTTTTGCTTTTTTTCTGCTCCTGTTGCATGGAACAAGTTGCAAAAACAATGGAAATTAACTGATCTCATTTCTTTAAATGTTTTTAAATCCAGACTGAGAGCACTTGAGTCAGTGTTCCTGTATTGGAACTGTTTTTCATAACTTAGTTCATAATCTTATCTATTAATTTATATGAGTTACTGTAGCATTTTCTGCTTATTGGCCAGGACTCTTTGAAATATTTTTTTTTTATCTCAAAGGGTTTCATTCATTGTTAAATAAAGATGAATCAATAGGTCTGTCATCCAAGACTAGGCTGACGTCAGAAAGCCAAGTTTTACCTCAAAGTTTTAACCTTGAACCTTTTGACAGAACCTTTTGACAGAACATTGATTTGCTGTGCACTCTATTAATCTGGCCTTCTCAGGAGAGTTAAGAAGTGAGCCTAAAAAGTCAAATTTGTGGAACCTATGCAAACATGTGGAAGAAGGTAATTTTGTCAAATGAGACCAAATAAAGATAAAACAAAACATTTAGACTTATATAGCTTTTGGTATGTGGGGACGAGAACCATAGCTGCACATCACTCTGAACACACTATCTCCATAGTAAAACATATTGGTGGCAGCATTGTGTCTTGTGGAAGTTAACTTTCTGCCAATTGATGACAAGGAAGGTAAATGTGACCAAAATAATCCCAAATACAGTCAAAAAACCAGTGATGTTAGATTTTCTTAAATCTATTTTTCATACGTTTGCTCTCAGCTTTACTTAGTCTGTGGTCAAAGAAAAGAGCTGAATAAACATTTTTGATACATTTGGAGTTAATAGTTGCATGATATGACAATGAACATTCTGCAATACCACCAAAACTGATTGGGTAGCTCTTTCAGCATACTATTGGTAATGGATCAATAAAAAAGAAAGAGATTACCAGCTAAAAAAAACCCTGTTATAATGTAAACAGTGGCAATGTGATTTAAAATCAGAAAAATAAAAATAAATTAGTGTTCCTTGGCCTAAGTTGAGAGGCCTACAGGTTAACTTTAGCATGCAGTATAATGAAAACACCACAGAGCCATGTCCTCTGACTCCCCTGTTGCTTTTCTTTCTTTGAGCTTTCTAACTTTCTTAATAAGCATGTCCTGCTGTAATCATCATGATATATTAAGCATAATCAGGTGTGCAAATGAGGTCGTAATTATAATAATTCACGCATTAATTAGCTAATATTTCTCTGTCAGCGCATAACTAACTAGCAAACATAATTTGTGGTAACAAAAATCACACACACCTGTGCCAGAAAAAATAGAAGAGGCACTTTCTTTGTGACGCTTTGGTCCGGTAAAAGATCCTGGTTATGGTCCATTCATCATATAATAATTATGGTGGTACTCTTTCAAAAACAGATGTGCATTGAAATGCAGTCATCATGTTAGAATTTAGGAGTTTAAATTTACAGTGTACTGAATCCAAGAAAATCTTCTCTGATATATTTTTGTTTAATAAAATCTGCTTCATATTAATGTATGTGTAAACTGGATACTAAAGTGTTTGGATAAATATGATGTCAGTGTTCTGATTAGATGTTTGTAGTATTCCCTGATGGTAGATACACACTGAATTGCATATTTTAACCATGGGAGGGACGCTATAGTTATATGATTACCATCTTTTATAATGGGTTAGTATTAATGGTTTATTTAGGGTGACCAGATTTTTAAAACTAAAAACTGGGACACCTAACTTTGACCAAAAATGAAAGTTTACATGTACTCGCTGGTGACTTATAACAGCTCTTTATTGTACAAAGTGCAAAACTGTTTGAACATCTACATAAAAAATAAGGATATTCTTTTAAAATCTTTTTAGTGCAACATTTTTATCAAAACAATACTGCATTTTTGAAAGATATTTGTTTGGGCAGTATTAAAAAGTTTTCGTTTTGTGAACAGTAAAAACGACTTCTCTCATCAATGGCATGAGCCAATGAAGATCAGGTTACAAAGAAACGTAACATACAGTTACTGTTGTGCTTTTTCATTGGTTTAACACCATCACTGTGATAACTTTGTGACATACAAACGTAAAGACAATTATTTATGTGCGCTGTAAGCCATGACACTGGTTAAAAATCAGGATGTTCAGGACAAAGGTTTGGTGAAATAAGGACAATATAATGGGTTTGCAAACATCCTTTGGGACACAGGACAGATGGCTCAAAATTGGGACGGTCCCAAGTAAATCAGGACGCCTGGTCACCCTAGGTTTATTGCTTATCCCACCCACCTTGAACGTAAGTGATTGTTTGCTCTTTTCTACCCATTATGGCTTGATTGGTCTAACCACTGCATCTGAATAGGGCACACCCCACACTCACATCATGGTGCCTTACAAACTGATGTAATCTGTTATGCTGTAATACCATTCAAAACCATGTATAAAGCATATTTAAAAACAGCATGACTACTGACCAAAGTGCTGTATGGAGGAGATACAGCACAGACTGAGAGAAAAAAACAAAACAAAAAAATAAAACAGATAGAATAATTAAAATGATTTAAAACACAGAAATCGGTTAGGCAAATTAGATAAAACAAAGAAAATCACACACGATTAAAAGCCAACAAATTTAAATGATTTTTAAAACGAGATTTAAAAGTGGCAAGTGATGGGGCCAGCCTAATCTGCTGGGGTAATTGGTTCCACAGTTTAGGCGCACAGACTGAGAAAGCATGCAAACAACGAGATCTTCACTGGGCTCTAGGAATCTGTAACAAGTAATAGTCAGCTGACGTGAGAGGCTGGCAAGGTTTGTAGGGGTGGAGGAGCTCTGATAGGTAGTTGGGGGCAAAGCCATTAAGTGATTTAAAAACAAGATTTTAAAGTGAATGCGAAACTGAAAAGGGAGCCAATTTAGATTTGCTATGATTCAGACTAATCTGCCAGCTCTGGTGTGAGCTTGTCAAGAATCTACTGTGGCATTTTGAACTAACTGAAGGCGAGGGATTGAGGATTTATTGATAACATAAAGGACTGACTTTGAAAAATCAATCCTACAAGTATTAAGTGCATGAATTGTGATTCTTTAAATGGGCTTTAGTTTGGCAAGATGTCTCAACTTAAAGAAGCAAGACTTAACATGTTTGGTAAATTTGAGTCTCCATCATCAGACCTAGTTTAATCCTGAATCCAAGATTTGAGTTGGAGCATTTTAGGTTGGATGAGAGAGGAAAGATAAAGGTAGGGACAAGAGTTAATAGGTAATCGGGATTACTTCTAGATGACTTCTGTTTTATCATCATCTAACAAGAGAAAAATTCAATATGAGCCAGCTCTTTATGTCAAAGAGGCAGTCAACGAGAGGTTGTACAGAGTCATGAGGTTTTAAGGAGACATATAAGACACTCATAAGCATGAAAATGATAGTTGACAGAAAGTTTCCTGAAAATATCACCCAATGGTAAAACTTAAAAGCAAAAAAGCAAAGGACCAACGATAGCTCCTTGTGGAACTCCGTAGGGGAAAGCTGAAGAGGGAGAGACAAAATCTTCCACCATTACATTGAAGCTAATAGGAGCTGAACCAATTAAGGGCTATCCTTTCAATGCCTGCCCATTGATTTAGGTGGCTCAACAAAAATCCAACTTTACAAGCAGGACATGGAAGCCAGAATCATTGGCATGTAGAATATCATTTAAAACACGGACAGTCTAAAACCAGACTAAAGAGTCAATCACACAGAGACCATCTAAGAAAGAAGACATTTTATATAAATAAAAAAAACTTCAACATCTTGGATTAAAAAAGGAGCTTAAAAATGGGGTGCAAATTCACAAAGGCATAAAGGTCAAGGCCAGGTCTTTTCAAAGCTGGTTGCACTACTATGTGTTCAAAGGCATGGGGTACTACACCAGAGGCCAAGCTACTGTTAATGATTTTTAACATATGTGGCCCTACAACTGGAAAAACCTCTTTAAGGAGTCAAGGAGGCATAGGGTCGGCAGGGGAGCCGGAAGGCTTCATCACAGATCAACCAACAACCACCAACTCCTGGAGGGAGACCAGAGAGATCTGATCAAAGTGGTCACACGACCCCTGACAGGAGAACACAAGGGGTGTAACATCAGAAGGGAGGGAGATCTGAGTTCTAATGTTCGCATATTTTCAAGGAAAAAATGTAAAAACGGAGTATACAACTCATTAGAAAATGGAAGAGAGGATGAGACATTTGTGAAGAGAACAGCATCTAGGGTACTATATAAAACATATTGATTACCAGATTACTTGGAAATAATAGTTGAAAAGTAATTGTCTTTAGCATTCTGGACCCCTCTCCTATAACAGGCCCAAGTATCTTTCTGAATTTGTGAGACATGAAATGTTTCAGTTTTCCACTTGAGTTCACGTTTTCTACATTCACGTCTGGTTTCCTGGTTGTTCAAGTTAGGCCAGGTGTCAGACTTGGCTTTAAACGCCTGGTTTTAAGATGAGCTACAGAATTTAATACTCTGAGGCAGGGTGACTGAAATTGCAGTATCAGATCATCAGTGTTAAGAGAATGTTAGGGGAGCAGGGCAAAGTCTATGAATAAACTAGAAAATAGTACAGGAGTGGAGGAAGCGACACCCCAAGAACAGCACACGGTTACATAATTTTTTAAGATAGCATTGGGGCGGGGAGCACGGAAGGTCCTGGGTTCGATTCCTGTCGGGGACGCTGTGGGCGCTGAGGGTGTGTTTTTTCCTCCATATCATCAGCACCCACACCCTGGGTTGGCAAAAGGGCCTTTCTGTGTGGAGTTTGCATGTTATCCCCGTGTTCCCTTGAGTAGTTAATGTGAACTACTCCCACAAAAACATGCACCAGTTCTGGGCTGTATACTGCCTCCTGACAGCTGAACGAGGCGCCTGAGGGGTTGGAGAGGATCTGGCTGGAATAATGTGATCCTTCCACACGCTACGTCCAGCTGGGGGAACCCCACCCCCTCGGGTGAGAAAATGGGCCCGCTCACTGCTCAAGCAGGAAGGAGGCTTGAGCATCAGTGCGGGGCCCTCCTGCAGTCGGCAGAGGGAGAGCAATGCCCAGGACTGTACTTAGGTAGGAACACTGGGTGATTATAAAAAAAAAATAAAAATAAAAAAAAGATAGCATTAGGGCAATACTGAATAAAACCGGAAAATTATCTGAAATCTTTACATCATCAACAGACAGATCAAAATCTTAATTCCTGTATGACAGAGTCCAAGTCCAAGATATGTGAACACATGTGAGTGGGAGCATTCACAGACTGAGTAAACCCAAAAGAATACAAAACATCAAAAGAATATTTCACAAGAGGTTTCATATCCATATAAATTTGCAGAAATGCAATGTGAACCTTTATTTTTAAAAAAACAGCATGTTCGTTTTTTTCCGAAAATTTCCGGATGCAGAGCCGTGTGATTTCCAGTCTTTCCCTATCTAGTATGTCAAACTTTTATAGGCGTACTGCATAGAAAATAGGACCGCCACGTATATTTAGAAAAGTGCAGCGAAATTATTCTCCTGAGACGGGGTAGACTCGCGCTGCTTATGCATCCAGTGGAAAGGGTTCTACAGTGGTGGTTATCAGCTGCGTATGACGTGCTGCTGCTGTTACGTCCTGCTCACGTGTCCAGTGGAACGGAGGGGCGACCTGTCGTACAACACAAAGGCCTCCTTTTGTTTTGCTGGTAATCATACCAGCAAAAAAGTCTTCAACAGTCTCCGTCGTGGCTCGGTCTTCTTTGCTATTCATCGTCACCTTCACGATTCACAATGTCATTCTATTAATGAGCCTATGCACAATAGATGTACTGTGTAACAACAGGAACATTGTTGTTTGTCAATGAGGTAGTCAGTTAGGTTCAAGATTTTTACATGTTAACAGTGATATGGCTATAATTACCAATTGTTATACAATTTAAAGGGACTTTTCCTTATTTACAATAAAAAACAAGAACATGTATTTCATTAAATGATGATAACCTCAATGGTTTATAAATGGTTCTTAATAAAAAGTTTTGGAATAAAGTTTTGGAATTATTTGATATTAAAGTGGGTTAAATGTTAAATAAAATAGTTGTTAATGAAAAGTTTTGGAATATCCCATAATTTCTCCATGTTCAGGAAGAGCACTTGGGTGAGGTCAAAAAAATGTTGGGTAGCGTGAGTTACATTTTCTTTTTTTCAAAAACAAAAACCAAATTTTCCCTCTCTGTATCCTGTACCTGACTGTTGGTGAGAGGGCTTTTGACTAAAACATGCTTTTATTAAAGTTCCTTGTGCATGCCAGGCTGTATGTGTGTCTTATGTTTATGCTTGTTTTGAATAGGTTTCTGCCATGGCTGGAGGAGATACATATCCCTCAGAGCAACTGTTGCAAAGAAACCTATACTTGTACATTATTTAATACCTCTTTGAATTGTTTTTATTTCATTAAGATTTTCTGAAATAACTGCTGTTCTCCACCCAGTGGCTTTTTCATCCTCGCCACTGCCTATACAATGTTTATCTGTACGATTATGAATCTTGTTGAACTGGACAAATTAATATCTCCTTTACAAGATCAATTAAGTCTCTATCTAGCTATCCATCTGGTTGTTTTCTTTTGATGATTTCTAAGCTTTTTCAGACAACAGTCCCAAATCAATCAATAATTTCAAGAGAGATTTAAAAGAAATTCAATAAGTAAGAAAAATAAAATGTCAAGAAGTAGTGAAAACACAAAATAATTTGCTGGGGAGGATTTTATTGCTGGTGGGCCAGTTCTGGCTGACAGATTGATTTGTAAGTGTAATCTCTTTATGTGGTCTTTACCTCAAAGGAACATTGAAACCTCATCAATATACAAATCCTAGTTCACAGAACAAGGATAGATAAAGGCATGAAGTTATACTGATGTGTATATATATATATATATATATATATATATATATATATATATATATATATATATATATATATATATATATGTGGCCCGGTCGTAAAGGATGAGACAGGGTACAGAAGATACTCTTTCGTGGGTCTTTTATTCCCCGACTGCACTCAATAAGCACAGTATTAATTTTATAGTTTTGGATTGGAACTTTTAGAAATTATAAACAAAATACAAAATCAGGACAAAGAATTCCTCCCTGAAAACAGCTTCACAGGAAAAACCGCTGTACTACCCTGCCGCTAGCTCGGTTTACTCAATCCGTAATGATCAGGATCTGATTGACAGTAATAGACAGCTTATTCTCAGATAAACTACAGCAAAAACAAAAGTAAACTAAGTTAGTATGGAAAATAGACTATAAACAATATGGATAACAGTCCATATAGACAACAGTAGTGACCTGTCCCAACTAAGGACAGAGAACAGGACAACAATACAAGTAAATATATGTCTTACATCTCAGTTTTCACAGTTATTTAACATTAAAGTGCACTATAAACATTTATGAACTCACTTCTTCAGTGTGTAGCCTGCATGCTAACACAGACACTCAGGCTTCAACACAGCAAAATATCTCCCCTCTGGGTCAAACAGAAACATACAAAGTTGCACAAAATATATTATTAAAAATAAAGTTAACTTTGAAATCTGTCCGTACGATGCTAACACTTACGCCAACCCGCTCTTCCGTGCTGCTCACAGCGTGGTCGGCCCTTACACGCGTGTACACACGTTACGGCAATCTACAAGAATCATCATGAATACGGAGACATCACACATTAAACTTAGCTTCGTAGGTTAATTTAGCTTTCAGAGAAAAACATGTGGCGATATTTGCAATATGTTGCAGTGCTTCAGGCTATTTTTACCTCGTTTTTTTTTACAACCATGCACCCCGCGGTCTAACATTCCAGTCCTCTCGCTCACAGCGTGCTGTGTGTGTGGCGGACGTCTACGTGCATACGTGCTCTAGTCTGGGGCTGCTCTTAAAGTGGCAGTGTCACCAAAGCCTCAAATAGAGTTATCACTATGTGCTTATATCTTATCTGAACAGGGGACCAGTTTAAAACTAAATAAGCTCCGTTTCACAGTGAAAGATATTTAACCTCACTTCACTTGGCTACATATATATACACTTATTTCACTGTTATGCATATAGTTATAGGCTAAGTATACTAGAAATTACTGTAATATGTCTTGTGTGTGTAGCTATCTGATTAATATTAATAGAAAGACAATGGTTTAAACTATGCATTTAGTATGCAGGAACATAGAATACATCTCCAAGCATACCAGTTTTAAAACGACCATATACTGTTTTAGGTCTATGGAAAATTGACAGACTTAAGGAAGACGGCGGGAAACTGGAGTGAAATAATGGGAGCTTCCCAACCCAAACAGTCATATTTCACAGCCAATTTTCTGGTGTTTAAAACAAATTAAACCGGTTGAGCAAGTTAGAGTTATTTAAATAGTACATGCCCCATTGACAGCAATGTTACGAAAGGGGGCAGCTGACTGGATTAAGAACAGCCACCGTGTTGCTACGTTGCTGTCCATTGTCGAACAGCGCGGGTAAGGCTCTAGTGTTTATACATGTCTATGGGCTCCACTCACCCGTGAGGTGGGTCCAACCAACCAAGAGGCAGAACCACCTACCCACAAAACAAGGATCTCTGTTTTATAATACAACAATTCTAAATTTCTATTTCTGTATGTTTTTGTAAAAAGAAATTATATTTCGCATAATTATCATTTCAAGAGGAATAGATCTTTAGAGGAGCGTCAAATGGTGTTCCTCCTCTGATTAACAGCCATTCACAGTGCAGGTGGAGCCGCCTTGCAGTGGAATTGAAACAGATCTTGTTGAGGGAACTTGTATCGACATGACATTGGACTACAATTGGAAGCCAAATTCAGCTTTGCATCTCCCTATTTATGCAATTCTGAGAGGCCTCAAAGTTCTAATATTTATCACAGATTACTTTATTGTTTTGTGTCTTGAGAAGTTTGAGGTACATTTTAGTGATTTAATCTACTCTTAATGTCCGATGTAGAGCCACAGGATCACAAAACAACAGCTATCAGGCCCCATAGAGCTAACTGCATGGGGTTATTTCGGGTTTGTTAACACTGTGCCCGGCAGCGCCCCCTGCTGTAAGGCACAGGCATTACCCACAAGTCACAAAATGTTCTTGACAGCTGGAAAAATGGAGCAAAAGGAGGAGCCCGCAGAAAAAGGCGTGACTTGCATCAGCAGTGTCGTGCAGTTGCATTCCCTCCCTGCATCCGAAAACACTGAATGTTAGCCTCTAAGCACTAACACTAGCAACTAATCCTTAACCTTTCATGGGGTCAACAGTGAGAACACTATGGCTAGTAGTCTAGGGAGCCGTTCGCGAATGTGCCCATTTCGAACGGCCTTTCTATCCGACGTCATTACGCGACGTAAACGCACATGAATGACGCATATCAGTTTTTTTTTTTTTTTTCTCACTTTTTTAACAACCTTTATTATCATATATGCAACATTGGACAAATTGACATGAAATAACCATAGACTGTAAAAACAAATAGACAGCGCCTCCTCATTCCTCCCCGTTTACCAGAATGACTCACTTTCATGGGGGAATTAATGGCGGATTCACAGGCTCCTCCTCCCCAGCTCTGACGAAGCATGTTCCTAAAAAGGGCATAGGGGCGGGATCTTCACTGTAGACTCTGCTCTCGCGGGGCATGTAGTTCGGTCGTAATCATGCCCATTGTTCTAAACTTGGCTCGGCCCCCTCATTAATTATGCAAGATTTCAAAAAATGATTTTACGAAAACCGGCCTGGTGCCCAGGCTTTTTACAAGCCCAGCGTTATCTCAGGAAGAATATGTAGCCATAGAAAGTTTAAAACAATTGCGCACCAGGCATTAAAGTTGTTTTAAACGTGTATAAAGTCCAATGCTTTTCAATGGGGGCCTAGCGGCCAAATGGAGGTACTACAGCAATGGAGGAGCAATGGCGGCCTCCATGGTATGCGGTCACAAAGCAGAGCAGCCAGCGGCCATTGGAAACAACACAGAAGTACAGGATGTGAGTCATTTAAAAAAAAATTTTTTACTGTATTGAAAGATTCGCACAATACAGAGTAAAAACTAGTATTACATACAAAGTGTTGTATACAAGCAACAAACGAACATTAACCATACACTAAACATACGCTAGGGGGACAAATTTATCTAATTAAGCCAAAAGAAAAGTGCTTGAGGGATCTTAATTTTTTCACAAACAATCATAGTTTTTAAAGCTTTGGGGTTGGTAGATTTCTTAATTGTATTAAGATATTGCAAAAATTCATAGGAGTATACATAAAAGGAGGGATGTCTTCTTAAACATTTGGATTTGTGAATATGAAATTTAGCCTTTAAGATTAGCAAGTTAATGATAATTCGGTCATCCGTGTTGAATTGTCTTTGGTTTTTATGGACACCAAATAGTACATATTTCCAAAATAGTGCAAATCCTTTAAAAAAATGTTCTGAGATAAAGACACATAATCTCTGCCAGAAGCTTTGCACAAGGGGACAAAACCAAAAGAGATGTACAGTAGATTCATTAAAAAGTCTTACAAAACCGACAGTTTGCATCGATATCTAATTTGAATTGTCTTTGAAGAAATTCTTTACAAATTCTGTGTATTAATTTAAAAGAAATGTCTTTAACTTTGTTGGTAATTAAAAACTGATTAGGTAGTCTCCAAACTTCCTTCCATATAACATCATCAGTCAAACGGTTCCAGAAAAAAATGACATATGGTAGCGTGGTTATATTATTCTGAAATAAAGATCTAATAGATTTATTATTGTTTTTAGAATGCTTAGAAAAGCATATCTTACCAATGGTGGTTTGTATTGGAGATACTAATTGTGGCATATGGTGTGAAGGGATATTAGGTTTATTATTAAAAAGCATATAAACCCCTGATGGTATTGAGCCAAATACTTTAGTATATAATCATCACGATTTACAGCTAAATTGAAATGTAGACAGAATTCTTCATAGGAGAAAAGCATGCCATTTGAATCGAATAATTGGTTGACTAATATAATGTTATTTTTAAACCAACTATCTAAGAAGAGAGATTTTCTTTTACAAAGGATATCTCTGTTATTCCAAATATAATAACTGTGTGGACTAAAGTTATGCTTGTCGATAAGAGTCCACGATAAAAAAGCCTGACGATGAAAAGCAGACATTTTTATAAGTATTTTGTCAATATCAAAATTACATGTAGGGAAAAAATGTGCCCCACCTAATTTGGACAACATGTACATAGGTCTCATATTCCAAATGGAGGTAGGATTATTGATTAGATGTTTTAACCAATTTATTTGTTAAAATCTAACACATTAAGTCTTCCATCAGCATAGGAGTTCATAAGAACTGTTTTTTTTATATAGTGGGTCCTATTTTTCCAAATAAAGTTGAAAAGTAATTTATCAACTTTTTTTATAAGTTTATAATCAAGGTGCAATGCCAGAGCTGTGTATGTAAGACGAGAGATGCCTTCTGATTTAGTTATTAATACTCTACCTTTTAATGATAAATCTCTTAAAAGCCAATGAGTAAATCTGTTTTTAATTTTTTCTAGAATTGGATAGAAATTTTGAGTAATTCTTCTTTCCTGGTTTTTGGTTATTATAATTCCTAAATAATGAACTTCTTGTTTTATTGGAATGTTTAAGTTTTATTGGAATGTTACACAAAGCTTGTTTCGAACATTCTTTAATTGCCATAAGTTCACATTTTGGAATATTCAAGAACAGCCCAGACGCATTAGAAAATGTGGATATTGTTTTGATAGCAATAGATATTTGACTTTCATCTTTTAGGAATAATGTGGTGTGATCCTCTAACTGTGTGATGAGTAATTCTTTGCCAATTAGTGATATACCTTTTACATTGCTTGATTTCATATGGTTAGACAGTAGTTGGGCAATTAACAAAAAAAGGTATGGAGAAATGGGACAGCCGTGTCTTATTCCTCTTTGTATGCTGAATCTAGGTGATGTACCATTTGTTAATTTGATGCAGCTGTTACTATTATTGTATAATGTTTTAATCGCAGAAGAAAAATAAGTCCCAAAACCATATTTATCTAGCGCTTGAAAAATAAATCCATGCTCCACTGTATCGAAGGCCTTGTAAAAGTCTAGAAACAATATAAATCCATCGCTATTTATTAGGTCACAGTAATCCAAAATGTCTAAAACCAATCTGTTATTGTTTGTAATGTGTCTTTTGGGCATAAAGCCAGATTGTGTTTCATCAATGATAGAATCAAGAATCATCTTAAGTCTGTTTGCTAAAATTAGAGCAAAAACTTTATAATCATTATTTAATAAGCTAATTGGTCTCCAATTATCAATCATCAATAGGTCCTTATTAAGCTTTGGGATCAACGTGGTCAAACCTTGATTCATTGTGTTGGGAAGATGTTGTTTTCCTATGCTCTCTATAAAAACCTGAAGAAGAAAAGGAGACAGCTCTTCAGAGAAAGTTTTATATAATTCTGCAGTAAGTCCATCTGTACCTGGGGATTTATTAATTTTCAATTGCCCAATTGCATCTTTAACTTCTTCTATTGAGATGGGTTGATTCCATAATATGGAATCTTCTTGGCTTATAGATTTAATATTCAACAATTGTAAGAACTGAGCTGAAGCTTCCTGAGAAAATTTAGAGCTATAAAGTTCCTTATAGAAATTACTACAGTGTTTAGAGATTAACCTGAAAGCCTCTGTTATAACCCCATTTATCTTTAACTTGTTAATATTATTTATGCTTGAGTGTTTCTTTTCTAAATTGAAAAAATAATGAGAATTGCACTCTCCTTCAAGCCATTTAGATCTGGATCTGATAAACGCTCCTTTTGCTGTGTTTAAGTATAAATTATCCAATTTATCTTGTAATTTTAAGCATGGTGTTTTCTCTTTATGTGTGCAGGTGTCAATTTGCTTATTTGATAATTGTGTAATATGAGAAATTGTATTTTCCCAGTTATTTCCAAACTGTAAATATTTTTGAGCCTTTTACCAATAATTTGAGATGAGTTCTTTAAGATCCCTTTTCACGTTGTCTTTCTGTAATAATGAGCTGTTGAGTTTCCAATATGTAGGTTTAACAGCAGATGAATTAGTGAAGGAATTTACATTTATTTTAATGTATATGGCTTTATGATCAGTTGGAGGAGAAGGCCATGCACCTACATCTATGTTATCGCTATCAAAACTTTCTGAAACTAACCAAAAGTCTATTCTTGAGTGTCTCGAATTGGAGTTGTTGCACCAAGTAAACATTTTGGTATGAGGATTTTTAAATCTCCAAATGTCTATGAGTTTAAGGCGTATCATAACAGCTTTTAATGTAGTATTAATTCTGTTTGACTGTCCTGGAGGAAATCTATCTAATCTAATACAGTTTAAGTCTCCACCTAGTAATAATCTGCCATTTGGGAATTTATCTAACCAGCTAGATATTTTTTTTTCAATCATCAAGAATAGATTATCATTTTCTAGCTTTGTATTAAACCCATATAAGTTGGCTACTATTAAAACTAAATCAATATATTTTATGACTTGACATGCGTAATGACCGGCAGGATCACATTCTGTATGTAAAACATCCCCATTAAATCTGTTTTTTAGGATCGATACCCCAGCTGATCGTTCAGTTCCATGAGATAACCATATGGAATTGCCCCATTCAGATCGCCAAAAACGTACATCATTAAGAATAGAGTGAGATTCTTGCAAGAAGACACAAAGTCAGATTTAAGTTGCTTTGCATAAAGAAATACGGCTTTACGTTTTAAGTTGTTGCGGAGACCCCTAGCGTTAATAGAGACAAAAAACAGAGAAGACAATTTGACAAGGAAAATACAAAATGTGTAACTGGAATGTAAATCGAAGTTACTTTAAGCCTAACACGAGATCAGCACTAGAATATGAAATTATTCTCGGGATAAATAGACATTTTCCGACACCTAATTATAGTTTGATGAGAAATAAAAATGGAATTTTCTCTACTTAGTAATAAAGTTTTTTTGATAACAGAAACCAATTTAGGTGAACAAAGAAGATATCTAACAGATACCAGGTAACAATATTTAACGAACCACCTCCTCCACCTTTTCTTTTCTTTTTTTGTCCATAAACCATATGGAGAAATATAAAGAATACCTTGTAAAAAAACCTGAGATCTGAGAATCTGGGTATATTTTAGGGTTTATGTGTGAATTTCTGCTCCATTTACAAAACCTCGACCTCCAACAAAGTAGGCAGATTTCCCTTCTTCACGTGACTTCTTTATAATGGGCCACAACTTCAGTCTATTTTCTTTGTCCTCCTTCGTCAGGTCTTCCGTGAATCGCAAATGTTTGTTTTGAAGGAAAGGATTGTTCTTAGCAGCTTTCCACACTGCATCACGAATCCTCCTTGAGATGAACCGGATGATGATCCCTCTGGGTCTCGGGTCATTCTGTTTAGATTTCCCCACTCGAATGAGTCTTCAAAAAAACTCCTGGTAGATAAAAAACCGTCAAAAAGGCGCTAGAAATGTGTTTTATTATATTCTAGTGCTGAGAGCTCAAGAAATCCCCTTCTTCATGCCGCCATCTTGCTCAGCCCCCGAAGCATATCAGGTTGCTGTACTCTTTTTTTTTTTTTTTTTTTACAGTCCTTTGACTCACATGCACGCGTCTTTTCCCTTTAAAAAAAAAAGAAAAAAAGAGCGTCTTTTACCTTTCGGCCATTTTCGTTATTTTACGTGAGGTGGGCCGGGCGACTTGTATTGATGGCGTCTTGTGGCGCAAGGGATTGTGGGATGGCACATAGCTCCTAATCGCCAGTTAGTTAGCATCAGAGGTCCCTATTCTAAAATGGCTATGATAGTTAGCATACAAGCCACTTTCCCTAACTCCTTCCTAACTGGAAGCCCAATTCAGATGCATCTTATCATGGCGGACGCTGACGCACTTCCGTATTTGGCGTAAGACCTTTTACCAATTTAGTGGTTTCGGCTGCAGCCCCTGTGTCTGTGAGCAATAAAAAAGTACTGAACTTAGGGAAGCAGTGAACTTAGGGAAAACTGTACATGTAAGATTTTTTGATTCAAAGAATTCAATTTCTGCATTTTACTCAAGAAATTTAAAGGGTGTAGCTGGTGTTTTGTATTTTTGAAAGACAGAAAAAAATAAAAAATTATAAAACTGCTACAAAATTTCCTTCTGTGACTTCAAATTCCCAGTTACATGACATAAATACTTTTCCATAAAAAATATCTTCATAGACAGAGACTGAGCAGCTCAATTAACTTCACCAATGGGGAGATTTTTCAGCAACCGAACAAACAAAACCAGAAAAATCTGAAAGAAAAAAAGACTCCTCTGAGAGTTTCAGTCAATAATTATGCATTTCTAATCTATGTTTTAATTACTTTCTGCTAGGAGGTTTCTCGCTCTTCTGTCTGTTTGTCTGTGAGTGACCCTGGTAGAGGTCTGCGCTCTCTGAGCGCTTTTCTTGTTAATAATATTAATGTGCCAGACCCACTGTGTTTAACCCTGAAGTGCACTTAATTCAGTGACTCATATTCTAAATGATTGCTGGTATTAATGCTTGAATAATGTTTATATAAGCTGAGGAATACTTCATTAAGCCTGCCGAGCATGGACCTGCATTCTGAGAACGAAGTGCTCTGTTAGGAACATATGGAACAATCAGGTCTCTGATGTACGATGGAGCTTGATTATTAAGAGCTTTATATGTAAGAAGGAGGATCTTACATTTTATTCTGGATTCAACAGGGAGCCAATGAAGAGAAAAAGGGAAGAAGAGGTAAAAAGTCTATAACATCCAAAGACAAACTTTGAACATCTATAAGACAGCATGGAAAACTATTGATCTTTTTTAAAAGTGCACAAATAAGTTGGGTTCCTTGGAAGCTAATTGATATAAAGCAATAAGAGAAAATGTAGATCAAATATAACTGAAGTGAAATGCATGTGTGATGTATTGGTAACTCTGTCTATCTTCCACATAAAGTATATCATTTCTAATTAAAATACAGAACATTAGTCCTTCAGTAAACAAACATGTTTTCAGGAGAGTACACAGAGTACAAAGGAAGCAAGAATCATGTGTGACATCTGATGTGCTCATTTTTCAGCAACATCTCACATTCAGACACTAATCCTTGCAAGCTGGCCAGTGCAATGACAGCCCCAAAGTGGCGGCCAACACACGGACATGATTTGGTTTTTGTGTGGGCCTCGCCTTTGGGAGAAGCTCAACCGGAAAATCAATTTCTCATAATTACGAGAGAGAATTAATGTCCATAATTCACTGAGCAGAGCTATAAGACACAGACTGTGAAGGGTCTGATAAGCATTTGCAGTGTTGTCGATTGAAAATATTGATTAGGTGTTTACATACATTTCATAACTCCTGTTTTGTATAGTATGGATACCAGGGGCCTGGCAATAAACTCAAGGCCTTAAGAAAGGGAGAAAGGTGTAGTCGCTTGAGGTTTTCTCAATTTGTTTTCACCTGGGACAGAAAAATCCATGGTTCAAAAATGTAAATCCTGAAACATCAATATTGAGCTATGACTCAATCTCCTTGGAGCAGTAACTATAATCAGATTAGATTTTTCCAGTTACATTTTTTAATCTCATCTCATTACTGAATCAACGGTTTGCATTCAGAATGTCTGCAGCAAACACCAGTTCCATGTTTATTCATGTGAGCCCTGGGCCAAACCGAATGGGCCATCGATCAACACTCTTCAGACAGCGGTGTCTGTCTTCTCTGTCCTCTTTTTTTCACGCTGCTCAACGCCTCTTACCTCAACCAGAGAGCAGCGTGCGTTTACTGATGCGTGAAGCCACAAAGGGGCTTCACAGAAAACAAATTCTGCCACCCCTGTACTCCTGTTTTTGCTGTCACGGGTCATCAAGGACTCATTGTCATTACTTCCTCTGTTGCACCCAATAATAGAGCAGACAAGGGTGCTAGTTTTGATTGGTAGTTAAGACACATTGTACCAAGAACACCTGCTGGTTGATAATTGTGAAAACCTTGCAAGACAGATACAATCTTGCTTTGTGCTGTGCTGCATGCTCACTGACACGCATGCAGTCAGTCACGGTTAGATAGACGAGCACGCACACACATGAGCACGCAGTAATGGGCCAGTGTGTGGTTTAAATTCCCTTTGATGCTGTGGATACCCCCTGCAGTTCAACATATTACTCTGCACAGATCAAACAGGTTGTTCTTAAAAGAAAAAGGGACATGATGACAAGACCATGGCACGCTATTGAGCCCAACGCTGGACTTTTTATCCAAATAAAAATTGCTTCCTCTTCTTTTTGTCCACTCCTATTTAGTCTGTTTTTCAGCCTTGTTCCAAACTCTCATTTTCCTTTTCCCTCCTGCCTTTCTTCTCTTGGATGGCTTGCACATGTTTTCCTCCCTCACCCTGCACTTGTGTCCGATTTCCCTGCAAATCTTCCTGTTTGTGCTCTGTACACGTCCGTGTTTTTCTTGCCATTTGTTTTGTTCTCACTAACTGACATCCCCTGCCAGTCTTTTTTTGAGACACCTAAAGCCTGTCTCAGCATGCCCCACCATCATCGCTGGCCATCCAGAAAATGTCAGCATGAGTCGCAGTTCATTGATGAAAATGACCCAGGCGAGCTGCTCTGTAAGTAGGGGGTTACTGGGCTTTCTCTCACCTACGATCCAGCGCATGTGTGCCTGTGTATGTCTATCTCGATATATTTGAAAATGTGCTTTTTACAAATTCTTCATGTCCAGAAAAGGAAGTCGGTTAAACCCCCCCCCCCCAACATATTCTACCCTGGTGTCGATGTCTTTTAGTGAAGTGGAAATTTGCATGGTGATGTCTGTGCATGAACCTATTGGTATGGGCAGCGTGACATGATCTTGAGTGTGATCTGTGTTTAGTGCATCACAATCAGCCCCTCCCATCCTAAAGTTCCTCAGCTGCCTCCAAAGCCCCTGTAACCTTTCTTCTGCACATCCATCTGTCAATCATGCTCATTGCAGCATAGCAACATGGGGACACTGAGTTCAGCATCAACCAAACTCTCGGTTTAAACTTGAACAAACCAGCATCCCTTTCCTGTTATTTCTGAGCTGAATCTTCACGCAGCTATTAATGATCACAGCAAACACATCAGACAAGACCTAGTGACTGAAAAAAAATGTTTGGAAAAACAAGGCACAGACACCTTATATTCCTCTACTTGCTAATCATTTTTCACATTACCTGCACTGTGCATGACAAAAATGGCTTCAAGCATGCCAAATGTTCTTTATATTTGGCTTCCAAGAATCTCTCCTTTTGCACTTTTTTAAGAGGCCTTTGAGTCTTCCATAATTCCGTCTTGAACTTGTATGCCTTTTTTCACATTTTCTGTCCCATCCTCGAACTTCTCTCTTTTTTGAAAGGAGTTAACAAAATAAAAAGTGGAGGACAAAATTTGAAGTCTGTGTATAAAAACTATGTGCAGCAAATTAACTGTTTTTAAAAGTCATGACTCCAAGAAAAAGGAGAGTGGCCAAAGACCGGGACTTCAGGAATTGTTTGGTGTAACTATACTATTCAAGGATCAGAACCTCATGTCGGCTGTTAAGCATACAGATGGAAGTGTCCTTCTTTAGGAATACTATGCTACAACAGGAACCTGGCCAGCTCACACAGAATCAATCACACATTTAACTGTGTGTCAGAGGGTACCAGGTTTAATAATTGTATCCCTTTTCCTTCCAAACACAACATCGGTCATTATGGCTGAAATGTTCCATTTTAGGTTTATCAATATTTGGTGTATGCAAACTTCTGGTTTCATTCGTGCATGCCAGATTTTAAGACAACAGTTTTTTAAAAGTCTGGTTAAATTTCCTCTCTTTGTCAGAGTAATGTGAAGTTTCTTTGAATGGATGCAGTTTACAAAGTAGCTCAAGGTCTAATTAAAACTACCAATTCACTGGAAATAAAATATAAAGACATGATGGATGACTTAAAAATATTCCACAGATTTATCTGAATAGGACGTATCTGAAAGACTGTTCAGAAAAGCATTTTTTTTTCTCATAGTTAAAGGTCACACTTGCCTAAGGTGTAGAGGAGGTGAAGACCAAAAAATTATGACTTAACTTTAAAAATCCCTGTGTATTCATAGTCACCAGCCACTTTATTTTGTAAACTTATTCAATTTTTTCAATTTAGGCATTTTGACATATAGAAATGATGAAGACTATTTAAACAGAGCATCAGAATGAGGAAGCAAGATGATTTAAGTAATTATATAATGGGTGTTGTTGATAGACAGACTAGTCTTAGTACTATAGAAAATTATGATTCTCTGGAATTTTCTCGTACAAGCCTTGAGATAACAGGGTCATAACCTTGCATAAACATCATGAAATCATTGATCCATCTTGCCCTGTATTAACAGTCCTGGCAGTGGTTAATGAGCAGTGGTGTGGGGAACATTTTGTTGGTACTCTTAGGGTCCCTTATAACTACATCGGAATTATTTAAATGCCACAGCATACCCGAGTGTGACTACTGCCCATATTCATTGCTTTATCAACACAGTGTACCCATCTTTTTATGGCTACTTCCAGCAGGGTAATGCACCATGTCAAAACATCATACCATGTAATCTGGGTCATTAACTGTGACAGTGAGTCACAATTTAATCCAAAACAGACTAAAATCTCCGATGAGTTTTTTCTGACATTGTCTTAATTTAATGTGTAAAAAGATTAAAGCACTTCTGATGGCAAAAATGGACCAAACACTGTACCTAATAAACTAGCTGATGAAGGTATCTAATAGTAAATGGTATAATCTCTAAAACAAGGCACACCCCAACAATCTGAGGAACCATTCAATTTAAAGATAGTTGTTTTGATTATTTTTATACAAAAGAAAACATTTTTTGCCAAAAAAATTCCTGGATGTTTCAGGAATTCCTGTGAGGGTGTTTCTGTTAAAAGCTTGTTCCCATACTCCTCATGTTCAGCATGTACTTCTTCATTTAATGGTATCTCTGAGCCTCAGAAGTGGTGCTAGCTGGTGCATCTCACAACTGGGAGATTGGGAAGGCTGGTGTTTGACAAATTCTGTAGCTATTTGACATCGGAAATTTGAAAAGCAATGACAATGTTTGCAGAGGTGAAGAAATCCCTTGTGTGTTTTATTCTCGTCATTTGAAGCAGTTTTAGTATCCACCCTCAACTTTTTACTTCGGGGACTCTCCACTGAGAACAATACAGGCAGTTTTTGCTTTAGAAGACACCCCTAGGAAATCTGTGTCCACATTTTCAACAAACCAAGAAGTGATGTGCAAGACACAACTGAGCAGATGGATGCAGTTTTGAACAGAAATTAAAAGTTTCATGTTTTTGGAAAGAACTGGAGAACTGGTTAATTTATAGAAGACATCGTTAATGAAGCAAGATTTCATGTAGTGGCATTGACCAAACCAATTTAAAAGTTAGTGGGACTTTTATGTCAGTTTTGAAATGTATAACATTTCATTACATTCAATTGTACTCAAATCAGTTTTTGATTGAAGGCATTTGAATTTAAGCAGTCTACGATTCCTTTTAGCATAAGCTTATAAAATTACTCTGACATCTTTATTGCAGCTCCCATCCAATTTCTAGACTCATAAAATTGATAGTTTCAAACAGGGCTTTTTCAATTTCAGCCTTTCAATGATAGATCACATTCTCTATGTTAAACTGCAACAGTTCAGAAGGAGTGCAACCGGTTTCCCAAGTAATTGTCTTGATTTATCAAAACGTCTTAAAAATTAAAGTAGTGCATAACTCAAGTTTTAAGAATAATAAATAGTGTTTATTAGTTTAAACCAGAGCATTGCACCATCTTGCATCATGTATGGTTCTACATGCGGGCATAAATTTCATGCAATAGTCTGAAATAATAAATGACGTTTTGGGACAGCAGTGTGTGTTGGTGGCACACCTCTGATGCCCATGGAGAAAACGATGACAAAATCATTAATTAATAGGTTTACATGGTTTCCTGTTCTGTCACTGTCTTGAATCAATTCACCGTAGAGAGGGTAGGCTCCTTCTTACTCCAACCTCTTCCATCCAGGAAGTGAGCCTTGTACAGAGATCAAACTGCAATCAATTAACTCTCTATGTCATTACAGGATTAGTTCTACCCACAGCATGGTCACAGACATTTGGAAGAGGGCCATATATTTCTGGATAACTACAGACTGGTAACAACCATTTATACAGAAGGCTTTTAAAAATACTTATAATCCTGAAACTAATTATTTTGCTAATTTTATTATGATTTTATGTGAGAGACAACCACAGTGTAGTGCATGATTGTGAGGTAGAAGGAAAAACTTACACTGTAAAAAAAAAAAAAACTAGTGCGAAAAATGAGGTGATAATTTGTATTCTTAGACAAAACTGAGTGCATTTTAGTCAAAATTAAGTTTTCCTGTTAAATTTAAGTATACATCCAGCTCTTCTGTGAAAATCTCAGAGGTTTGCTTGACAACACTGGTAAAGTAAAAGCCTCATGTAGACCAACAGGCAAGGAGATCCCTACAAGACGAGTGAGCCATCTGGTAGGAGAATCAGACATTAGTATTTGTGAACTCCACAATCCTGGCCTTTGTCGAAGATTGATTTGTTAAAAGAAAGGGTTAGAAGTCAGAAGGCAGAAGAAGAGCATAGATTACGACTCAGTACGGAGGTTCAGACACATGCACACAATGCCAAAACACACAGCTTGAACTGTAATGCAATAGTTGTGTACATTTTAGAGGCCCATTTAATGTCAAGACGTGAAAGTTTTGAATTTGTGGCAAGACAAAAAAATTATCCATCTACTCTATGAGCTTGAGGTATTTTTGAGGTGAGCTTTGGTATATGGCTTGAGAACAGTTGTTGGCTGAGAGATGATCTCATTTATAGATGCTGAATATGAAGCCAGAGAGGGAAGAGGATGTCTGGGAATGTCCCTAGAGTGTTGTTATACGGGAAATTTGCCATATATGGTGATGGAGTGTGGATAAGCAGAGGCTGCAGATGATCACTGTGGTGGAGGAGCTTCAGCTGGTCAGAGATGATGGTTGAAACCAGTTTCTAAAATGATAATGCAGCCGATCACGGTGGATCTTAAGTTTGAACCGGGAGTAGAACTAGGGAAAGCAGCAGAGAAGTGGTTTTACTCAAAGGTAAAGAACTCTGAAGAATCATCAAAGGAAGATCACAGTAGGCTAACTGTGATAGTACAGACCAAAAGTTTGGACACACCTTCTCATTCAGTGCATTTTCTTTATTTTCATGACTATTTACATTGTAAATTCTCACTGAAGGTATCAAAACTATGAATGAACACATATGGATGTACGTAGTACTTTTCCAAAAATCGTGAAATAACCTGGCCTCTAAAGTCATCGGACCTGAACCCAATCGAGATGATTTGGGTTGAGCTGAACCGCAGAGTGAAGGCAAAAGGGCCAACAATTACTAAGCATCTCTGGGAACTCCTTCAAGACTGTAGGAAAACCATTTCAGGTGAATAACTGTTGAAGCTCAAGAAAATGCAAAGCAGTAATCAGAGCAAAGGGTGGCTACTTTGAGGAATCTAAAATATAAACATGTATTCAGTTATTTCACCCTTTTCGTTTATGTACATACAGTAATTCCATACATTATGTGTTCATTCATAGTTTTGATGCCCTTAATTGAGAATCTACAATGTAGTCATGAAAATAAAGAAAACGCACTGAATGAGACGGTGTGTCCAAACTTTTGGTCTGTACTGTGTGTGCCAGGTTTGCCCATAGGCACGTCGTACAGCTCCCCTGGTGGATTACGGCATTGTCTTTTCAGACAGCCTACAGACAGACACCCTGGCATCCTGACACACTATATCTGTCAGACCAATGTGCATTCCTGCCTGCTCACTCCTGTCTGATCATTTTCTGCACCTGTTTTCACTCCTTCAAACCGTATCCTCCTTCACATCTGTGTATTTAAATCCTTCACCTTATATCACTCCCAGTGACGTCTGTTCATGCTGTGTTTCTCACTTCCGTTCTCCCTCTCACTCATTCATGTCTTGTCATTCCTGTCATCATCCTCATCATTATCATTCAAATAAACGTTTTTGCACCTTTTTTTTTACATCTGTTTGGGTCCATGCTGCATCCAGAGACACACGCACCTGACAATAGCTTACTTCAGGTATAATTGGAGTATAAAGTAGTTCTCCAATAGCGTGGCAAGCCATTCTATATTTATAAATATATAGTTGGGCCATGACCCATAGATAGTGCTCAGTCCTAGGGGCTGAATCTACATGTGGCAAGGCGCACAACGAAGGCCCGGGTGGGATTTGATCTCACGACTCCTGGGTGAGAGTCCTGTGCACTAACCATTCACCTCAAGGGATATCCTTGTGGCCAAGCAGTTTTCTTTTTAACTGTCTCTGCAGGCAATTGGACAGTGATAGCGAGAGAAATCAGTCAATGGGGCAGCTGAAATACATAATTTTTCTGAAAATGTTTAAATTATTGTGTTTGTGGAGGCTGTAAAAACACCAGACTGACAGGACATTGAGTCTACAGGTTTCCATAAAAAAAAAAAACAAAAAAAACTGTCTTCTGTTCCTGGGCGCATTTTGTACAGCTGAAAAGACAGGACTTAATGTCTGCTTTGGCAAACAATGCTGTCATTTCTGGCACTCACTTCAGACCGGAGGATTAAAATCATAGCAATGTGATGGAGTTTAGTATGTGATACTGAAGCATAAATCAGGTGTGACTTACACAGGTTCATTCGATGTATGCAGCTATTTCGGACCGCGGTCAGTGGCTGTTTCTGGACCTGTAGCAGGCAGGAAACATGATCGGGTATCAATAAGAGGTTCAGTTCTACGTAGATGGGATCTGTGCATTGTAGGTCTTGTCAGCTAACATCTGCTAATTACAGCTTGAACGAACATCAAAAATTATAAGCAATGTAATGTGTGGAATGTCAGAGAAACAGTAGAGCTATAGCTTGCAACACCTAGGCTAATAATGTTAGCTTTGCCTAGCAATGTTGCCTATCTCACATGTTGAATGGTGTAAAATAGCATGGTATAGGACCTTTGAAATCCATAGTTTTCTATTGATCAAGCTGGCAGGACCCCCTCAAGCTATGTCACTCGTGGTCTGGTGGAGATTAAATCTTCGAAAAAAAAAAAAAAGACTCCAAAAGCTAAAAGAGTAACTTTTTATTTAGGACCAGTTTCTAATATATTTCTCTAATATATTTCTCTAAACAGTAGTTTAAAGAATCCTCTAATATGCAACCTGCTATTTACAGTTTTTCTCAGTAGCTTTGGTGCTTTTCTCAGATCGGAATGAAAGTTCTCACGACTATTAGTTCAACCTCCACAACAATGACTCATTTGTCCACATCATCGTAGCAGTTTCTCATTCCTTTGAACAAATTGCAAATGCTTTTGAACATATTATATACATTATCATTTGTTTATGCCATGTAAGTCAAAATGAAACATACTTATGCTGAATAGTCATTTCCTATAAAAACAATAGTCCTCATTTCATTGCTTGAGTCATTACATACAAAATTGTTGAACTAGTTGTCAAAATCAGTCAAGCTAATTTCATACATTCCTTTATCTTTTTTTGTGTCTGAAAATGTCTCCTAAATTGAACAATTGCTCTCAGGGGAACTTCAGCTTTCGCTCATGAGCAGGTGTGTGAAGCATTACTGTAGTTGTAACAATGACAAGCCACTTGTCCACAGTCACTCAGAGCTGAATCCCATGAACCCTCACTTGGCAAGCATATATGAACCAAGCAGGACATAGTGTGTACCATTTCTACAATTCTGTGACGCAAAAATGGAACATCAGCGTCGTGGAGGAGGGCTGAGAATCCACAGAGGAAGGGGACAAAACCGGGGCAGAGGAAGAAGAGGTGAAGTATACATAGGTAAATTCCTGATGAAATTAGCGCTACATTTGAACACCATGTTGTGAATCACGGCCTCACTATGGCTGAGGCTGGTTGACAAGTAAAACCAAATGTAGGGAGAACCACTATGAATATTCATATTTACTGTACATTACTATAATTTCACTCTGCAACACATAGGACTGCAAGACAATCTCACAGAGGTGAAAGGGGGGCTGTTTTTACTCCACAACAAGAGGAAGAAATTTGTGCAATGGTGATTGCAAACAATGCAATAAGATTGAGAGAGATTCAAAGCGCTGTTATAGATGATGACAATATCTTTGGCAATATTGGATCTGTTTCAATTGCAACAAATGACCGAGTGTTTAGTAGGAATGAAATGCGCATGAAACAACTTTACAATGTCCAGGAATAATTTCTATTCAGTTTACAGTCCACAGTTCTACCATAATGGTATTTCTTATGTTTGTTGTAAAAAAAGTGACTGATATTTTTTTCACAATGCCGTAGAATTGTAAAGAGCATATGCAGTAAATATGTGAAACATACTGTACATATATGTCTTATACTCAGTTACCTTTACTAAATATAGTAATGTGTAACTTTAATGTAGTTTTCAAATGGCTGTATAGGTGTATAGTGCTTTCTTGAGCATTTTCAGGTAGTGTCACCAAGATCTGACTTTAAATCATTGGAAAACAGAAAGAGTAAACTATCACAATGAAAACATGACAAAGCCATTTGACTGTCTTGTTCATAAACAATGGTGTCAGGACTTATTATTTTGATGAGACAGACAGTTTCATTGACATGTATACTTGCTTTTGAGGAATCAACTATTCATTCTGAGCAAGTGACGCACTTTTGCAGGCTATCCATTAGGTTTTCAGTTTTGTACTAATTGTTCTGGGAAATGCACTAACTGTTGTGCAAATGTTAATAGTGATGTGAGAAATGCACCAAAGCGACTGAGAAAAACTGTAAGTGCCTCTATCTGATCGTTTCTCAAAGAAAAGCCTAAAAAAGTCTACATTTTCCAAAGTTAATGCCAAAGCAATTTCAAACCAGCTGCTGCCATCTTTGATGTTTGGTTCTGTTGCAGCTCTGCCATAATCATAGATAGATAGATAGACGGACGGACGGACGGATGGATCGATAGATTGTGTTTCCATTACCATCTAAAAAGAACTGTACCCGAGGATGCGGGAGGGCTTCGCTTAACAAAAGCTCAAGCAAAATGCATCTCTCTTCTGTTGTTGAAGATTTAATTTTTGGAAAACAGAGATTTTTATTTAAACCAATGTACTACTTAGACTTCCATAGCGTGATAAAGTGATGTCAGTCTAGCCATTTTGGATACTTTGCAGCTTGTTTTTAGTTGGACATTAAATTCAAGTCAGCTCCAGGACTGGGTGATAGCAATAAAAGCAGGTTTTTGAAAATATTTTTTAATCACTGCAATTTCTTCTTCCGTAAAAACATCAGGTATTACACAAAAGTAAATAGAGGATTTACAGCATTTAAAAATCTCATGTTGAAAGTATTGCTCTGCCATTAAATCTGTGTTTTTGGTTACATTTATTGAAATACAAAACCTAAAACAATTTAAAAAGACAATATAAATAATGAATAAAAAAAAAAAACAACTAGAAAAAGTATTTTTTCTGAAACCAGGAAGAAGGGAGTCGGCTGTGGTCGGCTCGGAAAAGACGCAGGTAATGGAAATATAACAAAGCGTCCCATTCCGTACCGTAGTGGCAGTAGTGGAAATGGGGCAATAGAGCGATGTGATTGGCCTGGCCTACACTTAGCTAAGCCAGTGGTAGACCAATCAGCAGACTGATGTTTGTCTGGATGTTGAGGCTTGTTCTCCAACGTATTTACTGGAGAAGGGTGAATACAAATGTACACTGCATGTTTCAGATTTTTATTAAAACAATTTGCTATCTTCTTTAACTTCTATTGTGCATTACTTTTGTGGTGATCTGTGGTGAAGCTTTAAGTTGTAATGTGACTAAATGTGAAATGTGGTTTAAGAATATTTTTACAAGGCCTGTGCAGCTGACGTCAGATGATTATGTGATCTATGTGGACATGCATGTTTATTGGACGATACAATATTCTTTGCCTTCACCTTATTACCAACATGCAGCTATGCAAATTTCATTTAACTTCCTAAAAATTGTTTGCTTAAGCTGTCCAAATCGTCTGAGAAACATGGAAATCCTGGCTTTTAATGAAATTCTCAACAGTGACTGATAGTAGAGGTTAGCTGGTGTGAGATGATCTCAGGGGAAAAAAAGGACCCAGGTTTTTTTCTGTAGAATATGTCATGTCCAGGTACACCTTTCACAAACTCAACTCTTTATTATTAGTATTTTTGGACAAGTTTGATACAAGTTTATTCAGATATTTTTGTTTAAATGAGATTACAGATAAAGATCTTGAGCCAATTAGGCAAATTTACTTTTTAAACAAACTGATCCAGTATTAATCCTACTTAAAGGATTTTAACAGGGCAGAATATTTTTTAAGAACATAGATTCTCACATTTAAAAAGAAAACTCTTACTCAAGACCTTCCAAACATCCTATGAATATCTGTTTTAGCCTCTTCAGACCTGACTAAATATCTACCCTGTTTAATCCAAGATTTTATCAGTCATGTACTGCTGACTGTTAGATAAGTGGTACTGGCCAATTCCTCCAATTATAGAAACTTCAGGGCTTTTGAATAAAATATACAGAAGAATTTCGAACACAGATTACTCAGGTATGTAACAGCAAAACCACAAATCAGTGTTTCATATTGATTTCTAAATGTTAAGAATATATAGAAAGCTCAACAAAAATATATTTTGGCTTCATTCTAGCCTTTGCCCAAGAAAAACAACACTACATGTGCTAAATCTACCTTTGACTGCCGCCTTCTAACAAGCTGTCCAACCTGGCAACCAGGCAGCATTCGAAAGGGAAGCACTGATACAAAATATAAATTATTTGTCAGTTACACACTTAACAAATTCTTGATTACTTTTATACCCTCAAAGGCTGTGTCCCCTGCTTGCTGCTGAGAATAGGGACACTTGCTTTATGGGGAAATGAGGAGCATCTTTTCCTACCCAGAATCTCAGATTATTTCGTATTATTTTGATATGCTAGGGGTGGCTGAAGAAAGCTTTTGCTTAGTGCACTATTCATGCAAGAACATGCACTGATGGTGACACAAACATTTCATCTAATCTTACTTACCCTGAGCCCTACAAATGTAGGTCTTAATGAGCATGGATTGAAATTTCACCAATCTACTGTTTGTTTCTGACCAATAATGAATTGGTCAATAATGAATATAGTGAAAGCGTCTAGTTCCTGCATGTATACTGTCGTGACTCATATTTTTTGGGGCTACTTTATATAACAGTCTCGTATTAAATATGTTTATATAATCT
Source organism: Apricaphanius iberus (assembly GCA_028564705.1). NCBI lineage: Eukaryota > Metazoa > Chordata > Actinopteri > Cyprinodontiformes > Aphaniidae > Apricaphanius > Apricaphanius iberus. The sequence continues at coordinate 969,862 of JAPXFQ010002407.1, forward strand.
TTAGTTAGTATTCAGAAAGTAAAAGTCTGTTTTAATTAGCTTGCATGATGGTAAAGATATGTTGTAAAAGCAGGATTGTTTATGGGGCTAAGCTTTTAAGTCGTAAAACTTTTGGCTAAAGTTTATGGCATGTTGTAAAAGCAGGATGTTTAGATAAGAAACTGGGAGAAAAGTTTTAGAGAAGCAGATAGCCATTTAACCATAAATCTTTATAATGAACCTTTGACCCAGAACAGAGACGACCCATCTTCTGACTCCAGGATTCTCTGACAGCAAATCATGGCTAAGACACTGTATGAAAATGTTCTGATTGGAGAGATTAGAAACGCCTAGAGGCCCGGTTGTCTATAAAGCTGTGAAATGAAGATCAGTTAATTGTTCAGATTTCTTTAAATCTGGACCACAGAGGAACGACGGGGGCAAAATTCCTCTGTAAAACTGCAATTTGTTAATCTGTTCAAAATAAATGTTAAACTGGAAATTGGCTCCATTTTGTCTCTGCTTGAACATGCATTGAATTACTTATGATAATTATTTAATTCAACAATACCAAGTAAATTTAACTGAATCTATTGCTCCAACAGGAACTCATAAAAGTTGGTTGAGCTGAGTATTTAGATTATGTATAACCAAAAAGACACACCATTCAAATCTGCGCATATAATGTATTTATTTCCATTCAAATCTGCCACAAACAGACATTAATGAGCAACCTATGGTGCGTTCACACCACCCCAAACGACAACGTTAAGAGTGGCAAGATTACATGTAAAGTCTATGATTAAGGCCATCAGAGGGGCATACATTTTTGAAACATTTCCTGCGTTTCAAGCTTCAAAGCGCCAAAATCCAGCAAAGCAGAAGTTCAGCTAGCTAAACTTTTGACACTCTTAACGCTGTTGACGCAGCGCATCAGCCAATCAGAGCATCTCAATGTAGATACGTCGCCTGACATCAACGTTTTCTAGCCAACGCCGTCCTTCTAGTGTTTAAAACATCCGCCCGCCCACGCGCTTTGCAAGCTTCAGCCCAAAAGTGTATAGGCATCAATCTTTGTCAATGTTGTTTGACTCTGACAAAGCGTGCAGTGTAAACGCACCATTACTATGTATATCTTGAAGTCCTATTAATAAACTGAAAATATTATATTTCTTGATATGCTTCCCTCTAAGACATTTCACAACCAACAAGAAAATATTGTAATATTTCCATCAAACTCCGTGTACAGCTTGTGGCAGTTGCATTTAACAAAAAGCAGCTTTAGTACAGTCAGACATGGCTTATAAAACTTTCCTTTGTAACTTTTAATAATCCATGATGGAACAGGATGGGATTCATACCCTCTCCACGATCTGTATAGGTTAAACTCTGGGGTGAAATAACAGAAAAATAAAAAAAGATGTCAGAGAGAGCAGTGAATGTTTACAAGAAATAGACTCATTGACATGCACTGTCACTCCGCACTGTCATAGACAGATGGCTAGAAGCCAGAGAACAGACACCTTCATAAAAACTAAAAAGCAGCTTTTAAAGATTGCCCGTTGAGAATGATATTTGTCCTACTCCATCTCTGAGCTTAAATAAGCCCATTGCTCTCAATAGTTCATCATTATCCAACATGCTGATGCTTGAGCTTGACTGATTGTTCATAAAACATGCATGACCCTCATGATTTATTGTGAGAGAACATCCAATAAATTGTTTTAGATGGCTTATTACAACAACGTTACTGGCCTGGCATATTAAATTATTTGCAATCCTGTAAATCTCAGAGGTGATTTGAAAAGAACCCATTAACGACGTCACGGTGACATTTCTGCACGCTCTTCCTGCAACATAACTATTTCTGTCACAGCTCTTTTTAATCACAAGGAAATTTTGTCATCAATCATTTTCCATTAGGACTTTAATAAGACAGAGACAGAATCTGAGGAGATGCATCTGGAGGAATCTGCAGGGTTGGGAAGATAGGTTTATGAATATCATCAGGTTCACAGTGATTAATGTTACTCGTTTATGAAGACATGAATTCAGCCGTCTTATTACAGAACACAATAGTGTAATCAGTCAAAAAAAAAGGATACAAAATGTAACTTTGATGAATGAACAATTTTTACCCAATATTGCATGTTAAAGCAGTAAGTCTAAATTTTTTCAAGACAATGATAAGTCATTAAATCAAAAGGAACATTTGAAAAGCTTTGGTCAACCTGCAGTTTATTTTAGTCAATATTATTATTGGTTCATCTATCATATAATTTCTAGCGTTATATAAGTGTTTAAACTATTCCTTACTTCTAACTTCTAGGAAACCAGGGCCCTAATTTATCATAGGTTCGTAGAAACTGTCCTATATTCTATCCTAAGAATGAAATTTATAATGTTTGTATGAACAGTCAAAAGTCTGATTTATGAAATGTATGGTGGCCATTCCTAGGCATGAATCCTTTGAACAAATGTAATGAGTTAAATTAGTCCTGAACATTGCTGTTCTTGCTAACAGGATCTCCAGCATGATCCCCCTCAAAATTAAATTATGGATTTCTTGGTAAATTTCTAACATTTCATGAGAGTTTATTGCAAATCTGTCCATTGAGTTATTTTGCTAAAAAACAGACCGATGTCAACATGAGGTCCTTGGCAAAGGCAATAAGCTGCTGACAGAAATACTTTGTCAAAGTAAAACTGACACAGTGTTGCAGTTCCCCCGTTCTAACAGTAGATGCTGTGCGTACGAACAATTGGAATTGCACTCATATTTAGGAACACTTCTATGCACAAGTGCAAATTGATAAATACCACACAATGCCAAGACTTGTTCCTACACAGCAAATATGCACGGATCTGTGCACAACTATGGTTGATAAATGAGGGCCAAGGCTTTTTACATTTTTAAAATTGTTTGCATGAGTGTGCAAAAACTTAAAATAATACTTTAAGCACTGTCTGATTTACTTTTAACAGTCTAATTGAGTTCACACCCACCACCTGTTATATTAAATTTGAAATAAAGTTCAAATAAATATGAAATATCGTTCCTACTTGAACTGTCCTGACATTTTCTTAATTTTTAAAATTTATATATTCATAAAATTTGTACAGACTGTTCTCTAAAATCTTTTTATAGAAAGTGGAAGAGTTTGATGAAAACATTTTTTTCACCAACAGAACATTGAACCAGCAGTGAAACATGGTGGCAGCAGCATTATGGCCAGGAGTTTCTTCTTTGGAGCTGGGATTTTTGACCAAGTAGATGAAATACTGAACAATTTCAAATACATTTTGAGTTTGATCCAGGAATAAGGGATAATAAGGAATCCCAGCAGATTGTGTCAAATCACTGATTTGAGGTTTTTCCTCATACATACAGATTCCAACCACATCAAACTCTCATATTAAGTATATAGTGACAGTGCAGAAGGAAAACTCCAAGTTATCTAAAAAGAGTAAGTATAAATTGCAATACCCATAAGAATGACTTTATGAGAAGGCAATTAAAGTTTTGGAATGGCAGTGTCCAGAACCAAATCTGACACCTGAACCTGTGGGCTCACCTAAAGATGGCTGTGGTTGTCCAACAACATGAGAGACATGGAGAACTTTTTAAGGTAGCGATGGCAAATGGTATAAGGTCAAGAGCCAGCATCCTGATAGATTCCACCCCAAGAACGTTTATTGCAGAAATTGAATCAGACGGTTCCTTTATTAATTTTTACTATCAGAACATACATATTTATATAATTTGGTAATTTCACTTTAATTTTTATTTGTGGTGCTTTTATTTTTCTGTTGAATTGTGCAGAATAATAATCACATTATATAGAGAAAACTATTTGAAATGAATTATCACAGTCTAATTAATAAAATGACAAAAGCTAGTTTAACAGGAGTGTATACACTTTTAAGAACCACTACAGTAATCTTGAGATAAAGTTGTGAAAACATATTTCTAAGCTTTCAGCTTCTATAAATTACAGAACGATTATTATACAAAAGCATTGAAAGACCTTCAGAAAACCTGAAGAGCTGTATTGAAAGATAAAAAAAAACTCCCACTCAACAGTTGCAGAACATAAAAAAAAACTAATGAAACAAGACTTTAGCACAATAGTTGTATCTGCACTGAAAGCCTGAGCTCAGTGAGGATGCAGATTTTGATATAAAAGTACAGGCATGGAGTTGACCATGCGTTTAAGGTTCAGTGACCCTCCTTCACCTTCCTCTGTGTCCCATGGGTGAAGTGATGAGACAGGAGCAGGAGAAAACGAAGCCAGAGGGGACGGTCACCATGCGGCCTGCGACCTTCAGATCCCAGGGGGACATGAGTCCACCTTGAAGAATAAAGTTGAAGGTCTGCGTGACTTTCATAGCAGAACAGCACAGACTTTTTAATTCAGCAGACCTCCTGTTTAAAGAGTTTTCTTTAAGGTCTCGAAATGATAAAATAACTCATTTTAAATTACATTTCATGTAACAATTTCAAGTTTTGAGCAAATATCTCATCATCACTAATGAAAATGTTTTCCTCTGATTGGAAGTGAACTGATTTTGGGAGGCTGGAGTGAAGAGGCACTGCTCTATTTGTAGAGGAGACTATTCTAAAAGGCTGCCAGCTTTGAAGGTTTGCTGAGTTTTCACACACTTTATCCAACTCAAGACCTCAAATCAAATGGTTTTATATATATATTTATTTTTTAAAGCGCGTGGTCAAGTATTGCTTTAGAATTCAGTTCCAACATCTCATTTATTTGAACTGCAATTTCATTTCATTTGAGCTCATTAATCCACATTAAGATTCAAGGGTTGCAGTGAAATGTGGCTTCTGGAGGCACGGACATGAAAAGGGCCTCAGATGAAGGGAGCGGAGCCACGCAGAGAGAGCTGTGTACTACCTGCAACTGCTGCGTTTGATCCATACCCCTCGCCTTTGAAGTGTGAAGGTCTTTGTGGCAGGCCAAATAGGGAGTATCTGTATGCATGTTGGGAAAAAAAATCTGGCTGCATTCAAGTGATGTCATCATTCGCTCACTCACTCTCACACACACACCCAAACACACACCCGCACACACTAACGTGCAGGTTTAGTTGCAAGTGCATCTGTCACCAGGCTGAATTATTGATTTTATTTGTTTACCTGTATTTATATCTTTGTTTTGATGTTGCTGTTTTTATTGCTCAGTTTTATGATGTGTTTTAGATTGCTCTTATAGTAGTGCTAGTTTTTTTTTTTTATCTACGTGCTCTTAGCTTGAAATGTGGGTTTTGTCTAAGCCTGTGTTAATGTCCGCTTTCATGCTTGCTTGCAGTCACTGTGCACGTGACTTTATTACCTGCACCTTGGGTTTTGTTATTCGAAAAACAATGTGTTTTTTTCTGAAATTTGGTGGAAACACAGCTTTCTCACCTTTTTGTGCACAATTCCCTCTGCAACACATTAAAGGCTGTTTATACCTTCCATATCTACAATCTTGTTCATGCTAAAAGTACCACTGATTTGTCTTGAAATGTGTTGCCACATTTCATCAGATTTGATCCAGTTTATACACGGAATAATGTAAAGAATAATGCAGCTCACAGGAGAAACATCTGGAACATTTAAAAAGGGCTGAATCGGATCTGATAAGTGAGGGAAACATGTGCTCAGGAGAAAGAAAATGATAAGGAAGAGGAGAGAGGTTGCAACAGACAAAGAGCCTGACCTGTGGATTCCTTTGGGTTGGCTGTGTTGTGTTCATCTGCAAGAGTTGATTGTGTCCTCTTCAGATAAAGCTTTTGATTCTACAAGATATACATTGACTTGTTTTAGAAGGGTTTCAGAAGCACTCTGTTAATAATAGCAATAAAATACATCTGTATAAGCACTTGTGTTATTTCGAAGAACTGAGCAGACATCCAGCGTCCATTATAAACTGAACAAATAACTACATGGAAAGCTGTCAGCAGTCAATCCTTATTTATCACGGCTATTTGCTGCTGTGCTCTGCTCTGTCTGTCAAGCTCTCTTTTAGAAGGCTTTGACATGAAATAAGCAATAACACAGAGCTGCACAGTGTAGTGGTGAGCCCAGCAAGAAGGCCCTAGGTTAAAAACTCTGCAGTATTTTTCTGTGTGAAGTTTGCATGTTCTCTCTGTGCATGAGCGGTCTACGTATGAATAGTGACCTGGGTGGTCTCCTCCTTTGCTCCTCTGTTTTTAGAACTAACAAAGTTTCTCCCGATCACAAATTCTACTTTAAAGAAAAAGGAAAATTTGTTCAAAGTGATCATTATTTTTGTTGTTATTATTTTGTCTTGTGGTACCACCATGGGCTGAGAGCCACTAAGGGTTTTCTCCTGACTCTTTTGGATCACCTCCCAAAGTATAATAACATGGATTTGATGTCGATTCTGAATGTTCCTAAGTAATGATTCCAGAGCATTACCTCTTCATATATCCACTGAAAAGTAAAAGTTACAATATAGTCCCATGCTTTTAGACCACCAGGTAGTGCAGTAGTATGTGTCCACTCCTCTCAACAGCAATTTAATTTTTTTCACATAAAAAGGGAACAAACAGAAAAGCGTTTCCTGAGTTTTATTTAAAGGACATTTTTGGGGACAATGTTATAACTGTTTTAATTCTGACTTTAATAGTCTTGACAGTTTGTATTTTTTCCTCCTCCAGCCGTTGCAATAAATCATTTTTTCACCTTTAAGTTTACAACTCTGTAGTTGCCCTGTGTTGCTTTCCACCTTGACAAAAGCAAGTCCGAAATTCAATTCCCCTTCATTTTTTGCACAGTCACACACTAAGTTGCACTCTAAAGATGGAAAGCTAAAAATAAAAATGTTTCATCCCCCACCAAAATATTATATGCCTAGCTTCAAACATTACGTCAGATTCTCTTTCTTTCCCAGATGGTGGAATATCTGAAAACACAATGCAAGTGTTCATTTTGTCAGATGGCACTTTGTGAGGTTAAAAAATAAAGAATCAAATATACTGTTCAAAATGACATGACTTTACTAAGTATTATTTTCATTAGAGCTTTAATTTGTAGACAATTTGCTGACAAGAAATTGCAGAGATTTAGTCTATATAGTGACACCATAGGTAGGTATTCAAGAGTCTTCTGAATTCAAGCAAATATTTTCTGACCATTATTTTACCTATTTGATACCTGTAAACAGACCATTTTTGCATCCATCGGATTCTAATTCTTTCAGTGACATTTTGGTGGCATATTTTTCTCCAAAAGCGTTATATCAGGGTTAGTCCCTCTTTTACAATAGTTTAATTTCTTAATGTTGCATAGATACAGGTGTAATAAATTGAAATATCATTGAAAGTTAAATTATATCAATAACTCAACTCAGGGGAGGTATTGATATAAAAAGGGGAAACTGGAAAAGAGGTGCAGTCTCAGAACCTTTATGCTAAATATGTTTCTCTCTTTTGTAGGTGGAAGTAATGTATGGTCTGTATGTTGCTACATTGACCATTTCCCAAGTTACACATTCAACAAGTCAGGGTGTCCATGGTGACAGGATGATGTATCACCTAATACAGACATCTTGCTGTAACTACAAGAGGTCTGCAATGACAGACAAGGTGAGCCTATCCAGCCACAAAATGCAAAGTATTGCTGAAGGAATTTATTTCCTCAATAGTTTTGGAGTGAAAAGTGTTACTCACGTCAGGCACAAATGCAAGACCTGACTAAGTGTTATTGATGGTATATTATTGTTTGATGCAGTGTAAATGTTGTGGAGACACACACAGAGAGAGGATAGAAATTAAAGTGAATGCTGGGAATGAAGCAGAGGCCTGATATTTGAACTCAAGAGCTGTTCTAAAAGTAAAGTGTTAATGTTTTTTCAAACACACAGTAACCTTTTCCTTCATGTAGTCAATCTAACTTTGAAACATTGACTTTTTAATTGTTTCTTGTGCTTATTTCCACAAATAAACTGTATTTATTTTTTAGGGTTTTGAAAATACAGCACATTTTTGGTTTACTTCAGTTTTTGACCGAGTGAAGACTGATGAAACAGTCATTATTTCATTTTTATTTGCTTACTTTTTAATGAAAACATCCCATCCTAATTCAAAAGAACTTAAAAACCATCTTACATTTTTGAACAAAATTAGAAAACTGAAATGTAGCACGTTCAAATTAATGTATTACTGCTGAATATACTGATTTAGTTAAATATTTAAAAAAAAAGTATATTTGTAAATAATAGTGACAATAATTCTATTAAATATTAGAGTCCAAGCATTCAATTCAAAACTTCACTCAATTTCTACATTTTAAATATAATACTAAAAGCTTATATCAAATCAAACTTTATGTATAAAGCACCTTTCATACAAAGGAAATTCATTATAAAGTGCTTCACAGAATAAAAATTAAACCCACATATTTTCTCCCTTTTCCCCACCCCCACCCCATATAGAAACATGTTAAACATGTTCACATTTATACCCCCCTCCAGTCATATCCCCGTGTGCGGAAACGCTCCGTAGAAACATTAAAATTACATTAAAATGGACAATAAAATGGACACTGGGCTGAGTACAGATGATCCAGGTTAGATAGGAAAACGCCATCAAGGGAGCCATCTGTACTGGCAGCAGCAGATTAAATTTAAAGACACCTGCAGATGACCACCGCTTCCGATGCAGAGGGCTCCCACAGAGGAAACACTGGAACAATGTGTCTATTTATTTGTGTAAAATAATAGGAATACATTTTAAATTGCATTGATAAATAAATAAATAAATAAATAAAATAGATTGATAAATTAGTAGACAAATAAATAAAATAAAATAAAAATTATGGGATAAATACAAGACCAAGTAGTAAAGCACTGGTCAGTAGAAACAATTAAAACATGAAAGGCAGATAAATAGGCAATGCATAATCAGTTAAAAACTAGTCTAAAAAGGTAGGTCTTGAGCCTGCTCTTAAAAACATAAACGTTCTCTGAGGTCCTCAGGCAGCCTGTTCCAGAGGTGAGGGCCATAATGCTGGAAGGGCGCCTCTCCATCGGTATGTGTCCTGACTTTAGGGATGATAGAGAGACACAGCCAGAGTGTCGCAGAGACCGCGGAGGTTCACACGGTTAAAGCATTTCAGAAAGATAAGAAGGCCGAAGACCATTAATACACTTGAAAACCATTAAAAGAACATTTAAATCAACCCTGAAACATATGCGGAGCCAATGCAGTGATTTTAAGACAATCAGCCTCCTGGTCTTCATCAGGGCCAGGTGAAAGCAATAACAGTGAGGTGGATGTTTCTTGGAACATGCTTTCAGCAAACGTCAACGTGTAAAGAACTATTTACGATCAAACAAGGTCCCAAGATAGTCTGAACAGCTTTGGTATACTTTGTAGAAAGTCAGTTGGTCAAAAAACTTGACTTTAAAGACCTGATTGGCAGATTTGTGGATGCAAAGACCCGTCAGTGGGCTTTTCATAAACACTGAAATTATTTAGTTTGTGCTTATTAATGTTCAAACCAAAGTTTGTCTCATTTTATATGGTTGTTGCTCAGAACTGCTTTACAGTATATTTGATCTAGTCCAGCTTTGGATCTGGTAGACCTTTTGTCATCTCAAAAACTAGTAATTTTTAAAATAAAACAAAAATACATTTAATCAGAGTATGGCTCATTTTGTTTACATTTAAGTGGTTTTTATTTAAAAAATGCAATACCCCACCCACTGGTATCACTATGGTATTTGGTATGGGGCCCAGGAAGATAATTTGTACCGAGCCCAAAATTTGGTGCTACTCCCCTGTTTTTAAAACTAGTATGCTGGTTTCTCAAACTCCCATGTGAATAGGACCACAGAAGGTTTTAGCTTTTTCCAACTCTTTAGATAAGTAACTCTTTATATATTTCTTTAGAATATGGTTGTATGATTCAATTTACAGATTAAAAACCATCTAAAGAGCTCTATGCTTAGTTACATCCAGAAAAGGTCCAATACTTTTCACTGGTTGTTATCATTAACTATCATGTTTGTAATTATTGTGTTACATACCATAAGAGAAGAGGGCAATCAGAAAACCTAATAATAAATACAAAGTCATTAGAAATACAAAACTTTTGGAGTCTTACCTCCAGATCCTCTAGAGAATGTTGATGAGGGATTTGCTAAACCATCCTGCAGACCCATAATCTCATTTCTACACAACTGCAGATAATGGATCAAGAGAAACGGTGCGTGACCAGAAACGACAAACGCATTTTATAGTCACTCTGTCTGAAGTGGATGACATTTTGTCTTTGGTAGATGAAGAAATGTCCAATAACTAAGTCATATAATTTCCCAGTGGACCTTCAGCTCGGAACTAATATTTTTTGCCGTACACACTCTTTCACTTGTCTCGTTCCTTTCAATTTGATAAAGGTCCAGTTTTGGGGGGTTGTATCCCCTCCTTTGAGTTCCTGTTTCCTGTCAACTGCGCTTTTAAGAAGTAATTTTTGTCAAAACTGAACATCTACACAGGTGCTCTTAAAAAAACTGAACTACTCAAACACCTCAGTAGCTGTCTTTTTGAATTACTGTTATTTTGAAGAAGCTTTTTTGATTTTTCTACAGATTGGGCTTTGCCAGGTCATGCTGTGCAATGACATTAAGTCACCCTCAACTGAATGATTAAATAAAAAATAAAAAATAGTTTTTCTGAAATGATATCACATGCAAGTATTTTATTATACCATACAGACTTATATTTCTTGCTCGTTGTACCTCAGAGCTTCAAAGATGTGGAAAAATCAAAATATGGAGAGATGCATGATGCAACACAAACACACTGTTTGATTGACAGAAAAAGTCTCGAGCTTTTGTCTCTCATATTAGAAAAGATTACCAAATGGTGAAATAAAGACATACAGTCAGCAGGTAGATTTTCTCGGGCTTTTTTTAGATTCAGGTTCTTGTCTCTTTTGTGTGTGGAACTTTCATGGTGATGAACCTTGGGTATAAATTAGGCGGAAACAAATATACTTTGTGGGTTATAAAGGAATGAAAGAGATTTAAGAGATTTAATTCTGCACTGCATTGCTGTCAGTGACCAGCTGTTACTGGATAAATCTCAGCCTGCTGAATTTCAATTAGTCGTGCAAGGTTTTCCAAAATAAGAAGCCGTTTGTTTTAAGACTACAGTAATTTTCATTCTACACTGCAAGATATAACACTACAATAGTTTCATTTCATCTTCTGTAAAACCACAGACAACACCAAAAAATTTAACTTAAGTTGATCTCTCATCCCCAAGCAATCTTTGGTCTGAATGCTAAGAAATGTATTTTCCATGGTTGACTGCTTGTATCAACATACTATATGTTTCACATAAACAGAGCATTGGACTGTAAAATAGGAAATCTAATCGGAGCTCTTCAGTAAAAAGCTTCCTGTTTTGAAGTCAACTGTCAGAGGACAGAAAAAACAACAAGGGGAGGAGATGAGCATGGAAGAATAACAGGAAACCATGGGAGCTGAGGATCTGTCAATCACACCCTGGGCTCTCCCGGTTTAATTTCTTTTTCCCATGCACTCGTCTAAACCTCCTCCTCATCTGCTGTCACAGGGTGCCAGCTAGATGTCACTTTTACTCTGCATCCCTGACTCACGACAGAGGAACTGAAGGTCAAATCACTAACAGTGAACTCAGCGTATAATGAGACTGAACATAAACCATTGATAGTCTTAAAATACACTCAACAGCTGAGTCGTTTCAGTGAATTGATCATGTTTATCAGAGTCTGCTCCACATCCTGCACAGCCCCGTTTAATCATTATGTATAATGTAGAGGAAGATAAGTTTTATGGGAATTTACTTCTCGTTGACACTGTAGCATAAATAGGCAGCGCAGGTGAGATATGACAAGAGCTGAGCCACACTTTATCAGGTTATGAATAATACAAAGGAGGATGTAGGCCACAATAACGGCAGAACGTTGTATAAATAGCGAGCACTGTTGCAGTTGTTATGATGTAGATTTTGAGGCTGTCATTTTTTTTCTAAGATAGGTCAGCAAAAGCCCAGAATTATTTCACGCATAATTTCTTGAAACATTTTCATAATAAAACCCAAGGACTGTGAATAAAGAGGTCGCTGATCGTGACAAAGCTGCAGAAAATTATCTGCAGCTACCTTTAGCCCACTCTTGCTGATCATGTCTGTTATTTTCTGTGCTGTTAGGAGTCATTCTGGGTGCACTCAACTTTGGTTTCAGCAACATTTTCACCACAAATACAGAGACATCAGTCTTCATTCTGACTTGTTCCTTCAGTTTCAGTAAAAAGACAGAAACCATGTCACAGTCACGTAAATGCATTTTGGCTGGCCAGAATATGACAACCACAATCATACCCCATCAACCCACATTTATTGCTCCAGTCATTTATTAAACCCCAGTGATACGCCGGTCTCTGATGTGCTCCTATTATGTCCATTGATAAAATGATCCTAATAATGGATTTTTGATTTAGAAGGGGAGCTCGATGAGAACAACCTGTATATCTGACATTACAATGAGACATCTGTATTCATCCAGGCAAAGGAAGAGAGCATGTGTGTGCCATTTCTTGTTAGGCGTGGGTGAGGTACGCATTTGCGAGTAGGGTCACACTTTGTGCAATATCAGAAAAGCAATATTTCTTCATGCTGAGCTGTGTTGAAAAGAAGAAAATATCACCAGGAAGAAAGGGATTGAGGGATTTTGCCTTTACAGCCATCTGTTTTCTGTACTGCAGTTTACTTCTTGGTGTGTATTTTTGAATATTCAGAATACATTATTTCTGTAGTACTGAAGTGGCATCTCACTGTGAAGTGAATGAATTAAAGTCATGCACCTTATATTAAATGTGACCACTCACTAACAGTTCTGATGGTTAATTAACCCATTAACTTGATCATTTATTCTCCAGAGTAACAAACTCACCCAAGAATGCTCATTTTAAATTATATGATATAAAAACAGGTAAGAATGTCTTTGGATTGATTTGTCAATCAAACAGTGAATAAATGTCCCTCTGACACAGAGATAGAGTTACCTGATCGTGTAATAACAGCAAATTGTGAAAATGAAAACCCTCTGGCATATTGTGGTTTTCATCTAGAGAAACAATGGAAATGTAGGAAATATATTTAATTTACAATTCCTCAACCAAAAGTATCTAACTGATTGCAGAGATGAGAAAACATTTGTCATACTAGTTTGTGCTGGTCAAAACATCAAATTTAACTCATATATCAAATTAATTTACCAGGATCAAGGTCTACAGAACCTTGAAGCAGATGGAACCCTGTCAGCTGGAGACCACACTCTTTTCATTTAAGACCCATTAACTGATGGTGCAGTATGAGCAAGCACACCAAAATTGGATGATGGAAAATTTCAAAACAGGCCTGAACCTGTTATTCTACAGAAACACTGTCAGGGTTGGGATTTTCTCACAAAAGAAGCAGTGATAGCTGTGTTTTACACTAAGAAACTTGGCAGTGTAAAAAAATCAAAACTTCAACATCATAAAAAGACAACTGTAAATTAAAAAAAAATTAAATATTTAATCTCATTTCCCTTCTTACATGAATCTCTAGTTTTGTGAAGCTCTGCAGGCCACAGTCTGATAGGTGGAGCTACTCGAAGGGCATGGATGTCCTTGGCTTCATGGCCATTGTAGGTGTGTTTTTTTTTAAAGGGTTATAAGCAGCAAAATTGTTATTTACAACAAGACTATTGTAGGTCACTGTTAGGATGAGTAACTGACTGCAACATAAAAGTTTTTTACTTAAATTATTGTCAGAGGCAAACTTGAAAGCAGCTTAAAGGTTAATGAAAAAGCTATCACATGAAGAACATTTCTAGGATTAAAGGACTGATGTCACAGAAGGACCTTGAAAAACTGATCCATGCATTTATCTTTAGTAGGATTGATTACTGCAACAGCGTCCTCACAGGTCTACCTAAAAATGCAATCAGACAACTGCAGCTGATCCAGAACACTGCTGCCCGTGTCCTCACTAGAACCAGAAAAGTAGAACACATCACCCCAGTTCTTAAGTCCTTACACTGGCTCCCTGTAGCTCAAATAATAGATTTTAAAATATTCCTACTAGTTTATAAATCACTGAACGGTTTAGCACCAAAGTATGTTGGAGATCTGCTGTCACTATACCAACCCAGCAGACCAATCAGGTCCTCCAACTCAAGCTTACTAAACATTCCTAGAATTAGAACTAAACAAGGAGAGGCAGCTTCAGCTTCTATGCTCCACAAATCGTTAGGCTCTTTTAAATCAGAGATTAAAACTCTACTATTCAGAGCTGCATTTGAGTCCTTAATTGCGCTTTATGATCACTATTTGATTCTCGTGGTTTAATTTTTATTCTTATTTTTTATTTCCTTTTTAACCAATTGTGTTTTATCTGTTTTTAATCTATATTAATTGCATAAATTGGTTCCTCACATCATCTTTTCTTATTGGTTGATTGTGTCTATCTGTTAAACCTATATGTTTCTGGTTTTCTAAGCATGCTTCTGTAATCATGTATTTGGTATCATTATCACTGAATCATGTAAAGCACCTTGCATTGCCTTGTGTTGAAAGTGTGCTATATAAATAACATTGCCTGGCCTTGCCTTGAATTGTATTATTTTTCTGTTCTGAATCAGTTCACCACCAAGTTACAAGTGCCTTTTTTCTTGGTGCTTGGTTTTATTTGATCAGGTTGAATGTAAAGTTTTTTGTAAGCCACATAAAAACAGCTATTAAAGCAATGGTGTGGAGCATTTTGGACCCAACTTATGCATCTTAGTGTGCATTCACAACAGCCCTGTTTAGCCCACTAAGATCAAACTCTAGTTCATTTGCCCAGAAAGTTTTGTTTGAATGGTGAGGTGAAAATGTCCAGTATGGATCTCTATGTGATAATATAATATCCTTCCAGTGGTTACTTTTGGTGTGACAGTGAGGTCCAGACGTTTTTAGACTTACGACTATTTTACATTTTAGATAGACTTTTTAACCATGATAATTGCTTCATTCACTTAATGATGTCTGAAGTCATATTTCAGTGCAATGAGGATCTTGTACAGAGCACATTAGGAAACTGACCTAGTGAAGGTGCTCCTCATTAAACTGTATCTTAAATCGAGTGCTGGATTATCAACACTGTGTTGAATGTTAGCTTTAAAAGGAAAAGGACCAGAACAATAAAAATAGCAGATCTATGAAAAGACAAATGAAGGAATCATGGGAAAGACAGTTGTTTGTAGCCTACTCATGTTTAGGTATGGTGTTGCCTTTTACCTCTTATACCTAAAGACTCGGATGATAAAATTATTACATACTGTCAGTAGGGAAGATGGTTGAAAGGAAAACAAATGAAAAGTCGTGATTTAACATAATTGCCAATAGATTTTATCACGCTATATGCTGTAACTCTCAGGGACTTGTTGAAAAATATAAAAAACTAATCTGTTGTAAAAGAGAACCAAGGCTACATTTTATCTTGAAAATGAAGCCCCAAAGCAACTTTTCTGGCTTGCAATGAGATGTCAATCAAGATAAGGCTCTGAGTGCTGGCTGAGCATCTAGTAATTCACTTCAAGGCTGTGTTGAGAGCAAATGTGTGTTAAGTACATACATTTTCTCTGTATTATATCTTGTGCGTACCTATTCATTACCATTATCACAGTTATTTCCATCAATGGCTTTCATTTTCCAAATTATTGCCGTACGTTTAAATGATTGCATTTGAATTTACTTAAGGCTCTGTTCAGGCTTTTAAAGCTCCTAGCAGGTGGTCTTGCTGCAGAGTATGCTGATCTTGAACTGCTTTCAAAGGACCTGGTAAGGCAAAAGGGAATAATTTTAGTTTGTTCCAAAAATTGAAGCGTTTTCTGTCTGAATGATGATGTGTATTGGAATAGTAATAGTTTTTAACAGTCTGGTAGTTTTTTTAATTTATACCCTGCTGATTTTTTGACAAAACTTTATATTTGACCAAAAAAAAGTGTATTACTATGGCCTTGTGTTAGTTTTCACACGTGTTACTATTTTTGCTGCCTGAAAAAAAAAAGTTAAAAAATTTAAGATTTACATATAAATAAAAAAGAAAAGAAAAGAACCCTGTCATAAAATAGAACCTATGGGCTACCTCCAGGTCAATTACAAGCTGCTTATAGGTTACTAGACTTGAAGTCTATGATGTGACTCAGTACACAGGGCTGTACAGTGGAACAGTTATTAGCACTTTTACTTCGAAGCGAAAAAGTTTTTTGTTTAAATCTCACACAGGGGTCGTTCTGTGTGGAGTTTGTATAGATTGTCCATATACCCGTGTGTTCTCCCCCCTACAGTCAAACACAGGGCTTGATCAGTAGGGGCAATTCTAGGATCAGAGTATTACACACCCAGTGAGCTGCCAGGCCAGGCAATATAAATGTTACTCTTTTGTACATTTTAACACACACACACACACACGCACACATACACACACCCCCACACAAACACACACAACAGGAGATAAGGAGACTTAGCTAGTCAGTGGCACCTTGGCTTAAATATTAGCACATGTATCTAAAATAAGGTTTGGAGAGTCCCTGCTCATAAAAACAATAACTAGAAAAGCAGAATTAGGAGAGCACAGACCTCTGTCAAGCACCGTACAGATTCCTTCATAAAACCTGGTCATCCCTAAAATGTAAATACTCCTTCCTTGCTCCATTTCTGACATTTCCAAGATACTGCATTCAAATTCATCAACAACTTTGAGTTAACAGTTTTATTTCTATTTTATTTTACAATATTTTACTCTATAGCTTAGGCTACTATTTGAGTTTTAACTTGCCCTTTATTGTTATTTTTTTCATGTGTGTGTTGCCTTAATGTGTATTTTACCACTGTGGGATCAATAGTCTGTTTATTCAATCATTAATTTAGAGATGAACGAGCTGCTGACATCACATCCCATTGACCAAACGTGTCGCTGTTGTCTCCTCTGCTGCACTCTGTTAAAAGCATCCGAAAAACAGCACTGAAAATGGCATTTACCTCCCAAGGCACAAAGAAAAAAGTTTGCTACTACTATGACGGCGATGTTGGAAATTACTATTATGGTCAGGGCCATCCCATGAAACCTCACCGAATCCGCATGACCCATAACCTGCTGCTCAACTATGGCCTCTACAGAAAAATGGAGATATATCGTCCACACAAAGCCAGTGGAGAGGAGATGACCAAGTATCACAGTGACGATTACATCAGGTTCTTGCGCTCTATCAGGCCGGACAACATGTCAGAATACAGCAAACAGATGCAGAGATTTAACGTGGGTGAAGACTGTCCAGTGTTTGATGGCTTGTTCGAGTTCTGCCAGCTCTCGGCGGGGGGATCCGTCGCCGGTGCCGTGAAACTGAACAAACAGCAGACAGATATTGCGATCAACTGGGCCCGAGGTCTTCATCACGCCAAAAAGTCTGAGGCCTCTGGGTTTTGCTACGTCAACGACATCGTGCTGGCTATCCTGGAGTTACTGAAATACCATCAGAGAGTTCTGTATATAGATATCGATATCCATCATGGAGATGGCGTGGAAAAGGCTTTCTACACCACGGACCGTGTCATGACCGTGTCCTTCCACAAGTATGGAGAGTACTTCCCTGGCACTGGTGACCTCAGGGACATCGGTGCTGGAAAAGATAAATATTATGCTGTGAATTATCCACTGAGGGATGGGATCCATGATGAGTCCTATGAAGCCATTTTCAAACCTATCATGGCGAAGGTGATGGAGATGTACCAGCCCAGTGCAGTGGTCCTTCAGTGTGGCGCTGACTCTCTGTCAGGGGACAGACTTGGCTGCTTCAACCTCACCATTAAAGGCCATGCCAAGTGTGTGGAGTACATAAAGAGCTTCAACCTGCCCCTGCTGATGGTGGGAGGAGGTGGCTACACCATCCGTAATGTGGCACGTTGCTGGACATTTGAGACTGCTGTGGCCCTTGATAGCTGCATCTCCAATGAGCTCCCCTACAATGACTACTTTGAGTACTTTGGACCAGACTTAAAGTTGCACATCAGCCCTTCCAACATGACCAATCAGAACACAAATGACTACCTGGAGAAGATAAAGCAGCGCTTGTTTGAAAACCTGCGAATGTTGCCTCACGCCCCTGGAGTCCAGATGCAAGCCATCCCAGAGGACGCCGTGCAGGAGGACAGTGGTGACGAAGAGGACGATCCAAACAAGCGCACATCAATCCGTGCTCACGACAAAAGGATAGCTTGTGAGGAAGAGTTCTCGGACTCAGAGAACGAAGGCGAAGGAGGTCGCAGGAATACAGCCAGCTACAAGAAAGCCAAAAGGACCAAGACCGAAGGAGAGAAGGAGGCAGAGGAGAAGAAGAAAGGTACAGAAGAAACAAAAGAAGTAAAAGAAGAGGAGAAGGTACCAGAGGAGGAAAAAATTGACACATCAAAGCCAAATGAGGATCCCAAGACACCTTGAGGTCCTCAGCTCCAAGTGATGCCAGTACATCAGGTTAAAGCTGATCTTACAGTGACTTTTTTTTTGTTGCTTTTTTGAATAAATGATAAAAAAAAAAAAAAAAAAACATTTTTTAGAGATGAACACAAATAATGCAGCAAAAAAAGGCTCTTTGGATAATTTAATTTGGGGTTATTATGCAGTTATTTGATTGTGAGAAATAATAAAATGAAACATTAGAAAACATTTTGAAATAATAAGAGATTAAATCAAATCAAACCAATCAAAATGCTTGAAAGAATGTAAAAAGCTTTTTTTCTGAATTAACTAAAAAATTAATAAATAAAAACCTTTTTTTTATTTCTGAAATTTGATAATTAAAAATAATAATTACAAGATGTGTTTTCTAATTATTTATTTACTAACGAAAATAAATTAGTAAATACCAATAAAGTGTTTTTAAGAGATGTCCTGTAGGTAGGCAGGCTACAGGTGCCTCTAACATATCTCAGAAACACGAATTCAAACAAGTCCTGTTTGTTAAGTTAAATTCACTTTTGGTTTGTTTTGGATTCAGATGCTGAGAAATACTAATCTCTAAACTATGTCAATTTTTTTTGTTTGATGTAAACTTTGTCTGGTCAATTCATAAAAAATATATTTCCCTGTTAAGAAAAGACTTAATACAGAAAAACTGAGCTTTTCTTTAAAAAAAAAATCATTTTGCAATACTCTCCACTAGGATGTAACAGATGACAGTAACTAGCTTAACACGATATATTGACATGTATTATCTAGTCATTAAGCTAACATCTGCATGCTACAGCCTAACTTGAAGTTTGTTTGGTAAAAACAGCAAAGTTTCTTGCTTTCTGCTGGTTTTTCTCTGTAGGCTATCTCTCTGCAGCAGATTCCTGCTGGCCATAGATTAACCTAACAAGTATCTGTATAATGCGTTAAAAGAAAGGTCGGATGGGGAAAAAAAGTTTATGCTCTCTTTTTTATTTAAATATTATATTTTAAGCAAGTACTATATTCTTTTTTACAGTTTTCTAGTTTGTTTTAAAAAAAGCACATATACGGTATTGGAAAAATCACCAACTTTAAGGGGTGTTTTGCCTCAGTTTGGGGGTGCTTCAGCAGGTATAATAAGGTAGGTGTATCAGCATGCTCAGGCAAGTTTGTGCATAATTTTTTTCATTCATTCTCTGAAACAGTTTGTAGGCTCTGTGATGGACCAAAGCCAGTTCCATCCTGGCTCTCACTAATTGGCCACTAAAGAGAGGCAAGGATTTATTAGGAGTAAAGTTTCAATAGACCATTAGATGGACATTTCCACTTTAACTTACAGTTTAGTAATGTCTATTCATGATTGACTTCTAGAGGACTTTGAGGTTTCTTTGAGGTACATATGCTGTTTGTACTTGGTACCAGTTAAGAAACCTGCTGGGTATATACAGAATACTTTTGGGAACTGGATGATACATAGTGGTGATGACTGTGTTGTGAGTGTTTTTTATGGTTTTCAATGTAGATTAGGAAAGTTAGAAAAAGACTTATGGGTAACCAGATACTCATAACCAATGGGCCACACTGATTTTTCAGACAAGTCCCCTTGATGTTTGGACTCCAAGAGATATGAAAGAATCTCCGTACTACCTAATTGCCAATTGATCTAACCTAAATATAATTTAGTCAAAAGAAGATACTAGCTTCCCATCATAGTCTGGATAAAAGAACTGTAATTTCATTTTAATTTTACATTTTTTTAATTGTTAAATTTTTCATCCTTCACATGGACTTCAAAGCAGATATGTTAATGGAAAATTGGTCTGCATTTGTACAGCACTTTTTCCAAGTCAGAGCAGTCCAAAGCGCTTTAAGCCTAGTTTATACTTCTCCATCAGCAAAGTCAATATCGTAAATGGAAGGTCTCTACGACAGCAATGCAAGGACGGATAGAGTAGAGCCTAATTTTTTAACTATCCATGTAATGCAATGAAAAGCACACATTTGTGATTGATCAGCTCAACATCAGCCCAGGATCATTTCACCAGAGTGCGGCTCTATAGTAAGTGTAAAGAGAAGTCATTGCAGCTTTTGGGCACTAGATGCTTTATATTGCAAGGCATGTTGATCTAATATAGCCTTTTGGCGACTTTGAACACCAAGAATTGTAGAACAACAAAACCGACCGCTGTGTTTGTTTAAACACATTTTTAGAATATTTTATGAGCTGCACTTCTAGCTCAATCAAAACTCCCTCAAAACTGCCAGTGCTGCACGAGTGGATGTGTGTTTAAAAGCTGAAGTAATCAAACCATTGTCAACCACAGATGTCACTGCAATGGTAGGCAGACAGACCTGAAGAGGTCTACACCCCCTGCAGTCCTTGTGGGGAATTTCTTTCACCACAACGGACAAGTACACACATAGCAGTTTTTATCCAGCATATCATGGAATGGCATTATGCATTATTTTGACTGAGTAAATCTCTAAAAATCTACAGTAAAATAACTATTACACACATTACATTGTAACTCAAGGTATACAGAAATGTTACCAACAATGCCAAATGTGAGGAACTATATCTTTCAGTTCATTTTTACAGTTTAAAACAATCTACATAAGCAGGGAGAAAAGTCAAAAAAATGTTATTTGTTTCTGAACTTCCCCGCTAATCATACATTCACAAAACATAAAAACATGCAGAATACACTACCTTGTCTGACGCCATCATCATCTGCAAATTGAGCAACAGCAACAGGTTGTTTGCGGTAGTTAGTATAATTCCACTTTCAACCAGTAGGAACAAGACGTAGGAAACTTATTAAGTATTGCTTTAAAGCGCCAAAGCTGTAGTTTTGTCTGCTCTGCTGTCCTGCTTCAACTGCTTTGCATTTGTTGGTTCTCTTCTGCTCAAAACAAAAATTGATTCCTTTCTTTGGGCTGCTTTAGACTACCCATATTATTTGGACCTTGTTTTTGGCCTTGCCTTTGAATTTTTCTGGTGCCGCTTAGCAACAGGCACACACCTGCTACTTATTTCAGCTTTCCAACTGAGTAGCTACAATTTTTTTTTCTCTCTGGAAAGTACTTTGGTCTTACTACGAGTGCTAAATGGCAAAAAACTCTTTAATCAAAACTTTCCTGTTTACTCTGTTCTGCAACTCAAAAGATTTTTCCACAATCCAAAACTTTTACATTTTAAACTGAGTGAAAAAATAAATAAACATCTTGTTTACATGAATAGGAAAATCTCACCAAGGATTTAGAAAGCAAACCTTTAACCCGTGGTGTTGTAAAATGGTTAGACAGCTAAATTAACAGCACATTCAAAAAAGCATTATTTTGTAAAATCTGGTCACTGGTGAACATATACTGTACAAGCTTTGGTGTGCCACTGAGCTTGGTTAGATTTACTTTATAGTTCTATTGGGACATGCTCCACATAGAAAGCCCAAACATCTTTGATCATAACTGGCGTTTTGGTTAGACCTAATACTATTTCATAAAAGCAATCAAACGTTATATTTCAATGGACCTTTGATCTCATTCTTGATTTCAGTAAGGTTTGTATGTGTCTAGTGAAGGCAAATAGACATTTGTTGTATTTGTCACATAGCAGTTTTTATCCAGTATATCATGGAAAGAGATTATGCACTAGTTTGACTGGGTAAATCTCTAAATATCTACAGTAAAATAACTATTACACACATCACAGTGTAACTCAAGATATGAAAAAAACGTTACCTAAAATGCCAAATGTGAGTAACTACATATTCCTGCAAATGTTACATTTTTATTTTATTATATTCGTATGTGTTTTTCCAAAATCATAATGTTTCTTAATTTTTGTCACTGTCATCTTGATTTTCTGGCTGTGAGAGCTTTTTTCTCATCCAAAGCGAATGGAGAAGTTGCAACGAATACTCTGATTATATAAAAAAGACCGGTCTGTGTGATGCGGTTCATTTTCATAAACTTTTTCCAAACTGCGAGCACATTGTCAGAGCCAGGTCGGGCAAAAGTTTCTCAAAGTTGACAACATGCCATAACATTTTCAACACAAACTCAATGAGTGTTTGAAGTTTAAAAGCACACCAAAGATATTTGTCTGATCACATAGCTATATTAGTCTAACTGCCCACTCAGGTTGGTGGCACTAATATAACGTCATAACCTTTCAGCAGCTGGCACCCTAGAAAACGGTCTATATGGCGTATGCTAAAAAAAAGTCCTGTTCACTGTTATTGAAGCCACAAAATGTTTTATAATCAAAAGCAACCCAATTCTGAAAACAGTCATAAATGCAAATATCAATCAACCTTTAAAGCATTGCCTCCTGGGAGAACAAACTGTCTCGCTGTAATTAGGGATGTACCGATACCAATGTTGGTATCGGGGCCGATACTTTTCTTATTTACTGTATCGTATCTATTCAAAGTTAACCGATACCATAAACCAATACTTTAAATGTGTAAACTCCGCAACAATTTCACAGACAATTTTTATCTTTCACTTGAAACTTTTATTTTGTGGTCATTTTTAATCAGTATTTTTTTATCTAATTCACCATAATTTGTTGTAACAAGCAGAGAAGAAAATAAAGCCTGTCTTCCAATTGCATATTTTTGCATGGTAAAAGTATTGGTGTTGGTACTTGCTATTGGCAAGTACTCAAATCCAAGCATCGGTATCATTTCCGTTTGAAAAAAGTGGTATCGTGCATCCCTAGCTGTAATACAGGAGTAACACCAGAAAGCATAAAAAAAGAAAAATGTGAAGACATAGCTTCAGCTTTGTTATTTATTCCATTAATTGCTTTGCTTCTGTCCTCCAGTCCTAACAGTCCCACAGCTTTTGATATCCAGCCTGTTTTCCAAAAACTATTTTCTTGCTTCTGTAAATTGTTAAGTTCCTATATCCTTTAGTCACCAAATATTTTATCAGGATTATTTTCTGCAACTGAAATAAGCACAAAAGCTCTTCCATTTATTGGAAAAAGGCATGCACTATTTGTGCCAAAGTTTTAAAGTACCAGACCTATTCTAGTTTTAATTTTGCATACATGGATCAAAAGAATTCACCCTCCATTGTTGTTTTGGGTACAAGTGAATCAAACAGAGGGGGAGGCAGATAACCAGCCTGTTTAGATGTTTACCTTCTTCATTTTAATACACCAGGTGTGTGAAATATGATAAGGATAAGGTGGTTCGGATGTGTTTGGATATGTGCATGCTTCTGTGTGTGTTCTGAGGAGAAGCAAGGGGAGAGGCAGAAGATGAACATGCTTTATGACAGTAGTAAAATTCTCCATGGTCCGTCTGCTTGGGAAGAGCCAAGGGCAGAATGTTTATGGCTCCCAAACATTATAAACTACCTCTGTGCATTTACCTCAAGCTGTTGTGTTTGGCCAGCCATGTCCCTCTATAGCAGCACGGGTAACAGAATGAAGTGTCTCTTCATGAATAATAACTATACCTGTGTTTCACTATCATTAAATGTATCTTTGCCAGTTCCAGCTACACCTAATAGTCTGGCGAAGTCTGGAGCATTGAGGTGTGGTTTCACGTTGTGAATATCAACTGGTACAGCATCCACGCTGGTGTATTAGTACAAGTCTAAGTAAGTTCTAATAATTAGGAAAACAGTGGTAAAAAATGTCTCACATAGGGTCTGGGCAAAGGGTATCTGTCAGACCTTTATGACCTACAAGATTAGGGTAATCTCTCAAGAAACAGCTCGTTTAGTCTTTGCTGACGACTTATTTATTTCTATTTTATTTATTCATTTTTATAAATTCTGTTTGCTTAGACATGTTTTTTTAGAATGCAGCTTAACTTGGTCTACCTAGAAACACTTTAATCTTATATTTAATATGAAATGTAAAAGATTCATTGGCAAGCCATCTCAAACGAAATAAAGATGTACATATCTGAATAAAAAAAACAAGGCAAAATGCATTTCCTTAAAAAAATACTTTCTAATTATTTAAAACTGATCTCTAAGGATGTGTTTACTGGATTTATTTGTTACATAAAATATGCTTACTAATTTGTTTTATATCATGTTCATTTAATATGCATTAGCTTGATTATCCTCTATACTGACTCTTCAGGCATTCAAGATTTTATAGGAGGCTATTGTCAATTAAAGCAAACACCATTGGAATTTCTCTCCTACATTACCTTTTACCTGGTTAAAGTGTGTGACTACGACAAAACCCCTCCAGTCAGAGAATCAAAGCTAAAATACTTAATATATACATAAAATAACAATACACATTTTCTCAATCCAACCATTTAGCAACTGATAGTTCATCCATTACAGAAGTCCTTAGTACAGTGATGCATAATGTAATGTATCTCTAAACTGTAATGGCGTGAAGCAGGTAGGAACCAATTACAGATAAACTTGAAGTTAAAACGATTTAATTAACAGAAAGAACCAAGAAAACTTACAGAAAAAAATATAACATAGTTCTGGGAAAGACAGAGAGAGGATCAAGAAAGGTATGACAAACCGGAGCTGCTTAAATACTGAGGAGTCAGTGAGAAATGAAGGAGAAAAAAACCTGAGGACCAATTAGTGAAAAGCAGATGCAGGGAGATCGGAGAGATAATGCAGCTGGGTAGGGAAGCAGAATTGCAAGGAAGAAACCGAGAAGAAAAACAAAGGTATTAGACTAAAACATAAGAGAAAACTAGACAGAAAATAATATTGAATGCATAAGAAGGGGTAACTAAGAATGACGAAATGAATGTAAAAGAATAAGAATAAAGAAGCACAAGAGAAATTCAAACTAAAAGCATTAATGAATATAACAAGTAGAGGGGAAAAAACAGAAGCAAAACACAAGTATACACACGAGAGAGAAAGAAACTCAAATGAGAGAACAATAGTCCTAACGAGAGAAATAAAGTTAAACAGCACTAACGGAAAAATTATGAGATAAGAAAAAACCTAATAAAAAGGTCAAAACAACCTGAAAGCAATCAAACGAAAGTTAAAAAAAAATCTAAGGAACATGAACCTGAAAATGCATAAGTGTATGTGTGGTCTGTTAACATAAGAGAAAAAAAATAACTATGAGTATAAACTGTACAAATTTAACTGCATAAACAAGTACAGGTTCAAAAATTATTCACAACAAACTGTTAACACCGCCATAACGTACTTTGTCCACCATTATGCATGGCAGTAGGTTATGATGTTGTGCTATTGTAACACTCTCTACTGGGTTACTTGTGACTCAAATCCTAGATTTACCTTACTAAAAGTGTAAAGACACTCAAAAAAATGATTTTGGACCAGAAGGCTCGGCTATACACAGAAGAAATGAAAAAGAATGAGACTAAAGACAATAGTTTAAATATTTGCAAACCTCCAGCTGGATTGTTTTAATTTAAACAAATGAAATAAAAATTATTTCAAACCTGTTTCTTTTTATACCAAGAATATGAACAACAACAGTTTCCTCACAATCGCATATAATTTTCTCTGGGTGCACCCTTTAAAGTAAATCAACTTTCTTTCAAATAATCACTTTTCTCTCAGATCAGATCAATAGCTTAGTTAGCTATGTATGTTAGACAGTTCGTGACTTTCAGCTTCATGCAACAAAAACAAACAAACCTCAACCTCCGTTGAAATGGCTCCGACTTGACCACACTAAATTGACTCCCCGCACGTAATGATTTGCAAAGTCCAGAAAGTCCTAAATAATAATGTATAACGTCCAAGAGTCCAAGGGAATGTATGGGGATGTGTGTGGAAGGGCAACGAGAGCAAAATGGTGTGGTGGGGTCCTTTTGATGCACTCCTACCACACTCCACGGTGCAGCAAGGAGAGAAGAGGAAAATCGCTGTCAATCTGGTTCATCCACGGGATTGGCTCGCCATCGATCTCAAAATGTTCATTCATCACAAAAAAAAAAACCTGACCTGTCAATGACAGCGTCAAAAAAAAAAAAATGAATCCTTGCTAATTACATTTCACAGTCTGTTCGTACAAATAAGCACTCCTTGTAGCATTATCTTCTGCAAATCTTACATTGTTTTCTAATGTTTACATTTTCTCTTAAAATAAACATCACATTTTCTATCACATTCTTGATGAAATATATAAATACACTGAAGTTTTGAAACTAAAAAAATACAACTTCTTTTCACACAGAACGTTAACATTTTTTTTAGTACACATTTTACTCTTAGTTAAACCTAAAAAAAACAACCAAATGTATCTTAACAGGTGAATTGAATTGCTCACCGATCTCGCATGGAGGAAGCACAGCAGCTCACAATGGCGCCGCCTTTAAGCTCTGGCTTTCTACAACCAAAAAGGGCAAAAACCCCAAACTAATCAATATATTTTTAATCAACGGATTTTTTAGGAATAACATGCATGAACCTATCTTTAATGTTCGCAAAGACGCATAACACTTGTTTTGTACCTTTTTTTCCTGCGAAACTCCGTCTTTACTCGCTCTGCTGGCATTGTCTGAGCAAATGCTATGGCCGAAAGAACTAACGGAAGGCCTGCAGCCTGAGACGAAGAAGATGGGCGGGACGATGCGCCGTTTTACTGCAGCTCATTGGCTGAAGATGATGCCTTCATTTCGCTCGGGGAGTTAACCCTTTTTATGCTGGAACTGTGGATTATTCAGCTGAAACTGCATAAACATAAGTCTTAACTAGTAGTTATAGTCTTGCTTTTAGAGATTTAACTGTAACATTTAAAAGGCATATTTATATGTGGGTTACACTATAGTCACAGGAGGCAACAGCACAGTAACAAGAACCACATAACCCACCACCCTCTATTCAGGCACAGGCAACAAAAGCAAGTGGCTACAACTGGCTACAAACATAAATGCAGTTTAATTCACCAACTAGCTTTAAAGTCATATTAACAGAACTGGTGGAAGAATGGTTATAAGGATAGCTAATTTTCGATATATCTTCCCACATTAACACACCTTCAACACACATGCAGTCGGACTTTATGTGATGCACACTATTCGGACCGGGTTGAAACAATCATTAGCTTTCTTCTGCCACCCAGTCTCTCTAATATCGATTGACATTTTGCCCCCCTTCCCGTTCTGGTTTGAGAATGTTCAAGTGACACTTCACCCAAAACTATATTCAACTTTATACAACTATAGTCTTTATGGAGCTCATGTCTTGCCTTAATGATGTCTTGAAACGAAAGACTTAGCATATGTAACAGGATAATGCATTTTGTATGACTGATAACTAATTTCACTATTTATTTTTAGGGATGTCCGATATTATCGGCCTGAAGTCATTATCGGCCGATATTGGCATTAAAATGTAATATCGGAAATTATCGGTATCGTTTTTTATTTTTTTAATAAGATGAATTTTTCACAACATACACATATTATATATCAAACTCTTCAGCTGCTTCTTTTCTCTCTCAGAATGTAAAAATATGACAGATTTGAGGTTTACTTTTTATTTATTTGTTTGAGATAACCTACAATATATCACAAGGCTTCTTCTGGGCCAACCTTCACAGTCTATCGGGCGCACTTGGTGACGTCATCAGCCACAAAGGTATAATGTTGTTTACATTTTCTAAAAGTAGAAATTTGTCCTGAGTGGTGGGCCTTTGTCAGTATTCTCTGTGTGAGAAAATGTTCCAGCTACTTTTGAAGACAAAATAAAAATGGCACCTTTTTCAATTGCCTAACAAAAATTCTAGTACTTATTACATTTTCTAAATTTTTAAAACTCAAGTATGCATGATACAAGATATTTCATTGTGGTTACCTAAAAGGGTTTAGTAGTTTTTGTTTTTTAAGAGGGAGGGTCCTGACATATTGGTATCGGTTTATATTGGTATCGGAAATTATGAGTTAGGCTATATCGGTATATCGGATATCGGTAGAAAAACCAATAACGAACATCCCTATTTATTTTATTGTCTTTCTATTTTATCGTGTCCGTACAAAACTCACTGAAAGTTTGATCTTCGTTCATAAATTTGCAGCTTTTCATTAACTTTGCAATTAATAATGGCAAATATTTCAGCTATACTCTTCAACTTTAGTTCCCCAGTATGGCTCAGCATGTGGGGGACACCTAAACCCTATATAGAGTAGGTTAAATCACTCAGACAGAGAAGGGGGGGAAATGTACTCTTTTCACTGCTGTTTCATTGTACAAGTTTTTTGTTATGGTAAAAAAAACATCAAGACCATTGAGAAATATACCTCAGACATGTTTGATTACATTGATCAACTGTGGAATAACTGGAGGTAATGCAAAGAAGGATTTTTCATTAAATAAAAAAAATATGAACAACCCTGAGCATCCTCTTCATGAGACTATCCTACAGCACCAGAGTATCTTCAGTCGGAGGCTTCTTCAGTTTCGCCGCAACACGGACCGCTACAGGAAATCCTTTCTTGCCACAGCCATCATGGTCTACAACGATTTCTTGAAGAATTAATTAGTTATGCACTACAACAACACATAATTTTCCTCTGGGATTAATAAAGTATTTTTGAATTTAATTAAATCTACGGCAAAAGATGTCAATTTTTTTTATAGTTTATTAAATTTTTCTTTCTCAAATTCCCGTATTTTGTTTTCTATTTTCCACACCACATAAATTATAAGGCATAAATACTGTGAATCAGTTCAAAAACTGAGTGATAAAGATGAAGATGAACAAACAATCAGTGGATACCAACTCTAATCGAGAGATCAGGGCCCTGAGATCAGGGTTCTTTAAGGGCCATACCATCACTTCCAGGATTATTTGTTCTTCTTTATGCTGAAGATGGTTCTTTTCCTGTATGTTTGGGGTCGTTGTCCTGCTGTAGAATACATTTAAGGATATACGCCTCCCTGATGGTATTGCATGATGGATAAATATCTGCCTGTTTTTGTCAGCATTGAAAACACTATTAATCCTAACCTAATCTCCAACTCCAATCTCTACATTTGCAGAAATGCAGACCCAAATTTTCAAGGAACATCCATCTTGCTTCACTGTTGTCTACAGACTCATTATTGTATTGCTCCCCAGCCCGTCGAAGAGCAAACTGCCTTCTGCTACAGCCAAATATTTCAAATTTTGATTCATCATTCCAGATCTCCCTCTGCCATTATTCTGCACCCCAGTTTCTATGATACTGTGTGACTTGAGTCGCTTTTCCATGTTAGAGGTATGGCCTTTTGGTTGCAACTCGTTCATGAAGACTGTCTTCATGGAAGTGTGTCCGGACAGAAGATCAGTGTACCTGGGTCCCACTCGTTTCTGCCAATACTGAGCTGATGGTACTCTTTGTCTGGGACAGACTTTGCTGATGTACTATAACTATCTTTTTGCTGTGCTCCATCTTGCCATGACATGACATGACTATCTTTCACAACCTCACCTCACAGTTTGGCTGTTCCACACCCAGTTTTAAGGCTCCTACATTTGGTTTCTGTTAGTGACTGTGTTTCAACCCATGTATGACATTGATGACCATTAGCATCTACTTGGTATAATTGGTTAATCATACACTTGACTATAATCAAACAAAATCCCCGACTTTGTGCAAGTGCACTTGTAAGAATTGATGTTGGTTAGAAGGTAAAAGGTAGCAACACCAAATATCGATTTGAATTTGAATGCACTTTGCATTTTGTAAATTGATGAAAATAAACAATCGTTTGTACTTCTGAGAGCAGTCTTTGTCTACAACATTTTTCCACACCTGCCTAAAACCTTTGGAACAGTACTGTATTTACCATAGCACTGCTTAGGGAGGTGACATGGCAATGGACTTGACTTAATTTTCTAATGAATTAAGCTAACAAATATTTGACCACATGTGGATTCTTGTTTTATGTTTTATGAGATGGTCAGGAAATTAATAGATTAAAAATCAAGCGAGGAAACAACATATGATGCTGCCATTGCAATATACTGTACTTATTCAAAAGAGAAAGAAAAATGAATTTGTTGAAGCAACACACACATCAATAGAACTGTATGTTCCACATTTCAAAAGGCCTTTTTTATCCTCAATTAGACCCACTTGAAACTCATTTTTAGATATGCCAGAACATAATTTTAACTGTCAATAACTGATAACAAGGTCTGGGGTGTAACTGCTTGTCCAGCATGTACCGCATATTGGTAGCTCATGCTGCAACTAGAGTTAATTAAATCTGAAATTTGAGCACTTCATAGCCTGAAAAGTTGAGGGTCTACCATGCGAGCCAATATTTATTGTAGATCTTTACCTCGAATCTATTCCAGTAAAAACCAATAACAAAACAGTCTCAGTATCTAAATATGAAGAAACGGCAAACTAGATCCAATTATGGTGAATTACATTTTGCTGATAAACATTATCTTGCAATCTCTGCCACTGTGAAATGAAACAACATTTCACGCAAGGCGCATGTCAGCCAGTAGGATAAGCTTCACAGCTATGAGAAAGGTATAATGCAAATTTCAAATCAGCAGCAAATCTTGTTATTAATACTTTAGGTTTCTCAATGTTAAAAAAGAGAAGTCTGTATGATTGTTTAATTGCAATTGTGACAACACTTTAAGTAGCAGCAGGATTCTCAAACACTTTTAAACGTTTTCAAACAAAGTTGTATTATAATAAAAGTTTAACCTTTTCCTTTAAAAGGGTGCTACAATAGCAAATTTGTAATGAAACAACTAACGACTGCTTTAAGAAAAAGGTTTCTTTTTGCACTGCCAGAGAACAATATTTGTTGTGTAACAAGTGAATAACTCAAGCAGTCACATCTCTTACTGTATGTGCATGGCAGTTGCCAAGACAATGGCAGATCAGAGATCAGCTCATATTTACATCATATATAAGATGCTCTAGATGAAGTTTTAATAGTCTAAACCCTTCCCTGAAGCCAATTTGCAATGGGATACCTAACACGGAGAAGAGGCTAAACACAATATATCTGTTGGTATTATAGGGAACCCCCTTCATAATATTAAAATGGGTATTCAAAAAGAGGCTGCCTTTAGGTGACTTTTTAAATACATTTTTAAAATGTGTTGTGGTTTGTGAACCACCTATACGTTGCCACTTAACATTCATGTCCTCTGCTTGGGTTTTCATAGTTTTGCCAAAATAGAGGAAAAATGATGCTCACATCTTTTTGAATAGTTCTTGGTACTTACATCTAACAATGGATGAAATAGTTCCTTTCTTTGGCCCAACTGTTGACTAGATGCAGAGATTTTCTGTGCTTTCCCTACTAGAAAAGAATCAGCAACTACTCAATTGTAGCTGTTATAAAAAAAAGAATTTTGTGAAAATAAAATCGTAATAAAGCAAGTTAATGAAAAGTGATTGGTTACAATTCCTATGGTGCAGAAACACAAGAGGAACTTAAAAGTTTATCAGTAATGTCCAAAGGTATCTTATGCTTTATTCAGAGTTCATTAATACCAAATATTTTTGAAAGAAATCTTTATCTTTTTCTTTAGAAAGTAAAACCTATTTTACTAATACATTGTACATTTTCTATCATTCATGTAACAATTACTGTTGTAATTGAGACCTTAAAGATAGAGCGATTTTCCATCAGCTGGAAAGTAGGAGTTCTGTCGCTCCTCTTGTCCACATGCTGAAGTTCTCCTGGCAAGGCTACTGAACCCTACATTTCTACTAATGTGCTCATTGGTGTGTGAGAATGAAAAATCTGCTTATTTTTTATGAAAAGGATGTATCATGTGAAGGGTTTGGAGTGATCATTAAGCCTACAGACATTATATAAATGCAGCTCATTTAACTCTTGCCTCGTAGGTCTGTCTCACAGCCAGTGGTGGATTGTAAATAAGTACATTTATAGAAGCACTTGTAAGACGTCATTAATCCACAATAAAAATAGCCCATGACTGCAACCCTGTTTAAAAAAAGGATTAAGCTGTTAACACTTAAAGTGTTTAACCTAACAATATTAGATATATTTTAATACTGTTTGATATGGTAAAAAACATCACTTTCTAACAATAAACATCTGACAGAAATTTTGATTTATTGTTTTCAAACGGCAAAAGAAAAGCTAAATATTTCACTCAACTCAAATTATTTCATTTTGACTACCTTTAGCTCAAAAATGCAAAACAAAACCTGCAATCAATTACTTGAATGAATTTAAGTCGAAATCTAATCATTCTTTGGCAAAATACTGAAATATATTTTAATGTTCTCGGTCTCTATGATATAATAAGTTGCTTTGTGTATAAACTAAAAGCTGTCGTCAGGTGAGCAGGCTTTGATTGTTAAATAAGACTAAACATATGGTTTTTAAAAGTAGTCTATTTACTTTTTCATCACTGCGCCGAGCATGTTTAATCAATTCAATGTTAATTTGGCATTTCAACCCCCAGTCAAGATGCTCATCACTTACAGTAGGTACATACTAAAGGGTAGAAAGAGGCAATATATAAATATTAGAGACGTTCAGCAGCCTCAGAAAAGCAGTGCCGATTTCAAAAATCAAACTATAGAATCCATTGTCTGTGACCATGAAATGCATGAAGCTTTCATATCTGCCCAAACTATTGTGTTGTTATCGGGCTGCAGCAAGGAGAATTAGTCCCACCTGACCTTTGTAGCAAAAGAGAACCTCTCTTCATAGATGTGCATGATGTACTTTTCCCACTAAGTCCTGCTGCACAGAGGCACTCCATCTGAATCCTAACACCATTTTACACTCAGACTCTGAAAGCTCCTGTCAAGGGATATAAGATTTATTTGCCTGTAATTGCCTAATTTTACCTTTCCTGCAGGCTCAAAGGGAGCTACAGCCCACCAATAGAAATCCTAACCTTGCCTACTGGGAAACAGTCCAAAGATGTAATACTGTCAGCGTCACATAGTCCTCAGCGGTGATTTATCATCAATTCCTCCCTCGCTTCTTTTCTTCCCTATCTCCCTCCTTATGTGTTGTACTTCTCCACACCTTCTGTTTGAACAAACAGCGTCTTGTTACGGCCTTGCTCACTGAACTCCGCAGAGTGTTTACGCTGCATCGCAAAGCATGGATCTGTTGATAGAGGTAACTTGGAACTAAAATAAGAAGAGAGATGTCTTGAATGACTGCAACACACTCTGGATGGGTTGTTTTGTCGGGATCAATAGAGCAGTCTGAACAAGCAAGCAAGCAAAGGAAGTGCCTTTGTTGTTCCAGGGGGGTTTCAGGTCAATGATTATGAGTGTTTACTCTGGTGAGGCACTGAGAATAAAATCACTTGTGGGATGAGTTTTGACTTACTCTATACATTGCTCATGTAGTTTTAGGATGTTTTGTTTCTCATGGTTTAGGCCTACTTATGAAATAAAAAACAACTACATTTTAGATGCTGTTTATGTCTGTATATAAACCCCCAGTTTATTGGGGTTCATTTACATATTTCATATCGTGTCAATTAGATTTTCATTTTCTGAATTTTGCAGTTATACACAGAAAGAAAGAAAGAAAGAAAGAAAGAAAGAGAAATTAATGGGCAACATTAGATGACAGTAGGACAGAAAGCTGCAAAAGATACAAAGATACAAAAATAAAGAAAAATCTACAGTTGGAAAATATAAGGGAACAAGGAAAGAAGGAAGAAGTGAAGGACTATGAAACAGTTTAGGAAACATGGAAAAAAACAAGAAAAAAAGTTAGGAATAAAGGAAGAACACAATGTAGAGTGTTTCAGACTGTGTGGAAAATTTACTTTTTACTATAATCACTAAAACATTTGCCAAAATGTGAATTATTGTAAAATACTCAGACTGAATTATGGACAAAATTAGTTTGGGTGTAAAGTACATTTGAAAAAATAGCTTGCTCAAAATCACGATGCAAAAGTGCATATATAATAACCTAGTTTGCAGACAGTATGATGGTTATTAATGCTAAAAAAAAGAAGTCTGTGAAGATTAATTTAAATCGTGCTGTATAACAAGAAGCCCATCTATGCAGTATTATTCTTCCCGAAATAAATGTATCCCCTGAATAAAGAGATCAGTCTTAATAGATTGTACTGAATAAAAACTGTTGTAGAAGCCTTGATGCTAACAGTAGTGAGAGATGCATCAGGCGTTGCTCACATTAAACATTTTGATTTCTTGTGGCTGGGAAACCGCAGTTCTCTGCTAATGATATCAATAATGACTGTGTTCCATGCGGGTGTCCCAGTGGGCCATTACCAGTGAGCAAACACACACAAAACCAGATTGCTGGAAGATATATTAAAATTGGATAAAATGGTTTTTAACTCTATTAGTTATATCTGCCTGACAAATGGTCTGCAGTGAAAAGGCACATTTTAGACCTCTGTACACTTGTAAAACAGCCACAGTTATCTCTCCTAATTCTATCTTTTCCCAGAATCTGGTAGAAATGTGAACATTGTGTGCGATGAACACATTTCACTCACTTAAATGCTGCTAAAGCAGAGAAAGTTTCACCTTTATAGATCTCATTCTTGACATTGCTTCTAAATGAAATCCTCCATACTTGTCTTGATTAGGGATTGTATGAAGGACAGATTCTTTCTCAGCAGTTAAAATGTTTAAGTCATTGTGTGCATGTCACCTTACCCGTACATAGCCTTAAAGGGGATGAATCAAACTTTTTTGAAGTAAACCTATTTGAAGTTGTCATCAACGATAAATGCTGACATGTAGCAGACCAGTTTATGTCAGTGGAAATACATATGTCCTTAGGGTACAAGACTGTATTGCTGTGTTTTTCATGTGTTTCTGCATTTCAACTATACCGTACAATACACAGAAGTTGGTTGACTTCATTAAAACAAGATTGCAAGGCTTTATTGGTTGATAAAGCCTTCAAAACCTTCACAATAACCTGGCCTAACCTTTGTTTTTCCCCAAACTATTGAAGATTGTGTTTCATTCAGCTACAGGGATATGGGATCACGGCGATATCAGCTTAAGATGAACCTGAAAAGAAATATTGGCACAGAAAATAAAAATTGTATGGTAAACTATAATTGTAACTGAAAATCTTACTTTTGAATCTGAAATAAATGGAGTGAAAATGTCTGTATTGAAAGTGAAATGAAAATTAAAAGTGAAAACAATTCAATGAAACTCAAAATATATCCATTAAAACAGTTAACTCACAATGAAATTTTCACACTTTCATCTTTTTTCAATGAAAATCTTTTTTTTAATGCCAATCTTTTTTTCCAATAGCAATCTTTTATCACTGCTGCTTTTCAGCTTTATTCAGCTGATACTCATTTGATGTCATATACGCGCACGAGAGGCGGGCCTTCAGAGCCGCAGGAGCTTGCTTTCAGCTGTCAGTGAGTCGGGCCTTTTTATACCTGTTCTCTAACCCAGTAAAGGTCATTTGTAATTCTTTTATATATTTTTAATTCTAAAATGTCCACGTATTACAAAAAAATCCACTGGTATAGCTTTCTGTAATGTTTACTTTGATATAACGTTTAAATTAATTACTGTTTGTGTCCTTTCTTTTGGTTTAAAAAGATACAAAGTATCATCAAAACTTGTTTGCCATGGTGGTCTAGTGTTTAAGGATGTTGCTTAGAAATACTATAGTCATAGATTAAACTCTATTGAATTGTTAATCATTCACTGATTTCAAGTATGAACAAAGCATGCATGCTGGTGTTGGATGAGACCAGGCTTCAAGTACATCCAACGCGTGAGGCAAGTCCTAAGAAATCAGCTCAATAGCAAGAACAAGTCCAGGGCAATAAACAGCTAAACCTAACCAGTGATCAGATTCCCTGAGGGAATAATAAGTTGGCCAAAGGATGAGATACAGACACAGTTGTTAAGACACGAAAGCTCCTCATCATGCATGGCAGGTTCCATCCCAATTCAAGCACCCTGATATTGTACTACACAAGCCGTAAGGGAGGAAGCCGAGGACTAATGAGCACGAGAGCCACTATCTAAAATGAAACATCAAAGCTCGATGAGTACATTGAGGACCAGGCTTCTACTGATGACGTAGTCTCTGCGATTTTATGGCCGCACTTCATCTTTTACCACAAAACATTCGCTTTCATTGTCCACTTCAATGTATTTAACATTTTTCCGAAAATTTTCTTCTTCTACCAAAGACCCCTGGTTGACAGGTGTTATGCAGAGAACGGCATGCAGTCAAATTTAAAGTTGCTGAAATATGCATCTCCCCTCTTTTAAAGCCAATTATGTTTCTCCAGCGCTGGGATTCACACAAGTAGCTCAGAGAAAATATGGAATTATGTTCAAAATAATACATCATTTATAACTTTATCATTCTCTTTAAAAACTGTGCCATCTTTTTTAGCATTAAAAGAGGGTAACACAAACAAACAACCAGGTTGGAGTTTTTTTGTACTCTATTAATAAATGAAATACTGCATCAACATAATGAACTTCATAACAGAAATTCCAGACCCCTGTTATGGAAATTTGGAATCTGTTTGTAATTCCTATTCTAAATGACCATTCTAAGTGGGTCAGAGGCTTTTGATGATGATTCACTGTAACCGGGACAGTCCTAATCTGAAGGAGATTTGGCTCCTCGTCAGAGAAGCAAGATTGGATCGGGAGCAACACGGGGAAAACTGTCAGGAACGAGATAATGTGAATGCATCTGATGGAACCACTGCTTATCTGTGAGAGACTGGACATCTAGGGGAACATTCTGACGTTTGGACAAGCTGAGCCCCGTTCTACAACCAGCACAATTTTCACAATATTTAACAGTTTTTAGATAAACCAATAACAAAATTGTGCACTCTGCCATTACAAGCAAATGGAACGTTTTCTAAAGCTGCATTCAGACCGTATCCGTTGGATCCGTCGAGCAACGCATCCAATGGATGAAGTTTGATGTATTTACTTTTTGGCTTCCATAGCCTGCTTCTGAGGAAAAAACCACGCATGGGCGGGGCTTCCTCTGTTGCCGCACGTTCTGCACTATGGTGGATTGTAACGAGAGAGTGGCTTGGCTTTATTAGCTAGATAAAGCTAGACAACGGTGACATCGGATGCATCAGCGCCCATTCTTCAGATGCGTTCTGAGTTTGGGGAGTTTAACCATTTGCTCCAGGAGCTGCTTATGGATGAGGTTCGCTTTCAGCGCTACTTCCGTCTGTCCTGCACCTAATTTTACGACCTCCTGGGCCGCATCGGAGCTTAAATCTCCTACCAGGACACCAACTACAGGTTCTCTGTTCCTCTTTAGGAGCGCCTGTCCATCTGACTTCGGTAAGTGCTATTTATGATTTTTTAAATCTGCGTTTGTTGAAAATGTTTTCACTGGGCCCGCGCTTCATTCAATATATGGTGTATAGTGACATAACTACAGTGAGACGCTCTGATTGGTTGCCGCACTGCATTAACTAATCTTGCCGCAGCTAACGCTGACCAAATGTGCGGTGTGAATGCAGCTTTACTCATACTGTGTCCTGTTTGCGCGCATATCAGCCTTTAATCCCTACTTTAAAAAGTTTAGAAGTTATAAAATGCTTAAACTATTATGCTATTGGTAGAAAAAAGGGGAGAATGTGACACATACACAGCAGAGCACCGAAAATACATCTGAGAGACACTGACGTTAAAACAGTAACATCAGACGTGTAAGATGGTTGAAAATCTTGTAAGATTTTCAACCATCTTACAAGATTGAAGGCAGATGTCGTCTTACTACAGGAGACTCATAAATCAAGTTCAACAGCTAATGATTTAAAAACACCAGAGTATCCTAATATATTTTCTTCATGCTATAACTCTAGACAACGAGGAGTAGCAATATTAATAAATAGAAATACTAATTTTAAAGTAATAGACACAGCTACAGATCCAGAAGGTAGATTTATAATATTAAAACTATTTATAAATAACCAAAAGTTATGTATAGTTAGTATATATGGTCCAAATGTTGACGACCCCTCATTCTTTCATACTTTCTTCTCGGTTCTGGCTAATCACATGGATTGCTCACTTGTTCTTGGGGGAGATTTCAACTTTGGACTAAATGAAGAAATAGACAGGCTCAGTACAGCAGGGACTCAGCGCAGATGGCAATCAGATATAGTTAAACAGTACATGAGCGATTATGGACTCTGCGATGCATGGCGATCGCTTCATCCCAATGACAGAATATACACTTTTTACTCAAACGTACATCATTCTTATTCTAGATTGGACAATTTTTTAGTCAGCAGCTCACTGTTGAATGACATTTCAGACACTGAGATACATCCTATAGTGATCAGCGATCACGCTCCTGTTTCTTTAAATTTAGCAAATAAAATTGCAACCCTTCAATATAAAAATTGGAGATTTAATACATCATTACTTAAGGATAAAGAATTTATTAAATATATTGAAAAAGAATGGGCTTCATACATGGAATTTAATGATCTCCCTGGTATGTCGCCATCCACTCTATGGGAAGCAGGGAAAGCTGTGATTAGAGGTAAAATAATTTCATTCTCATCAAATAAAAAGAGAACAGAAAATAAACATGTTCAGGAATTAGAAGAAACTATTAAATCATTAGAACCTTCCCTGGATAAAGAGAGCTTAAGTAAAATAAGGAAAGCAAAATTAGAATTAAATGAAATTATTAATAAAAGGACGCAGTTTTTAATCCAAAGACTTAGAATAGAAAACTTTGAACATAGTAATAAATCAGGTAGCTTCTTAGCTAATCAATTAAAAATAAATAAAGAAAAAACAACTATATCTGCAATCAAAGACAAAATTGGGAATATAATATATGACCCTGAAAAAATAAACAACACTTTCAAAGAATTTTATGAGACGTTATACACACCAGAGATAAACCCTTCAAATAATGATATTGTACAATTTCTGGATAAAATAACTCTTCCTAAACTTTCAGACAGTCAAGCAAAGGCCCTGGATTCACCGCTAACAGTGTCTGAACTCCAGGAGGCCCTCCAATCCATGCCTAATAATAAAGCTCCAGGTCCAGATGGATTTCCAGCAGAGTTCTATAAAGAATTCTGGAATATTCTGGCACCAACATTTTACAAAATGTTGCAGGAAACAAAGGAAAATGGTCGAATACCACCAAACATGAATTCTGCCTACATCAATCTTCTATTAAAACCAGGAAAAGACCCTATGTCTCCTACCAGTTATCGTCCCATTTCTCTTATCAATGTGGATCTGAAAATAATTTGCAAAGCTCTTGCAAGAAGGATAGAGAAAATAACACCTCTAATAATCCACCCTGATCAAACAGGTTTTATAAAAGGTAGGCTCTCTTCAACAAATTCACGTAGATTAATAGATTTAATAGATTATTCCCACTGTAAAAACGTCCAAACCAATATATTATCTTTAGATGCAGAAAAAGCATTTGATAGAGTTAACTGGAAATTTTTATTTGCAGCCTTAAATAAATTCGGATTCAGTAATTCTTTTGTAAACTGGTTAAAAATATTATACAGCTCACCAACAGCATGTATTAGGACCAATAATCAAACATCATCAAGGTTCTTTCTTCAGAGAGGTACCAGGCAGGGATGTCCACTTTCTCCCTCCCTCTTTGCTATTTTTATTGAACCATTAGCAGCAGCAATCAGGCAAAATAATAATGTTAAAGGTATACAATGCAACAAAATAGAACATAAAATCAGTTTATACGCAGATGATGTACTACTATTTCTACAGCATTCACAAACTTCCTTGTATCAGGTAATTGAGTTAATAAAATCTTACTCAAGAGTTTCAGACTATTCCATAAATTGGTTAAAATCTACAGTCCTTCCAATCAACTGTTCTTACCAGAGTCCTGTTGCTTTACAGCTCCGGTCGGGAAATATTACATATCTAGGTATCCATATCTCACCAAGACTGTCAGACTTATCTAAGCTAAATTACGTCCCACTTTTAAAAAAAGTGGAAGATGATCTGGCAAGATGGAAATCCCTTCCAATATCACTTATTGGAAGGGTAGCTACAATAAAAATGATGGTTTTGCCTAGAATCAATTATTTATTCTCAATGATCCCAAGCAAACCATCACCTGATTGGTTTAGATCTCTGGACTCTTCTGTTTCTAAATTTCTTTGGAAAGATAAACCCCCACGTATCAGCTTAAAAACACTACAGAAGTCCAAAGATAAAGGAGGTCTAGACCTACCAAACTTTCGTCATTATTTCTTAGCCAACAGACTCCAATACACATCAAGATGGGTAAAACACAGTTATATCGATGAGTGCTGGGTAGATGTAGAACAGACACTATGCAATAAGATAAAACTTTCAGATCTACCTTTTGTTAGCTCAATTATAAAACAAAATGAATGTTTTAAAAGTATTAATATCAGCTCCTCTCTGACAGCTTGGTGGGAATTTCTTAAAATGACAAAGACCTCACTAGTCCCATGCAGGCGTACACCCATCTGGAATAACCCGGATATCTTACAAAAAAAATGCATGATCAACTTTCCAGGCTGGAGTTGTAAAGGAATTGAATACCTGGAGCATATATTTGATGGAACAGACTTTATCCAATTTAATACATTGGTTACACAATTCGGAATTAACAAGAATAAATTCTTAGAATACCAACAAATTAAATCAATTATAAAAAATAAATTTAGGCTCAATACAGTTGATTTACAAATTCCAGGAAAAGTTTTAGACTTCCTTAATCTTAACCCTCCCAAACTGCTATCTAAAATATACAAAACATTAAATAGAATAGATGAATCAATAGCCCTTCCTATTTCAAAATGGGAGATGGACTTGTCCATCTCAATAGACCAAAACCTCTGGTCTCAAATTTCATTAAGAACCTTTAAATTTCTTAAAAATCCTAATCTACGATTAATACAATATGAAATCCTTCATAGAGTGCATTATACAGGGCAACGGATGTTCAAGATGGGTTATACGCCGTCTGATACCTGTTTACAATGTACAAGCAATCTACCAGACAATTATATTCATGCTCTCTGGCTCTGCCCACCTGTTAAGAAATATTGGTACCAGATATGTGAAGATCTATCAAAGTGTCTGAAATGTAATATCACATCTGCTCCCACAGTTTGCTTGCTGGGAAATGTAGATGAAGTTACCATGGATACAAAGTCTATGCTATTATTTTACATCGCCCTATGCATCGCTAAGAAAAATATCCTCTTGAACTGGAAAAATAAAAATACTCTGAATATTAATCAATATAGAGATCTCCTTCTGGATTACATTGGTCTAGAAACGGCATCTGCCTCCACATCTGATCAATCTTTCTGGTCACCCTCACTGTAAAAAAGAAAACGTTGAGAAAACGTAAAATATCAAGGCAACATGATGCAAGAGATTTTTGAGTAATCTCAACTTTTGCCCACTGTTGTTGACTTAACTAAGATTTACAAGTTCTGACAAGAGTTCTGCCAACTTGGATCTTCCTGTTCACCTAAGTAGGATAATCCTGGAAGTCTAACAAAGAAATTCTGGTTTCAATGCCATGTATTTCTGTCTTCACTAAATGCAGATATTCTTGTTAAATAAACATATAATTACTCATTGAATGCCATGCATTTATAACTTGAACAAACACAGATATTCTTGTTGAATATTCATACAATTCTTACTCCAGTGAGTTGAAAATTTACCTATTTAAATAAAAAGGAAAATGCATGTTGTAATTATATTTGAAAAATCCTCAAATAGATATTGAATAAAACAAAGCACAACTGAATGTTATCTTAAATCTTATTTATTTTGTTTAACAGTGCCTCAAGTACATTTCACAATGTTATGGGTAGTCAGGTCAATTTCTGAAAAAAATAAGAAGTATTGCCAGTTTCTTTTTTTTGGGTGCTTTGAGCACCACAGCAAAGACGTTAAAATTGAAGTTCAGAACCAAAAAAGAAAAACAAAGTATGTAGTGTGATCAGCAACATATAGTCACTCATGCACACACCGATAGGATTGGCTGTGTAACCCAGACACTGACATTTTACATGGGCATAACTATGATGAACTACAGCAGTTAAAAGTTCTTAGAAATATTACCATCAATGAACAGGAAACTAACCGGTAAAACACCATGTTCTGTGTTTCATGTGAAGAGGACAACACTTAAACAAATCTTTAAAAAATACATGACACAATCTCAACATATATTGTCAACAATTCGTCTCCTTCCTTTCCTTCTATTTTTCTCCCTCTCAACTTCCTTCTTTACTCCCTTCCTTCCAGTTCCCCCTCTCTTCTCCCTTCCTTCCTCTTCCCTCCCCTTTTCTCCCTCTCTTCTTCCTTCTTTCCCTTCCCTTCTCTCCCTCCATTCCTTCCATTTCCCCCATCTCTTCTTCCTTCTGTCCATTCCTTTCTCTCCCTCTTCTTCACACCCTCCTTTCCTTCCTTACTTCCATTTTTCCCTCTCTTCTTCCTTCTTTCCTCCCCCTCTTCTTTCTTCTTTCCTCCTTACATCCATTCTCTCCCTCCTTTCCTTTAATTTCTCTCTCTCGCTCCTTCCATATTTCCTCTTCACTTCATCTCTCCCTCCTTTCCTTCCATTTTTCTCCCTTCTTGCCTCCCCTCCTTTCCTCTTCCCTACCTCCTTTCCTTCCTTATTCTTCATCCCTTGACCGAAAGACAACAAGAGGGTTAAGAAACAGTTAATCTGAAAATAGAATTTTCCATCACCTACACATCCTTATGCAGGTTGAAACAGAGGTGAGGTTATTTTTGTTGTTTTTTGCATACATTAGTTTTACTTGAACAATAATTAATTTTAACAGTTTAAACACTAAATAAGCAACTCTTGGTAACAGGTGAATGACTATATCAGAAGCAAAAGGGTTTAACTACAGTTTTTTTTTTACATGACTCAACAGCAATAGACTTGAACAGGCTAAAGAACACATGTGAAAGTCATGTCTGGCTTCTCCATTAACAGTCACAGCAAAAGCTTTGTTTTCAGAGCCCTTATGCGCTGTGAGCATCGAGAGCCACCAAGCTCAAAAAAGATGGCTTGAATTGCTTCAAAGGTATAACTCATCTGCTTTGGATAATCAATGTTGAGGGCATACAGAAGGCCAAAGAGGTATGCCAAGGCAGAAGACAGGTCTGGAATGTTATGTAGCACAATGTCCCCTTCCAACACAACTGCATGGTCTCGCACAGTCGTACCGGCATCGTCATCTTGTAGGATGGTAAGGATGGCAACAGATACACCGTTCAACACTGGTTCCAAAATGTCAGTGTCCTTAAGAAAGGTATAAGATTAATTATTGAGAGCCAATTATTGAGAACTAAAGACAAAATACATTTCTACAGATTTGAAATTAAACCTCCGTATCATGCATGGTCATTTGACTCACAGGTTTTAAAAAGAAAAAAGCTTATTTTTCCTTAATTAATGACGTAGTAGCTTTCTCCCACCAACCTTGTGATGAGTTTTGTACAAAAGTATTTTCTACAATGGAACACACATGAAGAATGCCCAGC
The DNA here is from genome assembly GCA_028564705.1 of Apricaphanius iberus. Taxonomy (NCBI): domain Eukaryota; kingdom Metazoa; phylum Chordata; class Actinopteri; order Cyprinodontiformes; family Aphaniidae; genus Apricaphanius; species Apricaphanius iberus. Next base: position 1,013,844 of record JAPXFQ010002407.1, read on the forward strand.
TGCTTCTCAGCAGAAAAAGGGGAGCGAGAGTTATAGACAACTGCAATACTCTCCATAAAATTATCTGGACAGCACTGAGGTGTATATTTACATTTTGGATCTTTTGGAACTCATCATTTGAAACATCTCAGGATTTAGTTTTACTTGCATTACTTTTTTGTACTTACCAAGCATTTCAGGAAAACCTCTGTTGCATCTTCTCTGACGAAAATGGGCAGGCCTCTCAGTGCTGCTGTCTTTCGGTGGCACACAATGTTGGATGTCTGAAGAGTACTCAGTGGAAAACAAGCATTTCAATTAGTATAGTAACAGTGTACTTATACCCAATGCAAAATCAGAACATTTATATTAATCAAAATAAAGCATAGGTCAGACCCAGCAACATGTAAAACAAAAAAAACCCAACAACACTGCAACTATGTTAACAATTTTACTTTACTTTTACTAAATAAAATTTGTTAAATCAAATATTGCCAAATAAGAACATAAAGCAATGAGTGCTGACATTAATTTCCACTGACACATTTCCACAAATGTGTTTTGGCTGAAGCCAAAATAATGTCAAGCAAAGGAGCACTTCTCTCACCTGTTCATCAAGGTTTTCCAGCAGGTCTTCCATCTTCTGTCCAAGAGCTCCCTTCTTAGACCGGTACAGTCTTAACAGGCCAGGCACAAATTTGTCAAGGGAGGCATTGAAAGTCCCCAGGAGGTCTTTGCTCGTAATCCAATGAAATTCTTCTGATATCTAAACAAGACAATCAACAAAATATTGTCATTTATTCAGCACAGAAAGTCCCTGGATAGCCGTCTTGTGCAGTCTACACCCTGTCCAATGACCATGTTATGAACAGCAAAAGTTACTTCAAAAAGCTCTCATGAATCCATATTTTGCACATGAATAGAAATGCCTCTCTCAAAAACCAGTATCAATATACAAATGCTTTTTATCATGTTTCATGTTGTACCGCAATCTGTGAACAATCAGATTCTGTGACCTGTCTTAAGTATTCTTTCACTAACCATCTCAGTCTATTAAAATTCCATTTAACCCCAGTAAAACAAAAAAACATCCATGCCAAGTAAAAATTATGAGATTGACTTTCTATTTCATAATTTCAATTTAGCATGGGGACTCTTTTCTTGGACTGGCAGAAATGAGCTTCCATAGGAGTAAAATGTTTAGGGTAAGAATATTAGGACATGTCAAAGAATCTAATGAGTCACAGATGTCGATGTAACAATGTTAATGGCCTTGAGTGGAGGGGTAACACAGGGTATAATAATGTTTGCCAATGTATGACAACCCCCCCCCCCAAAAAAAATACTGTACTACTTCAATTATAGTCAATCTAGTATAACTCATGCCTAAACGGGATAACAATTACTGAAAAATTAGGACACCCTTACTTCCTCAGAGGAAAACAGCGCAGGCCATCTCTCCTGGACCTCCGATACCATAGGTTGACACTCCACGACCTCTCTCCGCCTGAGAGGTAGTATTCCCATGTCCCCCCCCTCTGTTTTAAGTGCACATTAGAACAACACGCAACAACACCACATTGAGCTGGGGGAGAGAGGCTGGGGGGTCTTTCCACACCCCTGTTCGTTGGACCATCAGGGGTCGGAGCCCGGATAGAACATCACGCCGTCTGGTCGGGGTCCTGGGCTGGTGGACTGCTCTTGCCGATGTGGGGGCCTTGGCGGTCTGCTTGTCCCCGTCCTGGTGGGCAAAGGGGTCTGTCTCCTGGGTGCAGGGGCAGGGTTCTCTATTGGGGCGTCTGTCCCTGGGCCTGGGAGTATGGAGTATAGTGTACGTATGGGGGTTATGAATGAGTGTATAGCGTCCTTTTTTCGTATGTCCTGTATTTGTAAGAATGTGTACGCATGAGAGGGAGGGTACGTATGAGTGTCTGTCTGTCTATGTCTACCTGTCAGGCTGCTCTCTGGCCTGATGCATCTTCTTCCCTCCCCGTCACTCTCCGTCGGTGATGGTTGCTCCTGCCCGCTGGTTGATGATGGCTCTCGATGCCTGGGGCCGGGGGTCCCGGTTGCGGCCCGGCTCGGTCCTGGTGCATGTCGGGCGGGTCCTGGGTGGTCCGGTGTGTCGGGCGGCCGCTGTTTCGGGCCGACGTCCTCCTTGGATTGACTGGGGCACCTCTTCTGGGGGTGCCGAGGTTGTAGAACAGGTTGGTGCCGTCCGGTGGATCGGTGGGGACCGTGCCTGGCGCCCAGTCCTCCTGCCGGTTCCAGGACTTCTGCTGGCTGGTCTGTTCGCCTGGTGGGGCTGTCCGGCATTGGCTGGGCCCCTGATCTTGGCGCCCTACGTGGGGCGGGATCTGGACCCGGGAGCTGGAAGATCTGGATGTCCAGGTGCCGGCTGGGCGCGGCCTGGGGAGGGCGTACATCCGCTGTGGCTCTTGCTGTGGCTCCCTGGCGTGTGGGTGTGTGGAGGCGGGCCGGGTTGTTGGCGGTGGGTATTGGTCCGGGGTGGCGGCGGCGTGTGTTGTCCGTCGGTTGGCTGCGGATCCTCCTTGCCTGCGGCGGCGGCGGGGGGCCCTTGTCGGCTGGTCCCTGGTTGGGGCCCCGCTGGGGGGCGGGGTGCCCCTGGTCCCCGTGGCCTCCGGTTCCTGATCCGGGCCCGCCCTGGCGTAGCCGGTTACCGGCGGAGCCCGTGGGCTCGTCACTGCGATCTCTCGGGCCCCAGCATTGCGGCTGGTGGGTGTTCCCCTGGGGCTTCCATCTGTTCCCCTCTTGGCGGGTGATCGACCCTGCGCTGATCCGCCTGTGGCCTCTGTACTCTATGGGACCCTGGATGCATACATCTCTTGCCTCCTCCATGTCTGTGCCGATTCCTGTAGGACGGATTGACGGTTCCTTACACCAGCTATCAATCACTTGCGTGGGGAAACCTTATTCCGACCTGCATGCTCGCACACACATGGGTGTGGGGACATTGGTGAGGACGGACATATCTTAAGCAGAGGTTATCATCATCATTAGTTAGTTGTTCACAGGAGCTTACCAGAAACATTTATATTATGTTCATTAATCAATGCTTGTGTGTAGTGAATGTGTAATTCTTAGTTTATTCTACTAGATCCGAACTATTGGTTTGGTTCTGTACAGTTTGTCGTTTTTGTTTTGTATTACTGTTTCTCTGCCGTCCGGCAGAGGTGGAGGACTGGGATGTTTTCTTGTGTTCTTTGTTTGCCTCCCTGTCTTGTGTCGTCGGTTCGCACCTCTGCTGGTCCGGTTTCTTTTCTTCACCTTCTTCCTTTCTTCCTTCTTGTCTCAGTTTAATGTCCATGACGTCAGGAAATTGAACCCACAGTAATCACTAATAAAGATTTTTCATACATATACATCAAGTGGCGTACTACAGCGAAGCTGTAATACTCTGCTTGGGAAAGTAAAACTGTTGGGCTTGTACTTGGTACTCAGACACCAATTCTGAGTATCATACTGCTAGACAGGACACATAAAAAAAAAAAAAAGAAAAAAAAAAAAAAGACGTGTTTTTTTTTTTACATATTCATCTACGTTTTCAGGGCACACATGCATAAGAAACATGGTAATATTATGAGTATATTTAAAAGCTGTCGCGTTGCTGGTGTTTTAATCTGTTTTCTTATCAATATCAGTGAGTTTACAACGATGCACGTTCCCGTGCCAGTGTATGCAATTTTCATCAGGCATGCCGTTCTCTGCATAACACCTGTTATCGATCCCTTTCTCTTTAACCCTACTCAGTACTCACGAGGAGTCGCTGCATCTTCTACATACAGCAAGTGGAGCTTGAGGTAGTGACCCCGCCTGCGAAAGAAATGGGCTCTGGACACAGGAAACAGAAAAGCTACATAATAATAATAATAATAACGCAACTAAACGAGACAAAATAATGTAATACTTTGTCTCTTGTCTTGTTTTGGTCAACAAAAATGGAGAGACGTTTTAGCATAGTTTTCATTTTGCAAACCACATTTAGTCTCGTTATTATTTGTCAACAATATTGCATTACACATTTAATTATGGTCATTGTTGCATGACCAGCATTTACACTACGTCTTCTCTCGTTTTAGTCACCTGATAAAGTTCGTTGATGACAATTTTTAGTCATAGTTTTCTTTGACGAAAGCAACACTACTACCACACCAGACAATTCCCAATGTGTAGGCTGTGCAAAGAGGCACCCGAGACAATCCAGCGCATCACAGCATAGTGTAAGATGCTGGCAGGGAAGTCATAGATGGAACGGCATAACCAAGTGGCTGTCATAGTATACCGAAACATCTGTGTAGAATATGGGCTGGAAACGCCAAGGTAAAAGTGGGAAACACCTCGAAAGTTGGTGGAGAATGATCAAGCAAAGATCCTGTGGGAATTCCAGATACAGACAGACAGGATGTTAGTGGCGGACCCACCGGACATTGTGGTGGTTGATAAACAGCAGAGGAAAACCATTGTGATAGATGTGGCAATACCAAGTGATGGTAACATCAAGAAGAAGGAACATGAGACACTTGAAAAATACCAAGAGCTCAGAGAGGAGCTAGAGAGGCTTAGAAGGGAAAGGTGACAGTAGTACCCATAGTAATTGAAGCATTCGGGGCAGTGACCCCAAACTGGAGAAATGGCTTCAGCAGATCCCTGGAAGAACCTCAGACATCTCAGTCCAGAAAAGTGCAGTACTTGGAACAGCAAAGATACTTTGAAGGACACTCAAGCTCTCAGGCCTCTGGTAGAGGACGCGAGCTTAGAATGGATGAGAAACCCAGGAAGATCGAGAGGGGAATTTCAATTTATGTAAGGCAGTGTCTCAGACTGGTCATTGTTGGAAAAATGTAGGACAACATAATTGGCTGTTGCAGTTCTTTATCTGTACTCTTTTTATTTGTAGTCGAGTAAAATTCAAAATGGGCATAAAAATCTTTTTTTTCATGTTACACTTCTAATTTATGTTATTATTGATTATAATAATAATGGATATGCAATATTGTTGGATGTTTTTCCATAAATCCAGCAATTAACATGTGTCAGGAACTTAATTAAAAATAGACCAAAATAAAGGCCACTGTGGCCACAAAACCTTTAAAAAAATAAAAACAAAACTGTTGGGGGACGGTTGTACACTACAAGGACTTATGGGTAATGTGTTTGTGTTGATTGTAGAAGTTCTCTGTTGTATGGTATAGTTTGTGTTCTAAATGTAGTCGTGCTCCTTAGTTATCCTTTGAGTTATGTTGTTGTCACTGTTTGGGGGTAATTTTCAGTGCACCATCATGGAGATGGTAGTGTACAGGAGTTGGATATGTGCCTTGACTGTTATGTGATTGCTCTGTCTTAAAAATAATATATTCTTGTAAGGGTGCAGTGCAAGATCACAAAAAGTATATGTTACCCCTTTTCTCTTGTGACTGCTTTCCTGGGTGGTTAAAACATTGTTTCTTGCTCCCGAATACAAGTAATTCTTCAAGTATTTGTTGGAAGTAAGTAGTACTTGTGCCATTTGGGTCTGGCTCCACCCCCACTGGAGCTACAGTGAATTATTTGGTCAATAAGTCAACCAAAATATTAAATGAGTTGTTAATTAGTGAAGACTTTTATTCCTTTCCTGCATTCTGCAGCTGCTCCTCTATGCTGAATTTATAAAGATACTACATTTTTGCTTCTAAAGTAAATAAAATAGAATAATCCTTTAATTGTAACCCAATTTACAATCCAAATTACAGCGCTGATGTAAGCATCTATATTTGTTGGGAGCAGTTTTGATTGTACAGTCTGACAGCTGCAGGGAGGAAGGACCTGCGGAAATGCTCCTTCATACATCTAGGATGCAGAAGTCTGCCACTGAAGGAGCTCTGCAGTTCAGCAACATTTACATGCATGGGGTGGGAGACTCTGTCAGTCAGATATGTCATTTTGGCCAGAGTCCTTCTTTCTCTAACCATCTGCACTGGATCCAGGGTGCATCCTAGAATAGAACTTTCCTGATGAGTTTATCCAACCTCTTCCTGTCAGCTGTCGATAAACTGATGCTCCAACATTCCACACTGTAAAAATTGGCAGAAGCCACCACATACTCATAGAAGGTTTTTATCAGTGCTCCCTGGACTCCAAATGACCCCGGCCTCCTCAGCAGGTAGGGTCTGCTCTGACCCTTACTGTAAGAGCATTAATGTTGTGACTCTAGTCCATATTATTATTTAGGTGAACAACCACGTAGAGCCTGCAAGAAAGGGTCCGCTATCTTCATTCCACAGTTTAGGAGCAAGAGCTTCAAAGGACAAGTCAACTCAGGTTTTAAAGTGAGTCCTTGGGACAGTGAGAAGGTTCTAGCCTGAGGACCTAAGGGTGCGACCGGATGAGTAAAGGCACAGCAGGTCAGACAAGTATTTTGGTGGCTGACCATGCGGCGCTCTAAAAGTCAAAACTAGAATTTTAAATTTAATTCGAAATTTGATGGGAAGCCAGTGCAAAGAGGATCAAATGGGAGTAATGCGTGACCGTCTACTAGAGCCTGTAAAAAGCCGCGCTGAAGCATTTTGAAATTTGAAGACGATTCAAAGCCGATTTGTGGCAGGAAAAAACCCAGTGTCTGACTTTAAGTTTTTTACCAGTCAATTGTAAAGATATCAGCTATGTCCGCCTGTCTGACATGTTTTCGTAAACAATTCTGTTAGTGATGTGGGACAGTGTTTCAATCTGCGGTATCTGTGACATGTAAATGCAAAAAACAAACATTAAATGCAAGAATGTTTCGCATGAACCAGGACATCTGACCACCCTAACTGAAGGACGGCCATGACATTTAGTTACTTCATTGTGTCAGTGTATGGGTTGTTGATATTGAAATAACCATGGATAAGGTCTACAGGTGAGATGCTTATGTGTTTTTCTAATTGGATTCGTGCAGTAGCACCCGCTGGCAGAACTGTAAATAGATACCTATGACAGCTGGGTAAAATCATTGCACCAGCATACATGGAACACCAGCAATGATTTCTAAGTTATTAGCTGTTTTTGAGAGTCTTTTTCACTCTTCTCAGTAATGCATGGACAAACATCCTATAAGCAATGGTCTCGGTCAGCCTCATTCGAGTCCATATGCAAAGATGTCCTTAATACAAAGACGAGGCAAAGAACCTAAAAAAAATGTCTCGAGACTAAGACCGATCTCAAATACTACAACACTAATGCGAACTATTGCAAACTTCTTTTGAGTCTGGTTTTGATTCAGTCATAGAGCTTATCAACTATGAAACAGTAATGAGTTAAGTTTTTACACCAAAGAGTAAAACTTTAGTCAAAGCTTTCATTTTTTGCCCTTTTGTTTTTCTATCCAAAACTTGCCCACATCTACAGTCAAATCAACAGTTAAAAAGTAAAAAAACAAACACCCACAGTAATGAAGATGATAAAAAAGACTACACTAAAAAAAATATCTACAAATCTCACAAGTAATACAATTAACATTGGGCTTGTGGTAATCTTACGTTTTTTGCAAAACTATTTACTACACTCTATTGGTAGACATTTTACTATGGCTTCCAGTAATAAGCGAGGCAAAGCAATATTATTTTTACAGCACATTTTCAACACAAGAACTTAATGATCAAACAGCTTTACAGTCATCAGGAATCTTACTCCATATTTGTGAGGCATATAAACTGAAAGCTGCTTCTTTATGTTCTGTTCTAATTCTAGGGATGTCTAGTAAACTAGAGATGGAGGACTAGAGCGGTCTGCTGTGTTGGTATACTGACAGCAGGTCTTTAACATACATACAGCAGGAGTATTTAAAATAGTATTTTTACAGACCTGTTCAGACAAAAAACGGTGACAGTTTATAATCCTCAAATACCGATAAATAATATGAATCAGAGGAAAGTCCAGTCCTCATGACCTACTATCCTCCAACAAACAGATATCACTTCTGTTTTTGGACTGTTGTATTAACCCAGGAAGCACTCAAACAACCCACATATAGTATGAAAAACCATTAAAATGTTATTTTATGTTATAAATCTAACACATTGGATAAGGATGCTGCAGAGCATTTTGAAAGGGTCCAGCTGATATTAAACGTCTCCTGCTGTGTTGATTAACTATCATAGGGTTCTAACAAAATGATGAATGTGACACTATCAAAGTGGACACAACTGGTACATGAACTGCATGATTGTAGCAAATGCGTTATTTGTTTAATTTTAGCTTGCTTTTTCATTCAATGTTTCTTATTTTCCAAATGCTTTGATATTTATTTTGTAATAATTGTTACATGTTGTACAGTAAGCAAATATTCCCTACATAACTTGCACCTATTTGCTCCTATCATCTTTTGTGACCCTTTGTGTTCCGCTGGATACAGTAGGTCAGACAACCACATATGTCTAATTAGCAAGAAAATCTGAAAACACACACGCTGGTCTCCAGGGTCCCTGTATTGTAATGTGCATACAAATACATTTATGTACTTTCTTTGTGTAAAAATAAAATATAGCATATAGCAATATATTTATATAACATAAAATATGTACATTCAGTGTGTGAATGACTGAATGTAGCGTAAAGTGCATTGGGGTCTGTAGGGACTAAATAAAGCACTATACAAATACAGGCAATTTACCATTCTTTGGTTTACAAGTTTTTGGGTCAGATTAGATGTAATTTCAATGCTCTTTATAATGTAAAAGTGTTCTGAAAAAGGGCTGCTTGCCGCTTATGTGATGTATTGTGTCAGTGTACGCAGTTCTTGCAATTGCATATTACCCCTTACAGTCAATAGTGGGTATAAGTTTGACTGCCCCCTGAGGTGGATCAGGAGCAAACTACTCTTGGGCCATGTCCACACGTAGCCGTTTTTTTTTTAAACGAAGATTTTCCTCTGCTCCTTGAAAAAAAAAATCTCTATCTACACGTAACCGGATAAATGCGATTTTCAGCACATCCATTGACGTGGCAAACCTGTAGGGGGCAGTAGTTCTCCCCAGTCCTATCCGCCAAGATAACTTTATATCCTCTCTTCAGCACGCAGCAGTTATACAGCTTATAAAAGAGCAAACAAACAAAACGCGCTTTAACAATGGATGATACCAACACAGCTCTGAGGAAATAAATGCTGTTTTCGAGAGTAAACACAGGTCGCACATGTGGTGTTGGAGCATTTTTGTAGCGGATAGTGACGTTGCGGCTCTTAAAACTCCGTTTTCACCGTCCACACGCAGATACTGAAAACGGAGAAAACGCAAATCTCCACTTTGGCCGGAGTTTTTAAAAAGCTTCGTTTTTGGTGCCGAAAACCTCCGGCTACGTGTGGATAACAGGCCAAACCGTAGAAAAATATCTCCGTTTTGTGAGATACCCGGCTACGTGTGGACAGGGCCTTGGATTAACATCAGCGCCCCCAGTCAGTGTTGGGTCTTTCAGTTGACTGAAAGGTGCAATTAACATGTGGATCACAGAATGAAATGGTTTGAAGAGGGATCTGTAACAGAAAGAAACAAAGTCTCTTACATTATCATACTTCATGAGGTTATTCATGTTTATGGAAAACATGTAAATTAATAAACATTAATAAAAACTATATTGTTTTCCTGGAGCTACAGTAAAGGATATATCTGAACAGATTCTGGACTCCATCCAACGTTTCCCTACTGTGAGTAAAGTTATAATTCATGCTGGAACCAATGACATCCGTAAACAGCAGTCTGAGCTTTTAAAGCAGGATTTTATTCATCTTTTTAATCTTTTAAAAGACAAGCCCCTATCTGTTTTTATTTCTGGCCCCACTCCAACCATCAGCAGAGGAATAAATAGTTTTAGCAGGTTACTTTCTCTCAACACTTGGCTTTCCTCTGTTACCGTGATGCACAACATTGGTTTTATAGACAATTTTAACATTTTCTGGGGTAGGAGTCAATTATTGGGGGCAGATGGACTACATTTAAACAGACAAAGTACCCGCATGCTGGCATTAAGCCTGGCATACCCTCGCCCACCCCTGTCCCCTGCACCGGCTCCAGCTGCTCCTGTCCTCTCTGCCCCATCCACAACATCCTGATGTGCAGCTGGTCCTTGTTCCTATGAAATGAGAGCGAAGAAATAATCATAAACTAAGAAAATGCAACCCAAATAATCATAAACAGTTACTAAAAATCCCACCTACAGTAAGTCATACAGTCACTCCATCACCAACCACTATTAATATGGCTCTTTTAAATGTTCGCTCTCTTCTGAATAAAACTTTTATAATAAATGACTTGATTTTAGATAATAACCTTCAGTGTTTATTTTTAACGGAGACATGGCTGAGTGCAGATGCCCCTGCTGTTCTTACAGAGGCCTCTCCACCTAATTATAACTTTTCTTATTCTACGAGGAGTAGCCAGAGGGGAGGCGGAACTGCTTTTATTAGTTCATCAACTCTTTCCGCCAAACCTGTTTTATTTAATAATTTTACCACAGATTTTTTAAATATTTTAAATTATATGGATTTTAGCCAACATGTCATGCAGCCGACTCACAACAGAGGACACAACCTGGACCTGGTCATCACGTATGGCCTGTCCACCAGTGTGTCCTCTGTTGTTGACTTGGCTGTCTCTGACCACTACTGTGTGTTTTTTAATATCACCAGTTTTATCCAATCAGGGACCTCTGTGAGAACTGTCAGGAAGCGTCATCTAACCCCTGAAGTGGCTGCAAGTTTTCTTGAAGTTTTTTAAAAATTTCCTCCTATACCTTTACCTGCCCCCTGTGATTTTATCGTTAATGATTTTAACAGTAGGCTTAAATCTGCTCTCAACCTGCTGGCTCCAATTAAAGTTATAAACCCTCATTCAAAACGTACAGTACTGTGGAGAAATGCAGCTATTAGAAAATTAAAGAGGAGCTACAGGGTGGCAGAAAGGAAATGGAGGAAAAATAAAATCACAATAAATCATCAGATATACATAGAATACCTCAGATTATATAAACGCTTTAAGAAATTCCAGAAATACATACTTTTCCAGAATCATCTCAGAACATAAAAATAATCCCAAAATTCTGTTTTCCACCATTGACAACATTTTACATCATAATTCTAATACTTTTCAGAAAACCCCCTCAAACACTCTCTGTGAGGAGTATGCAGACCGCTTTAGAGGGAAGGTAGACTCCATCAGATGTAATATTTTATCCTCTCAAACAAACATGGTTTTAGACAAATCAGAGTGTCTGCCTTCACCAGAGGAAACACTGGACAGTTTTGTCCTGGTAGAAGCTGGGACCCTTGATAAAGTTTTCTCCTCAGTGAGGCCCACCACAAGCTCTTAGGACCCGATTCCCACCAGGTTTTTTAAGCAATTTTATGGTTCTTTTAAAGATGAGATTTTAAACTTTATGAATTGCTCCCTTCAGACGGGGGTTTTTCCTGCTGCCTTTAAAGCGGCGGTAGTGAGGCCCCTGCTGAAGAAGAGCAATTTAGATTTTAATGATTTAGACAACTACCGACCAGTATCTAACTTACCACTTTTAAGCAAAGTTTTAGAAAAACTTGTTTTTATTCAACTTAATGATTTTATTAACGCTCATAATGTCCTAGAGAAATTTCAGTCTGGTTTTAGGATGAACCACAGCACAGAGCAGCGCTTTTAAAGATTTTAAATGATTTTAGATTAAACTATGATGCTAAAAAGGTGACAGTGTTGGTTCTTCTGGATCTAAGCGCTGCCTTTGATACAGTAGACCACACTATTCTTTTAACTCGTTTAAAACAGATCGGCCTCTCTGGTGCTGTTCACAAATGGTTCACATCCTACCTCACAGACAGGACTTTTATGGTAAGTCTGGATACCTGTTCCTCTAAGGTCCATAAGATCACTTGTGGTGTACCCCAGGGTTCAGTTTTAGGCCAAGTGCTTTTTAACCTGTATATGCTCCCTCTTGGCAGTGTCATCAAAAGACATGGAGTTAGCTTTCACAGTTATGCTGATGATACACAGTTGTACATCTCCATGTCTCCTAATGACACACGGCCAATGGATGCACTTTTTAACTGCATTTTAGACATTAAATCCTGGATGGCAGAAAACTTTCTCCAGCTCAACTAGGACAAAACGGAGGTTTTAGTTATCGGTCCTGAGGGTCAGAGAGAGAAGCTTTTACTTAAACTACAATCATTGTATTTTAATACTTCTTTACAAGTGAAGAACCTCGGCGTGATTTTTGAATCTGAGTTGACTTTTATCCCTCACAATAAAAACATAACCAAAATAGGTTTTTATCACCTAAAGAACATTTCCAGAGTCCGCCCCATTCTCTCTCGGGCCAAAACGGAGACGCTAATGCATGCTTTTATCACCAGTAGAATTGATCACTGTAATGCCCTGCTTTCTGGTCTTCCCAAAAAGACTACCTCAAGTTTACAGCTTTTACAGAATTCAGCAGCTCGTGTCCTGATAAAGACTAGGAGGCGGGAGCACATTACACCGGTCTTAGAAACACTGCATTGGCTCCCCGTATGTTTTAGGATCGATTTTTAAGGTTCTTTTAATGGTTTTCAAGTGTCTTAATGGTCTTGGGTCTTCTTATCTCTCAGAAATGCTTTTACCGTATGAACCCTCGCGGTCTCTGCGCTCCTCTGGCAGCCGTCTCCTTGTCATCCCCAAAGTCAGGACACAGACTCATGGTGAGGCGTCTTTCCATTATTATGGCCCTCACCTCTGGAACAGGCTGCCAGAGGACCTCAGGGCCGCAGAGAACGTTAATGTTTTTAAGAGCAGACTCAAGACTCCCCTTTTTAGCTTAGCCTTTAACTAATTATTATTTATTAATATATTTTTAATCGCTCAGCATGTTTTACCTGATTTAATTTTTAGTTCAGCTTTTAACTGTTTATTTATTAATCTGCTTTGCATTTTTATTATTTGTTTTACACTTATTGTTTTATACTTTATATACTTTATATTTTATTAACTTTATATTTTAATGTATTTTAATCTTTCTTGCCAGTGTTTCCTCTCTGGGGGCCCCCTGCATCGGGGGTGGTGGTCGGCTGTGGCTGCCTGGGTGCCCCCCAGGTAGCGCTTGGGTGGAGGTGGGGGTACCAGCCCTCCCTCCTCTGGGCGCCCTGGGTCGGAGCCTTGGCTGCTGCTGTTGATCGGCTGCTGCTGATGCAGATGGCTCCCATGATGGCATTTCCTGGCTCATCTGTACTCAGCCCGCTTTTTGTAGCTTCTATGTGTGTGTGTGTGAGTGAGTATGGCTGATGGGTTGGGTTGGGAGGGGGTTGTACTTGCACTGATGATTTTATTTTTGAAGGGGGGGGTTGTGGGGTTATTTTAAATCTGTAAAGCACTTTGAGTAACTTTCTTTGTTTGAAAAGCGCTTTATAAATAAAGTTTGATTTGATTAATATTTTTGTAGTTTTTAAATGTTAACCATATCTTGTTTGGACAAAGATACGTTTAGAATTGATGAAGTACAAAAATCACCATCTGAATCATGTTTGTACAAAATCTAATTGGATGCCATCTTATTTTTGGAGAAATATGCCACACAATTAATGAGAAGCAAACAAACACTTTAACACATGATGCAATTTATGACACTGCTTTACTCATCATTTTCAGTTGAAGAGGCTGGTAAAGTTTTATATATATATATGTAGATATATAAATATCTATATATATATATCAGATAGCAAGCCTGCTCTTTATATTGTAAATATGTTGGTAAACTTTATTGTCACAGTGCCTTAATACTTTTTATTTTGGAGCAACTATTGAAGAAATTATGATGTGAGAAAATGTTGGCAAATTTCAAAAGGCTCAAATAGTGTTAGTTTAAACATAAAATGATTACATTAGCTCTTATAGATGCATTTGCAGTTTATACAGAAGACACAGTTTTATCAGGAATTCCAATAAAAAAAATAAATGTTTTAAGTTTTATGCAATTTTCCAGAAAAAGTAGCTTTTAGGATAAGTGTCCCTTTTGATAGATCAACAACACCTGCTGTGTTTGCTGCCACATAGTTGGAGCCACTTCTGAAAAGAGGTATTTAGGCTTGTTTTTGCAACAAAATGTTACTTGGAAAAATTGGCAGTTTTGCTGTTTGTCTTGGCTCATAGTCCTATTGTAGTTGGTCTTCACAGCTTTGTTTTCATTCACTTGCTTACGTAATACAGATAAAACAAAAACCAGCCAGACAAAGTGAAATGAAATAAAAGCAGCCAATTTTGAAGTGCTGCCTGGCTCACATATGTTCTGAAACTGTTCTCTGCATATCTCCTCTTCTCCCCAAATTCTAAAGCCACAATGGCACCAAAACATCTGGGCATAATTTCCTTAATTGAAAGAGAGAGGAGGGGGAACTGATTTCAAAAAAGGCACTGGGTTGACCCTTTTAATTCAATACTTTAGCCAGGCATGAAGATGTGATCTGAATACCCTTTCATCTCTCTGGAAAAAAAGTGGGCATCAGATGCATGTATTTGAGCTGTCAACAAAGTTTTACAAAGTTCTCTATCTGTTTTGAGAAGTTAGTAAAGGTGCTCAAATTCCATATTTCGGAAAAGTTATTGAATAAGTCTAGTCATCCTCAAAATAAGATAAAACCTCCAGCAAGGCAAGGCCTTGCTATTTTATATGTATAGTACACATTCAATAACAGGGTAATTCAAGGTGCTTTACAAGAAAGTACAAACAGCAATAAAGCATAAAACACACATATAGCATATAACGGAGAAGAAGAAATAAAAGCAGCAATAAAGATAGATGAAATCATTAGAGGATAAAGTTAAAATGCCAATAAGGATAATTGAAAAAATCACTCAAAGGCATCTCTAAACAGATGGGATTTTAGCTTTACAGTGGTCTGGAAGTTTGATTCTAGGGATGATTAGTAGACTAGAGTTGGAGGACTTCAGTGGTCTGGGGAGTTGGTAGAGTAACAACAAGTCTTCAACATACTGGGGTGTCAAACCATTCATTGATTTTTGAACTAGTAAAAGTGTTTTGAATTCTGCTATCTGAGCTACAGGGAGCCAGTGTAAGGACTTTTAATTGGGGTAACGTGCTCTGCTTTCCTGGTTCTTGTGAGGACACGAGCAGCAGCGTTCTGGATCAGCTGCAGCTGTATGATTGACTTTGTAGGCAGACCTGTGAGGACACTGTTGCAGTAATCAATCTGATTAAAGGTAAATGTATGAATGAGTTTTTCGAAGTCCTGTTGTGACACTAGACCTTCAATCCTAGAAATATTCTTCAGGTGAAAGAAGGCTGACTCTTGTTATTGCCTTTTTGTGACCCTGGAGGTTCAGGTCTGAATCCCTCACGATACCTAGATGTCTGGCTTTATCAGTAGAATCTAGCTTTTTTAACTGAAGCCGTGTGTTGACTCTTGATTGTTGCTCTTTAGGTCCAAAAATAATTACATGTTACGTGTGTTTATGTTTTATGTTCAGCAACTTTGAGAGTTTTTAAAGGGCGCTCACAAATAAAATGTATTGTTATTATTATTATTATTATTATAATTATTATTATTACTTCAGTTTTGCTTCTGTTCAGCAGGAGAAAGTTATAGTACATTCACCCATCCACATTCATTTCTCGATGCATAAATTTTGGTTTTGGATGGGTTCAAAGTCACCCGGTGACATTGTAATTTAAATATGAGTATCATTGCGTAGCTATGGTGGCTAATGTTACTGGTTGTTATAATCTGGGCTAGTGGGAGCATGTAGATGTTAAATAGGAGGAGACCCAGGATGGAGCCCTGGCAGACCCCGCATGTAATTTCTGTTTGTTCGAGGGAAAAATTGTCTATTAATACAAAATAAGTTTCTGTTTTGAAGATTCAAACGTTCGGAGCCCACCAAGGGACGGGTGCAGAAATAAGTTTTGATTCGCAAGAATCCATTCCCTCGGTTTATCAAACTGTGTCACTGTCTGGGGGTTCCTGTCAGCTTGATAACATTGGTAGTTGTTAAGATGCAAAGTGCTGCTTTGGTGGAGTGGTTAACATACAGGATTGCTAATAAGAACTTTTTGGTTCAAATCCTGGTTAGGTCATAAGTTTTGGTTTTATCACACAATTATTTTCTGGGGTGCCTGCATGAAAGTAGGCTATGAACATAACCGTTGTTAAAACCGGGGGCATTTGCCCGGTATTATTTATGAATTATAGTTTTGTTGCCACCACATAAAAACCAGATGTGGATTTTTTTAACAGTGCAGGTCTAATATCCACTTATACTCCCATTGCTATATTCATATAATCGGTATACAAACTGAAATTCCACTATCTTGAACAGTTTCTTTATATGCGAATGTTCTAGCATTATTCGCTGCGATTCATGTTGCATTCAATAAAGACTTGCATTAAAAGTGGGCACTGTATCAACAAGTAACTGATTAACTCATATCTTTAATGCAAGTTGTTTATGCTGCGCCACCTGCTCCATGCATCTATGCAGATAGTGCAGGACTGTGCCTGAATTCCAGTGGGCAAGGTGGGCATACACTTTATGATTTATGGCCCATTTCTAGGCCATTTTTCAGCAACGCAACACATTTAACGCCAGGCTGCATAGGTGGCTACAAAACTGTTATTTATAAACATGACATGTTTATAGCCTTTTTTCTTGCAGGGACCCAAAATAATATACATACGTTCCCTCTGGGATCAATAAAGTCTTTCTGATTAAAGCACATTCCAAGGACAGGATTCAATCCACCAATTTCCAGATGGCAAGCATGTGTGTTAACCACTTTGCCAACGGAAATATCAAATAGCCAGGGCCAATTATTAATTGGAAAGGATCCCAGACACTGCCACACATAATTCTTGAATCTGTGCGCACGGTTTAATAAACCGAGGGTACGGATTCGTAATCCGTGCGATCTAGCTCTTTAGTAGTATTTTATGATCAACAGGGTCAAATGCTGCATTGAGGTCTAACAGAACCAGCACTGAGGCTATCACGCTTGGATCCTGTGTGGCGGCAAACAGTACGTGTGTGGGCATTTGGTGTGCATGGCCTCACCTTTATCCTTTCAAGGTGCCGTGGGCAGGTCCATACCAGCTGTCTTCATGTTTGTCAATTGGGGAGGAGCTTTAAAATAGGAGTGCTGATCTGGTGAAGACGCCAGATTGTTTTGCCACCCAGTGTGGTAAAACTGGCCACTTCTTAGATTTTATTCTAATTCTTCCAGCGTTTAGACTTAGCTTCTCCACCTCGAGAGTTTGCTGGTTCTCTGGATCCTTCCCTCGGGCAGCATCATCCTCCCCACCGCTCCTTGGCGGGGCCCTCTGGAGGTTTGCCAGCCGAGCTCCCATCGGCCTGTCCAACCTCGTGCGCCTGTCCTCCCTTGAAGCCAAAGGAAAAGGGACTGATTCCAGCCTTCATGCTCACACCTTAGCCACCCACAGCCACGCAGCTCCACCCTACCCTTCCCTCCAGGATCAACCATTCATCTCTCAAGTAAGAGCAGAGCTCACAGGCATAACCTCCTGGCTTATCATGAATCCATTGCTTCATTCACCTCTATCCTCCTTGCTTCCAGCTGAAGCCACTGAGTCTTTCCTCCTCCAGTTCCCTGTGATTTCTCCCACAGCCTTGAAAATTTTCCTTCCTTGAAGAGATAAATAAAACTATAATTTAATTGCATTGCTGTTGTTGCTGAGTTCTTGTGTGCTCACTCTAATGTCCATCCAAAAACATGACAACCACACTCTGTATGTGAATGTCATTGAAAACTTTGACAAGGGTGGTCACGGTGCTGTGGTGAGCAATGAAACCAGACTGAATATTAAAGCAGTTGGTCATTGTGAGGAAGCTATTTAACTTTAGACAAAGCTTTTTAAACAATTTTCCTGATGAAGAGAAAATTAGAAATTGGCCTGCAGTTCTGCATCAGAGTGTTGTCCAGGTTGTTCTTTAGTAGTGGTTTGGGAACCGCTGTTTTGAGGGCCTAGTGGAAACACACCTGACAGGAGGGATGAGTTAACTATTTGAATGAGATCAGAGGCAATGACAGGGAAAACCTTATTTAGGAAAACTGCGGGTAAGATATAGATGCAGCAGGAGGAGGAACTTGATAGGTTAATGATTTCTTCAAGGTTTTTCCTGTTTAGTTTTTGGAATTCAGACATTTTCTCTACATTGGTGCTAGGTGAGGATGTGACTGGTAGTGTGTTTGTTACAGATGCACAGATTGATCCTCTAATTTTTAGAATCTTTTCAGTAAGAAACTTGGGTTATTCATTACAGGCTCTGGTGGAGTTCAGTTCAGGGGAGAAAGGAGGACTAGTTAGTCTATCAACTGTTGCAAATAAAGTCAGGTCATTATTAATGTTTTAATTAAGTGGTATCTTCTCATTCTATTTTTTCAGTCTTTTAGGAAGTGACATTGATAGGCAATCATGTTTGCAATGGGCTTTTCAAAGCTCTTAAAACTTCTACAAAACTGCACATGTACACCTACACACATGAAAAAAGAATAAAAAAGAGGAGACTGCATAATAAGTAACAAAACAGTAACAACAACAGCAGACTTTTAACATGTATATTTCAATAAAGTAAGCCTTCCTTTGGCTACATTTGATTCATATACTTTATTTATTTTATGAAAAGCATATAATCCAAATAGCCAAAGAACGCATAGGAAAAAGAGATCCCCCAAAGAACTAAAGGCTTTTAATTTTGCTAATTAAAAAATTTGATATGAGAAAAAATAGGTCATTCAATGACTAGAAAATGCTTTTTGGCTGTTTTATCTTATTTAAAGGAGCAGGTGGCAGGATTGAAGAAAAATTAAACTCGCGAGTGCTGCGGCCGGCGCTGCGAGTAACTACCGCAATGCAGGGAGCGTGCACAAAACGTAAACAAATCATTGACGCAGCATATTTTCAGGCTCCTTTAAGGTATTTGGTTTGTGATAAAAAGAAATCTCAAACTATGTTAGAGTAAAACATTATTCTTCCTAGTTAACATTCAGGAAATAATCAGGTAACAAATGGTACTAAAATAACCTGTTTATCTGGAGAAAAAAAGAAAAGAAAATTAATGGTGTGAATTCTTGAAAGTATAAAAATTGACTGAAACTCTGTTGTTTAACACAAAATTATGTTATCGTAATCCCAGAAGGAATTTTAATAAATAAATCAAATGAAAACTGAATTTCTCAAAGACTCATTATATATTCATGTTCTACTAATCAGCAAAGTATTCATTATTAGTTCATTTATTTGAGTAAATCTGTTCTCTAAGTAAAACTCATATAGATTGATTACAAACTGAAACTGTAAAGCCTTTGTTTTTATTAATAATGATGATTTTCTACTTACAGTCATTAAAATGCATATTCATAAACTCGACCTCTGTGTGATCAATCCTGTTAATTCTATGGCACATCCTTCTTTATGTCAAATTAACCTTTATTTATAAAGCAATTTTCAAACTACAAAGCTTCTCAAAGTGCGTTACAGATTAAAATGACCCTACAACCCCTCCCCTTCCCAAACTCCAAATAAAAACATCATCACATCTACACCCCCCCCCCCCCCCCCCCCCCCCAACCTAACTGTTAGAATGGCCTTTGGTGGCCGGAATAAATAGGAGGACTGAGGCAGGGGAACAGTTCAGACCAACCAAGTGTTAATTTCCAACGTTGAATGTGACAAGACAAACAAAATAAAAACCTTATTCAACAGGTCTGGTGTGGTCTCGGCAACAGCTAACATGAGGATTCAGCAGAAAGAAGACTCAAATGAGCTAGACTGAGAGCCTTTTATAGTCTACCCCCACGTAACAGACCTACCAGAACAAGGTTAATGAAAAAGATACAAGTTGTAATAAATATTTACAGATCAATCATCATTATCCAGAATCTCCAGTGTACAATAGTTTAACATTAGAACATATAAAAACATACATCAAATTTCAGAGTTAAATATACAATACAAAAAGAGCAAATTTCACTCCACCCTCCCTTCAATAATGACTTGGTTTCTTCCGGTAGCTTTAAAAGGATGTTCAGGTTCTCCTGGGAATCTTTTAGCCTGAACACCTCAAGACAAGAGACAAAAGGTAAGTGTTCTACAACACATGTTCACTATACTAAAATCAATCTACTACAAATTAATTTCTAAAGATTGTTTAATTCAATTCAATTCACTTTTATTTATATAGCGCCAGTTCACAACAAATGTCATCTCAAGGCACTTTACAACAAATGTCATTTCAATACAATTATACAAACATTCCAATCAGTTAAGTTTTCTATGTAAGGAATCCCAGCAGATTGTGTTGAGTCATCAGCGTGAGGTTATGCCCGGATCATGCAGACTCCAACCACAGCAATTCCTCAGCAAACCCTCATACTGAGCAAGCATGTAGCGACAGTGGAGAGGATAAACTCCCGTTTAACAGGAAGAAACCTCTGGCAGAACCCTGGCTCAGTACAAGCGGTCATCTGCCACAACCGTCTGGGGGTCTGAGAAGACAGAGAAGAGACAGCATGGAGGATGCTCAGTGACTTTGAGCATCATCTGGACCAACGCTCCCCAACCAGCAGGGGTCATTATAGCTGAGCAGGGTACCAGACCGTGTGGAGCTTCTATGGGGAGAAAACACTGAGAGAAAACTGGGTTAACAATCGCATTAACATCAGAAAAAATATATCTGGAGAGTAGTAGAAAAGAAAACTAGAAGGTATGTTAGGGTCAGTTGAGTCTGAAAAAGGATAATTTTCCCCCCCTAATTCTTAAATCTATTAGCAATGTATGGTGTGTGGGAGATGGAGTTGAGGAGGGCTGCATCCTCCCCTCGCCGGATTGGGCTGAACACTCCATCTCCCTCTACTCCCTGCCTGGAAATCCAGGAGGAATGAAGGAGGTAAATGGATAAGTATTGTAGTGCTTATGCATCTCTCCTTGGTAAGTGATATAACTGGAGTAGATAAAGGCCCGCTCTTCCAAAGACTCTGGCATTATTTACCTCGACGACCCCCGTTAACCGGCCAGTTTGGAATAGGCAGACGAAGGCAGTGCACTGACCAATGCACGCTGTCAGTAGCCTCTTTGTCCATTGCTTTCTATCCTTAAAACCTGGTGTAAATCTGTTTCTGTCCTGATTCATGATTCAACCTTTGTTCAATTCTCTAATCATTTTATTCTGGTAAATTAATACATTACTGTTAGAAATTGGAGAGGGATTATAAGGTCTAGTGTCTATATAAGTAACTGTAAGCTTTATCAAAAAGGAAGGTTTTAAGCCTAGTCTTAAAAACAGACAGAGTATCTGCCTCACAAACTAAAACTGGGAGCTGGTTCCACAGGAGAGGAGCCTGATGACCAAAAGATCTGTCTCCTATTCTACTTTTTGAAATCGTAGTAACTACCAGTAGACCTGCATTCTGAGAACGAAGTGCTCTGTTAGGAACATATGGAACAATCAGATTTCTGCTGTACGATGGAGCTTGATTATTAAGGGCTTTATACGTAAGGAGGAGGATCTTAAACTCTATTCTGGATTTAACAGAGAGCCAATGGAGAGAAGCCAAAACTGGAGAAATGTGATCTCTCTTTTCAATATTGATCAGAACTCTTGCTGCAGCATTTTGAATCAACTGAAGTCTTTTGATTGCATTTTGTGGACTTCCTGATAATAAGGAAGTACAGTAGTCCAGCCTCGAAGTCACAAATGCATTGACTAGTTTCTCTGCATCACTCCTGGACAGGATGTTTCTAATTTTAGCAATATTCCCAAGGTAAAAGAGAGAAATCCTAGAAACCTGTTTTAATATGAGATTTAAATGTCATGTCTTGGTCAAAAATTACACCGAGGGTCTTTACATTATTACCAGAGGCCAAATTAATGCCATCCAGTAAAGTGATTGACCTGGCAGTTTCCTTTTTAAAGGTTCTGGTCCAAAGACAACAACCTCTGTCTTGTCTGAATTTAGGAGCAGAAAATTCAGAGTCATCCAAGTTATGTCTTCGAGACATGCTTCTAATCTACCTAACTGAATCAGAATCAGAATCAGAATCGGTTTTATTGCCATTGTTTGAGAACAAGTTCACAAACTAGGAATTTTTTCCGGTACAGTTGTGCACATAAAACATTTAACATAAGTAAAAATAAAATAAAAAGAAATAAAATAAAAAGAATGAGCCATAAGGCTGTCTTTATAAATATTATAATCTGTATGTAATATAAAAGAACTATGAAGAGATAAACATCCTTTTAACATAAGAACAGCAGCAGGGTTCCATTCACAATGTGCAGGTGAATGACAGCAGCAGATCTAAGTGTGATCAGACCACACAGTGCAGTAAAATAAAGTTACGTAGTGCAGATGGTTCTATCCTACATGGGTCTTTAACTGAACTATCGGGTCTTGTTATTGTTCATGAGTCTGATGGCGGAGGGGAAGAAACTGTTCAGGTGGCGGGAGGTGTGGGTCTGGATGGACCGTAGCCTCCTGCCTGAGGGGAAACTGATTGGTTTCATCAGGTTTTATGGATAAATATAATTGTGATATTAGATATTACTTGTTAGCTTTTCAAAGTTACCAAGCTCACACCTTGGTTGTTTTGCCTACAGGGCAGGTCTTCAACAGTACCAGCTGAGAAGCAACTGCCACAGCAAATTCACAATCAGCAACAAAATAAAATGGTTAAATCATTAATGGTGTAAATTTTCATTCTTTTAAACATTCAAATAATGTCACATACAAGTAATGAAGTTCTTCATTACACCAACCCATCTCCCATGCACACACACACACACATAAAAGCAACAGTAAACAAAAGCAACAACAGGCAGAGTACAGATGAGCCAGGAAACGTCATCATGGGAGCCATATGCATCGGCAGCAGCAGATCAGCAGAGGCAGCCAAGGCACTGATCCCGGGCACCCAGAGGAGGGAGAGCTGGTACCCCTGCCTCCACCCAAGCACTACCGGAGAGTACCCAGGCAGCCACAACCGACCACCGCTCCCAAGGCAGAGGGCTCCCACAGAAGAAACTCTGGAAGGATGATTAAAATAGGAAGTTAAGATATTAAAATAAACGTAGATAATTAGATTAAGTAGTAAAATATTGATAAAGTTGTTAAGACTGATAGAATTTTTAATTATAACGTGTAAAACAATAATACATATGTACATCTTTAGAGGCTCCAGATGAGTCCCTAGAACAGAGACAGACTTCTTTATCAGGTTGTTCAACCTTTTTAAAGTCCCTGGCTCTAATGGTGCTTCCGATGGAAGCCACACCGGTGTAACGAGCGTCACCACACGATACAACGATCAAAATAGTTTCGAGTTCTATTTTTGAAGGGTATAAGCGACAATCTTCTCAGCTACGGATGTGCCAACACAGGAAACAGCCACGATTTAGCAAAATAATTTTCAGCAAGACGTTCAAAGTAAAAGTGATAAACCCATCGTCTACTTCTTCCTCTGATTTCTTCTCTTAGCACTCGTCAACAAGGAGAAGAAAGGCCAGGATTTGTCTTCTACTTGGTGCTGTATGAAAAAATATTGATGATGTGAAAAATTACTTAACAACACAATTGTGATAAACAAACAAAAATTAGTAGGCTATTTCCCAAACATGTATACATTTTATTTCAAGAAATCACTACATTGGGTTATTTTATTAACATTTACAACCAAAGAGGAGCAACAGTAGAGAAGTCCGCAACTGGAAACCCGCACTCGCTTCATGTTTTGGTGTGAATAAACGCCTTTAAATGGACAGACATAAAACACGCTCGCCTTACGCTCGCATGATGCTTTGGTGTAAATTCTGGGTTATTAAAGCTGCATGTCTAGAACCGGGTAGCTAAGATGTTCATATTCTACTTATGTTGTTAAAATATACCGCACTTTTTCATGGCCTCTATTCAATGTAGAGGTCCAGTAGAAAGAAATGAAGACAGGCAAATGCTTAACCACCCAGAATATAAATTTGAAGAATTCAGAAGTTTGTTTACATGATAATTACAAAAACAAAGGAAAAAAATCAGGATCTAAATGCATAATTACAATCTACACAAACTGATATATTGTTACTGTGGTTCAGATACAAGGACTTTTGGAAAACAGAAGAAAAATGAAACATCTTGTTTAAAATCCTCATCAATTTATATTAATTGATTAATTGGTAATACAGAGGAACTTCAGCTTTATTTACTGGTAATGTTGGAATTAACTACATAACGTTTCTATTGAGCCATCTATTGCTTCAACTTCCAGCCCAGATGACTTAATGAGTTTTTTTTATAAAGACATTACATTTTTCTAGAGAACCAATTGGTAGCAGTCTTTCCATTAGTGTCAGTGATGCATCACCATATCCGGTTGCTGTGAAATATCATTTTTTTAATCTTTGTCCTCGGGGACACTGCCCAGCACGTTTTAAATGTTTCCCTGCCTCGACACACCTAATTTAAATTAATGGGTCATTAACAAGTTTCTGCTGAGCTTGATGACATGCTGAGGTGGTAATTCATTCAGTCATTTGAATTCTGTGGAGCAGGGGTGTCGAAAGCATGCAGGCCAGTTAGTCCTGAAGCCTGAGACACTGTTGTGCACTGAACATGTACAAAGACAGTCTTTGGTTGTTGTTAATTAACTTTAAAAATTTTTAAAAACATTTTTTAACATTAACCATTAACCAAAAACAAAAATGGTTTCTTAAATGAATGGTAAATACAATACATTTCATAACGTGCACTTAGTTTTTCTTTTGCAACTTTACATGGGCAGCTCTTTATGCCAAAGCTTGATTGTGCTGACAGATTGTCCATGTGATAAAGTGATGTTTTAACAATGTAAAAATAATATTAATCCCTCTTCTCTGTTCATAAATCATACACCATCAAACAGCAAAGGAGCCGGTCTGGTGCTTTGTAAGTGCTGAGGCTGTCATGAGTCCTAAAATGTTTTACAGTAATTATTTAGATCTGTTGACTTCTTAAATAACAAAAAAAAAAAACTCAGTCACCTTTAAATAAAATTATCAACTTGGGCAGCAGTGAACTTATTGGTAAAGCAGGTGCACCATGTACAGAGGCTACACATTTATACATAGTTGTTCCCAGTTCAATGTCCAGCCCTGGGCCATTTGCTGCAAGTCTTCCCCTTTCTTTATCTGCCTTTCTCATTTTCCAGCTACAATTGAATTAAGGCCACTTCTGCCACGGAAACCTTTAAAGAAAATCATCAACTAGTATAGAAAGACCCATTTTCTACAAAAACTTAACCATTTCAATTACAATTTAACATATTAAACATGGAAAAGTTAAAAAGAATGTGGTAAGTAGTTGAAATGACAAAAGTCTACAGCAAAAACAACAGCATCAAAAAAGAAAACAGTGTGTTCTCAATTCATCACTTCCAAGATGAGGAGCTAGTCTGACTTTCTCCACATTTTCTTATTTTCAAGACTCAGAATAAATCTGTGGGTAGAAGACATGATTTATGGCAGAGAGCAAAAGAAAAATACAACGTTGAGATAAATAATTGAGCTTTTGGCTTTTAGGGATATTATCTCCTTTATCTGATTTCCAGTGAGATAAATAGCAAACTTTTTTTAAATATACCGTGTACAAATTTTAGAGAGAAAAACCTGTTTACTTTAACTATTTAATACTCATAAATTGACTCATAGATAGGCTGAAGGACAAAGTGCTGATCGTTAGACAGTTGTTTTCTTGCCAGGGTTATCTGTTTCTTTTTCTTTGATCTGGTGTTCAGTTTTTGTTATCGAGTCCTGCACCCATATTTAATCTGAAGGAAAATGTAAAGCTTGCAGAGCCGGGGGGAGCTGGTGCCTATTTCAAGCAGTCACTGAGCGAGAAGCGGCGGGGTACACTCTGGACAGGTTGCCAGTCCATCGGAGGCTCTTGTACTCACTCAACTTCGATTATATCATTCTTTGAAATATTGTTTCTGTTCTAAAGAAGAAATCCATATCTACTCTTTGTGAGTAAAATGTGGAGTTTAAAAAAAAAAATTTCTTTAAGTTGCTTGTTGCTTCTGTGGGTTGTGTAAAGCTCTTCAAAACATCACAGGGTTGCATGTGAGATCTCTCACAAAGTCTGTAAGTTCATTCTTGTCTGTTGCAGCTGATCTCCAGTCTTCCTGCTCTGCAGATAGTGAAAAGGCAACTTGGTTGGCTCAAAAGATTAAACATAAGTAAGTAAATAAGTAAGGAATGAACGAACGAAGGAAGACTGTTACCATGTGAACTTCTACCTTACCTATCTGAACAGGATAAAGCAAAACTATTGTGAAGAGTGAACAGAATAGATTCAATAAACTTAAACAAATAAAAACAGCAACACAAAAATTTTAATTTTAACAAAATGTAATGCAGAAACCTTAAAATTGACAGATCATAGACTGTAGAAAACTTTAAATCAGAAAAACAACTCCAACTCCGCTCACGTGTTTTTTTTTTTAAATATAAGCTTAAAAATGCAGCTAATGCCAGGAATTCACCAATAGGTTGATTCATTTCAAAACTTTCATCAACCCTAAAATTTGAATGTATCTAAGTAGAAATAAATATGAAAGAAACAAAAGTGTGCTAAAATGGCAAACAACTTTCTTTTTCATGTCTGTTTCAGTGTTGTTTCTATAAAAGTCAGCCACTGTGGCTTCTGGCAGTGTTAACACCTTTGAAATTCAAACAGATCTACTTTAAGATCAGGCTGCAGGACATTTTGTTTTCCTTTAACCCTGAACCTTGCTCTTTATCATAAAGGTAGGCTCTAAGTATATGTGGCAGACAGTGCTCTTTTAATGAATGTTGCCTGTTAGTCATCAAACTTTTCAGATTTGCTTTTAAAACTTACATTACACATTGCTAAACACTAAATATATTGTGTTGTATTAAACCAAAAATATTTTTAGCAGAGTGAAAGTCTAAAAACATTAAATGCACTCAAGGTGTTTCCCATGAAAATGAAAGTAAAAGCTGTTCATAAAGCAGTTTAACCTATTAAAGAGCTTCCAAGTTGAAGTATTATCAGTAGGAAGAAGTGCTTTAATAAGACACTTTAATGTACAAGTTTAGGAATAACAGTGTACATTAAGGAAGGAGGGGGTTGACATCATACGTTCCACTTCAGCATCTCGCTCCAAAATAACTACATAGCTCAAGTTATGACAGAACCCAACCTGCCCGTGACCTACGGAACTCAGTGCATTCAATGCGTTTCCTACTTCAGCTTTCTCTGTTTTCTGCAGTTTAGGACCTTGGAGTATTTCCAACACGCCGCCCACCGTCTCAGCGTGCTTAGCGGCTCCCTTCCCTATAGCCCCATCAGCAGTTAGCTGCTCATTGTTAAACACAGTGGAATAATTACACCACAGCATAACCGTTTCAATTGCCGGCAAGTCTCTGATTGTTGGGACGGCCCTTCTTTCCAAACAGAGCTTTAATTCAATTTTCACCTGATATTGTCTCAAATTAGCAAAGCATTCTGGCTTAAAATGTTTAGCGCAGACACCTAGACCAGTGGGGAGGGTTTCAGCAACGGCGTCATTAAAAGTGTATTTAATCCATTGGTCCCAGGTAGTTTGGGAGTCAACAGAGCAACTCACATGTGCATCTCGTTTCTTCATTTTCCATGATCCTAATCCAAATTCAGTAATGGCGGCAGTCCACTGAATATGAGGGGGGAAGGGGTGGGTCTGGCTTTCAGCAGCATTCATCTGTGATGTCCACATAAGATATATCTGACATCAAGACAGGGCAGAAAAAAGGTCATGCATATAAGTGCACATGTGGGCTGGTTGAAGAAGCTAAGCTTTGCTCCACTTTTAAATATCGGCCTCCCAACCAGTGTAAAATTATTAGGAAACCACAATATACACATTTTCAAATGGAAAAGTAAAAATTTCAGGTTATGACTCCTTTAAGGACAAAGTTCCAACCATAAAATACAGTGAAGTTATTAAGAATAGTTTATCCCGGTTAAAGAAATGTGCAACTGAACAGAATAATTTAAAAATATGTACAAAATGTACAGTTGTTTACTTGTGCATGACATAACAGTACACTTACTGAAAGTAAAAAAAAAAAAAAAAGCGCTAACCACACAGATTTATAACTATGAACAACTCTGAGCGTCCTCTATGTGAGACTGTCATTCAACAAGAATGTCTTCAGTCAGATGCTACTTCAGTTTTGCTTCAGTTTCAACACAGACTGCTACAGGAGATCCTTCCCGTCCACAGCCATCAGTGTTTTCAACAACTCATGAAATAAATTGAATAGTGGGAGCTAAAAGACTTATTATTCATGTTCTTTATGTACATAGGAGACTACATAGTGAATTAGGGGTGCTGATTGTTTTTTTATTTTGAACACTTCTGGCTCGCAACCGTTCTTAACATGGTTCTTAACCGTGCTGACTATTTACAGTAAAGGGCCCCACAAAAAAATTTTGGACAAAGAACTTTGAACCAAATTATGCTTTTTTAAATGTTGAACTCGAATTAAACACAGCCAACTCTGATGTCTCTGATTTAAAACACGCTATTTGGGGATAAACAAAATAATTACATAGCATTTTTCAGTGCTAAACTTCCTATTTCTTGCAAAAAACAATCATAACTCAAGGAGCATTTGCCGTCTTTGTGAAGAACTACAGCAATGCTGATACTGTTTGCACCCCCTTTTGCTGTAAATCTGACTACTATTTCCTCTTACTTTGCTTTAAGCATAAAAATTAAAATCCATACTCATGGCCTACCCATCAAAATAAAGGGATTAAGGAGAGATTTACGCATCCCGATTTTGTTGTTTATAGGTGAGAAATACAGATAAGATGAGCTGCAAAAGCAGCAGTTGCAGCACTGTAAACCCAAATTAGTAATCATTACTAAAGCCGCTTATGGTAAGTGATTGCACTGGGATGTCTAGTTGTTACAAAATCAAAAACCAAACAAATCAAGCTCTGTTTACATAAAGTCTTGTGTTTAAGATAAAGAAGATAAAGACCTCAAGGTTTTAAAACTAATGAATATAAGTAACTGCCTTAACCATTACTCATGTTTATCAGTATGTATTTCTGAAGTTTAATACTTAAATTTCTTCTCTGTATATTGTAATCAATCTTGTTTTTCAACACTTGTGTAGTACACAATAGTTGACATAAGTTTTTCAGAAATATATTGCAATAACATTTAACATATTTAAATTTAGTAAAATGTAGTCATCTGTATTAGCCAAGAACAACATTGTTTTTTGTTGTTTGTTTTTAATATTTCAACACATTAAACATTTCCAATGTCGCTATAAAACCAGATATGTCATCTGTTATGATATGCTCCTTTGTCATCATGTTGGGTTGGTTGTGTCGCCCTTTTCCTGATTGGTGCATTGTGATGTAACTGGAGAAGTTTTTTTTTTTTAATTAGGCACCTCCCCATCATTATTAAACTAAACATACCAAATTATCTCTACTAAACCTGATTAGTGGAATTAATCTACAAATCACATAATCATGACTAAACAACTAATGTTGTTTAGTCATGATAGCCAGTCTTTACAAAACATTACAGTATAAGTACTGATCACTCAGAAGTTTAACTAGAAATAAAACCTGGGTTTACAGTGAGTCTGAATTTCTCTTAGACCATATTATTGTTATACTCTGGGATGTCATCATCTGAGATGTTTTCTTTAATGTACATGATTGAAGATTTTGACAGATTTGCTTAAAAAGAGTAAATCATTTTTTAAAATAAATATTGTGGTGTTTTAAAGGCAAATCTCATTACAAATGTCAAAATGAAGTGCTTTTTAGTCACAGTTTCACTAATCTACTTAATGATGATAAACGCATTAAAATATGTGAATGAAAGTAGCAGTAGTAGAAGAAATGCAACTCATGTAATTGTAAGATAATAGCACATATGCCAACAGAAGGTGCCTTTGCTCCATGTTTTCTCTGAAAATGCAACAGTTCTAAGATGTTTGTTCTAGTGGGAAAAAAAACAGGTTTTTGCGCACAAGCTGCCATGTCCTTCATAGTTAGCTAGGGTTGCCAAATTAGCAACTTTGTTGCTATGTTTTTATGACTTTTCAGACTACCTTAACAACTGGAGTGGGTCCCAAAGTTTCATGCCTTGACCAGCCCACTTTATATCACAACATATTTTTATTGAATTTAGGAATGCACTGATATGGATACTTGTATCAGGAAATGGGGCTAATACCGTTCTAATGTACACATTTCGGAATTAGTTAAAGTTAATCAATAGCATGAACTGATACTAAAAATGTGTAAACTCTCCAATAGTTTGACAGAAAATGTTTCTTTTTTTAAATTGAAATTTTATTTTGTGGTCATTTTTATAATTAATACCGCATTATTTATCTAATTCTACATTTGTTTTTACATGCAGAAGGAAAATAAAATCTGTCTTCCAATTCATTGCATGTTTTGTGTAGTAGAAGTATCGACATTGGTAATCAATATCAGCAAGTACTCAGATCTAAGTATCAGTATCATATCGGTAGTGGTATTGTTGCATCCCTAATTAAAATCATGTTATTATAACCTTGAATATTAAAGTTAGAACAGTATAATCTTGTACTGTTTTATAATTCCGTATAAATAAGGGTTAATTGTTTCACGAGGTGGATTTATTTCAGTATGCATTCACATCTACTATATTCTTTACAACACTTCCATTAAAAATAGTTTCTATATTTCAGCTGCTACCTCTGTAATCAGTCCCCGAGTAGACTGCTCTCCCTTAACATTCCCTCCAGTTTCCCTAAACCAGAGCAGTCCCAAGACCAGAACAGTCACAAGTCCACTTTCTGAGACTTTCTGAGAATATCATTTGTAACTGTGCTAAAATGGGAAACTGACTATATTGTGCTGCAGTAAAGGAGTAGACTACTCTGTCAAAAGATATTTTTCTCATTGAAAGTCAAAGCTCTAAATTGGTCCTTATTCACTTTCAAACTGTTCCCTCTTACTGTCTAGCTAAAATTAAATGTTTTTCTAAAAAGAATATTTTGAATACAACCCCCGGTACTCTACTCATTCTGTGAT
Organism: Apricaphanius iberus; assembly: GCA_028564705.1. NCBI lineage: Eukaryota > Metazoa > Chordata > Actinopteri > Cyprinodontiformes > Aphaniidae > Apricaphanius > Apricaphanius iberus. The sequence continues at coordinate 1,044,921 of JAPXFQ010002407.1, forward strand.
TTATACTGGATACTCAACACTACCTTGTTTTTTAAACTGTGAAATGGATTAGTGTTTGATTCTTCTGCTGAGGAATTTCACATCGTTAGACTAGTGCCTGAAATGTTTTTGCATATCTTACTTAATTTTGATGTTAAGTAGTTGGTAATCTAAATATATATGTTTCTCCCTCTAATGTCAAAGTGGCAGCATGATTTTAATTATGATTTGTATTATTAATTACTGCAAGCTACCATAAAAAGCTTAAAGTTCTAGAAGTACTTGACCAAAAGCGATTTGTCATTTTAGTCTTGCCTTAGTCTTTTGACTAAGGCAAGAAAGCATCCTCCTAGGAACACCAGCCATGTCTGGGGGCATTTATCATATGGAAAGACTTTTTAAACTTTGTTCGGCCACTTCAGGATTTTAATGTTGAATCCTTCAATACATATTACCTTTCTCAGAGTGGAATGTGACATGCATCTATTGGAATAGAAGAAAGAGTTGTGTGATTGGGCACAGCATGTTTCTCCATGTTCGCCATGAAGCAAGGCGATTCAAAGTGGTTATAATGACAGCTCAAATGGGGAGCCTTGTCTGGAAATGAAGATAAGGCTAGGCTGTAAGTGTGTGTGCTGGGGTACAAGGAGGGTTACATGAGAACAGACGGGAAAGCGAGCAGGCAAGACAGATGGACAGAGAGGGGGACAGAGACAGATGGAAGTAAAGAGGAGGAGGAGAGAGAGATTGCATAATAACACCAAACTGGCCATGATTGCTCACTGTGGCATACTTCAAAGCATGGCACCCATCACAATTTATCTCTTCCCCTTTCTCTTTTTTAATCAAACTTTTTACTCATTTCCTTCTCCCTATTTTTCACAAGAAACACATTAATTTGCAGAGCACTGTGAACAACCCAAATAGTAAAAGTGAAAAAACAATAGATAAAAAGTTTTTTGTTTGTTTTTTTAAACTCAACTATTAAAACTAAAAGACCAAACTGTGCTGAGGGAGAACACATTGATAAAAAGGTCATTATTTATCAAGCACTTGAATGTGCTTTTTGTTGGAGCAGACTATGTACTGTTTTGTGAAAATAAAAGTGAAATGGCATCTCTAAAACTGTTGATTTGTGGAACAGCATAAGGGGTAGTTGTAAACAAACTAGCTTTGGTGTAGAGATGCTATCTCTGTGTATTCCATAGATATCCCTCCTCCAACTTTTGTTCAGATTGCATCCTAACATTAAAACAGACACATCATATGAGAACTTGACAAGGTATTTCGGGATGCATCAAGAATACACACCATCACGCATGATAGATCACAAGAGTTACTCTCTTTAAGCATGCGCTTCGGTGAGATCACAGTAAGGGTTGTCCTGATCAGTTTTTTTGTTGTTGTTCTTAAGTCCGAGTCATTTCATTTTGTCCCAATCCCATACTTCTATAATACATGAAAAATTAATAAAGAAGAGCAAAGAAACAGATCCAGGATGTTCCGGATCTGTTAATAAACAGAGCACTTCTGTAAGGTAGCTTAAACGATCAAGTAATAAATAACATTAATTCTTCACTTTGGGACTTTAGTGTAACAGTAAATATAAAAAAGTCTAATTAAAAAACAAATAGCACCTCAACTTAAATAAACTTGATAATGAGAATATATATAAACATATATCCAAGTCCTGATCGGGAAGCAACATCCGATTCAGATTGAGCCGGAAACCACTTGATCGGGCACGATTTCTGATCACGTGATTGGATCTGGAAATCCCTTTTCCATGTTTAATTGGCATAGTGGCAGCAAACCTGTATTCTGTATTCAGTGTGGAAGACTTTGATTGTTGCAATGGGAGCCTATCTATGACATTTTGCTTATGAGCATGATCAAATAATTGTAAGCAAAATATACAATTATACCATGGCTACTACTTCATTACATCCACACAAGTCGCAGTGCTGGTAAAGTTCCCACAAAGGATCATCCTGGGGAACTACAATGGACAAGCCACAGTCTCTTTACCTATAAATTACATTTCATGGTCAAGGAATGCTTCTACAAGTAAACTGGCATTGCTGGACTCCTGACTTCCAGTCAGGAGTCCAGGCCTCCAAATTGCACATCGGCTCTTTCCAGGGTAATTTTTTAAGTTAAATTCTTTGTCACTGTCAAAGAGACATCCTAGCCTTGCATTTAGTGATAACGATGGAACATAAGGGGGAGTTCATAGGATTAAAATGTTTTAATCAATGAACTGGGAATACAAATCTACTTGTATACCTAAGTTGAAATGAGAAATTTATCAATATCTACATACTGTACTTAGTGAGATAGTTTCATGGCTAGATCATTTCATCTCAATGTTACGAGTTAGAGCTACAGTAAGGCAAAACATTTCCAACTTTTAAAAAGATGATAGGTCTGTAATTTTCATCTTAGGTACACTTCAACTGTGAGATACCAAATGTAAAAGAAAATGCAGGAAATCACAATTTAATATTTTTAAAGAATTTCTTTGTATAATGGTGCAGAAAATGGTTAATTAGCTCCTAAAAAATAAGCAAGAATTCGGCTCCTCACAGATTATTACCATTATTAATGGCACCTTTTCAAACTTGTTATCTGTATAAAAGGCACCTGTTCACACCTTTAAAGAGACTCAAACCTCCACCATGGCCAGGACCAGAGAGCTGTCTAAGGACACCAGACACAAAATTGTATACCTGTCTGATTTGGCGGAATTCCATAGAGATGAAGATAAGGCTAAAGATGATTCAGTCTCCATTGGCATTTTAACATAGGGAGAATTTCATTTGGTCCGATGAGAGCAGAATAGAACTCTTTGTTATGAACGCCACTCAACATGTTTGGAGGGGAAGGAATGCTGAGTTACATCCCAAAAACATCATACCCATTGTGAAGCATGGGGGTGGAAACATTATGCTTTGGGGCAACGTTTCTGCAAAAGGGACAGGACAACTGATCCACACTAAGGAAAGGATGAAGGGCACAATGTTTAGTGAGACTTTGGGCAAAAAACTCCTTTCATCAGTGGGAGCAGTTACGGCCAGCGGCCTTGAATGACCTATCTGTGCGCTTGTGTGTTTGTTTGTTTTCTTCGGTCATTCTTAATTACAGAAGAGCGTAAATTATGGCCTTCCACCTGTTGGTTATGCTGAGGGATCAAGAGAAGATCTCATACTCTTTACCACTTCCTGCCTAAAGCCTCCTGTAGAAGTGTTTGGGCAAGGACTTCAGCCAACCCCCCCCTCACCCCCATTTAAAGCTGATTGAATAGCTTGTAGATTCCCTCTGCTTGAGTTTTTTTTTCTGTTTTTAGAATTGTTTCAAGTTTTCTGGTTCCAGTCAGTTTTTAAGTTTAACCTTTCATTAATTGCCATCTTTTGTGGATATCCTAAGAAACTTAAAATGGATCTTTTGATTTCTTCAACATCTGTTATATCACTTCATAGAAAACAAGCAGACTTTTTTAAGAATCTCTGCACATCATTTGAGAAATGTTCATGGCATGCAGTTCTCTTAACACTGCAAAGGAGGCAATACTTTTGCAATGGTTTGTCTGTCTCTCTGTTACTAACATAGCTCGAAGAAGTTTTGATTAAAATTTAATTAATGTCTGAAGTGAGACAAGGAAAAAATGATCTGGATCACCATATGTCACACACCTCTAAATAAGATTGTGTGGAATAACGGTTTTTCAGTTTTGTTGCAAACTCACCTAAAGAATCCAGAGAATCCAAACATTTCAGTTTGATATTTTTTCTGAGAAATGCAAGGCACCCACACATAGACACTTTGAGTCAATGTTGGAAAATATAGAATAGCAATGGTTTTGATAACAATACATTTCATGTCCCCAAGCAGAAATCTTGCATGACTAAATTTTAAGCCATTGCAGCAATCAATTATGACACCAAAGGTTTAATTGGCATATAAAATGTCCTTGTTATGTGTATTTGTTGCAGATATTACCAAGAATGTAGGTTTTTGGCTATTAACAGTCAAATGACTGCTTATGGCAGTCAACAAGACAAATCATTTATCAAAAGTTATTACTATTTTCAGGGCACCACCTGGGTTTTCAGGAACTATTTTAAAAGCCAAATATCTTTTTCGGTCTCATAATCCGCAGGAATGAATTCTTTACCATCTATCATGAAACCTTGCCTATGTGTGTGGGCTGCAAAAGAATGACAACAGTTACTACAGTTACAGTTAACAGTTACTCCAAAATAAATGGTTTATTTACAGAAGAGGGAAAATACAAACATTTAATCACTCAAGCTAGTAATAGAATACACTACTTATCAAACTAAATTAATAGCTAAAAATAAAAGAAACAAAACATAATAAACAAAAATGCAATGAAAATAGAAACCATAAATTCTGATATGGTACTGGAGGAACCTGGATGGTTTAAGAATGAAGGCTAAATTAGTTTACCAATTGTAATTAGTCTAACTAATTTAGCATCATTGATTTATGTATAAACCAATAAAACAGAAAATTAACATTCTTTGGATCATGAAATGTTTGTTTAAAAATTATCTGGATAAGAAGTCATTAATCTTTGAGAACTTACTTCTATTCATGGATTGGTCACCGAAGTAACAGTCTAATTCCAGTATTTGGTTCAAAAGGGGTCTCAAACACAGCTAATAAAATTAGTTTCTGTTCTTAATCTTCTCTGAACCAATCTTTATTTTAACAACCTCTGATTCTCTATTCATTGAGTGCTGGCCTGGGCCAACACATGGCTAATCTTTGCCTAGCCCCCTGTAACACATGTGGGGCGTTTGGACCTGCTCAAAAATATGTTTATTAAAGATTTTAAAAAAAAGGGGAAAACTCCTGTCTGACTGAGTAGCTCAAATCACAGGATTTAAAACGACTCTTTGTCGGGAAAGTCTTTTAAAGACACTGATTAAAGTTTCAGGCCGAGGCCTTGTTTACCCATAGATAGCAGAATGAAAACTTATACAACTTAACAATAAAAAGGGAACACCTTTAAAATGAGTAATTCTAACTAATTTGCCACTGCCGAAACAGACCTTATGAACGTTTAAAGTCCTCAGAGTTGCTGCACGTCAATGAGGGAAGAGGGTCTCCAAAGAGTGTTAGCCAACAAGCTTACAAAGGGTCGCTAATCTGGTTTGCAGAGGTGGGAAACTCTTGGCTCCGGCTTCATCCTGGCTGGCCCCCGGTATTCACCTCTTAACAGTACCTTTCTGGAGCTCTCCAGTTCGGCATTCACCTCTTATCGGCTCGGTGGCGGCGGCTAAATGCGGATTCTGGCTGGTTCAGCTCTCGGCACACGTGGCTCACAGCTCCCGTTTCTCAGCAGTCTGCAGTCTGAAACTCAGAGGGGGATTTCGTCGGGCTCTGGAGATAAATGTCTTTGTTTATCAAGGTTTAAGATTCACCTGGAGTGGTCTTTGGGTTCCATGGAACGGGTTTCTGCCAGAAACTCGGGCCTTCCTCCACCAGCAAAGTAAGATGGTTGGTGATTGTCTTCTGTTGCTCCCCCAACCGGCAGCAGCATGCAGAAGAAAGAGCGACTGGAAGCGGGCTGTATATATAGACTATGCCCCCCCCTCACTTCCTGTCGGGCTAGAGCAGATTAGCGCCACCCGATGGCTATGTGTGACCCAACATCTTTTTATAAATGAAAAAGGTTGATATAATTGTCTTTAAAATACTGTACAATATTTCAGCACCAAAATTGAATCTTAGAGGTGTCAGGAAGTCATTGGGCTCAACCTAGATCAGCCGTGCCTGATGACCTCCTTACCATTCATTGGGTGGATCCTTTTCTCCTCACAGTACAAAGCACCTCTCCACTCACCTCACATCGCTCTGTCATCGTCTTTGCCTTGACGTAGAGCTCTCGTTTGGCTTCCACTGGAACCAAGCCTTTATCTAAACCCTACGCTCCGGACTCAAGGTTCAGGGTTCCCAGCCTCAGACTCTCTGTTTCCAGCGCACCCAGCGCAACCCACTCCGCGGGTCTACCTCTGACCACCTCCTGTCTCCAGCAGTCTTCCACCGTCTGTGTCTGGAACGCGCAGCTATTCACGAGAGGCTGCTCCAATCCATCTGCAGCCTGTCAAGAGGCCTCAGTTTGAGAATACAACCATCCTGTACAACACCGTAATTAAATTCTAACAAGTGAATCTCTTCATGATGAATTAAAAAAAATCATATCCATAAAATAAATGCTGAGATTAAATTACAAACAGATCTTTTATATTTTTGTTTTACATTCTTTAGCCAAATGCCTTGACTGGTCAGGACTTTATGCCGCAGTGGGCATTGAAATACTGTGGCTAAAAAGCTTCTTATAGTTTCGGGTTGAATCTGAGAGATGCTGTGAAAGGCCTGGTGTTGAGTGGTCAGGGCAAAGGCTGGGGTTGGCTCTATAGGTGGATATTATAATTCATTCAGCTCTTGCACACCGGCCAGGGATAAGCTCACCTCAAGGTCAGGGAGCTGTGAGTGGAATACTCATCGGGAAGTCTGGGCTTATTTTTCACCTCTCTGTAGATTCCTCTCCATATCCTCACAAATGAGGGAATATTGTGTGATGTGTGGTGGAGCCAGTGCATTTTAGAAATCTTGCCAAGAATTGCAAATCTGCCAGTCTTAGATGTTTTGTTTTATGCTTCCCTGTTGTGAAAGGGCTAAATTGTCAGAGTTAATTGAATTTTACTCTTGAACATATTTCATTTTTCTGTGTTTAATTGCAGTTGAAAACTGCAGGTTAACTCCTAGTTCATACAAAGGTATTACCATTCTCTAGGTTCCTGGATTTGAAGGCAGGATTTTGTGTTTCAAAATACTTTTTAGCTATTTTGTTTTCTGGTAAAAATCAAGTGTGGGAGTCTCATGGGGAATTTAGCATTTTATATGAATATTGAACAGTATCATAATGTGTGTAATGTGCAGTGTAAACCCACCACAATCACGCTGACAGAGTATAAACACAAATAAATATTCACTCTTAGAGATAAAACAAAATCCCAGGGAGCACCGACGAATGTTCGCCTACAGTGAAGTAAAAAGGAAAATAGAAATAATACACAGTGTATTCCCTGGATGGCAGTGAGAATAACAATCTGATGGTTGTGCGTTTAATATATATATACATATATATATATATATATATATATATATATATATATATATATATGTATATAATTATTCTTTTTTTCTTCAGTGTGGCTGATGAGCGCTATGCAGGTTAAACAATTCTGTACAGCATTGGTACCCAACCTTTTTTCCATGTGGACCCTATTATCTGTGTCCAAGACAAGTTGGTACCCCCCAACTACTAACTGCAAATTTTTTTTTTTTTTTACTTGCAAAAAACAGATAACATTTTTAGCTTTTTTCTTATTCTACCTGTTTTGCACTGTAAATTATTTAGATAACAAATGTATTGTTGGTAAACTCAGCACAGACAAAATGTTGACCCCTGGGATCTCTGTGGAACCCCATGTGGAGTTCTAAAGGAAAACATGTCAGCAGCTGTAAAAAAACAAAACAAAAAAATACTTCAAACTTGGGTGGAAGTTCAGCATGTAGCAGAACAACAACATTCAGCAAGCGCTATAATGTAATGGCTCAGATCAAAGGTTATTCCTGTGTTAAATTGAGACCAGGTAAAGCTCATACATCAGTGTCTTATATACCTTTCTATGTTTTGCAATCCTACAGCTGCAAACATCATATTTTACTTTGAATATTAGGTGTTATTTTGATAAATAAATATCTGAATTGTTTGGCATGCTTTTCTATTCAGTCCCCTTAACTCTTATATCTCTAAACAGACCCCTACATAGTAATAGAATCCACCTGAATGTGATTTGAAGCTGTTTTTTTATTGTAATATTGTATTATTGTAAAATCTTCAATCCAAATTATCTTTGGCTGGTTACAAGAATCTCTGTCCAAACTAACGTACATTCATTTAGATGAATTATTTAGACAATAGATCCAACAACTAATAGTGGAAACCATGCTGAGTGTTATGCACCTCAGGGGTGCACATACACGATGTGCGACTCAGAAAAATGATGCAACTGCTCTGTAATCACTTATCTATTTTTTCTACATGAAATCATTCTGATAACCCAGAATCTTTTACCTTTATAATTTAATTCATTACATATCAATTGCAGAGATTATGGTTATGTTTCCTCTTAACTGAATATAACTTTTTCCCTGTAGCTTTTAAACATTGTCAACAAAATGATGCTGATTTTTTTCCAGGATAATTAATTGTCACTTTAATAATTACTGATCATGGAGTTGAGAATTAAGAGTATGAGATGAATAATGATAGCTGCCACATCCTATAAAAAGTTTCAGCTTCTTAACATGATGCTTAGAAACTTTCTGAGTTTTTGACAATGACCATTACTGGATGGATGAAAATACTTTATCTTCAACAGAGTGAGTCAGAGCCTTACAGTGGGAAAAATATGAATTAATAATAGACTGATCCAGGTGTTCTGTTTATAGAACGGGTACTGGTGAGCTCTCCATATGGGCAGTTTACTTCACAGACTGGTCTTCACAGACTGGTCTTAAAAACAACCAGTGGAATTTTTTATTATTATTACTGCATATTCAGGGAGATTGAAAACTCAAAATGTCCTGTTCAAAGATGCATGCCCAATAGCCCGTGCAAAGTGCAAAAGTGAAGATCTCCTTACAGCCTTCTCATGTTTAACAACAGCATGCCACAGCCCATCAGGGATTGCACTTTGGCTGAGGCATATTGACAGCATGTTGACAGCTCATGGGATCTGACAATGGTTGAACTCAAAATATTTGTAGCCATGTCCATGGAGCAAGGGATGTAGAAAAGAAACATGAATGTGGATAGCCTGCGGTCTGAAAAACTGGGAATTCCATTTTTCGAGAAATCCACTGCCAGCCATGAATTTTTAGAAAAATAATTCGATTCTTCTGCTCTGATAATGTGAAAATACTGCATATTCGTGTGAATTTAGCCAAATTTCCTCTGGGGTTGCCTGATAAAAAGAAAAACAAAGTTTAAATTTTTCTGTAAAAGAGCAGTTGTTCCCCAGTGCCAGTGTAACTTTTTAAAGCACTGGGGATAGGCATGATCAATTCAGCATCAAATTTTGGCTAGCTGTAGATGTCATGCTTGACTAGAACTCTGCATGATGAGAAGGAGGATACACAGAGCAGAGGTCAGCTCATGGGAGAGTAGTTTTTATTTATTTATTTATTTATTTTTTACCAAAGCTGACAGTCATTTGTAATGCAAGAGTATCTTGTTTTTCCTCAAAGATACTGATCATCTCTTCTTGAAGGAAGAGATTATCAGACAGATTTGACAGGCTGAGCAAATGTGCTAGTGGAGCTGACCTAAACAAAGACGCACCAACGTCGCTCAGACTTTTGTCTCGTAAACCCTTCCCCTCCCTCCCCCTGATCCTCTATCTCTTCTCAGTATTACATCTTTATTTTTTACTATTCTTTTATCCCTCACCCCATTCATCCCTTCCCTCATCCCCTCCTTCATGCTTTCATTCCCTCCCTCATCCCTTCATCCCCTCCCTCTTTTCTTCCCCCTTCATCCCTTCCCTTATTCCTTCATCCACTCTCTTTCTAATCCTTACATCCCTCCATTCTCCTATTCACGCTTTCAAGTTCCAGTACTAGTATGTTCTTTCAGGTTCTTTGGCTGGGGGTTGTGGTTCCTCGAGAAGAATTACAAGGACTTCTGAAGACAGCACCCCCACACAAAATCTTCAAGCCTCCATCAGTGCATCCTTTCAGACACACCATCACTTGAACTTTTTCGTCAATAAATGCTGTAAACTAAACAAACCTAATCTCTGTAAGCCAGATCCATGCAAATGAAGAAATCTCAATTTTATTACCTTTTAGAATGATCTGCTGCCCACTACCAAACCTCTTAAATTAGCATTATTAGACATCAGGTCTTTGAATGGAAAGTTATTTCTAATAGCCTACTTTACAGTTGACATTACAAATTAGCCATGCAAGTGCAGCTGGGTGCTAATGCTAGACAAACAAACCGTTTTTAACAATCAAAAAACACACACCGAGGGTTAAACATTGAGGTGAGGCCAGAAATTGTATATGGATTTTAAATGCATCCTTCAAATGTACAGATATAAAATGGACGAGGTTGTTTTGATGGAGAAAGACATATCAAGGGCTTTTCTCGATGGCGACCCTGCTAATTATCGATTGGCAAAACTGAAGCACTCACTCGAAATTCATGGTCATAGTAAAAATGTGTCACTACGAGAGACTATGGAAAAGGTGCGGAGATGCATTGTAGTGAACATACAGAGAAAGTGTAGTTGAAACCTTGAAACACATTCACTCTCCCACCTCAACCCCATCCCCTTCATCCTCCAACACAAACTAAGTAAACAAAATGGTAGATAACTTGGTAAAATTTGTGACATCACTGTCATGATTTTTCCAACTAAAGGTAAAGTAGTCTCAGTTAGAAATACTAAGTCTCCTTGGACTAATGATCCACTGATATGAAGGGAGTGTTGATGAGCTAAGACAAAATGGTGGAAAACTTGTCTCCAGGTTTACAGTAGCCTGTATCAAATTACACACTGTTGGGGAATATTTGTGGAATTATTATCAGCACAATGTGTCCTTCGAATGCACTGTAGTGATATGGCGAGACAAGAGTATTTTGGCATTCAAGTCAGCAAGCTTGGTAATAATATTGCTGCAACGCTGGACTTAAGAATGAAGACCATGCCATTGCACAGCAGAGGGCGATATCATGATGATATGTGGAATGTGTGCTGAGCCCCAGCGGGCATAAGTATTTATTGTACAAGTAAACATGGAGAGTTCATTTAGCTTTTGTAAACTGTATCAGCTGAAATGGGAAACTGGAGTAATGCAGAGATCCAGGAGGCTTCTGGTTTTTAGAGTTGAAGACCCGATCACCAGAGAGTTCTCAGGGACTATGAAGGAAAGCCACCTTTTGGAGCAGCTTGGAAAAAGACTTGACAAAAGGTCCTTCAGTCAGGATAAAAATCAACATACATCCAAGCTGTTTTGTCTGTTTACTACAGACTCTTTGGTCTTATGAATGACCAAAAGATTTCATGATGATGACAAGAGACTCTTGTGAGACACGCTATCGAGATCTACAAAGAAAGACTGAACATATATCACTTACCTTTGAAAGATGCAAACAAATTACTATTTTCTTAAGTAGTAAATAGAAACATTAATCATGTTTGGACTTTATTTGCAACAGTGGATAATCCTCCAGTAATAGTAGTGCCTGAACTAAACTCCACCAGGGCTTGAAATAGATTTGCTTGCTTTTTCTTTTAAACGGAAGATTTTGACAATAAGAGAGTCAGCTTGTACCGTAAATCCCTTAATACAGGCCCGGGCCTTTATTTTACTGCAGCACATCGCGGTCCAGGCCATTATTGAAAGGAGGCCAGAATTAGAGGCAGGCTTCGATTTCGATTTGAGCAAAACTAAATACCAGTACAATATGATTTTTTTTTAGTCTATTTGAACCTATAAAATAGTAGCTTTATTTGTTGAAAACGTACAGTTACCATAACATGGTATGCATACAGAACATTAGTTACAAATACCGGTATTTCAGACAAATTTCCAGTATACACAAATGGTAACAAAAACGTAAAAAACATACCGGTAATGCATTGCAAACACTTGGTGATAATTAGGTTATTGATTCATAACAAAAGGCAACAGACACCTTACCTCTCTAAAGCTTAACTATTCGTGTGTCGTTTGGTTTGAAGTAAAAAAAATATTCCTCCAATTCTGTTTATTCCTCATCCTCATCAGTTTCCTCCTCCTCTTCATCTCTCCCTGTAATCTCCTGATCACTTGCGCCAGCCTCTACAACAAATTCATTATTGTATAGTTCCTCTTCATCCTCCTCATGTTCTGCTGTGCGTCTGATCTCATCCTCGCGCAGGCGGGCAGCAATCAGAGCCTGTAGTCCAGCAGCGCAAACATCACTTGTGCGACCTGTGTTTAATCTCAAAACCAGCATTTATGCCCTCAGAGCTGTGTTGGTATCATCCATTGCTAAAGTGCGTTTTGTTTGTTTGGTTTTACAAGCTGTATGACTGCTGCGTGCTGAAGATAGAGGATAGAAAGTTACTCTGAGCAGACAGGATTTGGGAGAACTACTGCCCCCTACTGGTTTGCCACGTCTATGAATGTGCTGAAAAACGCATTTATCCGGTTATGTGTGGCTGGATTTTTTTTTTTTTTCAAGGAGCAATGGAAATTTGTCGTTTTTTTTTTAAACCAGGCTACCTGTGGACATGGCCTGATAGTGATAGGTGAGTGCTAATTACAACATACCTGTCCCTCTCGGAAGCACAGTATGAGGTCGTCCTCACTCACGTCGGGTTTCACAGACTGCCTACACACTTTGAAGGACTTGATGATCAGGTCCTTGTCCAGCTTGTCCGAAGCAGCGAGAACCCAGTCCACAAACAGATGGCGAGATGGTGCTTTTACATTCCCTCTACTTGTGTATTGCTTGTCTGCGTCCCCAGCCATCCACTCTTCATAAGAAGCACATAGGCTCGCTTTAACGGACTGGTTCCACATGACTCGCGGGCTTGTACATACTTAGTGCAGCCTCCTGGGATCACCGCGGTTGTGACGTTGTAAAGCCTCAACTCCTGCTTGGTAGAGGTGCTGATGTGACAGCGGTAGGCAATGGCATCCCATACCATTGCCTACTAAATTTGCCTACCACCAATCTGAGCCATGCTATGGTCAAGTAGTCCTTCATCCAGCCGTTGGGAGATGTGGCGATGACTGCTCTTGAGATCTCTTGCTTCATTCCCTTCACTTCACGGATGGCCCCCCGGAAGATGACAAAAGGTCTGAGTTTAGTCACATCAGCCTTGGCAGCAAGTACAACAGTGAGATGGCTTTCTTCATGGCCTGTTGTTTTGAGCGCAGCACTCTTCGTCCCTCTTAAGTCAATGGTACTGGAAGACACCATATCGAACCAAACGGCAGTCTCATCCATTGCAATTATGTCCTTCTCTGAAATTCTTTTCAAGACGACAGTCTTGCTCACGTAGTTGACGAATGAGACAAGCTTCTCTGTGAGAAGATCTGGTCCTTCTGAGCCATTGTGGTGCGACATCGCAGTGCAAAGCCATTTCGGGTTTAAAAACTTTTGCAGCCAACCCCTGCTAGCCAGAAATCTTTCACCTCTATCACTCACTGTAGGGTATATTTGACAAATTTTTTTTCTCCCTCCTCCTGGCAGTCTCGTTCTCTTTTTGTTTGCTGCGGCTAGATCCATTTTCTGCTTTTTCCAGTATCTAATTCTTTCCGGGTCAATGTTAAAATGTTTAGCAGCTTGTTCCCCAGAGTGCTCTGTAGCATATTCCAGCCAGTTCTCTTTGAACAAATTTTTGCCTCCTCTTTGGCTCTGCAGCAGCCATGGTAAACGTTAGCCAACCAGTGACTGAAGTCTCACGTGCAAATCAAAATTGAGATGATTGACATGCCCCCATTACAAGCATAATATTTGAGGCCTGCCCAGAAAACTTTTTTTTTCTAATAATAACACCGGCCGTTACTAGAGACCGGCCTTTATTTACCTCCACTGACAGCGAGACCGGCCAATATGTCGCAGACCTGGCCGCTATTGGAATACAGGACAATATTAGAGGATTTACGGTATGTCAGTTTTAAACCCATTACCGATGTCTTTCCCACTTAATAACCAATGTACAGAAAAAGAAGGAGCTTAATTGGGTTAAGCTCCTCCTTCTGCTGCCTCAATATCTTATCCACAGTTTTTATTAAGAAAGTTTTTTCCTGTCATAGGGCATGATCTGATTCGAATAGTTAACTCATCTCTTCTGTTAGGTGTCTTTCCCCCAGACTTAAAAAACAGCAGTTACCAGACCTCTAAAAAGAACAACAACCTGGACAACATGTTAATGCAAAACTGCAGGCCAATCTCTAACCTTCCATTTATCAGAAAGATTATTGAAAAAAACTGTTTTCCAACTGTTAAATAGCTTCCAAACAATTACCAACTGTTTAGATATTTTTCAATTCTGTTTCAGTGCACACCACAGCAGTGAGACATCCCTTGTCAAATTTTTCAATGACATCTGCATAAATACAGATTGTGGTAGAACCACAGTGCTGGTACTTTTTGACCTGCACACTTTGACACTTTAGAGCTGCCTTTGAGTACACTATTCAAAGGCAGCTTAGCTGCCTTTGAATAGTTAGCTATAGTTGCTTAGCTTCTGTTTGCTGTTTTTTTACTTTCTCTAGTGTATTGTACCTTTATGCTTTTCATTTTTATTCTTAATAGCTTTTTCACTTTCCATGCTTTTAGCATATGTTTTGTTTGTTCTTTACCACTGAATCATGCAAAGCACCTTGAATGACCTTGTTGTTGAAAGTGTGCTGTACAAATAAAACTTCCTTGCCTTGCCTTGCTGGAAGGCTTTTTTCACGCGACGGGATTTTTTGACTGATTCTCCATTTGCAGCATGCCCCATTTCTGGGTATAGTTCTTAAAATGATCCTAACAGTTATCAATGCACGTTTGTGTTCAGAGTTCTCTGGTCTGCTTGAGAGGATGTCGGAACCCCTCTAATCACAAATCAGGGATATTCAACATGTTGGACTGTCTTGGCCCAATATCAGAGTATGTGTTGTATGTTGCAAGCACAAACCATAATGTACCTCATTGAATTTAACGTGTAGCCAATCAGAAAGTGAGGTAATAGACAGGGATAGGCAGATGCGCCTTTAAAGAGTCTTTCATTATTTTCGAGTGTAGGCTCACTTTACTGCAGTTCACAAATACATAGAAACAAAGATCAGTCAGAGCAAAGCCTATAACGACGTTTCCCAGCGGAAAAAAAACAAACAACAAAACAATATTCACCACTAAATCTTTGAATAGCAAGGACAACCCTCCTCCTGCTTTGCCAACTCCTTTATCCAATGCCAGGATTTTTTTTTTTTTCTCGCTGTTAAAATTAGTCCACAAACTATTGCCAATGCCTCATCCTCAGCATCAATTTTTATGTACTCCTTTGACTTTAATCACATTTTATATCATGAGGTTTTATGAGATTTCCTGTCAGAGCTTGGAATATTATTGAGTAAAATCGGTTTGTGTGTGGAGTCTTGTCATTGCCGTGTGGCCACACACCACACACTGTAGGAACAAAACAGGAATATTTGTGATTTATTTATTTCCTTCTGTGTGTTCTGAAACTCTTGCGACAATTTTCATATTCATACCATACAAACCAGGCCGAAGAGGAGCTGGCTCCCAGTCATTCAGTGCCGGAGTGTTAAGCCATTGGATTGGTAAGTCCAAGCCCTCTGAGTGCATGATCAGTGCATTTTCCTGGCCCAGTTCCTTCATGTTCAGTTCTTGTGTCAAATAGCCTTCATGAAAAAATCCTCTGTTTCCCTTAAGTCTTCCCGATTTTCCTGTGCCATTGGTTTTTCCCTTGGACCAGAACCTGCACAATTAGGGCTGGGTATCGATTCAAATTTCAAGAATCGATTCGATTCAGATTCTCAAGAGTTGGAATCGATTCGATTCAATCTGATCCAATTCAATATTGATATTGGTCAGTGCTATTAAAAGCTTCTTTTTTTTTTTTATTTTTTTTTATTTAAAAAAAAAAAAAAAAAAAAAAAAAAAAGCTTCTTTTTTTTTACTGATATCTTAATTATATGCCAGAAATTCAATGACTTAACACTGGGTGAGTAACAGTTCACCATGAAAACTGTATTAACCCTGTCAGACACAAAACTTAAAATGGCCGTCTAGACTGTTCCTTCCCATTTCATCTTTAAAAAGGGCAAACTATTCTAAAAAATAAAATAGATTTTTGAACTTGTGACTAGATTCGGTTCGATTTCTATAAGAATCGATTCTGAATCGATTTTTCGATTATTTTGAACACAGCTCTATGCAAAATAGTCTTTTTTAAATATACCTTTTGATTATTCATTGTTCTCCTGAGTGGTTTTCTGCATGTGGGTCTGATGCCTTAACAAAAACATGACAGTATTAACCTCAGTCAAAGGGTGGCACTAAACACACAGAGGATAGAAAACGGTAAAATCATGGCGCGAAGAATGCTAAATAAATCTTTATTGATCTTCTGATGACAAATCACTTTATTCATTTTTTTCTACCAGTCATCTTCTTAGTAGACGGTGTGTAAACCAGAGATTGTCTCCCCCAAATAGGCTGAAGTGAAAACTATGTCTGAGTAAATCACAGTTTTTCAGCCAAGCTGATAATAGTATGAAAAGTACAATGGGTTTATACAGTATAGTGTATAAATGTTTGGAAATGGCTGCAAGAAAATGTTGCTATAGTAAAACCACCTATAAGTGTAACAAACAAGGTCAGACAAAGATCCTAGTTCATCTTCAACGACTGAAAAGGCTCCTTTAATCATTTTCACACATCTTATAGGGGAGCCAATAAGTGTGCAGGCCCCTGTGTATTTTAGATTATTGTTGATGTTTCCTTCCACACATAAAACATATGTTACAGTTTCAGCAATTTTACCAGAACAGAAAATTAAGTTTTACTTCAGTCTATCCTGATGTAATGGATTTAGAATTTGTTCTATAAACCGGTTTGTTCTATATCTTGTAGAGGCTTGATAACGCTTCGAATGAGATCCTGCTTTTAACAAAGCTTTTTTTCATATAAGCAGATTGACACTCTACGTAATTTACCACTTTAAAATCAAATACTTGAAATATTTTAACCACTAACATTTGTAATATTAAGTACAACCTAAGGCCGGGCGTACACTGTGCGATTTTGGACCGTTTTTGAGCCGATTTGTCACTCGTGCGACTTTTGTCTGGATCGTGCCGACTTTTGGCTTAATCGTGTGTTTTGCATTTGCATAAACAAACGGTGTTTCCACACAAAAAACGGCACAGATTGCCATGGCAGCGCGTTTGTCTTTTGAGCGCATCCTCGCAATTCTCAGGCGCGCATCTCACTCCCGTGTTTTTCTTCTGCTTCCGGGTCTGTCGTGTCGTGCAGCGAGAGCAGTCAGGTCGCATCCGAACAGCGGTTCGTACAGTGTGAGCACATGAGTCGTGAGCTGTGAACTTTTAACCTCTGCAATTCACTCGTACAGTGTGAGCCGGAGCTGAAGACCCGTGACTGAAAAATCGCACAGTGTACGCCTGGCTAAAGAAGTACAGGCTGTGGATTAATCTTACAAAACCCTGGACATGGCTGGAATCAGAACTTCTTCAAGTAATCGATTTGTGGCACTGTCGCCTGACTGAAAGCATTTTGTGCAACAGCAAACAATGAAGTTTAGTGTTGCTGCATCAGGTCACAATCAGCTGCAGAAGGAAGCACTACCCTTCAGTCTGCAGTCGACGACAGTGAAAGTGCACTGATTAGAAAACTCAAGTGTGACTTACCTGTGTATGGAAATAATGTTCACAGGAGCACTTTTCTATGATTATGAAATATTTAAACCGTGCTAAATGGAGATAATGACAGTATTACATTTTAAAACTGTATAGTCATAGTTATCTTTACTCTTTTATGATTGAGATTAGTTTGTTTCTGGCATTTTTATGGTGTCTTTAAATACATAGTTTATGACTATTAAACAGATACATTTGATAATATTCAGTAAGCATACTCAATTTTGTTGATTAATTATTCACAACAGGACAGTGTTTATCTGTATTCTTTGTTTTTGGGGATTCAAATCCTGATTACTTGCTGGGATATCATGTAATTGTCTGTGCCTTTGTGTGTGTGTGTGCGCGTGCTTGTGTGGGTGTGTATGTTCTGTGTGTTTGGAATGTGTGAAGAAGACCACCTGCTGCTGATATAGTTACCTATTTTGTTTAAGAAAGTAATTTGGCTTTAATCCACTCCTTTAATTTTGTACCCCACTGATTACAATTCCCCTCCTACAGTGTTACTCTGGAAAAGCGGGTGATGTGAAAAAAAGACAGAGCTGAAGAAGCTTTCTTTGTTCTGAATCCATTTTAATACAGAAGCTGGAGAGTGTTTTGGCAAATATGGTAATATTGTGGTTTATAGCTTACATTTAGTGGAGAACTTATTTCAGTAATATTATTTTTGGAGAATAGATGGCCCAGTTTTACTTGTTTCTTTATAGATTATTTTTTAATAACCTTCAATAGAATTGTGCTGTCTTCCCAACGCCCTTAATCTTTCGTACAAAATAAATCTTACTCAAGAATTTTTGCAGTTAATACTTTTTAAAAATTGAACAGAGTTTCTTATAAATGTTTTTAAGCTTTTGACCAAAGGCAGTAATGGTGGAAGGTAATATTTCAAGGCATCACCTTTAAAGCCTCTTATTAGACTGAGGACTAAAACTTTTCCAATATTTTTCTTCAAACTCGAATTCTGTTTCTGTCCAGGGTTTCTATTTCTTCACTCCTTTGGCCATCTATTAATCTGTCTGTTCTTGATTAATTTGTCATATTACAAAAATGACTGCAATATTTAATTGTTTATGCTGATATATTTTGTTCAGTAAAGAGTGGCCATATGAATCTATTTAAAGGCTATATATGATGGCCATGATAGAGAACTTGGTAAAATGGGTTTGTAAATTCTTTGTAAATATTATCGAAAGACTCATTTTGAAAAGTAATGTTGTAAAACCTTCTTCACAGCAACAGATTAATTTAAAAATGCTATATTCATTGTCAGTGCTCAGTATTACTACTCTGACAATTATCACAGCTTGCAAAAACATGCTGTTGCAAATTCAGTCTTTCTGTTCCTGTTTCAAACATTTTCATTCATTGTTCCACAAAAGGTTTGGAGAATGCTCAATCTATCTTCCATGCAGTGCTATTTTGAGATCTATTGACAAATGTTTGAAGCTGAGACCTTCAACTGGATAATTCATAATATTTTACATCGCTGGAAATAGACACTTCTTGAAATGTGCTTTGTAGAAACAATTTGGTATCTTCTTTGTGATTTATCAGGCTTTCTGTATAAATGTGAATTCCCTGACTTTTTGTATAAAGTTATTAAATATTTCATGATACCTGATACCTGCTATGATTACATGTTGGATGACTATGATAACATGCTCATGTTCATGAAACTGAAGACATCAGAAATTCCTGATGGCCAAAAGTGTCCTATTCAATCTGTAAAACTGAAATATCAGTAATCACACGCCAAGGGGGCACTAAGACAACATTCTGTGCTGCACAATTTTTCTGGCTACACTTTTTTTTTCATGAAAACTGAAAGAGTGCTCTACTCTTCTTAACTGCCTATTATTCATGATTCCACAGTCCATGGAAAATCATGCATCTGTTAGTCTTCACAACATATCCTCTATTATTTAGTCATTTTGTGAGGTGCAAACTGGTGTTGCAAAATCACGTTTAATGAGCAAATGATGGTAGAAAAAAATCATGTCAAGAGAAGCTTTGATAACTTGTTTGGTAATGGTAGCTAGATTAGAGCTGACAGTCTCGTTGGTGGAAGGCAGCTTACAACCACTATCCAGCTGCACTGCTAAAATCTTCACACATTTCCTTTTCTGGTTCTTCAAGCATGGATTAGTCTTAAAGAAATCTTGTTTTACAAAAAATAAAACCCAGAGATCTTTCAGATGTTTGAAGAGATATTTTATCAGAATCTGATATAAAAAATTTGCTTTTCAGTAGAATCTGGCTTTTTAAAGGTTAGTAGCTTGCTGTGAATATAAGCATTGCTTTTTAGCAGAATATAAACTGAAACTCAAAAGCCAATGCAATTATTGTCTAATCACATGCAATGCCAACCCTCTACAGCCTCTTAGTCTTCATGGCTGATTTATGTAAAGCTCAGAATTTGTCATAAATGCACATCAAGTACAGAAGACATGACACATTTTATTGCAAAGTGAAATGTCAGTTTTCCCAGACTGGCAACACATACATGTAAGTTCGCCTGGGGAGTAATGGATTATGCATCTGTCTCATGCTGAGCTTGTGCAAAGTTGAAATGGCTTAAACTGTAGGAGAAAGTGACTCCAAATGTCCACTAGGGGACAGAATATCTCCTGAAG
This sequence comes from Apricaphanius iberus, assembly GCA_028564705.1. Classification (NCBI taxonomy): domain Eukaryota; kingdom Metazoa; phylum Chordata; class Actinopteri; order Cyprinodontiformes; family Aphaniidae; genus Apricaphanius; species Apricaphanius iberus. Next base: position 1,065,086 of record JAPXFQ010002407.1, read on the forward strand.
AGTTTTACCCTGTCCATTTTGAGTGTATACAGATGTCATACTTTATTTTCTCTATTTTCTCATACTTTATTTTGTTTGAGTAATCTATTAAAATCAAATGTCTAAGTCTTTCTTTCATTGTTTAAAGATCGTCCTACCTGTAGGCTTTTCTCTCTTGAAATTATAGTTCCATGATTAGGGGCCTGCAGTTATGGCTGTCAGACATAAAGGACTCTGCTGCTAGAAAACAACTCTTTTAGGTGATCAAACTATGCATCTTTTTTAAAATTTATTCTAAATGTACAATATTACAATATTTGTCTCATCTCTTAATTAATTAAAACAATAATTTTGAACATCCGCATTACATTAAAACAATCCTGTTATTTCATCTTCCTGGTCTACCTAGTAAAACAGACAAAAACACTTAACAAGTAAGTATTTTTTTGAGACTGTTTATCCTTCATGACTTCTAAGCAACAAACAATCAAATATTCGGAAATATGATGCAACAGTGATGCAGAAAACTCCCATCATTTAGATGCTGAAGCTCTAACAGTGTTGTTCCTGTTCTATTTCCTGATGCGCAACAAAAAACTGGGCTCATAAATAAAACAATAGAGCTGACTCTTTGTTCAAATACTTCACTTGACATACGCCTCCATTTTTCTGACAGGGGCCTTACATGGCTGTGTAAATAATGATGTTGGAAATAAAAGTGGAGGGGCATGACAGTGTGTTTCTAGCCCTGTGATTTAACTTTTTAGACACAACCAACATTTCACCATAGCAGTTGCCAGTTAGAACATTTTTGGATTTCTTATCATTTGTCATACAAATAATTACCATAATTTTTAAACTGTTTATGGAATCATATGTTTAGATAATTTGCCTGTATTGTTGTGGAATATGTAAAAAAAATTAAAATCGGAAAAATGTAATTATCTTGTTCAGTTCAAATCAAAAATACTTACTCCCAGAGGGAATTTAAGTGTTGTAACTCAAAACAATTTCTTCATCTGAAAGATCTTTTCATGCTTTTTAGCTGTCCATAACGTTGTATTGGTGGATTCAGTGAAGCTTTTATTTTAGCTCTTTTCCGAGCTTACTGGATCCTGCAGAACTAAATGGTAACAAGTTTTCCAACATGTATCAATTGCAAAATCCATCCATCCATCGTCTTCCTCTTTTCTGGGATCGGTCGTGGGGGCAGCGGCTTAAGCCCACCATCCACCCAGCCAGTCAACCAGCCAACGGCATGGATGGCTTTGTACAGAGGGTTGACAAATTCCATCTTAAGGTCTGGGTTTGAGTGGCTGGACAGTGGCACAGTGATTAGCACTGTTGCCTTGCAGCAAGAAGGTTGTGGGTTTGTGTCCCCCCCTTTCCAGACTGCTGAGAAAAAGTCTGTTTGAGCATGAACACATGTAAAGCTCTCATATCACGTTAGGGAGCAGAGCGCTGTCATATCTTTCGAATAATTTGTTTAAGATAATGCTAATTGTTAAAGTACAACAAAAAAATATTAGTAAAAATGCTTTGGATTGTTATTTATGTTGCGTATGTAATATGAAAGCTCAGTTAAAAACCATGCTCAATAAGTAATGCACATCTATAAATCTGCTAAACAATTTTTTTTCTGATTTTATTTGGGGGGAAATTAGATTTTATCCTGAATGGGAAACTAACACCTGATCTGATCAACCAGGGCTCAAATAAATACAAAAAGTTTTTTTTTCCATCCTTCTTCATTTTTATATTTTCTTTGTTGAACAAGTTGTTCTTTTTCCCATGTTTGCATTTGTAAAGACAGCATTTGTGGAAAGGTTTTTTGTTTGTTTTTAAATTACTAAGACCTACAGTCTGAATAAAATGGGGCAAAGAAGACTTTAATCTGTGACTCTAATATTGACCAGCAAGGAAACACAGTGGCACCAGCTCTCATAAAAAAAAAAAAAAGAGAAAATACAATTTTATATCATTGCATCTCAAACAAAAGACCCATATTGCTGTATGTTTTATAATATATATATATATGTAGATTTTAATGTCTGCCATTTGAAAAAACAAATCAAGTTATCCTCTGGCTTTTAACTGTTATTGATTGAATAAAGATGCAATTTTCAACACCTGTTTATACACTAAAGGGCATATTGGGATGAAATGTGAAACTGAGTAATACTATGAATAGTTAACAATAATTGTTCCCAGCAATCATCAAACCAAACTCAAGTTTATAGTAATTGTCCCTAGCACTTTAAAAAAAACCTGATGACCATGGTCATTTCTCTCTTTGCTTTTCTGGTCGTTTTTCAAGGCAATATTTTTGGCAGGAATTGGAAAGTATATATAGAATATATAGAATATACTTGTTAGTCATTGTTTTATGTCCTTAATTCTGGCCATATATAGAAATATATATAGTGCCCAAGTCTCACTCTATGATTCTTTGCTCGCTTTTGGTGCTATCTTCCAATAATTCAGCAACATGATCCATTAACTGAACCCAAATCTGACCACACATCACTTTCCATTTCCCAAACCTATCATATAGTTAATAAAAAAATAATTTGAAATCTAAAAAAACTACCCCAAAAAATGTTAAACTTGTTCCTGATTTGGTCACTATTTGGTGCAAATTTTGCTTTTGGGATAAGCTTAAAAGAAGGCTATTAAAGGACACATTCACATGCTTCTAAAAAGAAAAGACTTCATAGCAGAGAGATGAGGTCTAGCAGACGAAGTCATAGCTTTTGTTTTAGTACAGTGATTTCCCTCATATTAAAACTGCATCCTTATATATAATTAAAGAGGAGGTTCTGTTCCTTATTAAAATAAGCGTTTTACTTCTTGAGAAGAAAAAAAAAATCTTTGACATCAACCAACAGGGTTAAATGATATTGCATTGCTCTGCAGCAGAGAGGACATTTAATATGCTTCATCCACAAACCCTAAGGTATTAGGAAACATTTATTTAATAATATAGCACTGAGAAGAATTAAAAGGAGTGAACGTATACCCTAATTATCATCTGATCCTTGCAGTTTAGGCCTTGTGTAACCCTGCACTGCAGACCTGTGGCTAATTCCCTCATCGGCTTTTATGCTGTGAAATAGGATTTGTGTGTCTGAGAGGCTAATTCAGATTATGTTATAGTGTAAGGAGATGCTTCGCTCTATGCATATATACTATCCTTACATATGTGCTCTGCTTGCAGTCTTGGGCATGTTTCCATATAAAAGGTCAACATGTATTGATTTATTCATACTGTATGTCACAAGTTACTCCTTATAAATAGTTCAACACATGGCCATTCATTTAAAGAAACTAGCCTCCTCTCTGAGAAAAACAATTTGTATCTATATACATTTTTTTTCCTCCACAACACATGATTCTACAAAAAGTTTGGAATAATTTCATCATAAACACAAATCAAATGGATTTCCAAAAACTTTTCAAATTTGAAATAAATTTTGCCTGGATGTAACACAAAATGAATTTGGATGCAAATAAGTCTAATTTCCGGATTTAACCCTTTCACTCATGATCATTTAATACAACAAGGAAGAGCCTAAAACTGTCACGGTTTAAAAATGCACTTTCAACACATTAATTTGATGCAACACACAACTGTTGGCTGGTAATAGTCAGAAATACCCATGTCATAATTGATGTGGCAATGACACTGAAAAGCCTTTTACTCACATAAATTAGCTAGCTGTCTATATTGACTTTGGGTGTTGACACTGCATTGCTTACAAACCAACTTTTGCATTAAAATTCCCTTCTGTTTTATAGTTTATTTGTATAGTTTGTCTTATTAGGGATAGAACTATCCTGAAGTATTTGAGTCTTGGGTTTCATCTTTTTATTTATTTTTTATTTTTGTGTTGGAAATGTATGGCACAACACCATCATAGCACAATCAAAACTGACTTTCTGTAAGCTATTGCTCCTTGAAGAAAAATGCTGTTACAAACTGAGGAAATTGAACTACAGGTTACCAGAAACAACACTGCAATGGAAGGCAGACCTGACAGAAAAAGTAAACATCCCCTGCTGTTCTGTTGAGTCATTGTTTTGCAACACTGACACACCAATGGAGAAGTATGAAAGGCAAACAACTCTGTCAATACATCTGCGTCTGGGTGAAAACTTGCTGATGAAAAAGTATAAACTAGGCTTTATATAGTGCAAGGCCAATTGATCTAATATGGTCTTTAGGTGATTTTTAACTCAAAGAGGTGTAGAGAACAACAAAACAGAGCTCTGTGTTTGTCTGTTTTCATCCATTTTTACAGTGTATTAGCTGCACTTGTATTAAAAAGCTTTCAGCTCAATCAAAACTCGCTCTCTGTCAAGTTGAAGTAAACAAACTGTTGTCGAGTTTTGTCCATTTTCGTCGACCAGATACTCACAAGGGTTAGTCAGACCCACCAGAAAATGTCTGCAGCCCTTGCTGTCCTGGTAGGGAATTGCTTTGCAACCCTGCCACACCAACGGAGAAAACAGGAAAAGGTTTCCATCAATACAGGTGTACGTGGGTGCAAACTTGCTGACGGAGAAGTTTGAACTAAGCTTTACTCACAAATATTGTTCACAAATCTGTCTCAATATAGGTTAATGAGCACTTTTCTTTTGACAAGATAATCCATCCCATCGTACATGTGTGGCAAGTCACGGAGCTGATTAGACAGCATAAATATTGTACTGGTCGCAATTTTTTAGGGAGCGTACAATTGGCATGCAGACTGTGGGAATGTCTACCAAAGCTGCTGCCCATGAAAGAAATGTTTATTTCTCTACCATAAGCCTTCTCCAAAGACATTTCAGGGAATTTGGCAGTACATTTAACCACACAAGGCCAGGACCTACAGCATGTTCAGCTCCATGATGGTCTGAGAACAGCCACCCAGACAGTTTGGTTATCAGTTTGGATAACCAAAGAACTTGTGCACAAACTGCAACAAACCTTCTCAAGGAAGTTCATCTGCATGCTCATCATCCTCATCAGGGTCTGGGCCTGACTGCAGTTTGTCGTCCTAACCAACTTGAGTTGGCAAATGCTCACATTTGATGGAGTCTGGCACCTTGGAAAGGTGTTCTGTTCATGGATGAATCCTGGTTTTCACTGTTCAGGGCAGGTGGAAGACAGTGTGTGCTGCATCATGTGGTTGAGCGGTTTGCTGATGTCAACATTGTGGATCGAGTGGCCCATTGTAGCAGTCGTGTTATGGTATGGGGAGGTGTAAGTTATGGACAATGAACACAGGCACATTTCACTGATAGCATGTTGAATGGAAAGAGATACCGTGACGAAATCCTGAGGCCCATTTATGTGTCATTCATCCACAGCCATTCCCTCATGTTGCAGCATGATAATGCATTGCCCCATGTTGCGATGAGCAGTACACAATTCCTGGAAGCTGAAAACATCCCAGTTCTTGCATGGCGAGAATACTCATCGGATATGTCACCATTAAGCATGTTTGGGATGCTCCGGATCAGCATATATAACAGTGTGTTCTAGTTCATGCCAATATTAGCAACTTCACACAGCCATTGAAGAGAAATGGACCAAAATTTCACAAGCCATAATCAACAACCTGATCAGCTCTATGTGACGGAGATGTGTTGCACTTTGTGAAGCTAATGGTGACCACATCAGATACTGAGTGGTTTTCTGACTCTCTCCCTTCACCAGCCTTGCAAAAATTGTGATGGTGACCATCAGTAGTGATGTAGCAAGCTGGTCAAAGGTTTTAGAGATGTGGGTCCTCTGGAAAGCGATAGAGGCTTTTAATGCAGTCATATCCCTGTAACTTTGTTTCCTGGACCAACAGGGGGTGAAACGGTAGAAGAGGAAGGCAGCCTCAGAGCAGACACAATGGATCCAAGGAAACTGGGCAGCAGCAGTAAGGCATTGTTTAACAATTGTGGGTGGTGTATCACTCCCCCAAAGGTGCCACTCCTGTGACCAGTGACACAGGGAACCTTTAGGAAATTGTGTTCTCACCATCCTTTCTCACTCTCGGCACAATTGACTTTTAGTACAACTCAGACACATGCCCCATGTTTTTTTGATGATACCACCATTGTGGCCTGTATCAGGATGGGTGAAGAGATAGGGATACCAGAGCTTAGTGACCAGATGGGTGAACAAATTTACCTTAATGTATGAATAAAGTTGTATGATTCCAAAGACCTTTGTGGCATGTGGCAGATCAAACTGCGACTTTACACTTAAAAGATGAACACCTGGTACTACTTTTTTTTATATACACAGCCTTCTTCAGAACCCATGTTATGGGAAAAAAGAAAGTGCAGGTGGGCCATTCTTGCAGACATCTTGGTCTGGATGTGAACACCAAGCTGAACTGGTTTTTCAATATCAATTATATCTGAATGAGCTTAGTTAACAGTTGCAAGACCATAATATGAAGTGAACTCCTTTTAGATTCTTTTGTATCATGGGCCACGTTGAGAGTGCAACTATATGATAAGAAATGGGGGACCATAATTCTAATTTTAGGGTATTTGGTGCCATTGGTACATTCCATTCACCACATTCACCACAGCTGTTGGGATTTTCCCAACAGCTGCCCATGCTGCATTATACCAATGTATAATTGGTCCCTTTCAAAAATGTATTTTACTTTACAGCAGCAGACTTCGCATAGTTAATTGATTTATAAAGAATAATAACATGTAATAAACCTTATTCATAAATAGAGAAAAACAAAGATCTACATTTTTGATGTATTCTGAAATAATAGCAAATAGCCAATTGATTAAAAAATACTTTTAAATAAATAAAATCAAATTAAATAGAAAAAACATAAAATATATATATGTACATTGAATATAGGCATTTTTATTTTATTTCAGAAACACACTTCTCAGCTTCCCTTAGGTGTCCAAGAACCAGTAAAGCTGTTTAGGTGATGGATAATTCAGATAGACTAGAAAATATTTTCTGAGAGTTAGAGCAATACAGGTTCGATTCAAATTCTACAAAAAAAGTTTATCCATTACTATTCATAATGGTCTAGTTTCTCATTTTAGCTCTACTTTAGGAGGCTTCATTGACAACAATTTTAGTTCATAAACATATGTGTCACATGTACTGAAATAAAAATAGGACACAGTAAAAAAAACTGCCTACAGGGATATGATTAGCCCGGTAATTTAAAGCACAGAATGTGAGTAGCATCCAGTACTCTATTCTTTGTTTTTGCTTCACATTGGATCTTACACAGCCTTCATTTGTTAAGCGTGTGTTTAGAGGTGTGATTCAATGATGCCACTTTGGCTTTCAAGGCCACATTTCCAAGACCATTTATGTTGATTTGTCTCACAAGTGCTGCAATTAAGGAACACCCTTCATTGGCAGTTTGACTTACATCCACTTAACTGCAGTATCTGCTCTTCTGTCACCCCTCTGTTGCTTTAGATTTGTCAACGTAAGGCCATCAGTGCCAAGGAGAAAGAAAAGAATGGGGGAACAAGACCTGTGAATTAAGAGTGTAATCATCAATATACAGAAGCACTGACTCATAAAACAAATGGGCTGTCTTTTTTCTGTTAGAAATTAGATTTTGGGTTGCCCCTGTTCCTTTCTGATCAAGAAAACCATTAACCCACCACTTGTCCCTGGAGCTTGACTCCATTTAACACAGTTCTTGGTCCTTGTGAGGGTTTGAAGTTGAAATGAAGAACTGGGAAAACTGTACATGTTAAACTTCTAAATTCGTATAAAATATACTTTGTGAAATAGCTGGCACAAATATTTTTAATACAAAAAACAGAGGGTAACTCTCTGAACTCATAAGGAGATGTTGCCTATGTAAATATGGCTGTTTAACATTTTCCTTACAAATGCAACACTGAAAGTCTCATCAACCCCTGTTGGGCAGCCTGCTGAGGTCAGCATCCACTACACCGCAGGTCCTGATGCCTGTCTTCTTTCGGGGCACGACATTACCATATAAATTTTGTTAATGACCTTGTCATTTACACAACTTAATTACGAGGGATGTGTCCCTTGAACGTCTTCCCATATGAATTATACATCAGGAAGGTGGTTTCAGATGAGAGCTGCAGGAGGGAGGAAAGTTGCTAGCTCACAGGATCACTTAAGTTACAAAGCCAGTGAGACAAATGTAATGCTATTCAGAAGTAAACATTGTTGTCTGTTTGGGCTTTGCAGCTATAACAATTTTAAACCGATGTGTTTTTAGAAAAATAGAATTTAAGCTTCAAAAACGTTGGGATGTGACTTTTGTCTCCTCATGAAGGAATTATTGAGTCACCAATAATTTATGCTAGTTGTAAAAATACACATGTATTTATTTTTTTATTATTTTGTATTAGAATATTTTTTCCAAAAGTCTTGGGGATCATCAAATTTGTTTTGGGAAAATGTAAGACATGCCTTTCTATTTATTTGGTCTGCTGTAGGTTTGTCACTCTAATATTGTTAAGCCATGAACACTGCCTTACCTAAGCAACAGAAGTCTGCAAGACTTTATCTGTTGTTCTAGACTTTTTTGTGACCTTCTGAATTACTTGTTGATGCACTCTTGGAGTAATTTGGTAGGCCAGCCACTCAAGTGGAAGTTCATCACTCATTTTCATATTTTCTCCCTGGATAATGGCTCCCTAGATAATGGCTTTCCATATGTTTCCCTGGTGTCTAAAGTAAATTGAAAATGGTATTGTAGTCTTTTTTTGACTGACAGGTGTCAATTACTTTGTTATTCATTTGTGCTTGATTTTCTTTTGATCTAGATATGTTGTCTTTGGCATCTTTTAGCCTACTTCATGTTGTCAAACAGGTTGCAGTTAAATTATTCTTAGATTCGACAGGTAGGACTGTTTTTAGGCAAGGGATTGGCAAGTGAAACTGAACCCAAATAAAGGAATTTGCCTTGCTTAGTCCTGTAATAGTTGTTTGAAAATAGTATATATGTTTATACTGTTTATTTTTGTTTCATACTGGAATTTTTTGATTATTTAAAAAATTTAAATGTTAATGGCAGAAATCTGTAAACGGGCAAGTTTTGTTTTTGTGATAAGTTATTTTTTTTTTTTCAGAACAAAAAAATAATAGAGGATATATACATAAAGAAATGCAATCATGACATTTAAATACAAGATATAATACATATGCCCCCATCCCACTCCATGACAACCCCCTGCCCCACCAACCCCAGATCTCAAAATAAAACATCTTGCACTTTTTCTTTAAAGGGAGTTTGAAAGTTTTGAACTCACGAGTGGCTCCTTAGGCCAAATGCGTAACTGCAGCTTGAATGGAAACTTCATGCATGAGACCCAGACATACTGTGTGAGAGCTCAGTGATGAACAAACAAAAACAGCAGCTGAGTTAGTCCTGTTCTGGTCAATTTACAGATTTGCAGGGATAACTTCAACTGAGGTAAGATATTTTACTGTTGTGTAAATTTAGTTGGAGTCTGGGCTGGAGTTTTGCCAGTGCTAAACGCTGCTCTCTTCTTATGCTCTTCTGAAATAATCCTTTAGTTACCTCTTGCTCCGCGTTTTTTTATGATGGAGATAGCGAATGTTATTGAGTGTGAATGCGCATGACGCCATTACGTATTACGCTGCCCATGGAAAGCACTCGGGAAATCTTCTTGTTCAACCCGATCACTCGCTATTTAAGTGCATTTAGAAGCAACTGCGGCGAAAAGGCCAAGGCTCTTTCTACTGACTAGGGCATTGCTGGAACATGTATGAGAAAGATATTTTAAATTTTTATATATTTCTCTGTGGTTGAACTTATGTATAGTCCCTTTAATCAATGAATAATAATAATATTAAGCTTCATCCCATGAACTCATCATCTTTTTTCTAGCTGCATGCATTTGAGCTACTAACTCCTCCATCATGACAATATCCAGGAAGGAGTAGGAATATTGTAGCTATGGCAGAGTACAGTGGGGAGAACAAGTACTTGATACACTGCTGATTTTTAAAAATTTTCCCACTTACAAAGCATGTAGAGGTCTGTAATTTGTAAAACATTTACTCTTCAACTGTGAGAGACAGAATCTTAAACAAAAATGCAAAAAATCAAAGTGGATGATTTTTAAATAATAAATTTCCCTTTTCCATTGCTAACACTGACAACAACATAACTCAAAGAATAACTAAGGAGTACGGCTACATTTGGAACACAAACTATAACGCACAACGGAGAACTTCTGCAATTAACACGAACACATTACCCATAAGTCTTTGCAGATTACAACGGTCCCCCAACTGTTTTTTGTTTGTTTTGTTTTTTATAGGTTTTGTGGCCACAGTGGCCTTTATTTTTATCTCTTTTCAATGACGTTCCCATTACATGCTTATTGCTGTAATAATGAAAACATATAAACCAATATTGCATATTGATAATGATAAAAAGGATAACATAAATTGGTATGTTTAATGCAATAAAAAATATTGTTATGCCTATTTTGAATTTTACTTCAAATGCAAGTACTTTCCTCCCTCCAAAAATACAAATACAGATATAAAATACCAGCTGTTTTGTACACCCCTAGTGTGTGAGTATGTGTGTGGCTTTCCCCCATTTTTCCTCTTTGTTACCTTGTGATGGACTGATGACCTATCCAGCTTTTATCCTGCCCTGTGATTGTTGGCGATATGCACCAGGCCCCCTGCAACCCTGCAAAGATAACTGGGCATAGATTTTGGATGATTGAAATCAATGGGGAAGCAAAATCTCTTACACTTACAGTACTTAATGAACTCTAAGTAAAGAGAAATCCCTGGCAACATTTCAGAGCATTTGTGATTTGTTGACAAATTACCATGGCTGCTAATATGCGAAAGAGACAATCACTGTCTTACTTCATCACTCAGACTACAATTAAAACAAAAACATATTTAACAACCTTTAAAGTTAAAAGTTTCTTTAACAAATTTTTTTTATCATTCTAGGAAATATACACAGCTCTCCATTTATGTCTTATATTCGTTGTGCTCTATACTGAAAATAGTTCACTTTATATAGAAACAGTTTCTCACAAAGCTTCAAGGCTACCAACAAATTTAACAAGGCAGTTTATTTCATTATAATATCACCAAATTTTTACAAAAGCATGAAGCACCTTGAATTTCACATTGTGATTATTGAAAAAACAACTGAAAAACAGTGGATCTCAATGGGTAACATTATGATTTTTTTTTGCATGTATATCGTGTCCCAAAAAAAGACGATAACCTTTGATCAAACATTCTGCTGCAATTAAGGTCAATAAGAATTTTCATTTTGATATATTTCCTCCTTTTACTTTAAAAATGATATTTGCATTAAGCTCAAACACAATTAAATCTTTTTAATACAATTCATTTACATGCATCAGTCATGCTCCCTGGGCAGCTATGTGGTGACAATGGTAAAGAATAACTCCTATTTAAAAAGAAGAGACCTAGACAGAACCCAACTCAAAAACAGCAATCTAACATGACTGACTGGGGACCTAAATGTAAAAATGAGGTGTAAATTCACAAAGTAATGCAACCTCCACTTTCTCACAACTGCTTTTATCCCGCTATTCACTGTATTTATGCACTGGATTCACACAACAATTTGCACTATATACATGCAAGAGAAATCCTGCCGATTAAATCCAGCAGATGGAGGCTATTTTGACCTTTTACATGTCTCAGTTCTCTTTTCAGTTCTCTCTTCAATAGCTGATGGAGTGAGATAATATTGTTTTTATCTGGTTATACCAGAGATATTGTTTTGTCATAACCTCGACCTTAGTTGAAAATAGTGTAAAATCTACCCAGGTTATGTGTGTCATTTCTTCCACCTTTTTCCTTTATATTTTAGATGCCTTTAAAACTAATATAGCTGCCTGTGGCTGTATAATTGCACAGTTTGTAGCACAGTTTCCTTGGAGCAAGAAGGTCCAGAGTTCAAATCCCAGTCCAAGGTCTTTCTGCATGGAGTTTGCATGATCTCTCTTTAGGTACCCAGCTTCACCCACCTGTTTGGTCTCTCTAAATTGTCTTGACGGTGCTTACACGCCAAACGCGATAGACGTTAATGGAAAGCTACCAGTTGAGCTGTGGTTTGAAGGATCCATAAACACCCCGGCTCCTTGCCCAGTTTCTGCTGCGAACATACAAGTTTTGCCCGCCGACACACCAACTACTAAGCTGAGCAGCTCTCCATCCATCTGCGGTTAGTAAAAGTTTATAAAATAATATGTGAGCGGCATGAGACATGCTGTGGTGGAGTCATCAGGCCTGGCTGTCCAGGTGAGGAAGCTGTTCATGGCTAACTTCTTGATGGAGAGAGCTGGGCCTTTTGCGGCTGCAACGGCTCTCTTGCGGCTCTCTTAAAAATAGTTTAACCTCTTTATAATTAATTTTTTTTATTCCTGTGTCTGTATAGAAAACAGCTGGTGTCATGTAGCTTGGGGTGATTAGCTACAGTGTTTATCAGTATCTGTGTCCTGCTGATGCTGTGACTCCATTTACTCAGTAACAGCATTACTGACACCCGTCAGCTGATTGGTTGTCCTGGCTCAACTTGATGTTGGACTTGAGATTTCTCCAACTTCCGCGGCAGATGCGATAAGCATGAATGCACAAAACGCACAACATAACATTTTCGGTCGCGCCTGAAACGCACCAGTCTGATTCTGATTTGTCTCTGGATTCCCAGTCGTGCTTCATCGCGCTCCTCCTTTGACTTTACATGCAAACCTGACTCTCTGGTTGCGTCTATCACGTTCGGTGTGTAAGCACTGTTAGATATGAGAGTGTGCAGGCATGGTTATCCGTATTTATGCTGACATGTGATGAACTGGCAACTATGATACTAAAGTTAAATAGATGGATTTTGCGTAAGTCTAATGATTCAGTTTGCTTCTTTCCAGGAGTGACCAACCAATCGAAGATGGGTCATTTCTAAACTGAGATAGTTGTTTGCATACTTTGTCACATAGAGATGATTTTGATAAAAGTAAAAAGCTTTATTCAATATGATTAAGAGATCAATTTAAATATACAACCAGATACCAAGCTCTGTTTTTTGGTTAGGTTTAGAGAGCTCTATAGATCTCGGCATGATGACAGGAGACTTTTAAATAGTAAGGCTGGAACACTCCGTCTTATATGGGCTTTAAATGAAACAGTATCTACCATTCTTTGAGGAAATTCTAATCACTGGCTTTTATTTTGAACCTCTGAACCTAATTCTTTGGATTTGGAAGTATAGCAAAAATGTCCTTATTTTACTTGCAGTAAATATAATTCATGCTGTACATATGTAATACATGGGGGAAATACCCTAATAAAATGATCTTATCACTAAACCATTTCATTTATTTTCATGTAAATTGTTAAGCAGATAAAATGTTTATTTGATTGAGCTTAATGTTTTAAATTAACTGATTAATTTATATATATATATATATATATTATCCATCTTTTTCTGATACTTCTGCTGTAGGATTTTTGCTTTGCAACTTCTGGTAGGTAAATGTAACATTAAAGCTAGTGAAGCTTATCAACGTAAAATAGGATTTTTACTACAAGCAGTGGATTATTTTCCATTCATTACCAACAAAAGAGGAATTGAGATAATGTGGCAAAACCTGGCACGTGCACACATAGACATCAAAGGGCCTCTCTAAGCACTCCCGTTCAGCGGCCAGACCCAGAGAGCCTGACCAATCTCTGGGTAACTCCTGATGGGTCCTCCCGCCTGGAGGAGCGCATCGTCTCTCCACGGCAGCTGCCACGGGCGACCGGAGAGCAGCTGCTGCACATTCGGGAACCACGTTGCGCTTTTGCGCTGTGGTGCTACGAGGATTACTGACAAGTGTTCCTCTCTGACTCGATCCAGGAGCCGCGGAATCAGCGGAACCGGAGGGAAAGCATAAATGAGCGTTTTGGGCCACGGGCTGTGAGCAAAGGGGTATTCCTCTTGCGTGCGAAGCACTGAAGCATTTTAGTCCACACCCACCTGCTGTGTGGGCCCCACCCTGGTCCAGTATAAATAACGGTGAGACCAGGCAATCGGCTCCGAAATAGCCGTTTTTCTTCACATCAGCCCAAATTAAAACATTTTTAATTTTTGCAGTGATTTTTTTTCAGTAAAGTTAACAAAATACCAGCAACAACCCTCTTCAGTTTAGCATGAATATTTGTTTTGATTTAAAACTGTTATGTGTTCTGATAACACCAAAATAATTGTAGTAGTAATGTAATGTAGTGCCTTGTGCAGAAAAAATAAACAAATTATTAGTAAAGCAAACTCCTCTGCTTAATGCAGTTATTTTGGTTATTCTAATCTAAATATATACTTGAAACTAGTAGCATAGAAAATGTTTTCAAAACATGCACATTGCGGAATGGTTTTCTTTGCTGCTCTATAAACCTACTGAATACTAAGGAGACCATGGTTTCTGTGTGAACTGATTATTTTGTAGACCTCTTTTGAAAATTAAACAACTGCATGAGTTTGAGGAAGATAAAATTAACTTTTTAAATTATTATTATTAAATTATTGTTTAAAAAACAACAACAAAAAAAACGTAATTATGAGAAGTGCCCTTTATTTCACTTGAGCCCCTGCCCCTCAAAATGTCTGCACACGTCCCTGGGCAAAACCCTTGCATTTTTGCTCTTTTTATTTTAGCAAAAGCACAGAAAATCACTCCATTACATTGTAGTTGAGCTCCTAACAGTAAAGGAACCTTGACTTTTGGAAAGGATTACCAGCAGTAACAGGAAAACATCAGGTATAATTTTAGTTTTCAAAAATAATTAGTAACATATTGTTTAATGATCATTAAAAAATTATCCTACACTTACCAGCAGCAGTACATTGACTCTTAAATAGTCAAATGCACCATGAAAAGACTCTCAGGGATTTAAAAGCTAGGAAAACTCCAAAAAAATATAAAATTACATTTGTGTTTTGCTCATGGTCCATCACAATGAAATTGAGCAAAGGGCAAAATCTGCAAGTATAAGTAATCAGAGTCCATGTCTTCAGGTCATAAGGCCAATCTATGGAAGAAAACGTTACAGCTTTGATTATATTATCAAAATCTCAGATGTAAAAGATCTTCACACATGCTTTAATCTACATTTTCCCCGTAATATATCAAGTGTCAGTCCAAAGGTCAAGTACAAAACTCCCACAAAGCTTGATGATGATATGAATAAGGTAAATAGATCAATCAATAATTGTTTTAATCTTTTGAAGGAAAGCGACATTTCTGGAGACAACCCATGCATACACAGGTGAAACATAATAAATTTTCACAGGAAGGTCCCAATTGTGATTTAAACCCAGAAGCTTTTTCACTAAAAGGCAAGAAAAAAACGTGTGTGCCATGATATGATTTCTAAAGGATTTATTCCAATAAAAAGAAAAACTGATTAACCAGATTATGATTAATGTAAATTATCAGAAGCAGAGACCCTTAAATGTTTGAGTGTGTGGATATACTACCTGCAGGGTAGAAAAATTGTACAAAAAAAATGGGCGACTGTAATGGTAAAGATGAGAGAGGATATCCCCTGATGTCTTCCCCCAACAGTGCTGCCTGTGGGGGTCCTGGATGGCTGAGAGCTCAGACCTGATAATGCACAAGGCTGGCTTGACCATTCTTGAGCTTTGCAGTCTTGAGCATTACATCTCCCTTTCCAATCTGTGATACAGCCAGAAAAAAAGCTCTCAATGGGGTTTCTGTAAAAGTCAGTAAGTGTTTTGGAGACCATTCTGAAACCCCTCAGCTGCTACAAAGACAGAAAGCTCTTTCTTGATTCCTTTATGATCACATATTCCCTTCTCACCACTGTTCAACTCTAATAGGAGAGCACATTGTGTAAAAAATCTGTCTTGGTTTTAAACATAGTTTGGCTATGAGTCATGCACTTTGTAAACCAAATAGTGTTTTGGCAGGAGAACAAAGCTTTTCTTTAAGTTTCAGGAACTTCCTACAGGTCTCAGGTGTACATCTTCAGTGTAGATCAGCCTTGCAATTAAAATGAATTTTTAGGGATCACATTCATTAAATGTAAAAGGAAATGATAGTTTCATGTGGAATGGCACAACTATTATTACTCCAAATTGAAAATATTTTTAAAAGATTTCTTAAAAGAAATATTTTGATGAGAAATCAGGAGTTCCTCAATGTAACATGCAATTTGCTCTCCAAATTTCAAAAGTTTTGACTGTGACAAGCATTGTATCGTCATCAGTTTTATTAGAAATGTTAACTCAAACTTTTCAGTTTAAAGCTCTGGGTACATTGAAACCAGGCCCACATTTCAAAATACATCTAATAACAGAGTCAATGAAAAACCTGGAGAAATATAGTTATTAGGAAAAATATTTTGGGGAACAAGAATGTCTTTTTAAAGGGTGATTCATTTAACTGATGAAGATGACACCTCTCCATTCAAACCAACTTATTTGGACAAACTGATTGCTATTACCATTGGTCATGTTAGCACTTAGAAGTGTTGATCTGAAACTCAGTTGAACTGAGCTGCCTTTATAAACCATTGTTGTGAAACAACATTATGATTTAATATGTTTAGTGTATTCATTTTTGTTGTAGTGACATGTCATAGATAGCAAATGCTTACATCAAAACTGCTTTGGATTGTTTTTTGTTTAGTGCAGGTGAAAATATGAATCATCTGCTGTCAACTTAATTATAATTCTGGGAATGTCATGTCCTTTTTTTAACATGTATGGCAGAGTTTGAAGTTTCTTCTATGGGTTTGAAAGAAATGTTGACTGGTTCCCCAGATGCATAGAACTTACTGATGAAAAGGTCACACCACTCTAAATAGTCAATGTATCCAGAGCCATCCCCATGATAAAACTGCTGATAAGTCTGTAAAATAAAATCTATCTATCCCTGTGATGCATTGGTGTTTCACCGCCACTGGCGTTAATTCATTACACAAGAACCAGGCAGAGATTACAGCTTTGTATTCCTTGACAATGTCACACCGGCCTGCTCCATCCAGATAATTATGAGTCGAGAGCTGCGGCCTCAGAATGAGAAAGCTCTCTGAGCTCATCTCATTCTTCTGAATGGGCCTCTGTCTGATACTGACAATGAGTGACCTTGTGCTCGGAAAATCGCGCTGAATTAACCATGGAGCAGATATCACTTATAAAGCCTGGCTACTTTCCTCTTGAGGGGCCTAGAGTCATCTTTCGAAAGTGAATCAACTTAACTGCCTAAATTAACCCCCTCCCCCATCTGCCACCTCATGTGCCACACAACACAGACATCCTCATGTTTTTTTTTTACACCACGTCCTTTTCGGCTGTGTCTTAGAAACTGGAAAGGCTGTGATTATCATCAGTATGGATAATTGATTCTGAAACTGTGGTGGTTATTAGTTAAGCATTAGGGTATAATCTTCACAAATTCTGATAATATAAATGTTATATTGCTTGACTTGTTCTTAACTCCTGCTGTCAGGTCTTGATTTATTTCATGTGCCATGCTTTTGTAACATTTGTGTTTGTATTTAAAATGTTTTCATCAGTGGAAAGC
Organism: Apricaphanius iberus; assembly: GCA_028564705.1. Lineage (NCBI taxonomy): Eukaryota > Metazoa > Chordata > Actinopteri > Cyprinodontiformes > Aphaniidae > Apricaphanius > Apricaphanius iberus. Next base: position 1,082,651 of record JAPXFQ010002407.1, read on the forward strand.
AAATATGTTCAGAGCTAAAACAAACTGTGTTTTTGATGAATATTAATAAGCTGTATAGATTAAACCTTGTCAGCAGAGTTCTCGTAACTCTAACCTCGCTGTCATACTTCAGTGTGGGAGTAATAAGAACCCTCTAAGGTTCAATTTTTCTCCAAAACAGTTTCATTTGTATGTGAAATGGCTTTTACGCTACAAATTCAGCAGCAGACAGAAAAAAAATGCATGAAACTAAATTGAGTTTCCTTGTATTTTTATTAAACACAATTAGTAAGTGCAGAACAAGATTTTTGCCTCATAACAGTGAGACACCACGAATCAGCACGTATTCAAAATGCTTTAAAAAGCTGTGAAAAGGTAAGAAACAAAAAACGTAGCAAAACTGAGAATGTTAAACTTTGATTAACCAAAGTCACATTAAAAAGCCCAGTAAACCAGTTGTCTCCTTTGGAAGTGTCTTGGTAAAAGAAAAGAAAAAAAACTGTAATGCTACCATAAAGTGTTCTCAGGCAAACCCTCACAAACAGAAAATGTCTGGTATCATGTTTGTTGTACCGAATTCTACTGGAAGTTTCACTGACACTTTGCACTTTGATCAAGTGGGAGTATGATTGTGCTTCTGAGCAACGAAAACTCCTGGTGACAGTGGTCTAAAACCAAAGATGGACATATAGAAAAACACCCCATGTCCATTGTTTAGCTTGGCGGAGGTTCTGTGATAATGTGGGTCTATTATTCTCCCAAAGAGCATGAGAGCCTTGTTGAGTGCATGTCTACATTTACTCTTTGAAACGAAAACTAGAAACCCTTATAAGTAGGCAGCAGAAACAAAACATTGTTTACTTGTGTATGTGTATATAATGACAGAAGAGATGAGACTGTGTGTGACATGTTGATTTAATTTTTTATTTCTCTCCTGGTACACTAGACAGCCATTCACAGTAATCTCTCTTGCTTTCAGAACCTACGTCTACGATCCCAGAAAAATGTATTTCATGGACCCAAAAAGTAATATGCACCAGACAATAGCCCTATGAGTTCACCAATGCTGCTGAAGTTTCCAGCTTGCTGTATGAGCACACTTAAAGGACCCATATGAGGAGGTAATCTCTGACAGGATGAGCCTTGAAGAGACCTCTCCAGCTGTGTAGAGAAATGATTTTTCTCTGAAAGTAGCCTGTTTCACAATCATGGAACTAAAATGAGAAAAGTCTTGTCTCATACTGCCTTCTGTGTATTGACAAAGTTGGAAATCAAGCAGGAGCATAAGTCTGTGTTATTGAGTTTAGATTGCTGAGTGCTGTCTCTGAACTCCCTCTATGACACAGTGTTACTTTGCTGAATTTGATTATGGCCAACCATGAGTTATCAAGGCTGTTCAGAGGTAGATGTAGTAAGAAATACTCTTTTTTTTTTATGAACATGCCAGTGGATTCCGAATCATCTTCAGGGTTTTTCCTAAAAATGTTGGGAGATTGACAGTCATAAAAGCCAACTGGATGAGTTGAGAAAAATCATGCAACAGTTGAATAACAAAATGAAAACAATTGGAGATTCTGTTTGCAATTTTAAACCAGCACCCATGTTTTACAGGCTGACCATGTATGACAAGCTGATGGAGGCTGCTGAATGAAATTGGCTTGCACCAAAGTACAAATTGAGCTAATATTACTGCTCAATTGAACAGTCAATAACAACTGTGGTCATTAATTTGTTTGTTTATTGTTTCTTTGTAATTCTTCTCATTGTTTGGTCATGTGTGATGAATTTCGAACATCTCACTCAAAGTCAGGTAATTACTCAGTTGCAGATTTAATAGAATTATTTTCTCATATGTCTTGCTCTCTCTTTCTCTCTCTCTCTCTCTCTCTGTGTGTGACTATTTTCAATGATTGCTGCATTGTGTTGTGTGTTTTTCTGATTTTAATGTAGGAGAAACTTAAGAAGATTCCTTTGTTAATCAAAATCACTGACACTTATAACAACTCTTAACAATCCCCACAATACGATTGTACGTGAAACATTTCATAGACTCGTTATACACAGTTTTTGAGTGTGAAGCTGACAGAAGGTCAGTGGCTCATAGGTCACCAACTGATATGCTAACAGGTCCTATCATAATATCTGACCCTTCCATAGCCTTTTGATCATTGATGTCTTACCCAGATGTTCTCCTGTGTTGTTCTTGCTTCCTCAGTTCCCACCATTAAAATCGTGACCTATGATCCGGCCATGTAAAGAACCAGCGGACATCCACGGCTCGGAGACTTTGGTGGACCCAGCACTCGCCAAGGAGATCGCCGCCCTGCAAAGGGATTTCTGGACTAGCCTTTCCAGGATCTCTGCTTCTTCTCATGCTCCTCTGCTTATCTCCAGGGCTGAGGAGATTCTGAAAGTGCTTCGTCACTTTCAGTGCGTGCTCTCTGCCTGGGATCTGGCCACATTGTGGAATGAGGCAGAGGGGTTTCGCCAAAGAGCATGGGAAGAGTTCATCTGTCTGAGTTCAACTTCCAGCAGCAGGCGGAGGTCTAGCCACACCGGGACTGATTCTGAGACCAGGGGGAAGAGTACTGCTTCCATACCAACTGCCAATGTGGGCACTGCAGCTGTGAATGATGCTCTGCCGAACAAAGCTGCATCCCCGCCAAGTTATCACAGACAGCAGCAATCTGCCCACTCAGCCTTCCACGACTCTTCAGCTCCAACAGCTTCAAGCCGCTGCCATGGGTGCCGCCCCACGGCTTTCTCTGGTGAAGATGAAGATTGGGATTTCCATAAATTGTAAACTATAATCTTAAGCATTATAACATACAAAGGCTTGAAATATCTTGCTTTCAATTGCTTTCCATTCCATTAATGGCCCAGGAAAATTTTGCAAGTGTTTTGGAGAAATTATCTGATTAGAGTGTGACACATTGAATTTGGGGTTTTCCTAAACTGTAAGCCATAATCATCAACATTATGACAAATAAAGACTTAAATTATGTTACTTTGCATGTAATGCATCTATATCATATCATAGTTTCACCTTTTTACTTTAAATTACTTAAATAAATTAACTTTTGTGCGAATTTCACTTGTTTTTTGGTTTGTGTTGTATTTTCCTCACTTTAAAAGTTAAGAAAATGAAGGTCAAACAAGCTTTTCTATCCCCCAAGCAGTCCAGAAGTGCTTTGACTGAAAAGACAGCATTCTGCTTTAAGGGAAGATAGATCTGAAAATCATCACCATAGAAGTGGATTCCAACTCCAAACCTCCCAAATAAAGATCTTAAAGAGAATAAGTTAAGGAAGAAACACCGTCTGTAGAACTGAGCCCTGTGAGACCCCACATGACAGAAAACCACACAGTTACCAGAATCACATGCCAAAAATATATCATTAATGACTATCATGCTGATTTGGTACTATGATGCACTTTAAAAGAGAAAGATTTCCAGGATGGTAATTTAATTGATGAATTAAAGTAGGAGAAAAAAAATACAGTCTCTAAATTTTAAGCAAAAGAAAACGTATAAATGCCGGCTTATAATTAGCTAAAAAGAGAAGTAGCTTAAAAAAGGTTGAATGTTTGTCAGTTTTGAAAAGACTTCTTTACAAATTGTGGAGGAACAGGGTCCTGTGGGGAGCCTGATGCCTTAAGTTGATTCACCACAACCCTTGAGCCACAGGCGCAAATTGATGAAAGACATCAGAGCAAGGAGCTGAGCCAGAAAGGTCAAATCACCAGACTACTGTTACCAAAAGTAAGCATTTGTCTCTCTGGACCATAAAGCGGTGATCCAACATAGAGAAAGAAGAAAAGACAAAACATACAATTTATACTGATGAAATATCATAGGTGCAGTTGAATTTAGCACTTTAGAAATGTAGCTAAATTATAATTAGACTGGAGAGCACTTTAGTGCAGTTTCCATCTGGCATAAATCACATCCTGCCAACTTTGGTACAGATCATAAATATAGAGTTGCATTTATTTAGAGAAAAAAAGGTGCAATGCTATCCAGCTAGGGATTATGCTGCACCTTAAAGGAATTGGGAAAACAATTAAGTTGTATAGAAATGTAATTTCAGGGTTGAGCGTGCAGGTGTACTTTGTATGCAACCTTCCATGTTAAATACACTTCCTCTTGGGGAATTAGATGATAACTGAGCTACATCTGCTTTGTTTTTTTTTCAAAGTAATTATCTAAGTTTTCCCTCTAAAATCTTAAGTGTGCAGCTGTGTGCTCGCTTCAGAAAAAAAAGCCATCATTTAGCATGTGGGTAAATTCAACAGGTGAAGAAGGAGTGGTTTTCTCTTCCTGTGATCTCAGAATATTGGTCCCACATCCCAGTTTTTTTTTTTTCAACACCCAATTGAGTGTTGTGATAATCCACACAAATGCCTGGAGCACACACAAGCAACTGAGGTGGAACTATCCTCTCACTTATCATGTCCGCCCACCCAGAGACAAACTCTTTAGAAGATTTTGTGAAATGTTGTTGCCTTCTTATTCTGAGTTCTTTTTTAAATCATTGTCCATATGTGTATGCAAGACAGGTCATGGGCTCTCTTCATTTTATTTTACAAAATAATCTCTTTTAAAGATTACCACGGAAATGTAGTATGTAAATAGGTAAGTAACATGTATTTATACAGTGCCTTTCACAGAAAAGGGTAACAAAGCGCTGCACAACATCGAAACGAAGCAGAAACATCAGCAAGGGTCAAGTTTAAAAGTATAGGAAAAAAAGTCTAGGTAAAAGGTAAAAGTCTAGGAGCAGTATTATTAATTTTGATGAAGAAATATTCTGTTTGTTATTTATTAATTTTGTATTTCTTTTTATTTGTTAGTAAACCTATAGAGTACACACAAATTTATTGACCAAGTGAATAACATAAAACAGGAAAGGGAAATAAAAATAGAAATCCCGTAACTGTAACTGTATTTGAATTGAGAATACTGTTAGAAAAAAGGCTAAAGCAACACACAATGTTATATTAAGATGAAAAGGCCTATGAATGACGTGAAGAAAAACAAAGCAAATATAAACAAAAATGTTCACTCCAAAATACACAACCCGTCTAAGCAGTAGTACCTTTGAATCAACAAGTTCATAAATAAATAAAGAAACATTCTAATAATATCAAGGGTCAATCATTCCACTACCATGTGCACAAAAACCTAACTACTAAAATAGTTTAGCTACATACCAATTTATTCTGCTGTTCGTAGCTTTAAAGAACAAAACATGGATATGCTTTGCATCATTTTTCACACCTGGGCTACTGAATCCAATAGTTAACATCTGCACCATACAGTGGAATACATGGAATACATCAAGACAGGGCCACCAGAGAACCTCATTTCTTCCTCGCTTTCTGCTTTGTTGACTGCTTAACAAATCAGGTTACATGAAATAACGCATTTTCTTTCTTGTTTTTTTTCTTCTTTTTTTTTTCATCTAAGCACTGCTGCTAATTTTCTTTCTCAATTAGTGGAACCTGAACAGTTTTGGGTTGGAATGTTGGAGTACAGAAAACTGATTAATAGAACTTACAAATCATCAAAAACCTGGACTCTACAGTATATTACAAGTAGGCAAATTGTGCTCTGACAAATGTCATATGTATTCATATTTGAATGCAATAAGTAAACAGACAAGCCTTCCAGTTGCAATCAAAGCCAATTATTAGGTGAGGATGTCATTCTGCTCCATGTAAACGAAGAGATTCAAAGAAATTGAGCACTTGGGGAATTTCATAAAAGCCCTTACAAAGGGCAGGCATGGAGTTACTGTCTGAATGAGAAATTGGATTGCTTTGTGTTTCTCCCAAGGCTTGTGTACCAAAAACTTCTAAATATGACAGTGGTGATAAATAAGACTGGTCCCAACCTACTTATTTTGGGTAACCAAAGAAAAAAAAAACATTTTCATAAAGCACAGCAGTAATCATGGTGTAAGATGTTTTATTCATTCATTGAATCCATCAACAGCTCACTTAGACAACATCAAAGATGGATGCAAACATGCAATAAATGAAAGAGAATTCAAACAAGTTGCAAGGTTTGAATGGTATATTGCACAAATTAAATATGCCCTTTCCGTGAAATATGATGTGCCATGAATTGCAAGAATAACTGTCTTTTGTGCTAAAATCACATCTTGATATGGCTGCAATAGTCTTCCAAGCCCTGAAATCTGAAATCTGTTCCAATCTTGTTTTGATGTGTTACAAAAATCCTGTTGTATCGAGAATGGGTAAAAAACAACAACTGCATATTTGTTTCTTTAAAAACAAAACTATTCTTAAACCTTATATAATGAGAGTGAAATTGGGTTTAACTGATGGCTCAGATCATTCTGTTCTATGTGGATAAAAAGCTGAGGTCTCTTATCTCATTGGCCTTTGTTATTTTGCCTGAGTACATAGAGGCTTAAGTTTTATTTTCGATTTTGTTTTGACAGAGAAATGTTAGTAAATTAAAAGGCAGTATGAGAAGTCTGGAGAATTTTTAAAGGTCATGTTAACAAACTACTCAGTACAGAGAACAGCACTTATTAGCAACCCCTTGACCAAGTGCTTAAAAACCAAATGTGCATTATTTAAGCCTGGTGAACAACACAGAAGGACTTAATTTTCTGAAGAGAAAGCCACTTACAAAATACCCATGGCCTGTAGTAGTATAAAATTACTTTCATTTCTTTTACAGAGGTAATATGTACATTTGGCTGTGTTACATTTTTTTATGTTGTCTTCTTTGGCCTTATGACCAATCACCAACTCAACTTGTTAGTGAACTTTTGTTGCTTTTCTTTTCGTGCCACTCTTTATTGTGTGCTGGTACTGTCTTTTGCTTCTGTTTCTCCCTGTTAGGAGTTGTTTTGCTAGTTTCCCTGAAACCTGGCAACAACCACAAAAAAAATGTTTTATAAGAAGAAGAAATCTTCTTTTAAAGTAGTCCACCTTTATGTCATTTGTCTGCCCCGAATTATAAATCTCAAAGCTGTGTGGCTTGTAGTTTATTATAGGTCCTGCTGTATGTCTGTTACCAAATACACCATTCGTAGTCAATCCTCAAGGTGAAAAACTGTTCAGATCTTATCTTCTAAATTTGTGTAGTTTCACTTTATAAGAATCTGAGTATTCAAGCATCTGAATTTTTCATTCGCTTTTTGAAATGAATCAGGCTCTGGAGATTTACAAATGTGCTCTACAGTTTTCTTTGACTCTAAACTTCCAAGTGTCTCAATTCTCTTAGCTGATATGCAGACATCTGTCTGGTCTAGTGCACACATGTCTCTTCAAATTTTTATTTAATGTTCAGCTACTCGTGATTTCATGCAGTCTTTCTCCTAGGACTTTTCTACTCAAACAAATTAAAAAGAAAAAAAAAATGTTGATTATATTGGGTCAGCTAACAATTACCTCTGATGAATTACCACATTAACATGGTGGAGGGTTTGTTCAATTCTATAATCCAGATTGCTATGTTGTTTAGAGCTTTGGTTACAGGCAGTCAGTATGTTTACATCCAGCAAGACATGGCAAGACACTCCCGCCAGCCTCAGTTTACTGCCTGAATGTAGCTGGAAGCTAACCGCTATAAGGCTAACACGTAGGGCCATCTATCGTCATGGAGTCAAACGTACTTCATTTAATAATTTGATTTTCTGACTGACATGTAAACTGGGACTCCCTACTCCCTACAGGGAGGAAGACCTTAGTCTGATTACTCCAAATAGCTCGATTTAGCTGTGCATGTTAACATACTGAGTGTCTCCCACAGAAATTGCTCATTACGAAGGAGCAATTCAAACATTCTAATTAATTCCAGTCAAAGGCAAACCTTGTATGGATAATCCGTAGAGGAGGGTACGTGTGTGAGTGTATGTGTGTGTTTATGTGTGTTTGTAGGTTTGTGTGGGGTGGACGAGTACTTGGCTACCTGTATCAGATCAAATCAAACTTTATTTATATAGCACTTTTCATACAAATATAGCGTCTCAAAGTGCTTTACAGATTAAAATTAGCCTACACAATCCACATTCCCAATCCTCCCCCACAGATTTAAAACCATGATCACAGTTATACCACCCTCCCCCTACCCAACTTCTATGCACACGCACAGTTAAAAGCAACAGTAAAAACAGACATTGGGTTGAGTACAGATGAGAAAGGCTTAAGGAAACATTATCAGTGTACCTCCACTATAGGAAGGCTTCTCTGTGTGGCCCTACCATCTGCAGGGAGAAATGTTGGGATCGGGTGCCATACAAGTCAGGTGGCAGATGAGGCCTTAAGGAAAGTTCACCTGGGTTTGAACATATTCTTCACATCAGAACACGTGTACCATGTGATACACGGTAAATCACATGTGTAGCACACATGTACTTCACATTTGGTTTTACATGGGTTTCACAAATTTTCCACATGGGATCTCATAGATTTAACATGGGCTTCACACATTTTTTTCACATGTAGATTTCATGTGAACAATTACTTGTTTCATATGTGGTTTACATGTTATCGCAAGGGCTACTCTTGTGGATGTAAGTGGGTTTTGCAGTTTATTACCATGAACATGTTCCAAAGTAACATGAGGAATGTCTTAAAAACACAGGTGGTCACATGTTTTTCACACATTTTACATATTTTTTAAACATGTTTTCACATATGAATTTCACATGGGTCAAATATTTTTCATATGTGATTTTGCAAATGTGAAACCATGTGCTTTCCCATAAGGGAGGGCATTGGTGTGCTAATTCCTTGTGGCATAATCTGGCTTTAGAGAAATGTAATATCACCTCACTGGAGCTAGAGCTGTTGTGTGAGGTTGGGCACCTCCCTTTGTAGGTTTTCAGTGTATATCCCACTGGGAGGAGACCCCAGGCAAGACCCAGAATTCCTGTGAGACCTAATTGGTGCCGTGTGGTTTGGCAATGTTTTAGCCTCTCCAAGAATGAACGGGAGAATGCTGCTGGGGAGAGGAACAACCAGTTCTTTGATAAGTGTAAGACAATGGAGGGAATGATGAAAGGGTCTTGGGTCATTTTCACATGTGATCTTCTTAACCTTAAATGTAAGTAGGATTTGAGATGGTAAAACTCAAAATTTCCAAAAATTTTTTGTTAAAGAAATAATAATTGAACTTGAATTGCATACTCAACTATAGTTGAAGGTAAAAAAAAGTCACCAAAGACAAATCTTCACAAAACATTTACATAAGTAAGTGATGTCCTTTATCAATATTTGTAATTGCAGCTACATAGAAAATTTTAAAAGAAAAAAAATTAAATAAAGGACAAAAAAGATCTTTCTTTCCATCTTTAACATCACGGGTCCAGAATATTTTACCCCCCCCCCCCAATATATATATTAGGGATGCACCAATACTGGTATTGGGGCTGATGCCGCTCCTATGTACTGTATCTGTATCGGTTAAAGATAACGAATACCATAAACCGATACTTCAAATGTGTAAACTCTGCAATAGTTTGTTTTACTTGAAATTTTTGTTTTGTGGTTATTTTTATCAATATATAAATACACTTTTTATGTAATTCACCATTATTTGTTGTAACAAGCAGAAAACAAAACAAAACCTGTCTTCCTATTCATTGCATTTTTTTATGTGGTAGAAGTATCATTTTCATTACTCGGTATCAGTAAGTACTTTGGTAAACTCAAAGGATCAATTATAATTAATCCAATTAACTGTAAATTAGGATGATAGTTGCACATTTGCATCCTTTGGCTTGATTTTTAATAATTCTTCAAGACAGTAACACTGAATGAGCTACAGGAATTTCTGTTTGTGTTCTGCTTGTCTTAATTAAAGTGTAATTTTAGTACACTTGTGGTAAAATTTGGTTATTTTTTTTTATTTTCTTGCAGATTTGTTTGTTCATCAATTTTATTGTTCACAATACATGTTAAATAAGGTAGAATACATTTTCAAATGATTAAGCATGGTCTACATTTTTTTGTAACAAAAACTTCCACTTTAAACAATAAGTGTTTTTTGTATTTACTATGTGCCAGAGTGATTTTGTTAGATTCTATTTATGTTTTTGTTTGTTTGACTAGTGATTAACTTAATGTTGTGATATATTAGTGTTAGTGACCAAATGAATATATAAAAATTAAAATAACAGATTTATCTAAGAGCACTGCAAGTATGTCTAGCTGAATTACACAGTCACAGAGTTTGATAGAGATGGATGGATGGATGGATGGATGGATGGATGGATGGATGGATGGATGGAAATTGGCAATTGTGTTCCCTATAAGTTGTACAGAAGTGTATTGTCGTAGGATCTGGGCTGGTATGACATGAACAGGGACTACTGAGTGTTGTACCTATTTTTACCTCTTTCATTACAGCAGAAATTAGCAAAACTTGGTGCCTGACAAGATCAGTTGTCAATAGGTGCAATAGATGTAACTCCTGAGATTTGAGCTGACATTGAATATGGAACTTACTCCATTAAAAGAACAGAAGGAGGTGACACCTCTACTCAGCTCACAAAATATAATTCATTTTATGCTTTGGTTATGCACTTAATGCCTAAAACCTTTACTCATTTTGTCACTGATAGATTTTCTGGACGTTTTGTGATATTTGACGACTTTGAATTCTTTCAATGTTTTGATGACTTTTTCTTTTTCAACTGACTGCAGCAGCTTTACTATCAGGCTTCTGTAGCATTTAAATCTAAATGTCTGGTCTCGTTCTTGTCTTCCTAGAGTCACAGGTCACACAATTTCCTCTCCTGCTGATGAGCTGGAAATGTTTAAGGCACAGAATAAAACCTCAAAATATGTGTTATCCTACCACAACCAGCCATCAGGACCTATGATTTATCACATTCTCCCATAGATATTCTCCTCAGAAATCCTTAACTTTGAATTAACAATTTGCATCAAAATAGCAACAGGACATTCTATGCATTTTGATAAAATATCTCCTGCATATAGACTCGTCTCAGCAAAACAGTTTTAGGCCCTTCTCTTTTTCGTATCATTTTTATTAAATTACATTCACTTCTAGTTGTTAATCATGGAGGACTACGGGGGTCATTGGAAAAGCAATACAGCATTTTGACGATAACTGCTTAATTGTGAATTAAAAATATAGATTGCTAAATATAATTTCAAATTCAACAATTAATCCATACAAAAAAAGGACAAATTTGAAAAACATTTTGTAATTACACATTTTAAATTTAAATACTTAAGAGGAATTGCAAATTGTATTTATTATTTGATTATTAAATACTGATTTGAAAATGTTTTTCAAATCCTATTTCAAAATGGAGAATTAAATAACATAATTTAAAAATGACATTGTAAATATCTTTCCTTTTCATACATTTAAAAAAGTTATTCCCTTTTCTAAATCCGTTTTCTCTTTCCAGTTCTCATTTGCAAATCCTTTTTGCAATCGCATTTCCTAAATGGTTTACCCTCTCCTTTTAGCATTCGTGTGACCCTCCTGGTCCCTACACTGCAATTTGAAAATGTATTTTTAAATCCTATTTCAAAATGGAGAATTAAATAACACAATTAATAAATGACATTGTAAATATCTTTCCAATCTAGGGTTAGCACTGTTGCCTTGCAGCAAGAAGGTTGTGGGTTCGTATCCCAGCCCAGGGTCTTTCTGCATGGAGTTTGCATGTTCTCCCCGTGCATGCGTGGGTTCCCTCCAGGTACTCTGGCTTCCTCCCACATTCCAAAAACATGACTGTCAGGTTAATTGATCACTGTAAATTGTCCTTAGGTGTGAGTGTGTGCATGGTTGTTTGTCCTGTTTGTCCTGCCCTGTGATGGACTGGCGACCTGTCCAGGGTGTACCCCGCCTCTCGCCCGTTGACAGCTGGAGATAGGCACCAGCACCCCCGTGACCCATAAAGGATTAAGCGGTTAAGAAAATGGATGGATTTAGCAATCTATATTTTTAATTCACAATTAAGCAGTTATCGTCAAAATGCTGTATTGCTTTTCCAAAGTTAATGGCTGAAGTTGTAAAGCAGTTAAAATAAGTAGCAGAGATGCATTTATTTTTTAAGACAGTGCAAATATTACAATAAAACAGTAGGATTTATAAATGATATTTTCTTTAAAAGAAAATTGTAGAAATATTTGTTGCTGAAAAACTGATTTTGTTTTCTAAAACAACACAAAGTCCTTTAAGATTATATCACACTAAGGCAATAAAAAACGTAATTGTTGACATTTGATCTTAACTAAAAATTTGTTTTATAACCGGTTTAAAAATATTTTCAAAAGATATTTGTAATCTGTCAAACGACCCTTATCTCATTGGAAAAAAAATCCAACTTATTAAATATGACTGTATTTATTAGAAGGTTAATGCTAAAAGCTGAGCTTGAGATGGAAACCTTTACAATCCAAAGAACCATTTTTGCCAAGTCTGCCTTAAATCTCATTCAGAGCTGCATTTGTTACATGACCTTTTAACAATAAATACTTCTCGCTTTTGATAAATATCTGAAAAGTTGTTTTCATTTTCAAAGACTCATTATTTTATTTCTAAATTTAAAAAAAGCATCAAATTTTTGCATAAAAGATGGATATAATTTCCTCTATGGGATGTTGATAGTTGCGGAAGATGTAAAAACAAAAAAGCTCAACGTTGTTGACTTAATTAGAAGAAAAATATTTCTAAAATAATTTCTGGTACTTTTTTTTCACTATGTTGTGGAAATTCAATGCAGTTATTCCAAGGGATGCATTCATTTTCTCTATACTTAAAAAGAAGAGTTGTTTTTTCAATATCTTTAGCCAGTTATAAAGAGTCACTGCTGAAGGTCCAAAAAGCCAAGACAAAGGATTGAGACCCTGGGTCTGGACTAATGCACTTTTCACATCCATCAAAATATGCTCTTGATCTCTTTAAGATGGCCCAAAATCCTTAACTGGAACAAAAAAAATGATATAACTTCTGTATAAATGTATTTGCACTGGTTACCTTTTCATTTATTTTAAAATATTGAAGTCAACATACCATGGAATCACAGATGGTCTAGGTTCAATCGTATTACTTAATTGTTAAAATCACAAGCTCCGATTCATGTGTCACAAGCCCTCGGGTCCTCAAACTAAAATCTACTTGTAGTCCCAAGGACCAGCTATAAAATTCAAGTGAATGACTCTTGGAATGAGCATCCTTTGTTTTTATGTTGTCTCAAATGTCTGGGGTAATTTTAAAAGAAGCCAAAGACATTCTAATTCAAATTAACTTTTCTTCAAGATCTCTTGAATAATTGAATATTTGGTTTTTCTTTTGTCTATTGTTGTATTTGTTTTTTTTTTTATCATGTTTTAATCTGTTTTGCCATTGTGAATGTCTATCTGCTTTTATCTATTTATGATATTTTTTACTACTTCTACCTCTTTCTAAACTAGATGAGACTTTTTTTTTTAGAACATTTGCTTTGAAACAGTATATAGCCATCACCAAAACCACCCATCCACCATTGCCTAAATATGTAGTTGAACTGACCAATTCTAAATAAGAGAACTTTTGATATTTTTTTGACAATCTTAAACACTATCCTTTATAGTAATTATGGTCTTTACACACAAAAAACTCCTGGGTTATTTCTTCAACCCATTTTCTGGGTTATTTGTGTTGGGTTAAAATTATGGGTTATTTTTTCAGAGAGTAAGCATTTTCTGGGTTATATGGCTAATATTTTGACCCAAATCCTGGGTTGTTTGGGTTTCTGGGTTATTTCTCAAAGAATAACCCATGTTATGGGTTATAGGGTTGGCTCTCTAATGTATTTTTTTGTTGGAGTGGTGTATTTTATGGAGTTATTATATTATAATGTCAACAATTCTCTATAATATGAACAATCACATTATCAGTTGTGTACAAGTACAATATAGACATACACATGAGTCTACCAGAAATTAAAAGAAGAGGAAGAACGACACCAAAAATATGTGTTTTTAGTTTGTGTTTGGCTGCAGGAAATTACGGTGGCGCAGTGGTTAGCATTGTTGCCTTGCCTCAAGAAGATTGTGGGTTCGTTTCCCGGCATGGAGTTTGCATGTTCTCCCCGTGCATGTGTGGGTTCCTTCCGGTACTCTGGCTTCCTCCCACAGTCCAAACAGTCAGGTTAATTGATCACTTTAAATCTCAGGTGTGGTTTTTGGCATGGTTGTTTGTCCTAACTGTCCAGGGTGTACCCTGCCTCTTGCCCGTTGACAGCTGGAGATAGGCACCAGCACCCCCATGACCCCTGGAAGACTAAGCGGTTCAGAAAATGGATAGATGGAAAGCTGCAGTAAATGAGTTTTATTTCTGAAATAAGGCTTACTGGCATAGTAACCCATAATGGGATATATTTGACCCAACTCCTGGGTTAAAAAGGGACCAACTATTTTTTGGGTTATTTCAACCCATATATTGAGTTGTTCTTTTGAACCAGAATTTGGGTTATATTAGCTACAATGTTGGTTTTTTTAACCCAACATTTGGGTCAGGTATTTAACCCAGAATTTGGGTCAAAAAGAATGACCCAATTGTCTGGGTTGAAATAACCCATAAATTAGTTGGTCCCTTTTTAACCCAGGAGTTGGGTCAAAAATAACCCATTATGGGTCATTTTTGACCCAGGAGTTTTTAGTGTGTAGAGTTAGACAGGAGACAAATATTACCAGCTTAACTGTTTTATATAGCAAGTGAATAAATTCCTTTGTTTCTTTAAAATTGAATCCAAAGGGAGTTTTTTTAAGAAGTCAAAAGGGTGTGTGAAGGGTAATCTATTCCAGATCCATGAACAGGTTTCAAATGCTAAAAATCTGCCCCCCTGCTATACTATATAAAATGTAGACATGCATCTCACATTTATGATACACGAGGTTAAAAGGTCATGGTGGAATTTCCATTTCTGTTAGATTGAAGACATTGGCAAAATGGTGAAAAAAATCCACTCCAATTACTTTAACTCACTTTGCATCTCTAAAACTCAACCCAGTAAAAATGTGATGAATTATGATTATTTTTTACTTCTAACATCCTCTTACATTTCCAGATGTTACTTGTGATTGATACAGAAAATTGAATTACATTTAATTAAATTAAACTTTAAAACACAAAGCACAATATTGTAATATTACTTCCCTGAGGGATTAACTCTATTTTTCTTTCTTTTAATGTGTATGTGTTTCTGATTTTCCAGCAACAGATTTTGAAATAACTTAAACATTGATAATAATGTAATGGGTGATCAGAAAGAAGTGATAAGGGTGATGAATTTTTTTAAGCCTATTACGGTTTACCAGTGATTACTGTACGAACCCTCTGAATGAAAAAAATAAATCACCAGCTGAATTTGTAACAAAGAGAGTGAAATTTAAATCTTTCTTTTTCTTTCTTGTGTAGCTTTATTTAGGACTGAGTTTACAGAAAGATCAAACAATACACTTGATGGCACCGCAATATAAACTGCAGAGAGATGCAAACACAAATTCTCCACAACAAAAATAAACAGCCAGTATGCATAACTGTATCTGTATACTGTGGTAAACATTTTTAAAGAAAAACATACCCTATTCATATTTTGAGCCTCAAACACTTAAAAAGTAACATGGCACTATGGAGAGCTGTTACATATTCTTCAAAGCTTTGAGTGATAGCTGTTAAAGAGCCATTGGAAGTATCTGTTACATTACATTTTGTCAGCAGATTTGTCAGATTGTCCTAGGGGAGTCTTTTTTGTGTCAGTTAGAAGGCCTGGTAGCTATCTTATATGCAGTATCAATAGTTTTTGTGAAAACTTGCTTGTGTATTTAGATTTGAACTTTCCAAGGTGCTGCATTTTTTTTGAAAACTCTTACCAACAGTTCAATGATAAGGTGTGGGTAAAAAATATATTAATTATTGAAATGATCAAATTTTCCCTAAGTTTCCTCTCTAAGGATCCTCTTCCTCAAGTAGTTTTCAGAACACAGACACAAATCAGGAATTTTTGAAGTTTATTATGTTATTAGGGCACACTAACTGACCTTGATGTTTCCTTGGAACATTTAACCAACCCCAAGGTGGCTATTACTGTGATGAATATTCGGCACTGCTGACAGCGCCATGGCTTATTTATTTACCCAGCAAGAGGTAGCTCGCTACCTCACCATGACCTCACGCTGTGTCTTCCTCCCTCATTTGTCAATTTACAACTCCTCTGGTTGCCATGCAGCGCCATCAAAGAGAGGGGTGTGAACGTAACGTGTAACTGAGAGAGGTAGCTGTAATGCACATGATACACAAATAAACAAAGGTAGAATGCTGATGCTAATTATTCTCAAACCTCTTAATCCTTCAGCTTCGTTTCACTTTTCATGTTTGCCAGCATGTGGTGTTGATGGATTTGTGTTCTATTTATTTGTATTTCCCTGCATAAAAAACACTCAAACAGCCATGATAACTTAAAAATAGCAGACATCTAAGCCCTTCACGTGGGACTCACAGTATGAACACTTATTTGTGGAAAAATTATGTGTCTTATTATCCATCCATCCATCCATCCATTTTCTTAACCGCTTAATCCTTTATGGGTCGTGGGGGTGCTGGTGCCTATCTCCAGCTGTCAACGGGCGAGAGGCGGGGTACACCCTGGACAGGTCGCCAGTCCATCACAGGGCAGGACAAACACTCACACCTAAGGACAATTTACAGTGATCAATTAACCTGACAGTCATATTTTTGGAATGTGGGAGGAAGCCAGAGTACCTGGAGAGAACCCACGCATGCACGGGGAGAACATGCAAACTCCATGCAGAAAGACCCTGGGCCGGGATACGAACCCAAAACCTTCTTGCTGCAAGGCAACAGTGCTAACCACTGCACCACCGTGCAGCCGTGTCTTATTATACTAATGGTAATAATTACATACAGTAATTTTTTTGGAAATACTTTATCCACCTAAGGTGAACTGAAAGTAAACTACAGAATTCTCCATCCTTATAGAAATGTGAAAAATCATTAAGTAATATAGATGCAGGACATTTTTATAAAAATCCTATTTAATTCAAGCACATATATTTAGATATAGAGGGAAATCTTATTTTAAATGTTTTACCTTATAATAACCAGGGCAATTTTTTTTGGCACTTGTATCCTCCACTTTTTACCTGTACTAATCAATTGATCAATCAAACTTTATTTATAAAGCACTTTTCAAACAAAGTTACTCAAAGTGCTTAACAGATTTAAAATAACCCCACAACCCGCCCTTAAAAAATAAAATCATCAACGCAAATATAACCCCCTCCCAACCCAACCCATCAGCCATACTCACACACACACACACACATAAAAGCTACGAAAAGCGGGCTGAGTACAGATGAGCCAGGAAATGCCATTGTGGGAGCCATCTGCATCGGCAGCAGCAGATCAACAGCAGCAGCTAAGGCTCCGACCCAGGGCGCCCAGAGGAGGGAGGGCTGGTACCCCCACCTCCACCCAAGCGCTACCTGGGGGGCACCCAGGCAGCCACAGCCGACCACCGCCCCCGATGCAGGGGGCCCCCAGAGAGGAAACACAGGCAAGAAAGATTAAAATACGTTAAAATATAAAGTTTATAAAATATAAAGTGTATAAGGTATAAAACAATAATTGTAAAACAACGATAAGATGGATAAAGATAAAAATGCAAAGCAGATTAATAAATAAACAGTTAAAAGCTAAACTAAAAATTTAATCAGGTAAAACATGCTGAGCGGTTAGAAATATATTAATTAATAGTAATTAGTTAAAGGCTAAGCTAAAAAGGTGAGTCTTGAGCCTGCTCTTAAAAACATGAACTTTCTCTGCAGCCCTGAGATCCTCTGGCAGCCTGTTCCAGAGGTGAGGGCCATAATAATGGAAAGACGCCTCACCATGAGTCCGTGTCCTGACTTTGGGGATGACAAGGAGACGGCTGCCAGAGGAGCGCAGAAACCGCGAGGGTTCATACGGTAAAAGCATTTCTGACAGATAAGAAGGCCCAAGACCATTAAGACACTTAAAAACCATTAAAAGAACATTAAAACCGATCCTAAAACATACAGGGAGCCAATGCAGTGATTCTAAGACCAGTGTAATGTGCTCCTGCCTCCTGGTCTTCGTCAGGACACGAGCTGCTGAATTCTGTAAAAGCTGTAAACTTGAGGTAGTCTTTTTAGGAAGACCAGAAAGCAGGGCATTACAATAATCAATTCTACTGGTGATAAAAGCATGCATTAGCGTCTCTGTATTGGCCCGAGAGAGAATGGGGCGTACTCTGGTTATTTTATTTAGGTGATAAAAAACCATTTTGGTTAAGTTTTTAATATGAGTGATAAAAGTCAGCTCAGAGTCAAAAATCACATCCAGGTTCTTCACTTGTAAGGAAGGATTAAAAAACAATGATTGTAGTTTTGGTAAAAGTTTCTCTCTCTGAGCCTCAGGACCGATAACTAAAACCTCAGTTTTGTCCTGGTTGAGCTGGAGAAAGTTTTCTGCCATCCAGGATTTAATGTCTAAAATGCAGTTAAAAAGCGCATCCATTGGCCATGTGTCGTCAGGAGACATTGAGATGTACAACTGTGTATCATCAGCATAACTGTGTTAAAAAGCATAACTGTGTGAAAAAGTTAAGTCCATGTCTCCTGATAACACTGCCAAGAGGGAGCATATACAGGTTAAAAAGCACTGGGCCTAAAACTGAAACCTGAGGCACACCACAGGTGATCTTATGGACCATAGAATAACAGGTATCCAAACTTACCATAAAAGTCCTGTCTGTGAGGTAGGATGTGAACCATTTGTGAACAGCACCAGAGAGGCAGATCTGTTTTAAACGAGTTAAAAGAATAGTGTGGTCTACTGTATCAAAGGCAGCGCTTAGATCCAGGATAACCAACACTTTCACCTTTTTAGCATCATCGCTTAATCTAAAATCATTTAAAATCTTTAAAAGCGCCGTCTCTGTGCTGTGGTTCATCCTAAAACCAGACTGAAATTTCTCTAGGACATTATGAGCGTTAATAAAATCATTAAGTTGAATAAAAACAAGTTTTTCTAAAACTTTGCTTAAAAATGGTAAGTTAGATACCGGTCTGTAATTGTTTAAATCATTAAAATCCAAATTGCTCTTCTTCAGCAGGGGCCTGACTACCGCCGCTTTAAAGGCAGCAAGAAAAAACCCCGTCTGAAGGGAGCAATTCATAAAGTTTAAAATCTCTTCTTTAAAATAACCATAAAATTGCATAAAATGGCACCTGTTTGAACTTATTTGTTTAAAAGACACATGTCCACACCTTCAAACGGTGAGACTTCAACCACCACCTTGACCAAGACCAGAGAGCTGTCTAAGGACACCTTGGACAAGATTGTACACCTACACAAGACTGGAATGAACCAATATACAATTGGCAAACAGCTTGGTGAGAATTCTTAACTGTTGTAGCAACTACTAGAAAATGGAACACTGACAATCTCCCTTGACCTAGGCTCCATCGAAGATATCACCTCATGGAGTATACATGATCTTGAAAACCATTAGGAAACAGCCCAGAACTACACACAGAAAACTGGTCAATAACCTAAAGAGAGCTGGGACAACAGTAACAAAGGTTACTTTTTTTGCAACACACTACAGTATGGATTAAAGTCTTACTATGCTGGAAAGGTCCCCCTGCTTAAGCACGAACATGTCCAAGTTTGCTAGAAACAATCTGGATGATCCAGAGGAGAATTGGGATAATGTTATGTGGTCATATGACACCAAAGTAGAACTGTTTGGTAGAAATGCCACTCGCCTTGTTTGGAGGGGGAAGAACTCCATACCCAGTGTGAAGCATGTGGGTGGAAACATTGTGCTTTGGAGCTTCTTTTCTGCAAAGGGAACAGGAAGACTGATCCATATAATGTAAAGTTTGAATGGGGCAATATGTCATGAGATTTTGAGCAAAACTTTCCATTAGTGAGAGCATCGAAGATCAAACATGTCTGGATGTTTCAGCATGACAATCATCCCAAACACACTGCCAGGGCAACGAAGGATCGGCCACATAAAAAGCATCTCAAGGTTAGCCAGTCTCCAGATCACAATCTAATAGATAATTTGTTGAGGCAGGACAGGGCAAGGCAAGTAAATTTGTTTTTGTATAGCACACATTCAACAAGGTAATTTGAAGTGGTTTGAATGATTCAGTGGCAAAGACACCAAACATAGGATAAAAGTACGGAAATAAAAAGCCTGGAAAGCGTGAAAAGCAAAAAAACCCTTAGAGAGCAATTACAAGTCATAATCGTTTACTGAAAGGCAGCTCTAAACAGATTAATTTTAAATTTGACTTTAAAGCAGCTCAGTGTTTGAGCCGCTTTGCAGTCATCAGGACGTTTGGTCCATACAAGGGAGCATAGGAACTAAAAGCTGCTTCTTTGATTTGGTTCTGATTCTAGGGATTAAAATTAGGTTAGAGTTAGAGGACCTGAGTGGTCTGGGAGGTCCGTATAAAGACAGCAGGTCTCCACTATATTTTGAAATTAAGCCAATTAATGATTTATAAAGTCTATTTTCTGAACTAAAGGGATCCAATGTAAGGACTTTAGAACTGGGGTGCTCTACTTTCCTGGTTGTAGTGAGGATGCCAACAGCAGCATTCTGGATTAGCAGCAGCTGTGAGGACACAGTAGCAGTAATCGAACCGACTAAAGGTAAATGCATGGATGAATTTTTCGATGTCCCATTGTGACATTAGTCGTTTTATCCTAGAAATGTTCTTCAGGTGATAGAAGGCTGACTTTGTTATTCTTTTTATGTGGCCTTCGAGGTTCAGGTCTGAGTGCATTATTATACCTAGATTTAACACCTGGTCAGTGGATTCTAGTTGTATTAACTGGAGGGTGTTGAAATTCTACACATCACAGCTCTAGAGAAGAACTGGCTTGAAGAATGGGTCGAAAAAACAGCTACAGTGTGTGCAAACCTGGTGAAAATTATAAATCATAAGATAGAAATGATATAAATTCAGCCGAAGGTAGAGATTTTGACCGCCATACCGTGGTTGTGCATTTTGATGATGTAATCAAGTTGTGCCTACATACTTTTCACCAGATATGCAATAATACTGATGTTCAGTGTTTGTCTTCACCTTAGGTATTAATGTTTTTCATTTAACAAAAGAAAGCTGTTGAACAGGAAACATTTTTATTTTAAATATATGCAGGTTTCTTTTTGTACACTATTACATGGATAAATAAGTAATTAGGAAAGCAGACCATTTTAAACTTTATTTTAATAATAGTTAGTTAGCTAGCAGGCTAGTAGCGCCAAAAGCTTCTGACTTTGGTTCCCTCTAGCTCAGCTATGTAGCGATCGGCTCCAGCACCCACTGGGACAGTACTTTTTGTGGAGCTCTCCAGCTCAGGCATCCAAGTCTTATCAGCTATGTGGCACCGAATGTATGCGGCTTTGGCTGGTTCAGGCTGGTTCAGCTCTCAGATCTACTCTCTCGGTGGTCTGCAGCTCAGGGGAGGTTTTGTCGGGCTTTGAGGAAAAAACAATGGCTTTGTTTCATCAATGTTTGCGATTCACCTGATTGGCGGTCTTTGAGTCCATTTGTTTAGTGACTTTCTCCCAGAAACTGGTGCTTTCCTTCGCCAGTGAAGAAAGATGGTTGATGCTCGTCTTCTCGTAGTGAGCTGGACGAGCTGCTTTGAAGAAGGCTTAACTTCTGGTGGAAGGTTCCTTATATATGCTGCATTCCGTTTGTCTCGGATACTCGGGCGTCCGAGTTGCTGTACAAGAGAACGTGACGTCATTCCCGACTTAGCATAGCATTCCAGTTTGTCTCGCTACACTCCCGAGTCGGAAAGAACATGGACGCTTTGAGGGCAGCAGCTGTCGAGGGGCGGTCTAGTTATTGCTATTGTTGTTAGCGGCACAGCATCTTCAGCAGACCAGCATGAAAAAAAAAAGCTGTACATTGTATTGCACGCACAGCAAGGCCGTGAAATGTATAAATTGGTGACCGGATTAATGAGGATTTTTAATGTGATTAAATGTTTTATGCTTGCTGAAAGTTGCTAAAGGCCTAAGAGGAAGTAGTATCTGATATGAGATGTGCTGTACCATAGAGGGAGTTGTTTTTCAGAGATGTGCTGTACCAGGATCTACCAAATATGGAGTTGTTTTTTAGAGATGAAGCTGCAGGATCAGGCACCAGTAGGCACCACCAGGTACCTGTTATCTCGCAAGATGTAACTGAAATGTGTGTGTGGGGAAATAAATCAGCAAATGTATTGG
The DNA here is from genome assembly GCA_028564705.1 of Apricaphanius iberus. Classification (NCBI taxonomy): domain Eukaryota; kingdom Metazoa; phylum Chordata; class Actinopteri; order Cyprinodontiformes; family Aphaniidae; genus Apricaphanius; species Apricaphanius iberus. The sequence continues at coordinate 1,104,943 of JAPXFQ010002407.1, forward strand.
TGTGTAAGTGCTGTGAGCCATCATGTTGGATGAATAAAACAAGCCTGTCTGCAGAAGAGCGTCAGAACGCCTGGGACTCAGCCTGCTGGGGACAGGTATTCTCCACTCTCTGCAGAGGTGAAACTCAGCCTGACTTTTTCTCCACTGAAGATGTTTTACTCTAAGTACTCCTGAACTGGGGGTGGTATTATTGACCACGACAGGATTAAAGCAGAAATGTAGTCAAGTGTGTAAGAGAATTTAAAAATGACATTAAAATGACCAACAGTGCAAATACAAAGAAAATATATCTCAACTACGGGCGCAGCCCTCTTTCTTTCCGACTTTCCCCCCCTCTACTCAGTCTACTCTCAGTGCTCCAAGTTGGAGCTCGTATATTCCGACCTAAAGGGGACATGTCTCATTGAAATGTTTGAGACAACTGCGAGATTTCCGACTTTCCGACTCGGAAAGGTCAACTGGAGTGCAGCAATAGACTCTGCACTACCACTTCCTGCAGGAATGTTTTTTTTTTCTTCTTCTGTATAGCTAGAATGCAGATTAGCGCCACCCGATGGCTGTGTGTGACCTATAAAACTAATATATGATACATACTCCTCAGTGGAATGTCATATGTTTTGTGTCTCTAATATTGTATTTTATGCTTTTACTGTTCCGCCCAAATCATGTAAAGCACATTGAATTGCCTTGTTTTTGAAAGTGCTATACAAATAAAATTCCTTTTCCAAGTTTGACATTTCTCTCTAAACAAAAAACAGACAAAAAAAAACAAAAAAACAACTTGTTTCATTGATTCAATGTAATCTAACTTTCACAGATTCTCTATTTGGGGTTTTCACAAGCCATAGTGGATGAGAATCCAGGGCAATGCTTTCGATTTACCGTTCGATCTATGTTCCTACCCTCATCTATGGTCAGGAACTTTGGGTGGTGACTGAAAGAACGAGATCACGGATACAGGCAGCTGAAATGAGTTTCCTCCGCAGGGTGGCTGGGTTCTCCCTTAGATATAGGGTGAGAAGCTCTGCCATCCGGAGGGGGCTCAGAGTAGAGCCGCTGCTCCTCCATATCGAGAGGAGCAAGTTGAGGTGGCTCGGGCATCTGGTCAGGATGCCTCCTGGACGCCTCCCTGGTGAGGTGTTTTGGGCACGTCCCACCAGGAGGAGGCCCAGGGGAAGACCCAGGACTTGCTGGAGGGACTATGTCTCCTGGCTTGCCTGGGAGCACCTCGGAATTTTGTCCCGAGGAGCTAGCTCAAGTGGCCGGGGAGAGGGAAGTCTTGGTCTCCCTGCTTAAGCTACTGCCCGCGACCCGACCCCGGATAAGCGGAAGAAGATGGATGGACAAGCCACAATGGTAATAAAAGGAGTTAACTTCCACAGTTATGTTGATGATACACAGTTGTACATCTCCTTGTCTACTGATGATACAAGGTCAATGGATGCACTTTTAACTGCATATTAGACATCAGATCCTGGATGACAGAAAACTTTCTCCAGCTCAGCTGGAACAAAACTGAAGTTTTAGGCATCAGTCCTGAGGCTCAGAGGGAGAAACCTTTACCAAAACCATGATCACTCTCTTTTAATACTTCTTTACAAGCGAAGAACAGGGGCGGTATTTTTGACTCTGAGCTGAATTTTATCCATCACATTACTAAAATCAAACATTGCCAGAGTCCACAACATTCTCTTTTCGGTCAATACAGAGACACCAGTGAATGCTTGTATCACCAGTAGAATTGATTACTGTAATGCCCTGCTTTCTGGGTCTCTGCTCTCTTAATGGTCTTGGGCCTTCTTATCTTTCAGAACTGCTTTTACCATATGAACCTTTACAGTCTCTGCACTCCTCTGGCAGCTGTCTACTTGTCATCCCTAAACTCAGGACACGCTCTAAAGGTGAGGCGTCGTTTTAGTATTATGACCCTCACATCTAAAACAGGCTGGCAGAAGACATCTATCTATCTATCTATCTATCTATCTATCTATCTATCTATCTATCTATCTATCTATCTATCTATCTATCTATCTATCTATCTATTAGCACTCAGAGTGGTGGAATAAAGTAAATCTGAGAAGGAACAAAGTTTTCAGGGTTCACTGTATGAAGACCTTTATCTGTAGGCAGTTAGGCATTTTACCTACGGATTTTTGAATTGTCAGTTCTAAGGAGTCCTTCAATCCAATTTGTCACCACTGTGAATGGTTCTTATAGACAGTAGTAAAGTCCTGATAATTCTCTCCGCTTTCCTTACTGGTCTCTGTAGGGACTTTTAGGCAGAGGCAGTTAAGCATACTAAACTGAGATGATGCTGTGTAGGAAGGTATTTTTATTGTCTCTACAATGTGTGTAGAGTGTGATAAGGACAGGGAAGTAAAGGTTTGTTTGCTTTATCTTGTGTATGAAGTGAAATTGCTGCTGTTCCGTTTTGGAAAAAAAGAGGTGGTGTCCATGACAACTGTTGATGCCTGCCCCATAACTTCTGACTACAGAGCACTGGAGATGATCATAGGTTACACATTTAGTACTCTTCCATTGGACTGTTCATATGCAATAAATTATCTTATTTCTTTGCTGTTGGGGAATCTTCACTGTAGTTCAGACATAAAGGCCGTCTCTTTTTGGGATGTATTTGGCAGAAAACTTTATCATTAGTTTAAACAGTGAGGGACTTTGAAAAAGCCCTAAAAATCCCATTAGTTATTTCATCAGTGTTTTCAGCAGTTGTCTGAGCTCCATGGTGAAGGGTAATATCCAGTTATACAGAGAGTTAAACAGTGATAAAGAAGTTTGCACAAACCAATGTGTCTCTCTGCTCTTTTATGTTACCTAGAATGTACTGGATCTTTTTTAAATCCTTTGTGATTTATTGATGTCAACACAACTTCCTTTATACAATGTGTTCAAATGAGAATTTTGTTTTATATAGTCTTCTTAATCCTGAATTGTAATAACAAAAAATATGCATGGTTGTGATCCAACTCTATTTTCTCCCTTGGTACTTAGCTTTTGTTTAGCAATACAATTAATAAAGAAAAATCAATTTAAAGAACATGTTTGACAACTTTAACTTGGCAACTGTTTAAGTTTGATGAAATATCAAAAGAGAAAATAAGCTTTAAGGACCCTTAAAAGATGGACTTGAGTACTGAAGAATGAAACATCCCAAAGATATTAATAATGAACGTTTTCTCGTGAGTTTTCCTGTTGACAGCTGAAGATCTGTACGTCTCCACCACCACTGAAACTAAGCAAGGATTAAGAAAGTATAGAAAATAGATGGAAAGATGAATATTTGCTTATCCAACAAGCAGACAAATGACTTCAAGAGATTCCCACAATTTATTTTAGAATTCTACAAAATGTGCACATAAGTTGACCGAAATGTCAGCCTGTACATACAAGAGCCTTCAAAGGCGAGGGAAAACTTTTTTTTTGAAGACCCAATCATATTGTTACTTAAAAATTTCATGATTTCAAAATCATTCTGTTCAAACCATTTGCTGTGAAGGGGTCAAAACAATCATGAAAGAAAGAATTAGATGAAAGAAAGAAGTTGCTAAAACTTTAATAACCTCAAAAAGACAGGGAAGAATAAGGGCATGATGTGTCTGTGGGCTATTTGCAATAAATGCATACATTTATGAACTGCATAATGTCTGCACAAGTGGAAATAAATTGTTTTCAAATCATAAAGCATTTCAAAATGTGAGGACTAAGTCCACTTGTGGTTAAATTGAAATAAGCATACTTTTTGCGTTGAATTATTCCTTAATGTTTAAAATAACTTCAAATTTTAAAAAAAAAAAATCTATACTTTATGGAATAATATAAACTAAGACAAAAATATATATTTTATCACAACTAATAAAAAAGTTATTCGAACTCTTGGACAGCATTGCATTAAAAGTAGGCAAGACCCTGTGGGGAAAATCACATCAGAGGCTCAGGAACATATCAGAAAAAAAAGATAAACAAACGTTAAAACACAAGACTGAACCTACACAAATACTTTAAAAAAGTTCAGAGATGAGCTGCTGTGAAATTACCTATTGTCATGAGACATAGTTATCTATATAAATGTTTTTTTTTTTGTCTGCTTTATTTTTAGTTTAGATCTAGAGGAATCCTCTTGTTTGTTATTGGTGCAAATTCAAAAATTGTCATCTGTGCCGTGAACATTTGGATAATTAGTGTTCATACCATGGATAACTTTTATAATCATGGAAGCAACGCATGCCGCGATCATGATCTCTTTTTAGGAAAGTCTTTTTGGGAGAGAGGGCTAGTATTTGTGTATTTTTTTGACAGAGTTTTTAACTGATAGTTTTGGTGATTACCTGGACAGCCTGTAATTTATACCTGTTGCTCCAAAACACAAAAACTGACATTGAGTCAAACTGAACAAACCCTTACGTTTCTCTTTTTATTTACCAATTATTCACAGAGATTTAATAAAAGTCAAGGAATTGCAAAGTATACCTCCAATTAAATTTTTTTTTTTCCCAAAACACTTTTATTAGGTATTTAAATGCCTTTTTTACACGTTCTTTCTTTTCCTCTTATCAAAGAAAAAGAAAAAAAAAAGCTTTTTTAATGAACTGGGGCATCCAAACCACCCTAAGAAGCAAATGTGAGAATGCAAATGCAAAGTGTCATTCTGTTTGGCCTGTCCAGGCATCATGTCGAATACTAGAACTGGTCCCAAGCAGAGATACACAACCCGAAAAAGTACTTAGTGGTACAGAACATGCATGTGAGTAACTATTGTTTTGCACAGAAACACCTTACAAATTATTTTTATTTTTACAGCAATAATCTCAATGTAAATCACGTAATATGGGTAAATGACCTCCTTCAAAACCAGACTGTAAGGTATTAGTAACTTATTTTCACTGACTATTTGTTTGACCTTTGCAACCTTGAGCTGATCTTTTCGACATGGGGTACTAATTCATGATCAATAAACAATTAGATGCTTGCCTCCATGCTTTGGCCATCAAATGTGTTTTTGTAGAAAGCAATCACTTTGCAAATCATTGTTTTATTTGCCTTCATACAATCTTAACTTCACCCACATCAAGCTTTCAGGTTGCGAGTGTAATATCCATTTAATTAACATTTCAGCACTTTATGCATTTTTATTAGGTTGAAGGAGGTTCATTGTATTGATTATTTTGCTTATGTACATACAACAACCATGCATTGCCAAGCTGTATACTGTAGAATGCTGTGTAAAATTAAAATGTAAAAAAAAAAAAAAAAAAAGTTTTTATGTTTATTTGGCTATGTTTTGAGCACCTACCTAAGTTTGGGTCTTCCAGCCAAATTTGTCGTTTAAAAGTGAAATAAGTTTTCAAGCATGCTACAATGCTATAGGCTTTTTATGAACCCATTTCAGCTGCAGAATCTCAGAAGACAAGTGAAAAAGATCAGTCAATCCCATAAAGATGAATCCTGTTGAAGATATTTTAATATTTGGCATTCACATAAAAACTCAGCAGCACGTGGCATTCTGCTCTAATCTTGCTGCTGCAGAGTAGGATTCATGGATTGCTAAATCAAAGAATGTCTGAGCTGAAACCAGGCTCAAAATGTCATGTTCCTACAATAGAGACATAATAAAAGGATTGCGTGTTCTTCCAGGCCTTTCTCTAGATTGCTTCTCAAGAGCATAAAACTGATCCATGTCAATTACTTTGAGCTTTAAAATGCCAACAGCAAATACAAAAAAACCCAAGTATCTGAAGGCTTCATGATTTTTTTTTGATTCAGACACTGAAAGAGGCACATTTATGATTTTTTTTTTACTTTCTTTATATAGGAAGAAAATAGGAATCTCTTGTAAAAGTAGATATCCTCTAAAATGTATTTTTCTTTGGAATTAAATCAAAACCAAAACTTAAGATGCAACACATATAGATACCAAAGACGAGTCTCACCCTGCCCCTTACCACTAAAGTAATGTATCCTACTTTACTATTTATACTAATATGTATAAAGTAAAATCCAAGCATGTGAATGCATTCTAAGGTTTTACATTAAATCATTCAAGATATCAGGAAGAGAATCATTGAACTCTGCAAATCTGATATTGCTCATCCTTGAATACATTTACCATATCCTTGAAGGTGCCACATTCAAATGTTCAAACAGTTATCTACAGCTATTAATAACCTGAAAAAGACAAAGAAGAACATGACCTTGTGGAGATCCTGAAGTTAATAATAAAGTGTCATAATCCACAGTGAAAAGAGGCCATTAATCGTAACAAAATAAAACAGATAACAGTTTTTTTAAATGCATACAAAGTCAAGGTTCTTAATTTTGGGGGACACACTGTCCAATAAAATGGAAGTTGTTTTGTCTGTCATCAAAAAACAATGCTACATTTTGAAGAAAAAGTGGGAAGCTTGCAAGCTTGAGAATACCACAAGTATATGTGTGAATACCACACATCAGCTAGAAAAATAAAACTTGAGTACTAATTGGTCTTCCAAATAGACAAAAACCCTCAACATACAGTTGATTTAGTCACAAAGAGGCTTAAGGATAACAAAGTCACTGTTCTGGAGTGACCATCACAAAGCCCTTATTAACATCCAAAAAGTTGCAATTCGCCATATTCGACCGTATTGTTTATTATATTTGACTCTATGAAGGAAAAAAACAACAACACATAAGCAAAAACACAGAGACATAGTTTTTAAAACAACTCAAAGTTAGGAAAAAACTGAATCCGTGCAAAGCAGGGAATACATGGAAACAGCTATTTAAATATTCATGAGACAAAGCACTAGAAGCTGCTTATTGAGTTCGCCTATGGATTCTCCTTTATATCTTTAAATTCAAACCAAGAGGGATTGTTTCCTTTACTATAAATCGTTTTAAATCAGCAAGTCCAGTGATAGTTGGAGACACTTGTCTTGGTCAATGAAAATGTGTATCATTCCTGTAATGCCCAGACACACAAAATAAGTAAAGTATAAAACATAAATTGACGCATGTGCTTGTGATGTAAAATATTTCTACGCATTTTCATTTTTTTTTTGCATTTCAAAAAGTAAAAAACTACACGTTTCATAATTTCGGTCACATATTGAGGCCATATTTGGAAGAAAGATACAGAATATGTTACATGTTACACTGGAAAAGGTGACCCCGATTAAAAGGCTTTTGATGAAAATATATGTTTAATGTCTTCATACTAAAATAAGTCTGTTTTTAGAAACATCTTACTTTAGAGTTTCATTTGAAGTAAGCCAGTCAGTAGAACAAGATGTTTTGAGGTTGTCTTTTGAGCCTTGTCTCCTTAATGTTTTTGAGGCTAAGCTTCCTACCAAATATATTGACCTAAATATTCACTTTATGAGCACAAAGCAACACTCACACAGTATGTCAAGGTGGTGGGAGGAGAGGGCTCATTAACATGTAAATTCCACCACTCTTCTAACATCTGTAGTATGAATGTAGTAAACTGAGTCATTTCATAAAGATTTGATATGCAAATTGTAGTAAAACTGCACCTTCAGAATTACTTAAAAAACTTTAAGAGACCAGTTTTTTTGTTCAAAGTCCTCATTTAGAACACAAGCTAAAGAGATGACTAAACTTAAAATCTGTATGCATAAAAACTGACTGTGCTTCATATTTTTCTATATTTCTTTTCAATTGCCATGACCCTCTTCTCATTTTTTGATAGCAGTTCAGTGCGACTTGCTCCATTTATCAGAAACTCTTTACCAAGCTGCCGAAACTCAATAAATTATTCTGTCAGATTGCTGCATTTGAATTTCAGCTCCCTCTTCTCTCACTTTCAGATATCTTCTCCTCATTGCCAAGCTTTTGCTCTCTCCACCATTCCAACACTTTCTTAGTCTCACATTCACTTGCTCTCCTGCTTCACAAAAATTCCAATTTCTCATGGCAGGCAGCAGGTAATATCCAAAGGTACTTAAACATAGTTTGATAGTTGGTGTGGCCAAAAGTGAAGGTTGGATTGCTCCAAAATAGCATCAAAAAACCTTAGTAATGGTAGGCAGGGGAAACACGATGACTTGTTCCATTTCAAATCGAGTCGGTGTGGAATCTTATTGGCAAACACATTACTTTTAGTCTCTATTTCTCAATCAATTCACTGGAAACCTAAAAATCCAATCTGGAGCATGACGGCTCCCACGAGGACTGATTGATGAGTCAGAGTGGGAATGTGCATATCCAAGCAAGGTTTGGTTTATATGTCCTCAAATTCCATTGGGTGGAAAATGTGGATTGAGTGAGGCCGTCATGGATTTGGCATCACTAACTTTGGGGCAGATTCCAGAGAGTGAATTGATGTTCAGTGGAGGGAATGTAGCAGTTCATCTGAAGGAAGAATGCAAGTGAGAGGAAAAAATAAACAGAAAGATCTGTTTGAAGACTGACAGTGCCATGAGCATGAGTGACCTCCAGGATGTTTGGACAAAAAGAACAAAATACAATATTACCCAAAGATGGAATCTAGAAAAATCTTTAGGGTAAAATCATTAATTGATTTCTTTATTATTTCTTTACTGCTGTTTTAGCAGCTAAAACACAAAACATAGATCACCTATTTAACTTTAATTTTGTATTCTGATTGTCACATCCTTTTTTCAAATAAAGTTCTTCTTTGTCATACAGTCAAACATTTATTCAGTTCATTGATCAGTACGTTATTTTTCAAAACTTTGGTTGAGAGTGGAGTATGCACATAAATATATGCATAAAAAAGACAACATGGTTTTCAAAAAATAGTGCTATATATATTAAAAACTGTGAAAACGAAATTGTTTTAGTTCTATGGTGTCTTCTTTTTTTGCGCCGTACCTTTGATTGGTGTATAGTATATATATTTTTTTTATAAAAGATGATGCCTGGTAAAACTTCTTATCTTGAATTTTTTTGTGTTCTTTCACAATATAGCCTCGAAATGTATATATATATATCATATTGTTTTTTAACATGCCATAGGTTCTGCATCTAAAAGAATGAGTCTAAACATGTGGAAATGAAGAAATCTTTGTAGAAAATCAAGCCCTGTGGCTTATTTAAAGCATCTTTAATGCTTTTGCTGTGTTCCAGTTGTGTAAGGTCCAAGTACACTGGGATCAGTGGGGTAAAATTCAAAGCAGCCTGCTGTGTTTTGACTGTGTTTCTTATGTGCGGTGTCATGTATCTTTTTTCATTGGTGTTTTTACAATGGAAAATCAGCTGACCACGTGAAAATTAATTTTCGATGTTCTATGAGTGCCCCTAAGTGTTCAAATAATTATTGTCCAAATAAATTAGTTGCAAGTGATAACTTAAGTTTCATTTTGAGTTTCAACCATTGGAAACTTAAGGAAAGCAATCATAATCATTTGATGTGGTCGTAAATGATGTTATTTGGTCATACCTTTCAATTTTGACTCTAATTCCATTCGATTATGGTGATTCTTTAGATTATGTAGCTGTGGTACAATCTGTAGGCTGGGTTTAAATGACATGTGGTAGGATATTTTGAAAGAATCTGTAGTAACCTGAATTATCTTGTAATCAAATTGTATATGCTGCTGTTTTAGGAATAAAGATCCCAAAAGTGTAAAATCCAGTGTAACTAATTTCCTTTGATTGCCTTGAAAGTCAGAGTTTGAAAATGCGATTGACATCACACCCAAGTTGTAAACCTTCTTATTGTGAGTTGAAAACCTAGTTGAATTTGCTGTTTTCTGGCTAATTAACATTTAACAATATTTCATATTTTAAACACAAAATGAACACATTATCAAATTGATATTTAATGGCACTATATGTGGCAATGGTTCAAAAAGAAACACATCAGCAAATATGCCCTCAATTTCTACTGGGTCACATGGCATAAACCATGACTAGATTCAATTTTCATGGAAGCCATATTGGATACAAAACTGGGTAGTTCAGCAAGCTCCAACTTCCCAGTCAGAATTCTGACTTCAGAAGGTGTTAATGTTGTATTTCCATCCCTTAACTTTCAATCATAATGACAAAGTTGAGGAGAAGTTTAAATAAGACCTAATTTACAAAACAATATCTAAAGTTTTGAACACATAGAGTAAAAAGTAATCCATCCAAACATACAGCGCAGGGCCGTTATTAAAGGAACAACAATTAGGAATTTGGTAATTCTGGAAGAGCTGCTGAGAGCCACCACTCAAGAGGGAGAATCTGTGTTTTATTGAATCTTTTTAACATGTAACAAGTATAATGTAAAACATGTTGGTTCTTCACGCTGTGGGCATGCTATTTCACGACAGGGATAAGAAAGATAATTAGAGCTGATGGGAAGATGGGTGACAATTAAAACAGGGAAGCCTGTAAGAAAATATTTGAGGATGGTAAAGAACTTAGAGTAGGGTGAAAGTTCAACTTCGAGCAGGGCACGTTGTGGACTATTCTTTATTGGTTCATTAGATAAAATTTAATTTCATTAAAAGTGATTTGAAAAAAAAAGTAAAAGGGGCAGTACCGTATTTTTGCAACCTGGATCTTATTTATAACATGCATTACAACCATTTATTCACCCAGACAATGATGATGCGACTTGATATCCCTCAGGGGATGTTTATAGCCATTCACAATCAGCATATATTCATATAATGGGAGTTGTTGTGGCACCCAAAGTGCAGCCTCTACATAAGGCATTATCTGTAACGAAACTCCTTTATATCACCAATGTTTTGCTATGAATCACTAGCACTATTCCCCTGTGAATCAGGAGCATCTCGGTGATGCTTTGGTGTTGTCCTCTGGGATGTTTTAAGGGGTATACATACTTTTACAAAGACATTTAATTGATGAATAAAGATAACATTGCTAAAAAAACATAGACATGGACACATTATAGGCTTGTATTCATGCATCAGTAACTGAGTTTAAAGCTGGCTTAAAGCTGGTGTTAATACAACTTTTACCTTCAGTGAGGACCTGCCAAACATCAAGGATTGTGGGCATATTGCCACACGTGGGCACGGCAATGAAAGGAAAATGTCTGCTTTTGGTAACTCTTGTATCTATCCAAGCAGTGTAGGTGTAATGGAGAAGCAAAGCACGGTTTGTTGAGCCTCTTATGGGAGAGAAATTGAGCTGGACAGGAACATGATTATATGTGTTAACAATTTAGAACCTGCCAAAAAGGGTTTCAGCCTTACTGGAATTTGGACAGGTTCTCTAATTAAGACGCTAAATGTTGAATGTTGTTTAACAACCATGTTTGGCTTCAGCTCATCAAAGATCTGAAGGATTTGACAAAACATTTTTAAGTTAAAACCTGGTTAAACACCAATGAAAATTACAGTTAGTATTTGACTCAGAATGAATACCTCTTTAAAACAGCAATTTTCACCTGCAGGCCTCAATTTACTGATCATTAGATAATAGACCCGCAAAGATGCCATCTAATTTTTCTTTCACAGAAGTATGGCAGTTACCTTAATGTAATGAATAACAACAAAAAAAACAATAACATTAGTGGGCAGGTAAGCCTAATGTAGAGAGAGTGGAGGAGTGACTGCACTAAACAGTGGGAGGTCCTCTGGGATCATGTTGCTGGAGCAAGGACTTCTGAATGAGAGATTCAAAAAGAAAGGGCAGACTGAAGGGAAGGGTAAAGGAAGAAAAATCTAAAACAATGAATTGAAAAAAAACATTAGCATGAAAGTCTAAATAATGAAATGATAGCGCAAGCAAGGGACAATGACAGAGGCAGAGGGAGATAGCAAAATTGAAAGACAAAGAAACATGGAGGCAAATTTCATGGATGGCATCTTAAGTGAAAAGTATGAGCATAAGAGCTGAATAATGAAACAAAGATTCGGTATTAGGTATGCCAGGTAGGTCTTTGTTGGAGGGCTCTTAGAAATATTTAAAAAGGTTAGTGTATGAATAAACATAGCTCATCAAGGTCCTTTAACACAGAGAGAAGAAAGAGGTCCTAATGAATAATAAAGAGTCAATGTGACAGCAGAGCTAGCCTTGTGCTCCGAAGCCATCCCCCCACCTCCACCCCCAAACCCATAACAGAGTAATGGAACACTTCCTACAGGACTTTCTAGCACAAAGGACAAAGGCATAATCATTAAAATGGGGGAATGGGGAGGAGTCAATATTGCAAAGAGCAGTTGTTATTCATTGTGCAGGCTACAGATGGACTGTATATTAGGATCTTGGTGTTCCCATTAGAGATTCCAATGACACATGTTCGCACAGCCCTATTCAACTGCTCCCAAGGTCTCTGTTACATTTCTGTCACATTCATGTAGGACACTGAAACAGTGAGAGGAACAGAGACAGGGATATGAAGGGGCCTCTGATGACTCTGAGGAGGTGGTTCTTGCATTCTTTTATGAGCCATTGTTCACATAAGAAAATGGATTGTGACATGCATCTTAATTGTTCACTGTTGCACTCTGCAGTAACACAGAAGTGAATTTGTCAGTGGCAATCAGTCTAGTTTTTGCATCATAGTTTGGTATACTAAGGACAACCAACTTTAATAGCAGAGTTTCAGACTTTGTTTTGTTTTCCAGCTGTTAGATGATGCAGCACATCTTGAATCTGACTTTTTATTGGGTAAATTCAGCCTTTTAAAACTTGGATGCAGTGGAAATAGTAGCTGGCTTGCATTATTGAAGCCAGGAAAACTGACTATTTAATAAAGTATAATGAATAAGTCACACACATACAAAGAAAAACAGGGGTTGAAACACAAACATATAGAAATGGTGATCTGATCATGATTTTAGTGAAGGACCCATAACAGTTAGACACCATATTAGCCTTTACATGATTCTTCTTTTTTCTACACAAAAACACAATATATTCAGTTCAGAAATTTAAAAAGCTACAGCGTCTGATATGAGGGTCTGAAATGTGGCTAATCCTAGGTGACGGGATAGCTTAGTCAGTATGAGGAACTTAGATCAAATGATTTGCTCTTTTGGAGAGTTTTTTAGAATGCCTTCAGCATATCTCCCAGGGGTGACAGTCTTCCATTCATATTCTATCCATCTGTCAATTTAGAATGCATTTGCAGAAAATAAACCAAAATATGACATAGTATCAAGTATTCTTATTATCCTTTGTGCCATGTTAGGTCTTCTGAGGCAAATTGTTTGTAGAAAAAGGGCCACACTAATTGCATCATAGTGATTACTGTTTCTTATTGTAGGTAACGGACTAATGAAAGTAATACATTTTCAATCTTTACAACACCGTTACCATTACTAAGGATTTAGAGTCTCACTACAGTCTTACTACGTTGTGGTTGAATGAAAAACAGTGGTGTCAGGCTTTCTGACAGCCACACTTCAGCTGGTGTCAGCAGGTGTCGTGATGACGCTATACGATGATGATTAGGTGGGTGGGCGAATACCCTGAGTGCTCTCGCTGTCTCACTGCATGCTGTAAGCAAGACAGTGAGCCAAGGAAATTCAAAAGTAACGTTTTTGAACTGGAAGTTCCGACATTACTTCTTGCTTAAGCCTGGGCAAGTTTGTCTTCTCCTCAAACAGGATAACAATCTGACTAAATATATTCAACAGCTTCTCCTATGTTGCAACCATATACTGTATATAGTTAGAAGCAGTGGTTTAGTCCTTAGAGTAGGGGAGTATTTTAGTATATTGTAGTACTGTTTATTTTCACTGAGAACAAACATGTTACAAACTTAGGAGTTGGATAGTGCTCAGTTTACTGTGCAATATTACAGATACAGAGATTTGCACTTCTTAAAGGTTGGCTATGTAAAATGAACATGATAGCAACATCTAGAGTCTCTAGGTTGTAGTTGCAACAATAGCAAAATAATTCCAGCCATTGGGATGCCTGGTTACGTCCAGTGACCAGTCTGAACAGTGTCTAGTGAGACATGTATCGTAGGGGAGTTTAACAGACAGCTAATGTTTGCAAGGTTAGCAGGTAAGTTGGTGTTTCCGTCTCTGTTTGATGCCGTGGAAATGTTTTCTGTGGGTCCTTCTAGTACAAGCTTCACCTAAATTTACTTTAGTTTCTGCTATTCTCTGTTCACTTCTCTCCTGAGATGGATAACAATATCTCCAGGGCTCTGAAGCAACAGCTTGAATTGCTGATTCTGGAATTTTTCACAGTGCCAGCCATATCGTTTGAATTTAGAGACCGTTTTTGTCAAACTGCAATGGCGGCCATTACTGGCTGGTAGATGTGAATATAACATCATTTTTTTAAAATGTATTTTTGTTTTCTGCACAGGGCTGCAATCATATTGAGTTAAAGGTCCTATAGCATGCAAAAACAGCTTTTTAGAGCTTTTAACCATGTTGTAAAGCTATTTCCTTATTAAAAAGTGTTTTTTGGCTTAATTCATGCATTTCTCAGTAATCCTTCTGAATCCTGCGCTCTGATCCTAATCCTGCTCTCTGAGCACCCTCCAACCTCTCATGGGAAATGACTGACTCCTAACATAATGACCTTTTTTTATCAGACCGTCAAACCAAGAAGTACCAGGCATGTCTGCACCGCCCCCATAGAGTAAACGGCAGTAAGCAACACTGTTTTGTATTAGTTTACCTTCACACGAAAATGTGCGTTTGGCTGCGAGAGGTACAGGACTTTATTTAACATTCCTAAAGAAGAGTTCAATCACCAGAAATGGCTGGAACCTCTTTCTGGGAACCCTCGACTAACCAGCCATAACATGTTTGTCTGTGACTTTTCTTTTACTTTACCGATGGCTGCTTCGTTAACCTTGGCCAGTACCAAAGTGGATTGTCTAAAAGATTAACGTTTGTAACCGTCGCAAAGCCACCATGGAAATGCTTGATGGAGAGGCCAGAGCATTGAGTAAATCAGATCGCTAGTTACATGCTAATGTGTGGTAACCATTCATGAAGATGTCTTGTTTATCTGAACTTATAACTGCATTGTGAAGAAACTTAATTAACTTACTGCTGCCATACCTAAATTTCTACTGCTGTTAATGTTGCATGTCAGAATTATTCTACTAGAAGTAAAAAAACATATTTGTTAACTGAAATAAAAATAAAAATGAGAATTTAAAACAAAACGAACTGAAACTGAAATGAGTCATCACAAAACTAACTAAAACAAATTGAATTTATTGAGAAAAATGTGCTTAGTTTTCGTTTCATAATATGTCTCATAAAATCTAGGAGCTCTCGCGTTGTCACCAGAAACAGATGCGATCATCTGTGTTGTGCCTTTTTAGTTGCACAAATTGCCTTGATAAAAAAACAAAATGGGAAAGCTGGAGACAATCCCATCGATTTGCTCCTTTTTAAGGAAATAAAAGACGTCTTTGGATTGCAAGCTATCAAGAGGTGACTGAAACGATGATTAAACAGTCTGCAGCAAAAACTTCATAACAGGTGAGCTATGGCTAATAACCAAGCTAACACTACGACTTCAAACTGTAAACAATAGCAATGGGGGCTGTTGTTACATCAGAGCTGCAAGTTGTGTGCGTGTATCTGTTGGGTTGATGGACAAATAATCCCTCTCTAGTTTCTGATTATTGGTGGTTTTTACTGGCTACATTATCCCAACATGTCAGTCAAGTCGTCTGTGTTGCTGTTGTCCGCCTAGCGTCAAATCAGCAACAGTTGAGAGAAAGCGTAAATGTGCAAAATGTTTTGCCTTTACTAGGATGTGTCATAACGGCGCCTCCACATGCTGCGGGTCAGCACTCCACGTACCAGTACTCTCTAGTTACCTTACTAGTAGTCTACTATGTACTAAATGTCATATATGCACAGCCTTATGTGAGATACAGCCATGATGCAAGACAGCTGCCTTTTGAAGCAAACAAATACCAGACACAACATACCGACAGAGCTCATCCGACCACCAGGGTCCCCGTGGATTACACTCCCAGCTGGAAAGCAGCGGAGGCGGCATCGAGAACGCAAGCAAAAGCGGGCTGTCAATCTGGAGTACGAGGTAAGCTAAGCAGACAACCACTTAAACCTGCATTACCAAGCCTCTTACTCACGAATGCAAGAGCACTGTCTAACAAGATCAAAGAACTGGAACTTACCTTATTCACGCAGAAAAACCTCCAAGACTACTGTGTAATGGTGATCACAGAGACGTGGCTCACCCCAACCATTCCAGCTGAGGCTAGCAGGCTGCACAGCACACCAAGCCAACAGGACACTAGACTCTGGTAAGAGCAGAGGAGGGGGGCTTTGTGTTGACACTAACAACAACTACCAGAGTCATCCGAGTATGGCCAGAGGGGTCTTCTGAACAACTTCAGGATTGCTTCAGTGATACAGACTGGGCTATATTCGAAGAGGACAACATTGACACCTACACGTCCTCTGTACTATCTTACATTAAGTTCTACAGGGACAATATCACTACTACAAAAAAGATCCATGTGATCCCTAACAGCAAGCCGTGGATGACCAGGAATTGCCAATTCCTGCTACAGAAACGTAACACTGCCTTTCAATCTGGTGACTTACAGCGATATAAGGCCGCCAGGGCAAACCTGAAGAGAGGAATCAAGGATGCTAAAGCAGCGTATGAGCAGAAGATCAAGCACCTCTTCAGCTGCTCTGACCCCCGCCAGGCATGGCAGGGGATCTGTCAAATTACCAGGCAAAACAACACCAGCAGCACTTCCAGTGGAAGTGTCTTGGAGGCGGAGCAGCTGAATCGGTTCTTCGCCCGCTTTGACACAGAGGGAATGACAACAACAATCATCCAGACACCAACAGTCAGACCCTTGTCCTTCAGCCTGCAGACGTCATCTGCACACTCCGCAGGATCAACTCACGGACGGCAGCCGGCCCAGATGGCATCCCAGGACAAGTGTTCAGAGACTGCGCTGCAGAGTTAGGTGAAGTATTTACAAATATCTTCAACCTCTCTCTATCACATTGCGCTGTCCCCACCTGACTCAAGACATCTACCATAGTTCCAGTCCCCAAACAGACCTCAATAATATCTCTCAATGACTGCAGGCCTATAGCACTGACACCTGTATTCATTAAGTATTTTGAAAGACTGGTTCTACAACACATCAAAGCTTTCCTGCCACACACTTTGGATCCTTACTAATTTGCATATCGAGCCAATAGGTCAACAGACGATGCCATCTCCATGACCCTCCACTCTGATCTGCACTACCTGGAGCAGTGGGCAACTAATGCGTGACTAGTGTTTGTGGACTACAGCTCTGCTTTTAATACCATCCTCACCAACAGACTGTTCTCCAAGATGACCAACCTGGGTATACAACACAACTTCTGCCTTAGGATTAAGGACTTTTTGAGCAACAGACCACAGGCAGACAGAATGCACCTCCATCTTTCCCCTACTCTGACACTCAGCACAGGATCCCAAAAAGGCTGCATACTGAGGCCTTTTCTTTACTCTCTGTACACACATGACTGCACTCCATCCTTCACTACAAACACCATAGTGAAATACACAGATGACACAACTGTGGTGGGACTGATCACAAATTGGGATGAGTCTGCTTACAGAGAGGAGGTCCAAAGGCTGGCAGGATGGTGCTCAGAGAACAACCTGATCCTCAACATGAAAAAGACATAAGAACTGATCATTGACTACAGGAAGCAGCAGGACACACACAGACCACTATACATCAACGGGGAGAGGGTGGAGTGGGTGTTTAGTTTCAAATTCTTGGGCATACATTTTTCAAATAACAACATGGACAGCAAACACCACAGCAATAGTAAAGAAAGCACAGCAGCGGCTATACTTTCTCTGCACACTCAGGAAAGTCAACCTCTCACAACACCACCTGAAGTCCTTCTATTGTTGCTCCATTGAGAGTGTGCTCACCTAGGGCATCCTGTCCTGGTATGGCAGCAGTTCTTCGGCAGACAGGAAGTCACTGCAGAGGATTATAAAAACCGCCCAAAACATCATCGGCCAACAGCTACCTACCATGGACACCATCTTCAACTCCCTATGCTTGCAGAGAACACAGAACATTCTGAACGACTCATTCCACCCTGTAAATTATCTATTTGAGCTGCTGCCCTCAGGAAAACGCTACAGGTCCATCAGAACACGCACCACAAGATTAATGAGCATTATTTATCCTAAAGCTGTCACCATACTAAACTCTCATATGAGAACAATTCTTTGTAATCTGTTTGCATTAATCAAAAACATACCTCATGCAATATTCTGAATCTCATTATTTGCACTAACTTGCATATTTGCGCTCTATGGCACTAGGTGGCTGGTTGATTGACTGTGACAATGTACTATTTTATTGCCTTTATTTTATTGCCTATCTTTTAATGACTATTTATTATGCTACCTTTTTAATGTATTCTATAAGTGAGTGCGCTGTAATTTCATTGTATTACATTGCAATGACAATAAAACTATATTCTATTCTATCAAAAGGATCATAGTACTTAAGATGGCGTGGCTTTTGTTTTGTTGTGTCGCTACTCAGTGTCAGTGTTTTTGTAGAACTGTAGCACCTGCATTAATTGTTGGGCTTTTTAATGTACAGATGCTTTTATTGGGTTTATAGAACTGTGAATGTTACTCTGCCATTTATATTTTACACTTGCCTGATTATTTTGGTTATTAATCTGGCCCATGTCAATACATTTTTTTAAAAAGCATAATCATTTTATGAGATTTTGTTATACATTTTTTCTTTCTATTTTATTTTTGTATTGCCCCGGTACACAACTTGTTTAAAAAAAAGAATAAAACTAAAACTGAAACTAATAAAAACTAAACTGAAACTAAGCATTTTTAAAAAGCTCATAATAAACTAAATTATGTAAGGAATGGTAAAAACTAACAAACTAAAATAGAATTTGAATTCTTAAGTCAAAATTAAATAAAATAAAAAAACTACTGAAAATTTTAAAACTATTACAACCCTGAGTTGTATGAATAAATTGTCACAAAGTGCTGTCTAATATTCTACCCGACTGTTGTTATGCTAATTGTGTGTAAGTAAGAGGGGGTAGTCACTGTGACACAAACTTTGTGTCCATGTTATATAGTGATTCCTCTCCAACCTTTTGTTATTAATACTGTAAGTTTTCCTTCAGTGCGGTTAGACAGTTTGCCGCACCCAGGTTCGAGGCTATGTCATGAAATAGGCGGTACTCACAGGGTGGAAGGCAGGATTTTAGTGAACCCCAGCGTCTTACTTGCAGGTTGAATATAAATTATATTTCGGGACAAAATAATACTACATGACGCCAAAAGTAACATTTTATCATATATGTGCTGATGGGAAATACAGTATAAAACATTACTTCAGTGCCCACATGTATCCCATATGTTTAGAGGCATCAAATTGCATGATGTAGGACCTTTAAGTTCTAATAAATACCAAATGTTCTAAAATACTATATATTGTGTTTTTACTCTTCATTTGGTTATTATAAAAATCTTTGATGTTATAGCTATTACAAAATGTAACTGCGTTATAGAACATAAAAACAATGTCACAGTTACTTTGCTGAGTAACTAATCAATTTTACAGTGCGGTAACTGACTAACTCACTTACTTTTAGGAAAAAGTAATTTGTAACTATAACTTATTACTAATGTAAGATGCCCAACACTGCTTATTAGGTAGACTGGTCTGCCATAAGGAAGCCAGAGTTCAGAAAGAGCTCACTTGTGAGTGCCTGGCGGTTGAGTCTTGGGTCTGAGGACATAGCCAGACCAAACCTGAAAAACCAAAAGAACGCTCTGATATTGGCTACAGAGCTTGACTGACATATTTGACTCCTGGGTGTTTCAGGTGGTAAAGGAGTGCAAAGGGCTAAAAAACCTAATTTGGAGCTGCCATAGTAAAGAATGGAGGCAGTCTAAAATATATAAATTCAGACCATTTACCCTAAGAAAGGGTAATTAGTCAAAATTAAAGCTAATGCTAATCATTAAATATAGCATCCTCAGACCGAATATATTTGACTAACGGCAGTCATCCACACAATGTCCTTATAGGTCTCACAATGTTGTTACGCTCATAGTTCTCCACTGTGTGACAGGAAAGGCCGCTGAAAACAATCATGAGCTGTACAAGAAGTCACTTATTATAGTATCTGACTGAAGCACAGAGTTTGCGTTACTGTTCCAGTACAGTTTAGCAAACATTACAAGTTGACACTACTAATAGTGGGAAAGAAAACACTTTTTTGGCATCACTCCCTAACAGATTGTTACTGTAAGTTACTGATAGATGTCTGTTTGCTCCATTTCTTCAACTGAGATTCATTAAAATTTCTACCAGGATGTTACTCACAGTCTAGAGTTAGAAAAAAAAAAAAAAATAAAAAGTAATTTAGAGATGGCACTATGTATCAGATCATATTTATACTCAAGTAACACACAAAGTAATGAATTACTAAATAATAGTTCCTAGAAAGTCTGACCTACTTAGAAAAGTGTAAAAACATTTTTTTGTTTCTTTCCCAGTGTTGTTTTTTGATACCAATAATTATGACAGTAATTTTGTTAAAACAGTTATTTACATAGGATCCCCCCCCCCTGAATAAAAAGACTAAAACTAAAAGTTTACTTTTTCCAGAAGTAGTGGGATTATTATGCTGCAATGAATTATCGCTTTACATTTTAAGGCTTTTAGACATCTTTCACAAGTGTGGCCAACAAATTCGTCGGTATCTGTAACTAAACCTTCAAAAATTATTTTCCTGCTACTTGAATACATAATTTCTTCTCAAAATTAGTAATAACAAAGAAAAATGTGAGTGAACCTGTTTTTCCACCTGCGTTCTCACCTGAAAATCTGTTTGTATGTTTTTCTTTCAAGTCCAACCAGATATCAGTACATTTAAAAGGCTTTAGGCTTTGGTTTGTATAATAAACATCAGAAAACATCTTGACTAGATTTTAAAGTCTGTTATCTGAATATACCAGCCTTTAATTTATGGTACATTTCTCTTGTTATAAACTGGGTTAACTGACTGAAGGTTATAAACAATGTGGAATGCTATGTCCCTAATACATGCACCAGTTTTGTAAGCAAAAGTGTTTGAAGAAAATAGCCAAAATAATCTGGAGACATAGTTGGGGCATCTGTATGGAAAAAGGTGAATGATGTCTGGTAGTACAAATTAATTTAGGGTTATAAAGTTCTAGCCTCTTGGAAGGCAGCAAAGTGCCACAGCTGAAGCCATTTGAGGGAATAGAGGAAACTCAGTTTTCGTTGACCTGTATGTTCTGTGCAGTCTATGAATCACGTCCAGCCTGGGGGCTGATCTTCCTGAATGTGTGGTTGTTTATCCATTGCCAAAGGTGTCCTTGACAGTCTTCAGTGCTCATACAGTATTTCTTTCACCTGACAGCAGTGTTAACCTTGCAACAAAGAAAAAAAATAAATAAAAAGGTAACTGTGGGTGAAACAATGATGTTTAAAACACAAAAGCAAATCAATAACGCACTCTATTTGTTTTTATCTTTTTACCTTCTGAGATATTGGCGGATGGGTTTCATGAGCTAGTGACAGTGAAAACAGTGTGTCTTCATCAGACACTAATATACAATTCCAATGAATGGGAATACATCGTGGATGACAGCCAAAATTTATATTTAATGACTTGCTGAGGTGCAGCAAGAGATTGGTTTAGTGAGTCTTCTCTCCGAGTTTCTCACTGCAGTTGTGCGTCTCTATCACTCTCTGTCACAAATCTCATTCTCTCCTGCACCCACTTGGATTTCATGCAAATTTTTGTTATTGTGCTTCAAAAAAGGTGCATTCTCCAAGTGATGAGGTCGGGCAAGGGGAATCACTTTAACTGAGTCAGGTTTCCTCGGTTGGGGATATATTTCTCACTGCTTCTGTTTATCAATTTGCTACACTCCAGAATTTGTTGAGGCCCAAATTATTTTTATTTCTGAATGTGCAACTACTGGTTTTGACTCTACAGAAAACAAATGTTCTGAATGAAAATAAATATAACTTCTAATTATTAATTTACTGAAAATCTATTACATGTTTAGATACCTGTAAACCAATGATTTCATCACTGTTTGTTCTTAACCATCAGTCTTATAGTCTTTGTAATATAAATGAAAGTGTTCTTAAAAAGGTATCTTTACCTTGTTAGCATAGTGATAGATTAATATTTTCGTCTTTTAACACTTAACATCAGGAAAGCAGTTACAACAATCCTCATGCACGAGATCTATATGCTCTCTTTTCTGTGTTCTAATTTTAATCAGGTAAAGCACCTTGAATTGCCTGGTGGTAAAAGTGTGCTATACAAATAAAATTGCCTTGCCTTGTCTTGCACCAACGAAACTGGCCTCAAAATATAATAAAATGCAATTTCCTTCCTAAAAGTCTTTTAACCATCTGTTTCTGGAATGATTGTCCCTCTTCACAGTTTTGGATAGCATGCAATTTTAGATATGATCAACCCTACACTGCATAGGGATACGCTATAATCTGTTTGACGTATAAGGAACAGTGTTTTCTGCTACTTACAGAGCATTACACTCTTGTGTCTTCTCAAAACGAAAACTAAGCATTACTTACAGCATTACTGTTGTCTCTAGTTTGAATTAATGACTTGTGAGTTGTTTTCTGTGGAAAAAATGCTCCCTCATTCTTGTTTGAGGAGGTTACAGTTTGCTGGAGGAGTTGGTAGGGGGAAATAAAGCCTTACTCTATAATATTAATGATGTGCAAACGTCTCCCTTCCGATTGGCTAACAGCAATCCAACTCCTATGCTACCTCCAAATAAATTACCAACTTAAGTGTTTTTCATTGATGGTCTGATTTATCAAAATTCCAAATAAAGAGTGCAAAACTGCGTGCACCACAAAAATGTTGCACAGATGGGTTGTCCTGTATTTGCATGCCGTCCGTCCGTCCGTCCGTCCGTCCGTCCGTCCGTCCGTCCGTCCGTCCGTCTGTCTGTCTACTAAAGGATGTTTATGTCTATAAGATTGTAATCCTGCCACCTTGGGTGGGTTGAAGAGAAAACCAGTCAGGCCCAGTCTTGAGTTGGTGCTTGGCAAACCACAGGTTTGGAATAGAAAAACAGGTGCTTGGGCAGTGGAAAACCAAGAACTAGTAGAAGTCAGACTCTTCCACCGAACCAACTTTGGAACCAGTTCAGGGGAAAAGGTCCTTTTGAGTTGTTGGTATAGCTGGAAAAATATAAATTGGCCAAATTAATTCTTAATATTTTCAAGGAAACACTTCAAACCAATTTACATGTTATAAATGACCAGTTGTTTTAGAAGCTCATAAAGCTATAGCATCCTACCTTTCCTAAATCTGTTAACAGGATAATAATCTTGGTGTAAACTTGAAGAAAGTAATATGTAAACTTGAAGAAAGTAATTGAAGGATATTTAAAAAATCTTTCTCTCAAATTTTGACATTTAGCAAATACACATTAGTTTGGTAATACTATCTTAATTAAAGCCTGAGAGAAAGAAAAAATACTTATGTGTGTGTCTTTACACAGTCTGTGTTAACATACACATTTTTTGTGACATCAATGTTCATCAGGGTATTGGGTATCAAGAAACAGCTTTTATTTTAACCTACAATTGGATTGTTTTGCATGTTTGGAGGAGGATTTAGCAAAGCAGATGATTCACTCTTACTGTGTGGTCGATTTTATGGGCCAGTTGGGGGCCTGCTAAAAAGTTTTTCTTAAAATTCCCTCTGAAAAAGACAAAAAAAAAAAAGAAATTGCAGGCAATCAGGGGATTAAATCTGGAAGCTCAGAAGAAACCCTGGATTCCTGCAGCAACTAACAGTTTATGAGGCTCTTTTTTTAAAATGGTAAGTCTTGTTCTGTGTTATACTGCTTTCACGCTCTGATTCAGGAGTCCCAAAAATCCACAGTACGCTGTCAATGCATGCTGCTGTACATACAGAATTTGTAAGTTCCTATCCTTACAGCTGCTTCTACTTTAAACATTAAAGCTGCCTCATGATTGCATGTTTCTCCAAGACTGAATTAAAAAAATAAGAATTTTTATAAGCAGTGATATTCAGTTTTTCACCACAGACAAGATGCCATTGAATTTTTCAAGTCTCAGGACTATTGAAATTGTACAACAGCGACTACATTTCCATAAATAAATAAGGACACAGATCGATGATGACTTACCCAACTTTGCAGTCGCAATGAGGATTTCGTTATTGTCTTTGACAATCACACACAGGTGACGTGAATCATACTGTTACTCTGCTTGGCCACGTCTGACCTCTGCTTTTAGCATGACCACAGCTTTCTGTTTCACAGAGATTGATTCAACTTTACTTAAAACAGAATAATATCAGGCCTCAAGACTTTTGAAAGCCTTTAATTTTTTATAAGTGAAGGGTCCAGGGCATTCTATTAAATAGGAATAAATCTCTCCCCAGCAGATTTGTGTCCAGGACCCTGCCAAATTGAACCAACACTTGTGCTAGATCTCATATGGGCTCTGAACTTTGATTTTGTCATGAATGGAGATTTTAAGCTTCTCTCTAAATCTCTTTCTGTCTTTAGACGTTAAAGTGCTTATGTATTGTGGATTTCGCCCCCTAGCTCTCTTAAAAGTGTTTGTTGTCTCTTCAAAGCCCATCATTTTGTTTGTTTTCCTACCACCCAACTGTTCGCACATGCGCACCAAGATGTCAACAAGGATCCTCCTATATCTTACTTCAACTTAGAAATAAATAAATAAAAACTTTAGGACAAGATTAAATGTAGCATATTGTGCTAACGTGTAATAATAAGATGTAACATTGTTTTCTTTTGAAACCATAAAGTGTAGATAAGGTGTGATTTGATCAACTTTCAGGATGGCTAAATCTCTGAAAAGCAGGTGAAAAGCAAGTGAACTGAATTTTGGTACATTTGGTATATTTATTGTGGCATCTTTTAATTGCATTTATGTATGTGGGCAGGTGAGTGGGAGGCTCATATGTGTGTATGCGTGTTTGTGTGTATGGTTGTCTGTGTGTGTTTCTTGTGAATATCTTGTGAATACAATATACCTTGATGACATGTTGGTATGTGGGCACATGCTTATGTGCTTTTCAGTTGTCATTGCAGATTTAGAGAAAGTAGTGATGTGATATGCTAAAACCCCTTTTTTGTTCTCACACCACAAAATGAAATGTGCTCGGTGTCACACACGGTTTATGTACCACGCCAAGAAGTGAATGCTCCGGTGACGGAATGCGATGAATACCATTTCACGGGTGACCTTGTAGAGAATTTTCAAAAGACGATACCGTGGTGACTTTAAAAGATGGTAAACATGTCTAACAGTATGCACTGTGCTTTACTGCCCCGAGTTTTCTACTTATTTATCGTCAAAACAGGCTAAATTAATTTTAGAAGACTGAGAGCTCAGGTATGCCTTGGGCAGAATTTGCAATGAGATAGAAAGTGTATTAGACACAAAACAGACTGGCACACTTATATTTCAAAATCTCTCTTGGTGTAAAGTTTAATACCTGACAACCATATTCATGAGCCTGAATGAAATCATGTTTTTAAACAGGGTTAACCGCGCTATGATTTAAATTAGTAACATATTTGTTTTTCAGGTGCTTTAGTATTGTAAATCAGCACCCAAAGAAACCAGATTCATCTTATTAGGAAGATCAGATATGGATATGTTTCACAAAGCAGGTTTATTTGTGTGAGATAAACAGGTTTGGTATATGGAGCTTTTAAAATACAACAGGCAAAAGGAAAAGCAAAATCAGACTTCTGATTTTCTGTCAGATTCACTTTTTGATGGAAATTGTGTAAAAATAAAGATTGTTGTCTCAGGGAATAAAGACTTAACAATAATTTAAATTATGTATTTATAAAATATTCACATTCTTTGAAATAGTGATAGAACATGAACAAAGCTTTTGTTTCAAGCAACAGTTGAATCTCTTATTGTTGCAGAACTAGTATAATACACACAACTTGAAAACTATAATTTTTCATCATGTTTTTGCTTTCTCACTTGTTTTAGATTAATGCTAGGTCTGCTGTGTCTCTAAATCTGCTGTATCCACCTTATTCCTCAGGGCATTGATGTAGGAGTTTGATGGCAACTCCCATTAAGACAGCTGCAGTAAGGTGCGTCTTTGTTTTTTAATCATTTAGTAGACCTGAACGTTTGAAGTAACTGGTGTGCAGGTTAGGTAAATTTCATTTTTGTCCATTTTCCTACAGCAGAAATCAATGTCTAGTGCCAATTACCCCTTTTGTATGCTTCTCAAATAAATGCTAAATTAGTGTTGGCAGATGTGATAGCAACCCTAAAAAACTATTCTTGCACTATAGACATATTTCTTTGAAGAAGAGAAGAGATGATGACGTGAAACAGGCAGGAGGCAGACAGAATCATGAGAAGAGCTGTTTAATGAAAAGCACTTACATGGGAACCAAGACTAACCAACTACAGAGTCAACAGGAATAAACGTAAAATAAAAGTAAATAGAACCATAAGACCAAAGACTGGGAAACTGATTGCTTGATGAAAAAACAGGCAAGTATGATAAACTGGCAATCTGTGTATTTGATCAACCCAAAAAAATGGGATTTGCTGAGACTTTATGGTAATTAAAAACAGGAACATTAGGAGACTAAGATTAAAGCAACCAAGCAAAATCAACTAAAGATAATAAAACACTAGAATCTATTCAAAATACAAACTCATACAACATATGAAACTGAAGTTTCAAAGTTGCCAAACTATGACTTTTTTCAACGGTGTTTCACCTGAATCACTATTAAAAGGAGCCTTTTAAGTGTTTCATCAGCCATTCAATTAACTTACAGGAAACAAACATGGTACTGAGTGGTTTGGTTTTATAGTCGACACCACACTGAAAATGTTGCAAGTCCCAACTGCAAGTCATCAGTGTGCTGCTTGGGTCAAGTCACAAGTCCCTTAAACATAACTACCAACCAGGACTTGCTTCCTCTTAGGACCAGTGAACAAAAGAAAATGCAGACCCAAGTTTATTAAACAGAACTAAAAAGAACTGAGGAAGCCATCCAAAACAATTCAATATGAACTCAAGTCAAAGTACATTGTTTTCTGATTTCAACATATCTCCTAGTTTGAATCATATTGCTTTACATAGAGAAAGATCCAATAGGCTTCCACTCTAAACTATTAACCTTATTGACAATCTCAAAAGTTGCAGTCACTGACAGAAAATCTGAGTCGACCAACTCATAGGCCTATTATCGTATAAATATTTCAGAAACAGAAGTTAGTGCAAATGTTTCCCCTCTTATGACTGAAATTCAGAAAGACTTGGACCGATGGTCGGTGCTGACATTGTCATTAGCTGCCTGCCTTAATAGAATTAAAATGAACATTCTCCCTAGATTTATGTTATTTTTTTAAAGTCTTCCAGTTTAGTTTTCTTAAATTGAAATCCATCATCTTAGACTTCTTTTGGGACAGAAAAACACCACCTTGATTATGAAAAGAACTTTTGTAAAGGCCAAAAGAGTTGGGAGGGATGGCATTGCCCAATTTCAGGTTTTATTATTGGACGGCTAATCTCAAAGTCATACACTTTTGGATATGTTCAGATTCGCAGCTATCCCACAGCATCTGGGTGAGGATTAAAGGTGCTACTTGCAGAGCAGCATCTCTCACTGTATTTCCGTGATTCACTCACATGTCAAACTGTCTGTCAAACCCTACACTAAAATCACGATGGTAAAAAGTTGTTTAAAAATCTGGAAACAGTTTTGGCATTATTTTGGCCTACAAACATACTCAATATTGGCCCCTGTATCATCCAAACATGTCTTTGCACCCTGACTTATGGGTATGACTTTTATTGTCTGGTCCAATAAATGTATCAAAACACTGAAACATCTGTTCATTGACAACATATTAGCATATTTTGCACAGCTGTATGAGATGTGCTGCATCTCCAAATTTCTGACATGATTTGGTTTCGGAACTCAAAGTCAGCATAACACCAGATGCCACGGAAAGGTTACGTTTTCAAAAAAATATTTTATTAAACAAGAACATAGGGTTGTCTCGAGAGGAACCGAGGAGCTGAATCCAGACTGTAAGAGGGGTTAGTACAGAACTATGAGATGATGATTCGAATATTTGTTGTGGTGAATAGATCTCTTACTTGTGGTTTGGTGACGGGTTGCTTGGAGGAAGGTAAGTAAGATTCTGTGAACTGTGACTGGCTGGAGGTTGGCGTGTAGTTTCTGATTACTGTTTGATGTTCGTTGCAGATGGAGGACACAAGGGATCCCAGATGGTTTCCAGGAGTGGAGGTGAGTTCTGTTTCCTTTGCAGATGGAGGTGTTGTTGGGGGGGACAGGCCAGCAGCATGGTGGTGGCGACGGAGTTGGTGATCGTGGATGTTGTTACCAGATGGTAAATGGCGCAGAGGTTGACTAGGCAGGATCTAAGGCTGGTAGAGGGATTCTGGCTTGGAGGGTTCCGGAAGAGGATCTCAGGGAACCAGGGAGAATCTACGAGGAGACAGGCTTGTTAAGCCAAAGACTCTAAATAATAAGCAAAGTTTCTTACTGGGAAACGCTGGAGGTAACTTGGCCATGTACCACACTAGAGGCACAAACCGACTGGCATCAGCTTGCTGGAACCACTCCCCTTTTAAGACCAATGTTGATGAGGAGTAATAAGAAACACCTGGTTGCCGCTGCTTGCCATGCCCTGCAGAGCAGGTAGGAGAAAGAACACCACCCACTCTCCAGCACAAAATCCAATTACATTTTTTTTCTATAATGAAGGGCATGATTTCACATATGTATTCTCAAATTCACTCTTTAAGAATGTCTTCTTTGAACTCCATTAAGGCACTTTGGGAAGATGATTTGGGAAATGTGATTAATGATGACATCTGGGAGGAAATCTTGGAACAAGGGCACCACTCTTCAATCTGGGCCAAAGATGGACTAATACAATGCGAAATTCTGCACCGTGCCAATTTGACAAAGTTTAGACTTTCAAGAATGTACCATAATGTGGACCCAACCTGTGACTGGTGTCAACAGGCAGCTGCCTCTCACTTTCATGTGTTTTGGGCTTGCTGTAATCCTTCTGGTCTTAGTGGTAAATGGTAAATGCACTGAATTTATATAGCGCTTTTCTAGTCATGTTGACCACTCAAAGCGCTTTACACTGGAGCTACATTCACCCATTCGCACTCACAAACGCACACACATTCATACACCGATACAATCATCGGTAGGCAATTTGGGGTTAAGTGCCTTACCCAGGGGCACAACGACATGTGACTGGAGGAAGCTGGAATTGAACCTACGACCCTCCGATTGCAAGACAACTACTCTACCTACTAAAGTGTTTGCTACCTTGAGCAAGGTTACAGGGAAAAATATAAATCCAAACCCTATTACAGCTCTGTTCGGGGTAACTTCAAACATTACAAATATTTAGCTTTCTTCTGGAGAGACGTCTTTCATAGCTTTTACTTGTTTACTAGCAAGAAGATTATTTTGAAATGGAAGTCAGCCACTCCTCCATCTCACTTTCATTGGGATAGAGATGTTCATTATTTTGCCAAATTGGAGAGAAATTTAAATACCTGTTAAAGGGCTCACATGAGAAATTTCAAGGATGTGCGAACCCTGTTTTGAATATGTTGGGAAGCTGGCCTTACATGATAATTGCAATTACTTCTTTCTGCCAAATTGAATAATGAGCCAAGTGTCGCCTTACTAGCAGTTACCAAAGGTGATGTTATGTCAAGCATTCATTCCCTTTTTTGTTATGGTTTTAAATCTCTTCTTGTGTTTTTCTTTTCTGAGCAGTTGTACATTCCAATTTTTTTAATGTATTGCTGTACTTTATTTTGAGCTCATGTGTGTAATTCTGTCATTTTTTGATATTTTACAGGAAAAATGGAATAAAGAAATTGATGGGAAAAAAAGAAACAGAAGTGCTTTATAGTTTCTCAAACCTAAAACAAAGTAAGAGTTAATTAATAAATTTTTGCCTGATGACCGCGACCCTGTAAGGATAGATGGTGGGTTGTAGACAATGGATGGATGGAATGATGGGAACAGTTTTTCAGTTAAAACAAAGTTTTTCTCTGCAAATCGGCCTCTTGTTTACATGAGAACAGTGTGTCAGGGGGCCAAAACTCAATTTTTCAAAAACGGGTTCCAGAGTTTAGACTTCTGACAATGCTGGATGATTTGTTGTCACATAAAGGGAAGCCCGAGGACTTTTGAAAACAATGACATCACTGTCAGCTGCTCAGAGCATATTGGACTTGTGCACTCTGCCATTCTTTAACTCTTTTAAGGGTAAAAATGAGAAAACCTGGGGAAACCATAGAACAATTCATACACAAGCCGTGTATCGTCCACCAGGCCCTTATTCTCAATTTTTAGATCAGATATCAGATTTTCTATCTGACTTAATTTTAAACACAGATAAAAAGTTCTTATAGTTTGAGACTTCAATATTCATGTTGATGGTGAAAGTGAAAATAGTGAAAGTGAAAGTCTAAATACAGCGTTTAACATTATTATAGACTCAATAGGCTTTACTCAAAATGTGCAGGGACTAACCCATTCTTGTCACCACACTTTAAATCTTTTGTTGACTTATGGCATTGACTGTGAAGAAATAGCAGTCTTTCCACATAACCCTATCCTGTCTGATAATTTTCTGATCACTTTTAAACTCACTCTAACTTAACATTTCAAACCTCAAAGAAAAAAAGTTATCAGACAATGTTGTAGCAAGTTTTAATGAAACTCTTCCAACTTTAATTTCCTCAGTATATAAAAGTACAATAGAAAATAGTGATTTAACTTCTGACCCTTCACAACTTGACATTTTAGTTCATAGCGTTAATTCCTCCCTGCGTCTCGCAATAGACAAAGTTGCCCCCTTGCAAAGGAAGGTGGCTAGCCATAGAAGATTAGCTCCCTGGTTTAATTTAGAGCTACATACCCTAAAGCAGAATGTTAGAAAACTAGAGAGAAAATTGCGCTCCACGCATTTACAGGATTCTTATTTAGTGTGGAAAAATAGTCTATTGCTATATAAACAGAGCCTTCAAACAGCCAGAACAGCATATTTTTCATCTTTAATCGAGGAGAATAAAAAGAATCCTAGGTTTCTTTTTAATACAGTTGCTAAACTCACACAGGATCAAAGCTCTGTCGAGCCAACCATTCCCCCAGCTCTTAGTAGTGAAGACTTCATGCAATTTTTCATAAATAAAATAGACTCTATAAAAAATAAGATAAATGGGAACCTTCCCAATATGCTTGCTTCTTCCTTAGTTAATGAGACAGCATCAAAAATGGTTGAACCTAATATATGCTTAAACTGCTTTAATGCAGCCGAACTTTCAGATCTACTAAAATATTAGCTTCATCAAAACCTAAAACTTGCATGTTAGACCCAGTCCCAACTAAACTTTTAAAAGAGGTTTTCCCTTTAATTGCTGCTCCGATTTTAGATATAATGAATCTATCCTTAATCAATGGATATGTACCACAGGAGTTTAAGATAGCTGTAATTAAACCTATACTTCAAGGTATCGTAGTCGTTTTGATCAAGAAACCATCTTGATCAAAACGACTTAATTAACTATAGACCGATATCTTATCTTCCCTTCTTATCTAAAATTCTTGAGAAAATAGTTGCACATCAGATGTGTGAGTATTTAAACTACAATGAGCTGTTTGAGAAGTTTTAGAGCTCATCATAGCACTGAAACAGCTCTGGTGAAGGTTACTAATGATATTCTCATAGCCTCAGACAATGGACTGATGACCATTCTGGTCCTGTTAGATCTCAGTGCTGCCTTTGACACTGTTGATCACAATATTCTCATAGAAAGACTTCAAAGTGTCGGTATAATAAGAACAGCACTAGGCTGGTTTAAATCTTATTTGTCCAACAGATTTCAGTTTGTTCAGGTTAACAATGGATCTTCCTCGGCCTCAATGGTTACTTGCGGAGTACCACAGGGTTCGGTGCTTGGGCCGATCCTTTTTACTATATATATATGCTTCCTATTGGTAAAATCATTAGGCATCATGGGATACATTTCCATAGTTACGCAGATGATACACAGCTATATCTATCCATAAATCCTGATGAATCGAATCAGTTAGGTAGACTACAGTTTTTACAAATTTGGATGACTCTAAACTTCTTGCTTCTGAATTCTGATAAAACAGAAGTTGTCGTCTTTGGACCAGAAGCTCTGAAAAAGAAACTACTTAATCAACCCCTTCACCTGCATTAAATTAGCCTCCAGTAATAAAGCAAAGAACCTCGGTGTTATTTTCGACCAAGATATGTCATTTAGATCTCACATTAAAGAAGTCTGTAGGATTTCCTTTTTTCACCTTAGGAATATTACAAAAATTAGAACCATCCTGTCCAGGAATGATGCTGCAAAACTAGTCCATGCCTTTGTTACTTCAAGGCTGGATTACTGTAACTCTTTATTATCAGGTTGTCCACAGAATACAATTAAAAAAGTCTTCAGTTAGTCCAAAATGCTCCTGTAAGGGTTCTAATGAATAAAAGAAGAAGACATCACATTTCCCCTGTTTTAGCTCCTCTTCACTGGCTCCCAGTAAATTCTATAATATAATTCAAGATCCTCCTTCTGACACATAAAGCTCTTAATAATCAAGCTCCATCATACATAAGAGACCTGATTGTTCCATATGTTCCTAACAGAGCCCTTCGCTCTCAGGCTGCAGGTCTACTGGTAGTCCCTAGGATTTCTTAAAGTAGAAAGGGTGGCAGAGTTCAGTTATCAGGCTCCCCTCCTATGGAACCAGCTCCCAGGGTTGGTTTGTGAAGCAGACAACTTGTCTATCTTTAAAACAAGGCTTAAAACATTCCTCTTTGACAAAGCTTACAGTTAGAGACAGGTTAACAGGTAGCTACGAAGAGACAGGTTAATGTTGGTAGCCAGGTAGAGTGTCAAAAGCTAGGAAGAGACAGGTTAATGTTAGTAGTCAGGTAGAGTGTCATAAGCTAGGAAGAGATAGGAAGAGGTAGAGTAGCTAGGTAGATAGAGATTAATGTAAGCCAGGTAGAGAGTGTTAGTAGCTAGGTCCCCTAGTGGGTAGGAGACTGGTTAATGTTAGTAGCTATACTGCTTTAGGCTAGGCTGTTGGTGGACATTATTAGAGTCAGTTCCTACTTTCTCTCCTACTTCTCCCCAACTGCATGATGTGCTGTCAATTCAAGCGCTAACCTGTTTTCTCTTAGTCTCTTCCTACAGTAGGTGCTTCTGGCCCGCCCTGCTTGACGACCCTGACTAAGATGGCATTCCAGTGGAGGAACGTTCTCCACGTCCTGCTACCAACTTCTACTTTAGCATCAGTTGTGTTGGTCTTTCTGTGTCTCTGCTGCCTTCTCCAAACCCCAGACGATCTTGGGAGATGACCGCTTATGCTGAGCAAGGTTCTGCTGGAGGTTTCTTCCTGTTAAAAGGGAGTTTTTCCTCTTTACTGTCACTTCATGCTTGCTCAGTGTGAGGGATTGCTGAGAAGTCACGATGCAATCTTCTGTGGTTCTCTAATTCCTAAATTAAACATTGTATTGTGATAACTCTTCTTGTAAAGTGCCTTGAGATGACATCTGTTGTGAAATGGCGCTACATAAATAAACTGAATTGAAATGAATTGAATTTAAATACACAAGGCACACTGCCATCTAAAGGCCGGGGATATGTACAACATTATTTTCAACGAGATCAGCTCGATCAATCTGACCCAGTGTCGTTGTCACCCGCAAATTCCAACAAAAACGGCAACATTAACTTAGACAGTTAATACTGCCTAAAGGCATAGGACATTCATCCATCATCTATACCACCAGCCACACGGCTGGTACCTGTCTCCAGCGGTCATGGAGTGGAAGGTGGGGTACACCATGAATATATTGCCAGTCAATCGCAAGTTAATGCCATGGAAGGCCCCCACAGTTTATCTTATCCAGTCAGTAAAATAGAGCAGTACTTATTTATTTCTTTTTGTAAAACCCATCTTGTTAATTCAGAAAAACAGAGAGGTATTTTTTTGTTGTTGCAAGATCTAAATCGTTAATTCAGAAAAAAAAGGGCTTTTTTTCCCAAGTGAATTTAATATGGTGAATTGCCTGAATTTATACTGTGCTTTACTTAGCCCTTTACTTTACACTATATTCAGTCATTCAACCATTCACACACTTGTGCTTGCAAGCTACATTGTTGCCACAGCTACTTTGGGGTGCACTGACAGAGGCGAGGCAGCCTACAATGGCGCCATGGCTCCAAGACATGTATCCAAGTATAACTTATGTTCTTTGTTTTTGTCAAAGGCTGATTTATAATCTGTTCAAAGCATATCCCCACCTGTTTTCAAGTTTCAATTTAGAAAAGCCTAAGCATACCAATTAGGTCAACCCAAGCATGCCAAATTATGTCATTGTGTTTAAAGTAAATTAGCTTTTTTCCCCCTAAGATGTCCACTTTATTCCAAGCTGAGAAAAATAGAAGCCTGTCAATAGAATAGATTGCTTATCTGCTGCAGAGCATGTCTGACAATAATCTTTTATCATCTCGCAAATACATACCCAAAAGATGTTAATGAAATTGCAATTCTAATAATAGTTGGTGTTCTTTTCTAATTCAAAAAATAAAGTGTTGAAACCCATTTTCTAAGAAAAAAGTTTTAAAGAAGCAGAATGGGTTGATTGAGAGTTTCCTAAATTAGGCAAATAAAAAACTGCCAGCAAAATCGAAACAAGTTTTACACGTTGTGGGAGCAGATTATGGCATGCTATGTGTTTGCCTTGGAAATTCTGGATTATTTTGTTGATTAATTAAATGTTAAGAAGACTGATATTTCTTTTTTTCAGATGTGCAAACAGGCCATTTCACTAATTTGCATTTTTTGCAAATGAATTCAAATAAAGATAAACAAGCTGCAAAAAAACAACCAATTTAATTTAGTATGTTTTAATTCTAGCTGTAGATATAAAGCAACTCAGGATAACCTTGTGTCTTTAAGAGGTACTAAAGTACTAAATTTGTCAACCTCATCACTTTGTATAAAAAAGAAAAAGCTTTTTGAATGGTTGGTTAAACTGTTTAACCTGATATTTGTTACTTCTTGAAAATGGAAACTGCTTACATGCTTAGGACGACTGCTTTATTAAATTTCAGCAAAGAACATTTAGAGATGGGGTAAAATAACTACCTCAGATTGACACTAACTAAAACAAGCTGCTAAACAAGATATAACTGCAATAGTAGATTAGTATATAGAAATTATATATTCCACTGAGCAGCTTTCTTTCCCTTGACCAAGGATGCAACATCTTTATTAACATGTCAGTCATCCCTTCTCAATTAATTTGCATAATTAGATTGGATTAAAATAAGGGCATAATGAAAATAACTATAATTTAAAATGCAAAGACCCTTCATCAGAAGCTAGGCAGGAGGGTGTTGCTCTTGCAATGCTGTCACCAGTTCGTGTGAGCAGCTCCGTAACTTTCAAGAATTTTTCAAAGGGATGGAGCAAAACAATAAACCAAGTGCTGGTGGCTTAGTCAGACTAACATGAGGCAATGTCATATAAACATGGTGACAAACTTTTAAAATTGTGCAGAGCAAGCTACAAGGATTTGTTCTGGTTTAAAAAAGACTATTTACTATGTTTAATACAGCACTGGATCTCAGTTATTCAAGCATATCTCTATTGATGTTCACTAGAAAGCAGAAAAGTAAGCAAATAATTAATAGATTTTATGTGAAGGATGACAAGATTGGGATGCTACAGAGTCAACTTTTTCTTAAACAATAAGTAGTCATTGAGAGAAATCAGTATTACTTGTGTTTGAGTTAGAGGTCAGACTATGTGTGGTTGTTATCTTAACTGCACATGCAACTAAATAGGCGTCTAATAAAAGCTGTAGGAGTGAATCTAAACTTAGGAGACCACCTGATATGCAGCAGCGGGCTGAAACAGTGAGTTTCACAGCAAATAATTAAAATCTTTAATGAATAGCTTCGAGCATGCAATCTCTCCCTTTCAGTCATTATCACAGCACGATATCAGGTGAGTAGCACCATATGGATGGAAGTTTGATAATGAGCCTGGTACAGTTTGAATCAGACTGTAAGGAATCCCTGATCCATCCCACTGCCAAAACCCAAAATCATTCAGGGATCTAGCTTTAGGCACCTTTTCAAAAATCTGAACAGAAGTTTAAGTGACTGAAAGAAATTAAATTTGAAATAAGAAATGAATGAAGCATTTCTTAATCCTGAACCTTCATCATGCAGAATAAAGACACTGAATGAATTCTGTAATCTACTCATGTAACACTCCTTTGCATTACACTATCAGGCTGAACCTGCAGTCAGTTGCTTTTAAAAAACTTACGGCAGCGATGGGAGAATACAAAAGTGTAGCTTTTAGGCGAGACGGTGTTGCAGCCATGCAGCAAAAGAATGAGTTGAGCACAGACCTTAAGTACTACTGTGAGTAATACCTCCATAATTAACTCTGCCATGATGGCAAATATGTTATGTGTATGTATTTGGGCCATAGATTACATCACATGAGTGCAACAGAGGAGCAAGGTTTTGCTGCTTGAACTGCACACAGACTTATGCATTGTCACTCCATATCAAAAGGAAAATGATCCCAGGCTTAATATGTAGTACTCCTGATAATTACTTTATCAACACAGCTTGCTGATCAAAAGCATACACTTCAGTAACATCAGAATTTTGAAAAGTCTTAAGTTAAGTGAACATAAAAACTGTGCAAAAAAACTCTTCATGGTTTTGCTGTGGCAGGAAACTAGGTTTGACTAAAATTCAGCAGGGAGTGGTGTCAGTGGTGCCTCCAATTTTTTTTTTATAGGGATGGCCGGATGGGGCCACTTAAAATTTTGGGGTGGCACACCAAAACTATAAACAATAATTTCAGAATTTGTATTTTACT
Source organism: Apricaphanius iberus (assembly GCA_028564705.1). Lineage (NCBI taxonomy): Eukaryota > Metazoa > Chordata > Actinopteri > Cyprinodontiformes > Aphaniidae > Apricaphanius > Apricaphanius iberus. The sequence continues at coordinate 1,141,945 of JAPXFQ010002407.1, forward strand.
GTTGTTGTAAACCGGCCAGTAGAATACTATCATAAAGACTTAAGACAGCAGTCTTAATGAAATATTTTAAAGCTTAAATAAACATGAGTATTTAAGCATTAATATCTAACTGTAAATATAAAACACTGAATTAAATTTACTTGAAGAAGCAGGGGGCTGGACTGAAGAAATTAAACTCGCGGCTGCTGCAGCCGGCACTGCGAGTAACTGCAGCCACCGTGGGAGAGTGCACAAAAAGGAAATAAATCAGTGACGTAGCGTACTTTTAAGCCACCACACATTACGCACATCACCAGCTGTACAACAACAAGCAACATGTTTTAGCGACAAAGTAAGTAATAGTGTTTAAACGACCACGTCTGAAGTCCGGGTTCTTTCTCTTCCTTCTTCCCGTTAAATCGAGAACGCGCAAGAATTGTAGATTGACGTTACATCTGTGTGTAAGCACGGGAAATTCGGCCACCAAATTGCAGACTATTGCAGACAGGCTGTTCAAGATAATGGCATTACACATGGTTGGACTCATTTTACTTAGTTTAAAATGCTTCATTACCCAATACAATTACAAAACTCAACATGAATATAATTTATTTTTGAAATCCAGCCCCCTGCTCCTTTAAGGGTTTAACACAGCTGGTCTCACACACATTAATAAATACTTCTATTAGCAAACTTCTGATGCCGAGCTTGTTATGAACACGGATTTCTCGCCTCCAGGGTGATGCAAAGCTGTAGTGAAGCACAGATAAACGGAGAGACGCAGATGGAGGTAACAATGTGTTCTTCATAGCAATGTGTTAGTAAGGTTGGAGGAGAAGCACGCCAGTCAACATGTCGACGAGTTTTTAGTCGGACAATTTTTATTTATGTCGGTAACGTCCGACTGTCCACCGTGTTTTATACTGTCACTTTTAAACTAATTAATCACTACAATGAAGTGGTCAGAATCTGAATACTTGACACTTAAATGCTGTGCAGCATCCTGTTCCTCTATAGGAAAGTAAATTGAGAGCTGGCTACTGTGTGCGATTGAAGGTCTGGTGGTCTGGCTGTGTATTAGGGATGAAATGCATAACTGATGCAACTAAAATTTAGATTGGCCAGTGGGTGGCCGTGGCCACCCCTGGCTGACTCCTGGCAAACCCCTGGTGGCACCGTTGAGTGACTTTTTTATGGATTGTAAATTTTTTGAATTGTGAATCCAGAAGTTGGGGACTATGGAGCCCGGCAGAGGTCAGGTGCAGAAATAATTTTTAGGGGTAAGAATATGTACCGTTTGTTTAATAAACCGTTCTCATGGATTATCAAACTGTGAGGATGGATTACTAATCCATTCTCTCGGTTTATTAAACCATGTGTGACAGTGTGTGGTCTTGTCGGATTGATAATGCGTCCTGGTTGTGTGGCCACCAAGTTGGTCCTCTGGCTGACTGGTAAGCACGCATGACTTTCACCCAGAAGTCAGTGGATCGAACCTTGCCTGGGCCCTCGGAGGAAAGAAAGCTATAAACATGGCTGTCGTATTTATAAATCACAGTTTTGTAGCCACCTACGGAGCCCGGCCGGGTGAATGACCTACAAATGCAATATTTATTTTTATGTGGCTTTGAAGACAAACTGATCCCAAAATGTGTCACATGGCTGAAAAATGGTCTAGAAATGGGCCATAAAATACCCATGGCCTGATTTATTAACACAGTCTATGGTTAAAACCCACGCAAACGCACAGCATTGCAAAAACAGGCTGAGGCTGATCTATCAACACGGCACAGAGCACATTGCGCCTGTTAAACTTGCAGCAAGATGCACGCAATCCTTTTAGCGCTTTTGCCCTTGATGAATATGCAATCTGGGCGTTTCTGTAAGAAGACGCAAAATATTGGGGGAATAGGCAAATAAGTAGGTGTTCTACGCCCAATGGGATTTACCAAGCATAAAAATGTTTGCGGCAGCTATTTTTATTTTTAGCACTTTTGAAAAGCATTCTATAACAGCCAAAGAATTGATACATATGTCATCCTCCCCTCCTTTTTTGTGTGCCAAAGACGCATCATGAACCTATGCGCATATTCCTCCTCTCTCTAGCCATGGTGCAGCTCGCCTTAGCTGCCGCAAACTCCTCATTTGAATAGTGCTACTTGCGCCTAATACGAATTAGTCATGTAATCTTAGTAAATCACCCACTAATTAAGGACAACCCAGATTGCGGTCATTATCAGGAATCTTCATAAGTCAGGCCCACAGTGTATGACCACCTTGCCCCTTGGAATACCGACAGAGGCCTGCACTATCTCTGCCTAGATGCATGGAGCAGGTAGTACAGCATTAACACGTTGCAATAAAGAGATATGAATTAGCCAGTCCCTTGTTGATAGAGTACCAACTTTTTAATGCAAGTCTTTATTGAACAGAACATTAATCTCTGCAGAGAATGCTAACATTCATATAAGGGAATTGTATAACATAGTAGAATATCTGTTTGCAAAGTGATTACATGAAAATACCATTGGGACCATAAATTGATATTATACCTGTATTGTTAAAAAAATTCCACATCAGATTTTTAAGTGGTGGGAACAAAACTGTGATTTATATGTAATGCCGGGGACAAGTCCTCCGTTTATACAACGCTTATGTTTAAAGCCTACTTTCCTGTAGGAGCCTTCAATACAAGTTTTTCCAAGGTTCACAACATGGGCCGGGGTGGGATTTAATCTGCTGTTTCCCAAGAGAAAGGCACTTACCAGGCAGCCAAAGAATCAACTTGGTGACCACACAACCAGGGCACATTTTCAAACGGACAGGACCCCCCCATACTGTCACATATGGTTTAATAAACACAAGGTATAGATTTGTAACAGTTTATTAAACCAGGGGTACATAGTCTCACCCCTCAAAATTATTTATGTACCTGACCCCTGCTGGGCTCCGAAGGGGACCACTAGTTGCTATATACAAACATACAAAAATGGTAGGAAAGCCACTACTGTTGGCATTTGAAAGACTAGTATAAATGATGCACTTAAAATAATTTGTTCAATTGAAACATGCTCCCTGAAAGCTTCTTCTGGGGTGTAAACACTTAAATCTAATGCCATTGTGAAATACCTTTCCTGTTCATAACCTGAAGGATTTGACTTAGTATTTTTTGGTATGTAGCTACCTTTATATAACGCTTATTATCTGAGACACTCTTCTCAAAGAAATAAGTGCACAAAAAAACCCCACCACAACTAGAGCCATTCGATATGTGGCAAGTGGCAACGAGGACCTGGGCAGGAATCGATCCCACAACTCCCGCAACATTGTTAAGTTTGAGCGGCTACAGATCCTGGCCAGCCTGGCAGTGCGGCTGCGTTTCCATCGTACAGCTCCGTTAAAAGCTGCATTTGGCTGCACAAAAATGCAGTGAAAATGTATTCTATAATTACATTTATGCTTACAAAATCTGACCAGTTCCTAAGCTACCGTCATTGTGTTTGTATAAGGAGCAGGGGCAGGTTGGACACAGAAGTGATGTCATGACGTCACACTAGCCATCTCTAGAGTTATATCCTCAGTTGTACTGAAGTTATACCAAACTTGTTCTTTGTTTGCTATACAAATAATTCAATAAATATACCCATCTGTCCAAAGAACTGAAATCAAAAATCAAAGTTTATTGAGCCTTCTGGGTTTTTGTTAGCTTTTCCTTTCTGATTACACTAGCATGCACTTGTGAATCAGAAGTAGCACAGTCTGCTGTAGGTCCTTTGAAGATTTGTTTTTCTTTTTTGGAGACTGCTTTTAGCACTTATGATGAACTTTCTTGGAAGTCCAGATCCATGCCTGTTGGCTGCTGTTTAAAATGTCCATATCTATTTTTCAGACAGTTGAATAGCTTATTGCAAATTCACTTAGAAGACTCATAAGTTGCTACAGTCTTCTTTAAAAAGGTCTCAGACAGCTCTTGTGATCTCACCATGGTGTTCATTCTAACTTCAATATTCAAGAGCAGATAAAACTATATGTCTATAATTCAAACAAGACAAATTATTTAAAACGCTGAATAATTATGCTATTATCATGTAAAACCTCATCTGATATGCTTGTGTGTAATTTTAGACATTTTAAGTTGGGATAAATTTGAGATTGTCCTAATTTATTCATCACCAGAAATTGCATGTTTTTAAAATTACATTTCACAAAAAGTTTTAAAAGGCATCTTCTTCAGCCTAATTGCCTGGTTATATTTCATGAATTTTTCATTACTGTTAAAAAGGGTAATTGTCCGTTTGTCAAAACATGTTTGTAAAACTCATGCTTTCAAAGAGTGTTCCTATTTCTTTTACATCACTGAATAAATGATTTTTTAACAGTTTTCAAAATGATTCAAATAATTTTTCTTACCTTTTTAATTCATATCGTGTTTGGGATTAATTGTTTATATTATCTTTGAAACTAAAAATGTACAACTAAAAAAACAGAGTATTATGAAAAATAATATTGTAGTATTATTTATTTATTTATCTCTAATTAGACCAGTTAAGAACCTTCTGATGTTGTCCTTCGTAGTATTTGTCACTGTGTAGCCTAGTGGATCTGTGCCGACTACAGCCTCAGTCCACTTCTTGTGAAGTTTCAATTCCATTCACATACTTGATTGGATTTTACAAGACAGTTTTCTCAAGGTTGTGGTTATCCCTGTTATTGGTGAACATTTATTATCACATTTTTTACTTCCACTCAACCTTCAATAATTAATAATATGGCACTCTGAACAACCAGCTTCTTTAGCAATTATATTTTTGTCTTTACCCCATGGAGGATTGTGAATAATTGTCTTCTGTCTCAAGACAATAGTTCTCCCCATGATAGTGTAGCCTACTGACCCAGACTGAGAGACCATTTAGATGCTTAGAAAACCTTTGCAGGTGTTTTGAGTTAATTAGCTGATCAATATTTAGATTTCCATAACACTGAAATTTGGGTTTCATAATCTCCAAGCTATAACCATCAAAATGAAAGGGAAATAAAAGCTTTTCACTTTCTGAAATGAGTGGCAAAATTTAATTCAATCATTTTGTCATGATTCTTTTATTATTTTCTGTTTGAGTTCTACTCTGTGTTGGTGTTTTTGCTGCTGTGTGTTGTTTTCCTCACCTTCTCTACAGGGGTGTGGCTGATTGGCGGCAGGTATAGCTCATTGGACCTTATCAAGCACCAGCTTCAAAATAGGGACGGGAGCTGCAAGCTGACGCCAGATTGTCTTCACTGCAAGCTTAGTTCAGATCCATTCTCCTTTGTCCTCCTGGGTTTCTTCCTTCTATCTCCGCTCTGTCGGAGGGTTCCCTGGAAACCACTTACCTTGAGCCTTGGATCTCCTCCTGGTCAGCCTCTGCACCATCATCCCCGCTGGTTCGTCTGTCCTCGTCCGCCTGCCCCTCTGCCCGCTCCACTTACACACACACAGTCAGAACCTCTATCAATCCAAACCGTCTAGACAGGATCCTAAGAACTTCCTCCACAAGAACCCTTAACTTCACCCAGTGATTACAAACCTGATTCCAGTATCAACTCAGCTTCATCTTATCTAACCTTTCTCCTTCTGCTCCAGTGCTCCTCTTAGTCTTGGCCCTGTTTCCTGGAGTTCCATCAAAGACTGAAAGCAAACAAACTTCCTATAATAAATACCTTTTATAAAAAATCCATCCCTACTGTATCCGTTCTAATTTTGAGGCTGCCTTTGTATCCAAACACCAACAAACATGACAATCATCTATTAGATTTCAATAAACTTTTAATCCAAAAATAATTTTATTTGGAGTGGACCCAAAAACTATTTCTTATATTGGATATATTATTAGACTATTTATATATAGATAAGATATCTATTTAGATACGTAGATAGTATTTTCTTGTTGCATATATATATATATATATATATATATATATATATATATATAGGCCTATATGTAATTGGTAAAACCATCAGACAAAATAGCTCATTCTAACAGGCTGGGTTGTCCTGAGCTATCTCTGTAGTTTTGCTGCTATAGGCCTAGTCGGCCAAATAACAGACTGATCACTTTTCTTCACTGTGCTACTTTTCTCTTCTACCTCTCTCGATTCAATCTTCTGGATTCGCTTGTATAGAAAACTTTATTGATTGATTTGGTTTGACTTGATTGAAATCTAAGTATGATTTAATTAAAATAATTTGCAATGTGCCTTGAGATGACGCATGTTGTGAACTGGAGCTATGTAAATAAATTAAAGTTAGGTGAACATTTATTCCTTTTTTGCTGTATATATTCACCTCTATATCATGCAAAAATGACATGATGTAGAGGCACTATTCTATTAAGCACTCTTTGAAAAACAAGTTAATATACTATTGGGCCAAGTGTTTACTAAGTGGAATAAATCAAGAAATGGCTAAAATTAGATTGCTACTTGAGTTGCTCATGTCTATAATACGAGAGAATGTTGAAAAAGTTTATAAGGCCTGGAACTGTGATGGACCTCAACAGGATCTGTGTACCTCTTTATGCTAAACAGAGTAGAGTGTAATACTATACAAAGTAATAGTCCAATTTCAAATATTTACACATATTTACCATAGGTGCAAAGAAAGATTATGAAGATGAAATTAGAACGAAGAATTGGGGTCAAAATAAATTATTTTTACGTTTTTAATCCACATTTCCTATTACATTTATTGATCTACACCAAGCTTAAGATATGCTTTCTGTGTTAATCTCACAGACTTTTGACTGCATTCTCAGGGCATCTATTTCTGACGTTCAGGGACTTCTATTTAAGTCTAACTGACTTCCCTTCACATTGAAAAATTGCACCTGAGGGCCATTTTGTGCATTGGAAAGTTATGCCAAGGACTCATGACCAAGTGTCTTTATGTGACAAGCTGGAAATGAGAATGTGCCAGTGTGCAATAGTTTCTATTGTCTCAGTTATAATTTGGTATACCTAAAGCCAAAAGACATAAAACACCCTCAGCAGAAGTGTCAAGAATGTAACGGTTAAAACAGGGCGGCAGTGAGTAATGAGAGATTGATTATGAAGCACAAAATACAATGAAGCCTTAGCATAGCACAATCTTCCTTTCTTTAACAAGAACAAAGGTTAGATGACTCTTTCAGAGGAAACAGGTCTGTCAGTAGTCTGCCTTAGGAACTGTGACCATATGGTAGTGATAGGTCATGGTAGACAGTGGTCCACAGAGAGCACTTGAACAAACCTGTGACGGCAGGTGAAATTAAAAACACCCTGTCAAAATGCAAGAAACTTAAATTAAATCCAAAACACAGTCAGGTCTTGTAGGTGACAGATACAGGGCAGGATGGGGACCAATCTGCCAGTCTAATCCTTGGACATTAAAGGTTAGGGGCTATGGAGATGGTGTCGGAGCCAAATGAAACAATAATAACATAAAACAGCATAAGGATGGAAGGCTCATTAGCGTGCAGGCTGCAACTGCTTTGGGTTTCTCTTGTAATAAATTGACACATGTTTTCAAGAGATTAAAAAGCCGAAAGACAGTTAATCATTTTTAATGTATGTGTAACTCTATAACAAAAAACATTTCCCCAGCAAATGACTCATAAACAATCTGATAGCCACTTAGCAGTACATGTCAGCCTTGAACAAACACTTATATCATGGGTGTCAACAGAATGGAACAAACTGTCAAAGCCCCCTGGCAAAACAACTTTGTACATCAAGAGGAACTAGACACTCAACACCCAAACACCAGTTACAAATAAGATTCACTTAGCTGGGCTAAGAACTTGCTCACCCAGAAATGATGGACACATGAAAAGTGTCAACAAATTCAGCTAACTAGCCGCATGGCCAGCAGTCCCACCAGCTGCACTGATAATTCCTTGTGAATAGTTTACATTACTGTGATGGACTGGCGACCTGTCCAGGGTGTACCCCGCCTCTCGCCCTTTGACAGCTGGAGATAGGCACCAGCACCCCGCAACCCCTTGAGGAATGAGCGGTTCAGAAAATGGATGGGTGGATGAATAGTTTAAAGTATTTTGTTGATATTTCATTTTATTTGTAAACAGTGTTTTTTTACACCCAATTTTTTCAAGCATTAAGAACATTATGCAACTCATTTTATGATTTTTAAATATTATTTTTTTTGTTGAATTTATCATTTGTTCAGGCAAACGTTTTGTTGATTACAACTTGTCAAATGATCAATTACTTTCTTTAACCTCTGAGACTTTTTCTGAGAGTTTGGCAAATTACCTGCCATGTGACAGTAAATGAATATTTTCTGAAGAATAAAACACAAACATACTATGGCAGGTTTAATCTGGCCACCTGACTGGATAACCAAGCAGCTGCAGGGTGGTAATATTACAGTGTGTTCCAGTTTTGAGAATAGGCCTTAAAGCATTTGTCTTTTGCTTGTCAGAAAGATAATTTAGAGACCTGACATCAAAACACAATAGATGTTTAATAAGACCATACTTCCAATACTATATAATTTTGTGGAACAATGACAGTTTCTACCGGAGCAATAATGTTCCAGCGTGGTTTGCTGTCAATGAAAAGTTAACAATAGATTTCCCCCCTACATTGCAGCTCATTCATGAATGTGATACAGCAAAAGAGGTTGTCCTGATGTGAAGAGGAAATGCAACTACCAGTAACAAGATTGTATATCTCTTTTTTAAAGCCACTATTTGGTAACTTTCCATGGAGTAGCTTAGGCCTATGCATGAGGACTTTCAATTACATATACTGTCAATAACAAAAGGAAAAATGCTCTTGCACAAGCCTTAGAACAGTCTTACACTCAAAGTCATGGTGTGATGAAGAAGTTAGAACAGAAACAAGCACAAAATTAAAACACCCACGGTGGTATATATAATTCCCCTCTCACCCACTGGGGCAGTTTTTCCCATCCATTCCAAGCTTGGGTCCTCTACCAGAGGCCTGGGAGCCTGAGGGTCCTGCTCAGTATCTTTGCTGTTACAAGTACTGCACTTTTCTGGACTGAGATTTCTGAGGTTCTTCCAGGGATCTGCTGGGCCCATTCCTCCAGTTGGGGGTCACTGCCCCAAGTGCTCCGATTACCACGGGTACTACCATCACCTTCACCTTCCAAGCCTTCTCTAGCGTCTCTCTGAGCCCTTGGTATTTCTCAACTTTATCATGTTCCTTCTTCTTGATGTTACCATCGCTTGGTATTGCTACATCCACCACAACGGCTTTCCTCTGCTCTTTATCTACCACCACAATGTCCGGTTAGTTCGCCATTACCATCTTTTCAATCTGGATCTGTAAGTCCAACAGGATCTTCTCTACCACCTTTAGAGGTGTTTACCACTTTGACCTTGGGGTTTCCAGCCCATACTCCGCACAGGTGTTACTGTATACTATGTCAGCACCTTGGTTATATTGCTTGCATTTGATGTGAGAATGTTAATGTAAGTCAAACTTGAGACATGATCAGTGAACATTCTGCAGAGCTGCACAAAAGCAATAAACCAGACAAAAATGACAAATAAAATTTCATCCCTGACTATTGCAACAAAAATTGAGCAAGTCTGTATCCGTGAAAAAAAAAGCATATAAAGATTCAGTCCAGTATGACGGCAGCTGTGAATTTCGTTACTCGAATTTACTTTTTAAATCAGTTTTCTGGAGATCAAAAGTTAAATATCTCATTATCTTAAGACAACATAGTTCATTTTGTTCAGATAACAGGGTAATTATTTTGTAATCAAAAGAAAACAAAAGCATTTCCGCTCTTGATTATCTGAGATCACAATTACAATAGATGCAGAGATGGCATCGGGACAATATCAGCTGCTGATTAAAGATGAAAATGTCAGATGGCAAACAGAGATGGCCTGATATCTTTAGCTGTCACATCTACCATCAGGCTCAATTTAGGCAGCTGTGGACAGAAGCACAGAATAGTGAGATTTTTGACCTCACTTTGTGCCTTAACTAAGTCCTCAGCTGTTGATCCTTGCTTAACAGCCATAACAGCAATAGAGTTCTCAGTACTTCATCTCAAGTCTCTATCTCGAGCTTATGAGCTAACTTATTTCAAAACAAATGAACATACTAGAAAAATGTGTATTTGTCAGATACAGACACGGACAAAAGTATGTCTCAACCTCTGTGATTAACATGAATGAACATTTTTAAAATGTCACATGTAAAACCCAATAATGCACTGCAAACAATGAAGCATACTCTGTACATGCCCATATATAATTTTCTTTAGCTAATAGAAGAATACCTAATTCTAAATGTCTTCTGATGAGCATGGTGAGCTGAACCTCACCTAGCTCTGTTAGACAAGCCGATAGTTTGTAAAGTTACATGCTTACTTACATCATTCTGAGTTACTTCCTGATGTTAAGCAGTAGAAAATGTGTGACTGTTAACTGCTGGTTCCTTTTGAAGGTCAGCTAAACATGATAAGCTATTTGAACATGTCTCTTTATTACATAGGTCATATATTCTCTTATAACACAGCCTGCTGTTGATAGGTAATAGCAATGGGCACCCAGCTAACCATAACCCTAACTTCCTTGGCACCCTTTTATAAATATTAATCACTATGAAGCTACGTTTTGCATTGAAACCATAAAAACACACAAATATGAAGCTACGTCTTGCATTGAAATCACAAATGTAGAGAGAAATGCAGCTACGTTTTGCATTGTAACCATAAATTCAAACAACTATGAAGCTAAGTTTTACATTGAAACCATATAAGCACACAAATAAGTAGCTACGTTTTGAAGTCAGAGTTAGTAATCCTAAGTCACTGTTCTTACCTGTACAGGTTCATATGGAGTAGACTTGCCTTTAGGGCCAATCTGCTTATTAATCAACTATCAAAAAGGCTTTTGTTGAGAAAGCAGTCCTCTATGAAGTGATTTGCGCAAAGGTAACAGTTGTTTTCAGCCTAGGATTGTTTCCAAAGAAGAAGCCCAAACTCTTAGCCTAATTACCTAAGCTAATTATAGCAGCTACTAGCTGCTGTACCAGAGCTGAGTGGTGAGGGGAGCGGGATGGCTGCAGGCTGCAACAAACTACGTCAGGTAGTAGGAGGAGATGGGTGGAAAAGGGGGAGATAGGTGGGAGCAGGCATTTCAGCACCTTCAATAACTACCAGCAGAGACTCAAAAATAATTCAAACATAAGTGGATGAGTCAAAGCAACACTTCAGGCATGTTTTTAATGTGGAAATAACATGTTATCAGGATGTTACACAGTCAAAAAGTAAATTTTGCATAATTACCCCCCCCCCTTTAATTGTTTACAGATTCATGTTTTTATAATTACAAATGCCCTTTGCTGAGCTTCTGTATAGGACAGCAGTTTGCTTTATAGTAAGCAGATCAGCAACTTTCAGAATACTAACACCATCTAGCACCATGAAACATGCCATATTGAAATTCACCCAAATCCAAATTATTCCCAATTCAGATGCTCCCTTTGAAATTCAGCAAGTCTTCTTGACAATGGCTAAATGCCTAAAGGTATTGACCTGCTATCTGGTTATTCGATTATTTATGAGAACAGGCAGTGTAGGTAAAACCAGATTAATTAAAAAAAGCATAAAATAAATGCACAGTCTAAACAACAGCTTTACATTTTACAGTTTGAAGCAGAAAGCTGTGTGACAGAGAAGTGGTTCTGTCATGGACATGTCTCCCTTGTTCCCCACAGGATCTCCAGCTGTGGCTTAGTGTACCCAGGACAAGTCACCAGTCCATCAGGAAAACACAGAGACAGTCAGGACAAACAACTATGTATGCACCCCTAAGGAAAATTTAAAAAGACAGATTACCCTAACAATCAGATTTTTGGACTGTGGGAATACCTGGAGGCAACCCATCCCTGCACAGGGAGAACATGCAAACTCCATGCACAAAGACTCTAGGTCAGGAGTCGAACCCAGGATCCTTGCTGAGAGGCAACAATACTACCAACTGTGCAGCCTGTTTGTTTTACTTGTTTCTTCTAACATTGTAGTCTTTTTTGGGTTTTATTCATGATCCCAGATTTGCCCTTTAACCAGATAAGGGTATCAGAGATCTGTACTCTGAAAAATCAAATTCTATACACATTCTCTACAGCAAGGCTACTGATGCTGATCAGGTTGCGACCTCCAGAAGTTGATGATCATCTCCTTCGTTTTCTCCAGACTGTGCAATTGGTTGCTGTCTCCCCGCCAGCTGTTCATTATGGTCTTTGGCTTAGTAGTGACTCCTTGGGATCATCAGTTACCCCAGCTGGTCACAGTTTTAGAAACTTTCTGAATACACTGCTCTGATGTAAGGCTTTTTGCCGCTCTTTCTGTTCATTCCAAGATTTTTTATCTGCTCATTTTTTTTGAAGGTTTTGTTTTGCTTTTTGAATATCATTTTCACAGCGGAGTAAAGTTATCTAAAGACGGGGATGTATTGACACATAAAAAGGCTTGGAGAAAAAGACTTACTTCCTGGTATCTGCATTACTGTCACTGTATTGCGATATGATTCTATGGTTATTTTTTTGTTTTTTGTTTTTGCTTAAATTAGAAATGTTGACATCCTGTCCAGTCTGGCCCTTCAGAATGATAAAACATCTGTTTGAAGAGTTCAACAGTAATTTATCAAACGAAACATTAGGATCTCAAATCCTCTCATTGTCTATTTCAAAACTAAATTGTTGATCAATTTGTAGCTCCACATCTAAAGTAATTTATCAGCTTGCAAAATGTTTCATAAATGTTTCATTTTTCACCTTTTGTTACATCTTGGAAAACAGTAAAGCATAATTCTTAAGTGGCAGCTTGCAAGCTGTCTTAAAGGGAAAGTGAATAGCTTTCACCACTTTACAAGATGTTTGCATAACTATTACAAAGGCGTCCTGCCCAAACCTCCATTAGCAGCACCTTCCCTGTGGAGAATGTCGTCAGCATGAAAAAACGCTTCTAATTTGAAGAGATATTGACATTTTCAAACTGCTGATTGCTGATTGCAGTCACACACAGAGATATTGTTTCATTATAAGTCTTTCCTTTCATATCAAAGCTCCTTGGAATCTACATTTAAAAGGGATTTTGAGGAGTGCACAAAAAAACCCTCCAAGCTGTTTTTAACAGGTTCTGTCAAGATTCTTAGATTGAATATCCACTGTGGCTATAAAAAGAATGAATGTGGAATATCTTGAAACCATATGTTTCACATATGGAAAATGGCAATCATAGTAGCTCAACACCAGTTTGTACAATGTCAGATTAGACAAGGAATGGATTTTCATTACAGTGTAAAAGCTCAATATGTATAACTCAGAATCACACAATAGTAGATGGCTTTTGGCTTTTCTGGATGTGCAGCTATTAGTCTATTATTCACACTGTGGTAGCATGTAAAAAAAACAGTCCATTAAAACTAAATGTTTAGTAAACCGGTAAACATGCATAACATGATGCAAAAGTATTTTTACAGAAATGCATACCTTTACCTTATTTTGTATTGATACAAAAGATATATAGGCAGTTTGTACAAATTAATAGACTTTTTAAGCCAAAATAAAAAATACTGTTGATAATTAAACAACAGAACACCTATGCCATATACCTTGATGTTACTATTTACCAAGTGCTAGTAAGAATTATTTAATAGGTTTTTTTTGTGGGATAGTTTACTAGTATACTTTTCATGATTGGAATGCTACTCTGGGCAAATAAAAAATAAAAAAACTTGAATAATAATCTATTCTGATTAGTGAAATACAAAGAGATTAAAATCATTTTATGTAATCAAAAATCTGGGATTTTTCTTATGTAAATGTTTTCTTGTAAAAAATAAAAACCCATGAAGATCAGTTATTGTCACACGTAAACAACCTTTTTTACAATGTGTTTTTCAAACCGGTGGATGGAATAGACAAAATGTGCACTGACACACATGTCAGGCAAAATACTTAGCACTATACATTTCAATTGAAGATTTTTTCATTCTTTTTGTGTGCAAAAACATATTTTGCTAGAGTTTGCTCGGATTCAGTTTTGGGGTCTGTATCAGCATGTCACTCAGCATGTCGAACAGTTTGCAAAAATAGTTCCCTTCTGTATATCTGTTTAATTCAGACTCACTGCATGATTTTACATCAATCCATCGAAGAAAAAATAGTGTCACTTCCCAGTTTGTGATGAATTATTGGCTGTTAATTTGAATTTGAAATCTACAGTCTAATTAACATGTTTGAAACTACATCAAAAGCAGTGACAACCACTGTTTTATTAATAGAACACGCCTTTTTCAGAGCCTGCACACAAAGCTGTGGCAAAGATGGATTTCTTGGCTTTAATTAACCAGAATTATTTACTGACTGGGGCTGGCTTATGGGAGCATCACTCATGTAATGGATATATTAGCAAAAGACAGAAGAGATTAGCTACTTTGGAATGCAGACAGTTCATTTTGTAATGAGAAGGTATACAATATACATATTTAGTTCTATGAAAATTTACTGAGCAGGAGGAACATGCATTACAATAAATTCTTGCTCAACAGGATGGATAGGAGAATCAAAATTGTTGATCATTAAGAACTGTAAATTGATTTTATAATGCATTGTCAAGATAATTATTTCTAAATACAGTTTAATGTGGTTTCAATAATATTCCTACATTTATAGATCAATAGTTATTTTTTCTAAAGGGCAGGAATTTAAATTGCTGGAGATAGGCACCAGCTCCCCCATAGGGATGAGAGGTAGGGAAAATACATGGATATTAGCATTATTTAAATCAAGCTCACTTGCCATAATTTAAAATTCACATGGTAGCACTACTTTAACATATTTTTACTCAAGTATTTGGTAAAAAGGCTACTGTCAGGGATACGTTTCTCAGGATGTAGCATGGACCCAAACCCATTTGTGGAAAATATGTAAGTTAGTTTATTGAGGATGATGAAGGCAGGAACAACAGTACAGGACACCAGACTGACACGAACAAGCAGGTGGGAGAACAACAAGGTGAGATACAGCATTGACAGAGGTCAGTGAAAATTATCCAATGGTGAGGAAAGGCAGGTGAAGGGTTTAAGTACAGAAGGAGGGTATGAGGATCAGGTGAGACAGAGAAGGCTGCAGACAATCAGACAGCAGTGAGCAAGATGGAGTGCAGATGACTCTGACTGGACCCCTCGCTTTTAAGGTTGGATTCCAGACGACCAAATAGAAGACAAAAAAAAAAAGGGTTGATAAAAAGGACCCTTCCTTGGGTGGGTAGTGGGCTACCAGAAGGTACGTCCCTGGAAATTTGGCGGACGGGCGAGTAAGTCGTCCACTGAGGACCTAGAGTTCCGGTGGGTGGCCAGGAGGTCGTCCCCGAACAGGGCGATGATCAGGTGGATGTCCCTTGAGAACCTGAGGTGCCTGCCCTTAACAAGATGACAATCAGGTGGATGACTGGGTGGTCCTTCCCTATGGACCTGGAGTTCCGGCGGATGCCTAGGTGGATGTCCCCTTAGGCAAGGCAAGGCAAGGCAATTTAATTTGTATAGCACACTTTCAACACAAGGCAATTCAAGGTGCTTTACATGATTCAGTGATAATGAAACCACATGATTACAAACAAAACATGTAAGTATAACAGTAATTAATCAGTAAGAAAAGATAATGTAAGGAACAAATGTATGTAATTAATACCCAATCACTTAAAAAAGAAATAAAAAGTAAGAATAGAAATTAAACCACAACAATAAAAAATAATTTAAGGAACAAATTTATGCAATTAAAACAGATTAAAACAGATAGAACACAATCGGGTAAACAAAACAAAACAAAAAGTGATCAGAAAGTGCAATTTAAGATTCAAATACAGCTCTGAATAGTAGAGTTTTTATCTTTATTTTAAAAGAGCCTAGTGATTCAGCGTTTTTGCATTCGTCTGGAAGTTTATTCCACGTTTGTGGAGCATAGAAGTTGAAAGCTTCCTCTCCCTGTTTAGTTCTGATTCTAGGGACGATTAGTAGGCTAGAGTTCGAGGAACTGAGTGGTCTGCTGGGTTGATATAGTGGCAGCATATCTTTAATGTACTTTGGTGCTAAACCGTTCAATGATTTATAAACAAGTAGGATTATTTTAAAGTCTATTCTCTGAGCTACAGGGAGCCAGTGTAAGGACTTTAGAACTGGGGTGATGTGTTCTACTTTCTTGGTTCTAGTGAGAACACAAGCAGCAGCGTTCTGTATCAGCTGCAGCTGTCTGATTGATTTTTTAGGTAGAACTGTGAGGACGCTGTTGCAGTAATCGCTCCGACTAAACATAAACGCATGGATCAGTTTTTCACGGTCCTTCTGTGACATCAGTCCTTTAATCCTAGAAATGTTCCTCAGGTGATAGAAAGCTGACCTTGTTATTGCCTTTATGTGACCTTGGAGGTTCAGGTCTGAGTCCATTATTACACCTAGATTACGAGCCTGATGAGTAGTTTTTAGTTGTATTAGCTGAAGCTGTGGGCTGACTTTGGATCGTTCCTCCTTAGGTCCAAAAACAATTACTTCTGTTTTGGTTCTGTTTAGCTGGAGAAAGTTACGGGACATCCAGTCGTTGATTTATTCAATGCATTCATTTAAGGTCTGGATAGAATCAAAGTCACCTGGTGACAATGTAATGTAAAGCTGTGTGTCATCTGCATAGTTTTGGTAATTTATCTGATTGGCTGCTATAATCTTGGTTAGTGGGAGCATATAGATATTGAACAGGAGGGGTCCCAGGATGGAGCCCTGGGGGACCGCACATGTGATGTCTGTTTGTTCTGATTAGAAATGTCCAATGGATACAAAGAACTTCTTATTTTTGAGGTAAGATTCGAACCATTGAAGAGCTGTACCAGTGAGTCCGACCCAGCTCTCTACTCGTTCCAGTAATATTGTATGATCAACAGTGTCAAATGCTGCACTGAGGTCCAACAGAACCAACACTGTATTTTTACCGCTGTCTGTATTTATGCGGATGTCATTGAAAACTTTGACGAGGGCAGTCTCAGTGCTGTGATGAGCACGGAAACCAGATTGAAAATGATCTAAGGAGTTGTTTGTTATCAGGAATGTGTTCAACAGTTGAGATACAGCTTTTTCTATAATCTTACTGATGAATGGGAGATTAGAGATTGGCCTATAATTCTGTGGAACTGGTGGTAAAGGAGGAGCTTGGCTGGCCAAGCTCCTCATAGCACGTATTACTTTCATTTACTCACCTTAACAACTTTGGTGCGACTTAAAGTCCTTCAGGAGATGTTTAGATCCATTTGCGGACACTGTATATCCATATAATGGTAGTTGTTGGGGCAACCAAAATGCAGCCTCTTAGTAAGTCATTATCTGCCACAAAACTCCTTAATTTCCCCAAGGTTTTGTTATGAATCCCTACCACCATTCTCCTGTTTAGAGGCTTTTGATCAAACAATCCGTGATTCCAATTACGTCCCTGCCGTTGTAGTCTGAGCAGGGCTTTCACTCTCTACTTGACAATAGTCAGTTAGATAGAACTTTCTACTGCAAATATCAACATTGGTCACATTTGTGTGTTTTCAAATTGCACAAACAAAATAACTAAGTGTTGTAATGACCTGAGCCCCTTCTGGATCCTCTGGATGACTGAGCTTCTCACCCTGTCTCTAAGGGAGAGCCCAGACACCCTACAGAGGAAACTCATGTCAGCCGCTTGTATCCATGATCTCGTTCTTTTGTTCACCATCCAGAGTTTCTGACCATAGACAAATGTAGAAACGTAGATTGACTGGTAAACTGAGAGCTTCGCCTTTCGGCTCAGCTCTCTCTTCATAACAACAGACCAGTACAGTGCCCACATAACTGCAGATGCCTTACCAGTCCACCAGTCGATCTCCCACTTCATTTTTCCCTCATTTGTGAACAAGACCCCCAGATACTTGAACTCCTCCTCTTGGGGAAGGACCTATTCCCTGATCTGGAGGATGCAAGACCATGGTCTCACATTTGGAGGTGCTGATTCTCATCCTGGCCGCTTCGCACTCGGCTGTGAACCGCTCCGCCAAAAGCTGTAGATCGTGTTTCAATGAAGCCAACACAACCACATCATCTGCAAAAAGTAGTGATGGGAAGACCAACTCTTTTTATTAACTCGGATCATTGACTCTCGAACATTAAATTGAACAAATCTTGAACAAATCATTTTTTTTCATTTTAACAGCAGGTGGCGCTGTTGCCCTCTTGTGGGCATTGTAAGGCTGCTCTTCTCCAACAAATCATGATTCACAATCTCAAGTGACTCTGACTGATTTACCGACTCATTCCTGTTACCATCAGCAACTAATTTCATTAGTAGAAATATACAGTGGGGCAAAAAAGTATTTAGTCAGCCACCGATTCTGCAAATTCTCCCACTTAAAATGATGAAAGAGGTCAGTAATTTTCATCATAGGTACACTTCAACTATGAGAGACAGAATGTGACTAAAAAAATCCAGGAATTCACATTGTAGGATTTTTAAAGAATTTATTTGTAAATTATGGTGGAAAATAAGTATTTGGTCAATAACAAAAATTCAACTCAATACTTTGTAATATAACCTTTGTTGGCAATAACAGAGGTCAAACGATTACTATAGGTCTTTACCAGGTTTGCACACACAGTAGCTGATATTTTGGCCCATTCCTCCATGCAGATCTTCTCGAGAGCAGTGATGTTTTGGGGCTGTCGCCGAGAAACACGGACTTTCAACTCCCTCCACATATTTTCTATGGGGTTGAGGTCTGGAGACTGGCTAGGCCACTCCAGGACTTTCAAATGCTTCTTACGGAGCCACTCCTTCGTTGCCCGGGCGGTGTGTTTGGGATCATTGTCATGTTGGAAGACCAAGCCACGTTTCATCTTCAAAGCTCTCACTGATGGAAGGAGGTTTTGGCTCAAAATCTCACGATACATGGCCCCATTCATTCTTTCCTTAACACGGATCAGTCGTCCTGTCCCCATAGCAGAAAAACAGCACCAAAGCATGATGTTTCCACCCCCATGCTTCACAGTAGGTATGGTGTTCTTGGGATGCAACTCAGTATTCTTCTTCCTCCAAACACTATGAGTTGAGTTTATACCAAAAAGTTCTACTTTGGTTTCATCTGACCACATGACCTTCTCCCAATCCTCTGCTGTATCAGCCTTGTGCTCTCTGGCAAACTTCAGACGGGCCTGGACATGCACTGGCTTAAGCAGGGGGACACGTCTGGCACTGCAGGATTTGATTCCCTGTCGTTGTAGTGTGTTACTGATGGTAACCATTGTTACTTTGGTCCCAGCTCTCTGCAGGTCATTCACCAGGTCCCCTCGTGTGGTTCTGGGATTTTTGCTCACCGTTCTCATTATCATTTTGACCCCACGGGATGAGATCTTGCTTGGAGCCCCAGATCGAGGGAGATTATCAGTGGTCTTGTATGTCTTCCATTTTCTGATAATTGCTCCCACAGTTGATATTTTCACACCAAGCTGCTTGCCTATAGTAGATTAACTCTTCCTAGTCAGGTGCAGGTCTACAATTCTTTTCCTGGTGTCCTTCGAAAGCTCTTTGGTCTTGGCCATAGTGGAGTTTGGAGTCTGACTGTTTGAGGCTGTGGACAGGTGTCTTTTATACAGATAACGAGTTCAAACAGGTGCCATTAATACAGGTAACGAGTGGAGGACAGAAGAGCTTCTTAAAGAAGAAGTTACACGTCTGTGAGAGCCAGAGATCTTCCTTGTTTGAAGTGACCAAATACTTATATTCCACCATAATTTACAAACAAATTCTTTAAAAATCCTACAGTGTGAATTCCTGTTTTTTTTTTTCAAATTCTGTCTCTCACAGTTGAAGTGTACCTATGATGAAAATTACTGACCTCTATCATTATTTTAAGTGGGAGAACTTGCACAATCGGTGGCTGACTAAATACTTTTTTGCCCCACTGTATGTAGTTTATAATTAAATTTGTGTTAAAAATAAATAAAAAAATTCTGCTCTGGGCTGGAAGACAAAAACCTGAGTACAAAACTCACATCACAAGACTATATCATTAGTTCACAGTAGTAGTAACCATTTGAAAACCTAGGAAAGCATATACACACCACAGTAGAGTTATTTGTGTCCTCCACATTGCCATCATTGTTTAGCAACGCAACGGTGACTAGGTAGCTGTCACGTGACAAATGAACGAATCTACACTTCCACACACAGAACAGCCTGTGAACGATGAACGAGGAGATCCGTCCGAGCTGTCGGTCACATTACAGCTGGGTAGAGGAAGAGTGAATGTAAACTAATTTTGACAATTAGTGATAAAATTAAAACAAAAGGTAATAATTAATATCTTCCCTATGTATGTTAATTTTTCAAAAGTATTTATTTACAAACACTTTACATTATACACACAATAACACCTCTACAAGAACTGAAGACCACTAAATAATTATGATTTAATGAATAAATCATACATATCAGGTGTCGAATGACAAATGAAGGAACATTAGATATCAGACATCACTCATTTCCTTGTTTATCTCTTAGTCCACAGCACGTAGCAAGCTCAGCCACAGCTGTCAAGTGACAAATGAGTAAGAATGATCCGTCACGATCTGTATATGAATGAATCGTGAACGAACTGTAGTACTTTGAGCTCGCCAGTCGCCTCAGAGGTCTGGGTGTCACATGACAAGAACTGGGACCTGAGAACGGACGCAGCAGCTGAGTGAGTCGTGAATGAATCATTTCGGTTTCCTGTCTTGCAGCTGAATGAGTTCATGCAGCTGCTTCCATGAACGAATCAAAAAATGAAAGAATCGCTCACTGAGAGGACTCATTACTCCCAGTCATATAAAAGATTAGTTCTTTTTGAACAACTCGTTCACGAACAATACATCACTAGCAAAAAGTAGAGACCCGATCCTAATCCCACCTAAACGGATCCCCTCAACAACTTGGCTGCGCCTAGAAATCCTGTCCATAAATATCAAATAATATTTGTAGAGTTATTTTGATGGAACAGATAAGAAAAAACTTAAGATTCACATTCAGTTGGAAGAATTCAGCTGCCCCTGGTGAGTGAATCATCTGAATAACATAGCAATAAAACATGTAATTGTCATGGTTGCGATGAAGGACCCAAATACAGCAGGAGTCAGTTGAGTATTTTTTTATTAAAGATAAATAAATAAACGTACAAAATAAACAGGAAGGCGAATCAAAAGGACAGGAGGACAGGGAGCAATCCACTATGGACTGGCAGAGAAGTGAAGCAAACAGAGAGCTTAAATATAATGGGGAGTTAGGAAATGACTGAGAAACCTGAGGCCTAGTTAGAGGGAGCAGATGCAGGTGAGAGGGAGAAAGTAGGTGGAAAAATTAACTGGGTCAGGGAGCAGAATAGCCCTGTGATGGACTGGCGACCTGTCCAGGGTGTACCCCGCCTCTCGCCCGTTGACAGCTGGAGATAGGCACCAGCCCCCCGTGACCCATTAAGGATTAAGCGGTTAAGAAAATGGATGGATGGAGGGAGCAGAATAGCAGGGAAGAAACAAGCAGTAAACAGAAAACAATCCTAAACAAGAAACTAGAAACTTAACTAAGGGCAAAATATCTAAGAGGAACTAACAAAGACTGATAGGGAAGCAAAATTAAAAGGTAAATCAAAATAAAACTGAAAGGAGAAATCATAAGAGCAGGAAGGAGGAAATATGTAAAAAAAAAAATTCAAAAGACTAAAGTCCTGAAGTAAAACATTAACAAGTAAAATAAATATGATCATTTAAACTAAATCAGGAAATCAGGAACTAACTAAAACAAAAAACCTCACATCATAACAGTAGTGTACTAATCGGGTCGCTGTTTTTGATGTAGCAGTCACATTGATTTTGTAATTTTTATAAACGTTAGATTCACATGAGATAGGGCATTAACATTCACATATTTGATTTCTTTAACATTTTCATAAAATCTGTGGCAGTCTGTCTTATGTATCAATCAAACTGTGAAAGCTACAGCGTTACATAGGCAGTAAAGCATAATGTCTTGCAGTGGCATTAAAATTAAAGGCTAAATATATGAAAATATCTGTAGCGCTGCCTACAAAATGGTGCTATGTATAAATTTTCAATCTACTAGGTATACTTTCTTATGATACAAAAACAATCAATATTATATGGAATGTGTTCAATCAGTACTGTAGCACTCACCAATGAATACTGAATAGCTGTCACTCTCACTTTACACTTACTCTGATCAGCAATTACCCTGAGGACCAGTACTGGACAGATTTGAAACCTAGACTGGTGGGCTTTTAACTTCTGGTAAATGTTTGATATTTTTCATACAATTCCTGTGAAATATGAACAGCCGGAAATGGTTAGAAAAAAATGTGCGATCAGCAGGAGACTGGTCTGTGTTTAGAGTTGTGCCACTGGTCAGCATTGGGCCCAGCTTGCCATTTATTTAACTTGACGCATTTCAACAGCACCTGGGGAGCAAGGTCATGGCTGTGCACCAACACCCAAATGCTTGCATGTAAGCAATAACTGAAGTTAGGTTTCATTATTAGAATTGCTCATTGCCCGATTGGAAATTCCTGCTGCTTTTCTCAAGGCAAGCAACTTCTTTTTATATCCTGAAGGGTAACATGTTTTTAATTATTGACATTCTGGTGAAGATTACCATTGGTGCTGCATGACCCTGTAGACATGAGTGGCAGTAGGCCGGCTGTGGAGGAGGATGGCTGGCTGGGGGACGGTAATTTTTCAGGGACAAAGAGCCCACTGAGGAGGTGGAGGAATGGGCTGAGGAGGTGGAGGTTCAGTGATTCACATGCAGTGCAGGAGGCCTCGCTGTATTACCCCCACCCCTCCCCTAAGTCCCGGGAGGGCAACGGGGGGATTGATGAAACGAGAAGGAAGGCCTAATTAAAGGCTCTCAGCTCAAATGCATTGATGTATTACATCTATTATGCCACAGTTCGATAGGTCTGCCAGGCCGGGGCTGCCACGGCTACTGAGTCCCGCCAAACAAACTGAATAAATAATAGCAGCTGAGAGGGAGAGAGGGTGAGAAGGAAAGATAAGTTCAACAGGCAAAGTTGTGATAAAGCCTTCTATAGCCATATTCATACCCTGCAGGCTTTGAGATTGATATTATGTGTAAAAAACATCATTTGCAGTCCATACACCAGAAGTAGCAAGTGGAAAATGAAAGGTATAAAACAGCATTAGGAGCCAAAGCCAATCATTTAGGGATTGCTTTATTGATACAAAGTTCAGCATGTTTTATTTATTTACAGTAATTATTGATTAAGAGATTGAAAATGCATAGTTAAATAAAAACGGGTGACAAATTATGGGCAAAAATAATATTAGGTCTCTTAGTGACCCTCCAGAGGAGTTTGACTGTGCCCCAACATTGATTGTAGAAGTCCCCCCGGTGAAAAGTGTTTTCTAACCCAAAAGTCACAAATCTCCCAGCTGGGTTTAGATCTGGCGACTGCAGAGACATCATATGATTTACATAATTTTCATGCTCATCAAACCATGCTGTTATCACATGTGCCTCGTGGATGGTGTCATCCTGGAACAGACCACCCGGATCATGAGAGAAATTTTCCATATTGGGATTATACTGATCCCTCAGGAAAGAGACTTTGTATTTATTTGAAATGATTCCAAAATTGCTTCACATATTTTAACAGACAGATGTAGTCACTGTATAGGTTGAGAGTTCAGGTTCTTTTTAGTGTTTTACTTGTTTGTAGATTATTTAGCAAAAACATTTTCAATTCAGATTATCTTTTTCAATTTCAGAAAATGGTTAATTCAACACTAAATGCTGATATAATTATTGTGCAACCTTGCCAGGATAGTTCATTTATACTAATTGTCAAGCACATGCTTGTTCATAGGATCAGTGGGTAAGACACTGTCTCATCTACTTTAAAAATATTAGAGGAGGGAGGAGGGCTAAATTATTTTTTTGGGTTCATTAGGGAGGACTATAGGTAAGCAAAGATGCTTGTGTTGAGATGTGTCGGAGACAAATGTGTTTATGTTAAATAAGGTAAAGGTAAGTGCAGTGCAAAGAAAATGAAAAATTACTGAATTGGGTTTTCTGCGCGTATGGATTGTAAGATATTTAAGCAATATCCAGTGAACAGAAGGTGCTTTTAAAATAAACACGTCTGCAATACTTTAACAACACATCTGATTTCTTTACATTTTGTATCCAAACAGCCAGACTTTCCTGTTATATATTTTAAAGTGGTCTTGAATAAAACTCAATTAGGCTTTATACTTTTTCTAATTTCAGCCCAGTTTTCCCTATTGAGTTCCATTTTTGCAGTGTACATAAAATAAGGAAGGTGAACATTTTGAAGGCTATATAGTGGCACCAGGGCCAACCCTGACCATTTTGGTTTCCTAGGCAAGATCGTTGCTGATGCCCCATTGCATCACAGTCAATTTCAATGTTCATGCAATAACACAAGAAAAACAGGAATGTGTTCAAGGTTCAATTTACAGTGCTTTGCATAAATGATTACACCCCCTTTAAAAAGTATGTATTTAATCAGTAGCTCAATGAACAAAAGAACAATTTCCAAACTTTCCAAAAGGCCGAGTTTTATTGAGCACTTATTTAACTCCATGACATGAAATTAGGGTTAATAATCTAATTTAGATCCCAAAATCTTCAGTTTTACTCAAATTGGTTGAACCAAAAATGAATACAACCTGTAACAAAAACTACTACATATAGTATTTTGTATGAACACCCTGATTTTTAAGGACAGCACCAAGTCTTCTAGGCATGGTCTACGCAATCTAGGCAACATCTACCTTTTTCCATTCTTCAAGAATAACCTATTTTAGAGCCTGGATGCTGGATGGAGAGGTATTCTCACCTTGTCGCTTCAGAATTCCCAACAGGTGTTTGATTGGTTTCAGATCAAGAGAAAAAGTGGGCCATTCAATCACTTTCACCCTGTTCTGCTTCAGAAATGCAACAGTAGCGTTAGATGTGTGTTTTTGGATCATTGTCCTGCTGGAAAAGTGCACGACGACAAGTGCACGGAGTGATGGCAGCATCTTCTCCTTTGGTATAGAGCAGTACATTGTTGAGTTCATGATACCATCAATGAAATGCAGCTCCCCAACAATAGCAGCACTCATGCAGCCCCACATAAGGACACTGCAACCACCATGTTTCACTGTAGGCATCATGCATTTTTCTTTGAAATCCCCACCTTTACGACACCAGTTTCTAAACCATTAGTTTCAAAAACAGTGATCTTGGCCTCATCACTCCAGAGTATAGAGTCTCAGTAGTCTTCATTTTTTCAGCATGGGCCCTAGCAAATTCTAGGCATGCTTTTTTGTGCATGGGCTTTAAGAGAGACTTCCTTCATGGACAATACCCATGCATGCCATTCCTCTGCAGTGTGCGCCGTATGGTGTCCCGGAAAACGGTTACTCCAGTTTGGCTTTCTACTGCTTTAGCTAACTGCAGTTAACTTGCAGGGCGATTTTCTTCAACCCTTCTCATCAGAAGACGCTCCTGTCGAGATGTTAACTTCGGTGGATGGCCTGGACGAACTTGTAAGATGGTTGCACTTCCATCTTACTTAAATTTTTTGATCACTTTTGTTACAGTATTTTGACTGATATGTAAAGCTTTGCTGATCTTCTTGTAGCCTCTACCTTTTTTGTGTAAAGAAAGGATTTCCTTTCTCAGATTTCTCTCCCATGGGGAGCCATTAATGACAGCATGAAATAGGAAGGGCTTTTCTATGTAAAGTAATGCCCTTTTATTGTCACCTGTCTGCTGGACACCTCTTAAATGAATCATTAGACTCACCTGTGGTTGAATGCTTTTTAATCAGAAGTTTGTAGTCTTAAGTGTGGCTTTTATCCTAGGACTATAATTGGGGTGTACTCAATTTTGCAACATGGGCTTGAATGAATATGTTAGGCAAATCACTTTTTTGTGTGTGCAAATGTTGTATGCAATCAATGGCCCACATTTGTGGGAGTATTTTGTAGTATAGTATATCATACAAAATGTTGATTCTGAAAGGAAGCTAAAGGTTTTCTGACAAACGTTCTGGGGTGTACTCATTTATGCAGAGCACCGTATATCTGGAATCTGATGCTGTGGCACTTGGGTGGGGTTAGAATTTTAAAGTGCATCTGAAAAAAAGAAAAATGGGCAGTCAGTGAACATTTTTTTTATCAGAGTAAATACATGACTGCTTGGTTTAACTAAATCACAAAATAGTCTTCATTAGTGGAGAAGATTTATTGTGACTGCAGCAACTCAGATCAATGACAAACAGAAAAGATTATTCACAGTTGACCCAAGCTGAAAATTTGTAGTCAGGACTTACATTGATCCAAACCCTAAAAATGACAAAAATGTCATGTTAATGTTAACATCACTAAGTGCACTCACATATGCACAACCTATTCATAAACAATAATTAACTCAAGTCAGAAGTAACATCAACTTTGGAAATTACAAATGTGCAGCTTCAATGGCAAAGGGAGACATTTTTTTAGAATCTGGACTTTGCTTTTTGCTCAAAACCAGTTGCCTGTCCAGCAACAAAACCTTGAATTTAGCTCTGTACCAAAGAGATGTTAGATTTTATTTTCAGCCATAGCAAGCAAAGATTGTTTATTTTAAATGTTCAATAATGCATTTATTTTCTTAAGACAATTTTCAGTGTTCATGCTCAGTATTAAAATATTAAGATCTATGAAACTGCATTTTTCATTTTGCAGGCCTGGAGCAGTGTGGAAAAAAAAAAGCATAAATAAAAAATAAAAGCAGTTTTTATACACTCTTTGTCTTTCATTGCTGAAAAACAAAATTTCTGAACTCAAATAACTATAAAATAAAATAGCTGTTCAGATCAATTCTATATAGAATATTAACATTGCTTTTTGGTCTGTACCTCATCAATCAATATATATTTTGAGTTACAGACAGAACTCATACCTAAATGCATGATCATATATGTTAACTGCTGGCATCTGTGTCAATGAAAAGCAGATATAAATAGTATAGTATAGTGTAGTATAGTATAGTATAGTATAGTATAGTATAGTATAGTGCAGGGCCGGAGGGGGACTCCTTTTCAGCCCTGGAGTTTCATGCCTCAGACCGGCCGACTTTATATCACAACATATTTCTATTAAATTTAGAGATGCACTGATACCGATGCCCGGTATTGGTAAGGTTCTAACGTACTCATATCGGTATTGGATAAAGTTAACCAATTGATACTTCAAATGCGGAAATTCTGCAATCATTTCACAGAAAATGTTTTTAAAATACATAGGCGCGGGTCCTCTGTTCAGGGGAAAGCCAAATTAGATGGCGTCTTTACTTCTACAAGAGCCCGGACGGACAAAGCGCACGGAACACGCCCGCTATTAAAACATTGATTTTCCCTCAAAATGCAAAAGAGTTTTGCCATAAATACATTTTTACTTCTTCGCTAGTTCCAAGCGATGAAAGAGAGACTGATTTGCTCGTCATGTTGCTGCAAATAGATCATTCTCAGGGAATTGAGCATTTAAAAGCAGCACTAGTTGGACCTCCGTTGTTGAGTTTCTTACTCGAAGATACAGATACCGCATGCTTGTGATAATTTAGGTATGCACTCCCCCCTACTGGCCGAAAATTAGACACTGTGCCTTTAACAAATTAAGATAGTTTCAATGGTAAAACATGCATGTTCACTTTATATTACTTTCATTTCATTATCTTTTAAATATGGACTCTGTCTATCTATTATTTTACTTTTAAAGAAAAAAATATAGCAGGATACAGTGTCTTTTAACTTAGAAAGTGGTTTTATTGGAACCAATGCCTGCTTGTTAAAACACAGATTGCTTTTATACTGACAAGATAAATCCCCTCATCACTACAGACTCCTGACTCTGCTTCAGACACCAAATCAAATTTAAAAATGGTCATAATTCTAGGCAAAAATCTCTTAATTTTACAAAGCCTTTGATTAGTTCCCATCAGTTTTATTATTGTAGTGTCAAATCAGCTAGGATTGCACGGCAGTTTTCATATCAGGTCTACACAATGTTCTCCATTATATATTAGGGCCAGACCGATATGGATTTTTGGGGTACGATACCGATATAAAACAGTAGCAAAAGCCAATAGCCGATATGATGGCTGATAAATTCCCCCCCAGAACCCCCCCCCCCCCCCCCAAAAGTACCTCAAGCTTAAAACCTGCATTCTCTGCCAATTTTAATGCTCACATATTTTTACCATGTCTACTACACACTAAAGAGCAGTCTAAATAACTCACTGTGGTTTCCAAATAATGCAGTTAAGATTTATTTAGCAATGGTTTAAAAAAAAAAAACAGAATACACAACGCTCCTTGAATGCACCAGGTGTTCATGTAGTTTAGTGTAGACAAGCTTCTGCTAATGTAAAGAATAGGCTGATATGCAGGGAATGTCAGTGACAAAGTTTCACAGAAAGTTGCTAAGGGTGGTCAGAAATGTCACCAGATGTGTCGCTAGGTGCTTTTCAGAAAAAAGTAGTCAAGGAGGTATGGAAAGTCGTTAAAAATAGTGATGAAGTCACCAAGGTGGCAACACTGGCTGGGTGACTTAATGCGAGGTGATGCGCTGATTTCGAAACAGCGCATGACCACCACTGTTGCTGCGTTTGTCTGTAGTAACTGCAGTTAAATTCCAACCATTGAGCACATAGACCCAACAGCACTGAAAGTATTTATTTTTGATATTGATTTTTGAATAAATTAGACAGTAGCAGCCACTACTGAGCTCGCTATGTAGGAAAAACCCTGGTAAAGTAAAAAGCATGCAGCCACCAACTTCTAAATACTCTTTTTTAAGAGTCTACACTGGTCTCTGTGCTCCTTTTTGCAAAACACCATTGCAGTGCTCTCAGTGAGGTTTTTTTTTCTGAAGCCTCGCAAACCTAAACTATTACTGTTGCACTTGACACTTCACAGTCGGTTTATGAACATAGATTTTAAAATGATGACAAAATCGCTATTGAGGATTCATTTCTTCTTCTGTCACCCATACTTCACAAAAACCATACGGATAATTTTTATATTTATTATAGCCTGCTTCAGTCTCATTGTTAATTTACTACCCGTCTGACTAAAGGGAGTTGTTGAAGCTTGCACACTGCATGGATCGTATGCTGCAGCTTTGGCATTTAATTCAGATTTTTTTTTAAGTCGAAGAAACATTTTAAATATTATTTAATCTTACGCACCAGTTAAGATCCAAATTTAAGGAGTTACATTTATGGCGTTTATTTGTACAGATGTAAGTTTAAGCAAGGAAATATGCAGGTTATCAAAACTTTTTACACGCTAACTTTTCAACAAAAGGCCATGAGGCACAGATTAATCTTATGAAGGATACAAGAGGGGGGAAACACCTTTGTCATTGCTTATTTCACAGTTCTACTTGACAACACTGACAACAGATATGCTCATGACTTCATTTGATTCATCTCTTAAATAGTTAGACTGAGCTGCTCCTCATTTGTGTTGATGGGGGCTCCACCCACAGGGACTGGACCAACAAAACAAGACTTAACAAATATAGTGCCACCTGCTGGAAAAGTAGGCCAGTTGCATCGCCCCCAACAACAAAAAAAAAAGTATCTTGTGGCCTCAAGCTAGTAATTCGTGGTCTCAAGATAGTATCTCGTGGCCTCAAGATAGTAACTAATGGCCTCACAATAGTATCTAATGGCCTCAAGAAAGTAACTTGTGGCCTTACGATACTATCTCGTGGTCTCAAGATAGTAACTTGTGGCCTTACGATACTATCTCGTGGTCTCAAGATACTATTTGGTGGTCTCAAGATAGTAACTTGTGGCCTCACGATAGTATCTAATGGCCTCAAGATAGTAACTCGTGGCCTTACGATACTATCACGTGGTCTCAAGATAGTAACTTGTGGCCTCAAGATAGTAACTCATGGCTTCAGCTTAGCTTCTATGTTCATCCGAATTTTATCCAAAGTTGGAACGCCTTTATAGGCAAGTTATAACTAAATGAAATAAACCTCACCATTTCCATTCCGAAATTCTGAGTTTTTTCATGATCAGACTCCAGCTTCTCAGTGAGCCTTGGTTCTCATTCCACGTCTGCCAGTCCTCATGCTCCAAGTTCCACCGTGTTTCACGATCCAACTCTGCAATGCCTGCTCACCCTTCATGCTCAGACATACTCCTGAATTTCATCAACTTGCTTCCAGAAAACAAACAGGAAGCTCCTGCAGATTCCCCTAGACACCAAACCCTCTCTCCCTGGAGTCAAACAACCATCTACCAATACTTCTCACCTCTATTCTCTTGTGCAGTGTTCCCAGCTCCCGTGTCCTTCATCGACATTTCATTATTTGTCTAAATAAAAATCGTTTTTATTTTTTTTTGTCTAGTTTTGTCCTGTATGTGGCTTAGGAATATGACAACTTCCTCCAAATAATGTTTCGTCTTCACTTCTCCTTTGCATTGTGAATTGGTTGTTTGAACACAAACCAAAAGGCACAATTAGTATCAACCTAATCACAGCATAAGTGGCTATCTGCTACGACTGACTGGGAGTTTGAAAAGATAGAGCATGGGCAGAAAATACAAAAAGGACTCATGTAAGATTACTTTCTATGTTAAAGTACGTAGAAATTTGACAGGACACAGAGAACAGTTACTGGGAGCATCATCGCAGTCGATTCCTCCCTCCAACAAGGTATTACAGCTAAGCAGGATGTGAGACCAGGTGTAGCTTCTAAGGAAAGAAAAACCCTATGTGTGTTTAATGCTCATGAAGGACAAATCAATCAGCCTTTATTTATTCAAACCTGTGAATGATAGAAACAAACTCTGATGCTGAAATAATTTTAGGTATGTATCAGGGTGATAACACTCCTTAAATAATTAATACTGAGACCTGGGATCTCATTTATACAACATTGTGTAAAATCCTTACTAAAACCATACTTAAGCTCAGAAACTTTTTTTACTTACGCCTAGTAAGTTTCTGGTCCATCAAATTTGGAGTATGCACAGCTGCACAAAAATTTCTGCCTAATAAATCAGCCTCAGACACACCCAGTTTCTGCCATAAACGGTTAAAGCAAAGTGTCTAGTTATATTCTGCATCAACTTAAGCCAGCTAATATGGGGCGTTTAACGGGTAACAATGGCAACCGAGAGGTGGAGAAAGCAGTTCCACAGAGACAGCTGCAGGCATGCAGAGGCACAGAAGACCATTTTATTTCAATCA
The DNA here is from genome assembly GCA_028564705.1 of Apricaphanius iberus. Taxonomy (NCBI): domain Eukaryota; kingdom Metazoa; phylum Chordata; class Actinopteri; order Cyprinodontiformes; family Aphaniidae; genus Apricaphanius; species Apricaphanius iberus. The sequence goes on from JAPXFQ010002407.1 coordinate 1,173,281, forward strand.
TTCAATGTTGATGTATATAAAGCTTTACTCAGCCAAACGCTTCCCATCAAAAGACAAAAAGATAGTTACAAAAAATGTGTAATAAGATACAAGTTAAAAATTAAAAGTTAAAAATAAATAAAGGAGCAGCACAAAAGATGAAACATATAAAAACATTAAATATATAGTTTCAGTTATATGATTACTTCTTTTAGTGAAAACAAGACTGGAATAAAAGAAAATTAAAGCTCTGTCTCCGCTCCCTTTTTCTTATTTCAAGAAAGAGAAAACATAGGACTGCATTCACAAAATCTATTTAAAAGTTTGTTTCAGGTACTTTTGTTATTGACTGTAGACTTTGCAGATTTATAAGATGTTGAGTATAATAACTGTGACAGAATCATCTTGCTATAATTGTACTGCTGTGGCCACTCTTCCATTCTTATTGGTTGAACAAGGCACACGCATTTAGAGGAGCTATGGCAAAGAAATTGCTCACATAACCCAATTTGACAAACCATACCAGATATGGCCTGTAGAAATTAATAGGTTTTGCAAAAGCTAATCTCAAGGAACAATTTTCAGGGTTTTATCATAATAATTAATACATATGCTAGCTTTCCGCATGACTGTACACATAAATCAACAGGTTTGTAAACTTTACCGAAAAAGTGCAGAACACTTTCCTGCTTTTGACTCCCTGAACCAGCTGAGGCCTGTGTCTGCTCATGCACATACTCGGTTCTGCTGGAGGGCTTCTGCTGTTAAAAAGTGATCATTGCTCCCTACTGTTGTTGAGAGCTTGTATCAGTGCTTGCATTTTATGTATGATTGCTCAAATTTTGCTTCTTTCCTCAGAGACCACTATTAACTAAGAAATATTTTATAGTCTAATATATATATTTTATTGGAACTGGACTATCACTGCTTTTAAATCTAAGTATTAGAAATAATTGTATTTGAATGAATTGGTCTGAGGAACTTTGAATTCAGTTGGTTTGAATGAATTGTGTATGAACCAGACCTCTTATGCTAATAGGAAGTGCCTGTATAAATACATTTGGTTATAAACTGGTGCTACTTAAACTGACTTGAATTCAACTGTTTTATGTCTATGACCTTTTTCAAAAGTGTCTGCCTCTCTTCACATATATAAACTACAGTCTGTGGGTGGTTTACACTCTTAGACAATGACCTTTGTCAGTATGTCTAGACTCTGACATCAACATTTCCTGGAAGTTATTATCCAGTAGCCACAGCAAATTTTACCTAAAGAAACTGAGCTGTCAAAAATAATAGCATTTGCCAATAGGGGTTGTTTTAAGAAAGCAGTTAGGTTTTAAAAACAACAACATACACTAATATATTTTTTAGATAAATTAAACTGTAGATATAGCAATGGACCAATACCAAATAATCCAGAAAGTACCACCCGTCTCACATAACAATGCTCACCTTTCTCATCGCACAAAAAGGGAATTTTATTATATATTTCAAAAATAGCACGAATAAGTTTCCTTCCCGAGGATGAGTGGTGTGCCCATAAAGCTCACATGAAGACAATAAGCCCAGCAAACATAAATGACATGAGGTGAATTCTGTCACTGTGCATCCAGTATCTAGCTACATAGAGAGTAGGATATAAAAAGCAGGACAGTGACAGATTCGCTGGTGTTTTTTTGGTTTTGGCAGCATGGAAAAAGAATTTTGTGTGTGTGTGCTGTTGTATGTGTAAATATATGTCTTTGCTTGCTGAGCACACGGAGGAGCAGATTTGCGAGACAAGCTCGAGCAGTTGCCTTCACAGCAGTGGTGAGATTGGAAGCAAGTGATTTTTGAGCCAGTGTGACTGATGGTGTCTGTTAGCAGCGACGGCCACAGAGAGGATGTCTTGTACTGGCGCCGATAGGAAGCCGAGGCTTCCGGATCGACGCTGCGCTCAGAGAGTCTGCTGAAATGACAGGACAAGCCGGGCTAGTGTTTCCATTCACAGTCCTCTCAACCCTCTGACACTTTTCTCGCTTCCACCTCTCACTTATTATGACGCCCCTTAACACTCTGTGCATTCCATGTCTGCCTTCTTCTATCACCTCCTTAACATGCTGCCTCTGTCACAAACAGACGACAGACCTCACAGCCAACAACTGCTGACAAATTTATGTTCCGTGCAGGTAAGGCTTATACACTTATCCAAGGGGCATGGTTTCATCCTTAACATTGGTATCTTTAACCTCTAATTATATCTCTGATAAAAACAAACTTTCATTTACAAATAAGAATGCAACAGCATTAGATACTTTTGTTTAAACACAGTTCTTAACTGACATTGATTGTCAGTGTTTTGTGAATTAATTGAATACTGATTATACTAAGAACACAATGCAAATATTTATTGAACACATCACTTTTAAAGTGATAGTCTGGACTTTGTAAGAAAAAAGAGAGAGAGGGACATGATTTGAAAAAAAACGTCCCAAGCTCCATCCCCCTCCCTTTCTGATTGGTCTTGAAGCCGCGCCTACTTTTCCGTGGGTCCGCCAGGTCAATGGGCCAAGACGTGCAGAGGATAGAGAGAAAACAACCACAGTGTCAACAATGGAGTTATCGGAGGTGAGGATGTTTTTTCGTTTTGAAATCGGTTTCTTCTGCTCTTGAGCTGATTGTTGATCCATGGCTGCGCTCTGGACTAATGGCGGAGGCTTGATTTGGAAGCTCTGTAAACAGAAAACTGAGCATGCGCGCAGTTACGAGCACGAGCACACAGCGTTCGTGATGATTGACAGCCCTTGGCATCACTTGATTGGTTCAATTGGACAGCATCGTGGCTTTTGAGCCACAGCTGAGATACGAGAAGGCGGAACTTACCCGTATAATTCATAAAATGACTTATTTTATATTGACATTTAAGGCCAGGAGGTCAATTTCATACAATTCTTTAAATTCGTAATTCATTTAGAGATCCAGACTATCACTTTAAGTAAAATATTTCTGTAACGTGGCATAATTCTAACCTGTAATGAACCAACTAAGTACATACAATAAAACATTTTAAAATGAAGTAGACTGACACAAAAAAGTCTTATGGAACAAGCTGAGAAACATGTCTTTCATTTTTTGTACTGTACACAAAAATCACAATTTGGCAGTTAGTCCTAAAGTTGGTATGGTTTTGGTAGGCGATAGTCAAATAATTATTAAAAATATAGTATGATAATTTAAAATTTTTTTTTTTTTTTTTTGGTCTTAGTTCAGAACTAAGGAAAACATTTTTTCTCTATTCCTAAAATGAATTGGGCAGAGGCTGATTAGGAGGGAATCTTAAGCCTGCCGCATACGAGAGCAATCTACTGAGCTAACAGTCATTCAAGGCCGAGTACTCAGCAGATAGCTCTTTTTTGGCTATTTTTTGGTGGTGTAGTGGTTTAAGACGAGCGCCCCATGTACATACAACTGACTTTGACCAAATTACTCAAAAGACCCGATTCATTTTAGTGAGTGACTCATTCAGACTCGATTCAGTAAAAAGAATCAAGTTCGCCATCACTAGTGTGAGCTCTCTGTGAGCTGTCTGCTGAGCCCAAATATTCAAGCGACCAATCAAAACATGGTCTCGATCACAGGATTCCAAGATGGCAGCCCCCATCCCTTACCTCAGAAAAATTAATTAAACAGAGACTGAGATGTATATGGAGTAAATGCTGCTACTCATTTTGTTGATGAGGCATCGTCACATCATATAAACAGGTATAGTCTGCCGAAGTTTCCACAGGTCTTTATCTTCTAAAATTTTATATTGTTCGTGGGCTTGTATTCTTTAAAGAATAAACGAGTTGATCAAATATGCACTGTTGGGGTGTTAACGGTACCAGAGATTGTTTTCTAAATATGAAAAAATATAAAATTTTCATATCATTCTTTTTGGGGTGTCTTGGTTTCCTTCACTTTTTTTCTTTATGTTTCTGATACACATTCCATTTGTATTCAAATATATTGTCCATATTGCTCAGAAAAAAGGGAACACACTAAAATAATACATCCTATACCTGGATAAATTAAATATTCTTATTAACCCTATATCATAAATTAAGTTGAATTACTGAAATAAAGTTTTGCCCAATACTGTAATTTCTCAAGTTTCATAGATAGATAGATGGATGGATGGATATGCAACTCTTGACAGCTGTTGTTAAACTTTTGGAAATGTCCCTTACTTGAGGAGTGCATCACCACATGTTTAGCTGTCAAATAATTTTTGGAGGAACCCTGATAAGCAGAAGAGTGGCAGTTATGGAAAAACATCAAAACAATTTCCCATCGGGAGGCTGCTGCAGCTGGTGTCATAATACAACACATGGCACGTCCCTGCCTGCTAAAGATTTGCTTCAGTGGAGTATCTGACATCTCCAAAACTATTACCTTAATTGATGCTGTTAAGTGTGCAGCCGCAATTTCTGAATTTTAAGTACCTGCCGTAATGTAGTGTAAAATTATTATTCCAGCATCAAGAAACAACCATTATTTGCAGCTGTGAGTTCTGTAGCATGTTACTTTTTGCAAATGCACTGTTGTTTAGAAGCTTGTAAATTAAAGTATTCCACTCTTTCCCACCATAAAACATTAATAGCCTCACCTGTTAGTTGTCTGAATCGATTACTAACTTTTTAATGCATTACTGCTCAGTAAAGGTTTAGGCTGAGGTTATTTTGACTTGCTTAAATCGTTTCAGTAAAGATGTTTCTGTACTCAAAGGTTAGCTCATTTAAATTCTTCTGAGGTCTAATGTCTAAAAATCCAATGTGAACTTTTTAATGTCAGTTTATTGATAGAAAGTTAACCTTCAAAACAGAAGCCTTTCATCACAGAGGACAGGTGTAGGAAGGGAATGATGGAGAGGAACAGACTATTAAAAATAGGTTAAGCTGGTCTCTTTACTATTTCTAACAGGCTCGGTTTGTTCCCTGCAGGCTCTCACTGATTTGGAGTGTGACCCCGAGCCCTTGCTTCTTTACAAAGGACAGGACTATTGCTCATGCATTGGAGCTCTAAACCTACACACACACAGACACACACGCGCACAAACACACAAGCATGGTCAAAGATATTCTGAACACTGATGTGCACTTTGCTGGTAAAAAAAAAATACTAAATGTTTTTGTTGTCTGCACTGGACATTTAAAGTGATGAGTGGAGCTGTTATTATTTCACTGTAAAGAAAAGTGACTTTAGCATCACAGACAGGCTGAAGACATCTAGATGAGGGAGGTGTGGCCTCTGGAACAGGCTGACATGACCTCCATCCCCAGGACATTGTAAAACATAGACAAATGAAATAACTATAGCTTAAGATTAAAATATGGACATATGTTAGTAAGTTCATTTGATAGTCCTTGTAAGCCAAAGTTATAACAGGGCACTGAAGAATTGAGCATACTGTATAGGACTTTAGTTGTGAATTACAAGTTATCGTATTGTATTTTTGCTTTTTTCTTTCAGGTAATGGTAAAACACAAACTTGAAATGCCTGTCTTTGACTTTATCTTGCGCTTATATTTAACTCCATATGGTATTTTTGAAATAAAATATTAATGCAAGTGCTGCTTCATCCCTAATGTGGTGACTGTGGCTCAAGAGTTGGCCGTTCACCTTGTAATCAGAATGTTGCCAGTTTGAGTCCTGGCTCTGATTGTCTCAGTCGTTGTATCGTTGGGCAAGACACTTCACCTGTTGCCTACTGGTGGTGGTCAGAGGGCCCAATGGCGCCAATGTCTGGCAGCCTCGCCTGTGTTGGTGCACCCCAGCGAGCTGTGGCTACAATCATTTGAATGTATGTGAATGACTGAATGTAGTGTAAAGTGCTTTGGGGTCTGTAGGGACTGAGTAAAGCGCTATATAAATGAAGGCCATTTACTATTTTATGTCAACATATCACGTAATTTCTCTTGCTATTATTATTATTATATTGTGATTATTCAATAAAAAAAGAAATACATGCAATCTCTGTCTTCTAAAGCAAGTATTGCACATCTGTTTTGAAGCTAACAGTGCCCTTACTTTTTATCCCACTGTAAATAAATACCCCTGCGTAGATAGATAAGTAGGTTAATACTCAAGATGAACATTAAAAATAGAACAGTGTTGGAGCAGATGAGATACTCTTCAAATTTATGAAAGCCAAGAGATCTGAAATACTCCCAAAGTTAATACTTGAACGAAAACATTTCCCGCGGAATGTCAGATTAATATTGATGTTACCGTTTACTTTTACTTTAACTGAAAAGTTTGTGAGTGGGATGGAACACATCAAACTGCTTTTCAGTATAATCTGACATTTAGATCAGAACATGAATTCTACATCTAAGTTTTTTGTTGCTGTTTTTTTTTACAGAGGGTGTGATGCTGTAAAAAAATGCATAAAAAGAATACACTTAAGGAATGACAAATAGTACAATTGCTGATATGAACAACAGAACTGGAATGTTTTCACCCAGCTAAAAAGCTTTAATTTTAAAAGCTGTAGAAAAGCCAAGTACTGAACAACGCAAAAAAATAAATAAAAATAAATAAAAAAAAAATCAAAAGAATGCATGCTTGAAAACTCCGATGATGTGAAAAAGGTGACAACTAACATCCTGTAGGAGGGTCTGGGGGCAATTTAGCATTTTTATGTATCGTTTTGATGTAGCGTTCAGATTTAGCGTTCTAAGGGGGAAATCAAAGAATTGTCCAATGTAGTCACAGATGTCACTACGTAGTCACGTTTCATGCCTCTGTAACTTTTCGTTATGCTGTCAGGTCCTGGATAGTGAGATGCTTAGGGCAATGCCTTAAGGTATGAGCTGATGCTCAGATGCTCACATGGGAATCTTTTTTTTTGGATTGATTCAGTTATCTGTACTGCATGTGTAAAGTGGAACGCATTTGCAACAATTGCTCAGGTGTGTAAATTGCATTCAATGAAAATTAATGATGCCCTTCAGAGCTTTCTTTAAAATATGTAAAGTTGTCAGTTAACTTGATCTGAGCAAGTGTACAGGTGAAAATCAAAAACAAAAAATATGCTAAGTTCACTTATTTCAGTAATTCAACTTAAAAGGTCAAATAATATGTGAGATAGACTCATTACACACAAAGTGAGATATTTCAAGCCTTTTTTTTGTTATAATTTTGATGATTATGGCTTACAGCTTATGAAAACCCCAAAATTTCAGTGAAATTTGAATATTACATGAAATCAATAAAATAAGGATTTTAACTAAAGAAATGTCAAATTGCTACAAAAGTATAACCATGCATATGTAAGCGTTCACGTGGTTCATGGAGCCCGCAACAGTTCCAAACGTCCCAGCGCCGTCATTGATTTCTAGGAGTAAAGGACTTAATAAACAACTTTTTTCTTACTTTTCCTGATTTTCTCTAAATTATATCATGTGCACTGATTACTTCACTATATATTTCATGATTATGGTTCTTTATGTGGACAAAGGATATTTGTTACTGTGTATTAGTGGGAAATTGGACTACAAACAAATCGCAGAATATGCTTTGACTATATAAATTCTTCCACTGCACTCAATATAAGCGTGTCTGCAATGTTTTATAATAATGCTATGCACTTAAAACCAAACTGTAGTGTAAATACACAATATAGAGCTCTGTCTGGTGGCCTTTACATGCTAGCATGGAGAGGCTATATCTGGTCCTATAAATATGGCAGTGGTTAAGAGGTCTGCTCCAGCTTACCTTCACATGTACATTCTTTACTAAAACATGCTATATTACTGTTACTAGGATAACTCATAGTCCCAAACAACCCATGTGTTGATGTCAGTCTGTCTCCTCTCTCCCTGATATCAAATTAAAAATTAGCGGAATGGCAGAACTGATCTAAACTACTTATTTTTGAATAAGTTATAAATAATTAGGAGGAAAACATAAGAGTAGATGTTCGATATGGGAAGCGACAATTTTTCTCTGGGTAACCTAATGATTCAGCATTTCATTTTTTTTTCTTCCTCTGACATGAGAAAATCTATCTGTAACCCAGTTGATTTTGCTTCTAGCCAGAAACTTCTAAAATAGGTAATTGATTAAAAACTATATTTAAATCAAACCGTTTCATTTAAATACATATTAAGTGGTAAATAAATGTATACTAATTATGCAATTACAAAATGTTGAAATGTGCTCAAGTCTTATTGACAGTTCATCCTTGGTATCAGTGACAGCAGCTCCCTTTGATCGTATCTTAAACCCTGCTGTGAGATACTGGATTTTTTTCCCGGGGCCTCTTCACACAGCCTGAACCTGGGATGCTGCCTGGTGTGATGGATCTCTGGTGCTCCAGGCCTGGTCCTATGCTGCCATGTCCACTGCTTCGCTGCTGTCCTTCAGCGTGGCATGGAGAGCACACAGATCTGATCTCAGGAGGAACGAGACCAGGAAGAAGACTAAGACTAAGGTTGCCAGCTATGGGAATGAAAATCAGGATTATTTGTTTGGCTGATCTTAGTGAGAGTTCCAGAGGCAGCACTGAAGACTGAGTCCAGGAAACAACGCAGAGGTAAATCTTGGAAAAGAGGACAATGAGTTTTCAGGCAGAAATAATCTGGAAATGACCTCCATGACAGTCAAACATTTTCTATCAGGGCTCAGCATGTCTTACTGTTGCCCCAATGAAATTGTAAATGTCTGGACAGTTTACCAAAGACAGTTATTATTATAAAAGAATGAATCTTTATGTAGCACTGTGATCATATTTTTAGAGATTGAGAAAGGAAGATGTTATTATTATGTTATTAATAATTCTTATTTTCTTGTACTCTGTACTCAATCACATGTTTGCAAATTAATAATTGTATAAAACAAGTGCAAATTAAATGTTCTACAGTACATATCAACTTTGCAATGGTTATGATGTTCAAATTCTCAAGTAGAAAATACCTTGATTCAGATATTATTACTTTTGGAGGACACTTAACAAGAAACCAACATAGTTTGTTAATCCTGTTTACGTCATATGGTTCATCGTATGTGATATAACTGAAAAACATGAAATAATCATCTTAATTATCATATTTTTCTTTACTGATAGTATCTCCAGTCATGCTTCAATCTCTGATTCAATAGTTAGTTAAAGACTAATGATACAGCGAGCAGCAACACACTAAATTAATAAAAAAAATCACAAATAAAATTAGTAAAATATATTACAATTTATAGCCTATTTTAAATAGTGGTGAATATTCCTAAAAAGCGAAATTAGACAGACTAAATAAGAAAGAATAAAACAGTATCCAGCTCGTCAAGCTTGTCTGGACCCCTCCTGCTTACATTTATTTAGCTCCAGCTAAACTACAGTGAGCTGATTAACACACTTAAATAACTAAAACTGGCTACATTAAATATCACCGTTGACTTATTTCGGCACAGAGCAGTCACTTGATGCTTAACAATGCTGAAAATGTTGTAATTTCATCGACTTACCAGAGAAAATGATTCTAAAACACAGAAAATGAACTGCGTTCAATGACGGGGGTTCTGGTGTTTGGAACAACTCGTAGCTGCATGAACCACGTGACTTCAGCATTCCATTCTTTCTGAAGAAGTCTATGGAGTTTCCTAACTCTGGGAAGCGCTGCTAACGCTGCTACTGTGTAGCTATATTTAGCAAGAGTTTAGATTCATCTACTGACTGTTTTTCAGAAAAAAGTGACGGATAAAGGGACTTTTTATCGTGTTATTGGATACTTAGACTCTAACGTGGAGCATGTATGTTTGTTACTGCAGCAACAGAGCTGCTGCCAAACCAGAGTGTTTGCAGAAGATATTAACCCAGCTGAGTTTTGATACAGCGCTTGAAGCCGCCACCTATTCCCACCTGTGCTCCGATGTAAAATATTTTGTCTAAAATTAACGACTGCACACTAAAATCCCAAATTTCATTTAGCCCCTATCACTTCCTCATCTAGTCTGTGTGATCACTTCTGAGTTTAAACTGGACTAAGAAATACATATGAGTGGGAAACAAACACTGAATTAAAAGGCTGTTTGAAGCCGTTCAATAGCAAGAAGCCATCATGTTTTAAAGAACATCAAGCAAATTTGGCCACATTGAATGCAGAAAAGGACACGATAAAAAAAGGAAAGGTGGACGGGAGGGTCATTGTTATCGTCCACTTACTGTTATTGAGGTGAAATGCTCAATATACCATGATATTAATTTTAGCTCATATCACCCCGCCCTAATGTGACCTGTCACAGAGACTAGAGACACAAGTTGACACAAGTTTAAAGGATATCAAAGCGCAAGTGTAGACAGAACAGACAGCGGGATGTGCTACGCTGCAATGTGCTGCTTGTTGTTGTACTGTGGCGCACTGCGGCTTTTTATAAGATGTAAATCAAAAGTCTTGGCCACGCGTCCTTTTCTGGAAATGAAGATATGGTCACCCTATGAAACATTTAACTGAAGATCTTTTTTTTCTTTCCCTCTTCTTTTTTTGTCATCGGTTTGTGGAAAACAGCTGTCCTGAGAGTAACCTCAATATCCCACAGCTTTATGAAACGACAGAGGGCAAACTTTTAGTCCTGACCTTCGACTGGCAGCAGCATCTGACTCCCCACTTCCGTAGACTCCCACAGATCAAGAGTTAACAATAAAACAGGCACCTGTTGAAACCTTCACATTGTGTATAGTAGCAAAAACATACATAAAAGTTTTTATGATAATATACTATACCCTATAATATTCCAGAATTTTTATCTTCTTTTAAAAAAAGAAAGAAAGCGGTCATGGGCACCATATTTTTTTTTTTTTTTTTTTTTTTACTGAAACTACTGCCCTAAGTGAGATTTAAGACTTTATAGTTTTGATGATTATGGCTTACCACTTTATGTGAACCTTTTCACAATATTCTAATTATAAATTGGGTGTTTCATAAGCTCCAAACCATAATATAAATGTTAGGCCTACTGAAAGTCTCTGCAGCTGGTGTACTTGAATTGTATTTATCTGCAACATTATTTCATATTGTTACAGTTTTGCACAATAAATGTTCTCAAAAATACATGCACCATTTATTTATTTTCTTTCAAAAGTAGATTTAGTAGTTGTCAGCAAAGTCTCTGTAGCCTGTTCTGAAGCTCTACAGGGGGTATGCATAAGTAAATGTGATGTAAATGAGACCTATCGCCACACCTAGCAGGAGAAAGGGGTAAATCCGGCAAATCTTTTGAGGCTGTTTTCTCCCATTTTAGAATTCTTGAGCACCTAAATTCAAATAGCTACAACTTCTCCAAATATTGTCAGATTTTCATATGTTACATGGCATTGGAAAGCTTGGAGACTACATTTTCAGAATGTGTTAATAACTCAAAATTCCCCAGACCCTACTAGAGTCCCTACTCTCTGTGGCTGGTCACATATATCTATAGGGAGACAAGAGCAGGCTGGTTTGTATGGGATCACTGCGAAATCAGCTTGGAATGAAACTGAACTTGTATAGATTCTCAATTATGGGCATCAATTAAGGGCATCAAAACAATGAATTAACACATAATGTATGGAATTACTGTATGTACTTAAACAAAAAGGGTGAAATAACTGAAAACATGTGTTATATTTTAGATTCCTGAAAGTAGCCACCCTTTGCTCTGATTACTGCTTTGCATTCTCTTGAGCTTCAAGAGGTATTCACCTGAAATGGTTTTCCAACAGTCTTGAAAGAGTTCCCAGAGATGCTTAGTACTTGTTGGCCCTTTTGCCTTCACTCTGTGGTTCAGCTCACCCCAAATCATCTTGTACGGGATCAGGTCCAGTGACTTTGGAGGTCAGGTAATTTCACACTGTTTTGTAAATGTACTACATAATCCCCATGGTTTAAACCAGCCTTGTGCTGTACCTTTGATCCCTGAAACATGTTCGAGCCTTTCTAGAGACTATATTGATCGACTGTGTCAAAAGCAGCACTGAGATCCAACAAGACCAGAACAGTCACAAATCCATTATCTGAGACCATTAAAATGTCATTAGTAACTTTCACTGGTGCTGTTTCAGTGCTACAATGATCTCTAAAACCTGACTAACATTTTACAGTCTGACAATACTCTTAAAGGGGCTATATCATACAAAATCAAGTTTTTTGATTTTTTCAGCCATCTGGTAATGCAATTTTACTCATAAAAAACACCACCAGAGTGGTTTTTGGCTTATTTCACGCATGTCTGAGTAATCCTCTTGAATTATGCTCTCTGAGTAGCTGCCCCTCCCTCTCCTAGAAATCGTGTTGAAGTGTCTGCACCGCCCCTGCAGGCAGTGCGGCTTACCTGTGGCAGAGTTCAAACACACCCTCCTCCTTTTCAAAGTTCATGGCTGCTTCGGTTTTTGGCAGCTTAAATCAGTTTTTTTTTTATTGTTTACTTTCTCTGTGAAAACGCCCGTTTGGATGCATGGATTACATGATTTTATTCTATATTCCTGAAGAACAGCAGCTGGATCAAAGAACAAAGATGCCTGATGGAAGTAAGTGGCTACATGCTAATGCTAATATTGGTTAGCCATTTATCAAGCTGCTTATGTGATCTTATAACAGCCTTGTGTGGTTAATGGTTTGATCTGTGGCATCTCAGAATGTTTAGTAAACGGGTGCAAACAACACCCATCGCTTTTTTATATACTGGGCTGGAAATATTTGCTTAGTGGACTCAGCTATGTTGGTTTGGGCTCTGTCTAAAGGCTGGAGTTTTATCAACTGAAATAGGCTTTATCGACTGTGGGTTTTGTTTTTACAAAAAAATAAAAAATAAATCAAATGTCTGAGCCCTTAATATAACAGAGTTTCATTGTGGTACTTCGTGACTTTCAAACTCTTGGTCAGAATACTGTTTGAGTTTAAGCTCAGCTCAGCACTGTTTGTCTCTGTGTGATCTGCTCCCGACTGTACAGCGGAGCGGAACGAAGCATTGGGGTGCAGGAGGCGGGTTTATGGAGAAACGAGCCATTTCACTTCGTGGTCCAACATTAAGTTAAATTACAGGACAAATTAATACTTTATAACACCAACTGTAACATTTTATCATATATATGTCTATTCCAGAAGTTAAAAGCTGTAAAATAGCATTATATAGTCCCTTTGAAAATCACCATTTTACCAGTATCAGAAATACTCGCTGATACCGCAAAAAAAGAAGGTATCGTACTGGCAAGTACTTCTGTCTAAACAAAATCCGATCCTATACAATTTTGTTTCCTGCCCAACCTTACCACATAATGATACAGGCAGTGATAAAACCTTGGATTGATGGTTGTTTCACATTGCTAGAATGCAAATCCTATTGCCTATTATGCAGCACTGAAGTTTCCAGAGGTGGTACAAATGGTGCAAAATTTAACAGCAGGAAACTTATAAAGCATTTGGCTTAGCATCAAGTGAAAGAGAGTTTGGTTCTTTAAAGGATGCGAGCGGTAACTGACACAGTTGGATCAGTACTCAGTATCGGCAGGTACCTAAAGCCCAAGAATTGAGATCGTAATCAGACAGAAAAAAGTGGCATCGGGTCATCTCTAGTTTTCTTACACCTGCTTTTGTTCTCTTTTTAAAAATAATGAGACAAAACACAAAAACCCATTGTCAGTGCATTAGAAATGGAACATCTCACACTCAGTCTCTCCACATTAGACTTTGGAGACCATTGAGGACACAGAGGTCTGGACCTTTGTAATATTCTTCTGTGTATTTAATGACAAGAAAATTAAAAGAAACCTTATGAATTGCCTGTGTGGTTAACTGGAGCAAATACAGTGGAGGCATTGGCATGACAGACAGTAGTAACGTCATCTACTTTTACTGTGTCATTGCTCTCTTTTTTTCTGCCATTACAGCTGTTTAGTATGTTAATATACAAAAGTAGCCTATAAATGTAGCTGTATACTGACTTTTCCATTGGTTACTGCACACACTGCAATTGTGATTCATCCTCTCTCTGATTTGATCTCCTTTTAAGATGCATATGAAACTTCAGTAAGGCCTCCAGTATGATGAGATGTAAGAGCATCGGAGCATAGGAAATACTTTGTCATTGTAAGTAAACAAGATAATCCAGAAAACAAGTACATCAATATCACTAAAAATTAGAAATAATGAAAAAAGGGGTGCTTAACATTATTGTCATATCTCTTTTTTAACATTTTTAGGAGAAAATGGAAAAATTACATCGAGTTGAACAATGTGAATCAGTCATGATCAATAACAATCAATGCATGCAACAGAAGTGGAGGTTTGACAGGGAAAGCTTGACATTTTAAATTTCAAATGTCATCATCATACACAGTTGGAACTAAAAAGAGTATGTCAATATTTTTGCAGCTTGGTTTATGTGTTCAGCATAAACATTCAACTAAAAAGCTCTCTTATAAGTAGCTGTGTATATATATATAGCCTAACACATGCAGGCGAATGCCTTTCATCAAGAAAGATATATATTTTGTTTGTTGTATCTCAAAGCCAGCATTGGTCAATAGTGTTCAAATATTTTTTGATGTCTTACCTCAACACAGTGGTTGGATGTCTGCACAGCAGGATACAGAGATAATGTTTATGTAAAATGGGGAAACATTGAAATTTCATTGAAAATTCAGCAGGCCACAGGAAAACAAATGCAAATTGTGAATCAGTGGGTGTATGGTTATCCCACAGTACCAAACTTCCAGTGCTAATGATGTAACCCTTAGCTCGCTGAGACATTTTCATTTTAAAGCTTGTATATAAAATATGAGTTGACACATCTGGTTTAAGTCTTCTTTTTTAATCACTAAATCAACCTAAAGATAAAGACATAAATACGTAAAGACTTAAGATTTAAGTGATTTGGAAGATTGTGGTTGGAGTGAGAGGTTAAAAATTGTTTAATACAGACTAGTCCAATAATTAAAAGGCATACATTTGCACTGCATATACACATATTTTTGTTATTATGCCAGGTTGATCTAAAAGATAAGGCATGATAAAAAAAAAAATCAGCTAAAAATGAATGAAATCTTACCAGCAGAGAAGACAGAGAGAGCAGCTTAGCAGACTGAAAGAGAAAGACAGATGGCATACAGTCTCTCCATCAGCATTGCTCTGCAGAGTGTAACATTCTTTTTGTTTTCATATTTTTGCTAAAATGTGTGTCCAGTACACAGAAAAGGATCCTCCATCATAATGTAATTTGATTCCAAATCTTTTACACCCACAGTCTGCTGAAACTAGATACAACTATGGGGTTTGGATGATAAATACGTGGACTACCATTGTTTTTATTTGATTTTACCTTCTTAATAACATAGTTTAAGTGTCCTAAGTTAAACCTTGCAGCTGTATAATTGCTGTGCTGTAACTTGCCACAGAAAACCATTATTTACTCTGTTATCAATGCATGAGCTTTGCAAATGCAAACAGTTGGGCCAACAGTATGATACTGTAAAACCCCCTTCACATTTCCATTTAATGAGGGACTGAAAAGGTAGAGTCCCAACTTTCCTTCTGCCCACAGGGCGATCTGTATGACAAATAAGAGGATCAGCATAGTTGTCACTGGCATTGGTCTCCAATTGTATTTCTCCCAAATGAAGAATTACAATATAACTAGAAACCTCATTTAGGCCGTAATTTGATGGTCCAGTTTGGATCCTCACTGGTATGACCTTTTCTAGATCTACTGGGTCATTTCTAGTATCCGATTGAACAAATAAAATATCTGTCTGACAAGCTGTGACAAAATTCCTACAGTAGGCTATAGATCTCCATCCATCCATCCATCTTCCTCCGCTTATCCGGGGTCGGGTCGCGGGGGCAGTAGCCTAAGCAAGGAGACCCAGACTTGCCTCTCCCCGGCCACTTGGGCCAGCTCCTCGGGAGGAATCCCGAGGCGTTCCCAGGCCAGCTGGGAGACATAATCTCTCCAACGGGTCCTGGGTCTTCCCTGGGTCTCCTCCCGGTGGGACATGCCCGGAACACCTCACCAGGGAGGCGTCCAGGAGGCATCCTGACTAGATGCCCGAGCCACCTCAACTGGCTCCTCTCGATGTGGAGGAGCAGCGGCTCTACTCTGAGCTCCCTCCGGATGACCGAGCTTCTCACCCTATCTCTAAGGGAGAGCCCAGCCACCCTACGGAGGAAACTCATTTCAGCCGCCTGTATCCGTGATCTCGTTCTTTCGGTCACCACCCAGCGTTCGGGACCATAGATGAGGGCTATAGATCTCATTTATTGATAAAATTATTTGCTAAACTGTCCTTTGTATGTAAATAAAACACCGGTTAATCCCTTGAGTTTAAAAACCTCCGTGCTGAATGATGACTTGGATTTAAACAAAAACCAAAAAAAGAACACCTTAAAGATTGAAAAGAAACAAATAAGAAATGAAATCAGAAATGTTTATTGTGAGCACTTTAAAAAGATTAAGAGAAGTGTAGAGGGGTGGAAATGAATAAAGTCAGATTTAAACACTAATCAATGTACAATGAAAGAAAATACACACCCTAACATAAAATTTTCTGTTTTATTCTTAATATTTCATTCTAATACGCCATTTAGTGTTGCTTCAGGTTTTCGATGCAGTTCAATTTCCAACCGCTAGGTGGCGCCTGTCCCGCTGGTGGCACAGAGTAATACATGGGCACACAGAAGAAGAATAAATCTTCTTCTTGAATGCTAAAAGGAGCTCAACGTGTGTGTCTCATGTTTCTGTGTCACAGGTTAGTAAATATGTCTTAAAATATATATGTGGTTGATTACAAGTAAATGAGCATGACGTTTAACCAGTAGGCCTAATTAACTAAGCAACCGATTGATGCCTTTTCCAGTGAGTGTTTTATTGGAAAATCGGACTGTTGTTCTATGCTAACTAATGCTAATGCTAACGGACTTGGGCATTGTGTGCTGAATTAGCTGAGTGAGAGTTAAAGATCATAGGGTTCACCTTGAAACACTTTTTCTGCATATTTGCTGAAACGGTTTCATAGTAATGACGTTGTTTAGGTCTTTAATTGTGGCAGAATTTGTAATTATTTAATGGTTTATTGCAAAAAGCAGAAATGCTATAAGTTAATGTAATTCAGTGTGTCAGTAATGGCTGCCTGTGTCTGAAGCTCAGTAGAGAGACACGCCATTAAGGGAGGACTGCTCTATTTTTCTGTGATGTAGCTAAAGAGTAGATTGACTTGTGAAATTAGATGTTATTTTGTTAAAACAATTGAAATATTCAGGTTAAACTGGTTAAGTATAAACATTTTTATTCAACATATGAATGTAGAGTAAAATGGTTAAAAGCTGTAAAAGAGCTAAAAAATACGTTCATCTTTTGTTTATTAAATCTAAAAAGGTCTTAACGAGGCATGGTATTTACATTAAGTATTTTTTTTCAAAGATTCTAATTAATAATTAATGGATTTAAAGTCATCTGAGGAGATTTTGTATTTCAGATTCACAATTGTGCATGTTAAGGACTTTCTGTCCTGTTTAGAGTGATATGAACAATTTTGTGAATATGACTGAATGTAAAATATTTCTGTTACTTTGTGATACATGAAGTATTGTGTAGGAAATTTGTGTTCTTAGATAACTTGAAAAGAATAAATCTTCTTGAATGCTTAAAGGAGCTCAACGTGTGTGTCTCATGTTTCTGTGTCACAGTGCCACACGTTGAGAGAACAACAATTAAGTTGCCCTCAGCCATCCCAGGTTGACCGGTAACAAATTTGGGGGCTCGTCCGGGATAGCGCCACCTGCTGGACTGGTGCTATCCAACAAAGAACCGTGGGATTCTGTTCCGTGAGTTGATGACGTAGGACCAAGAGTTCAGGTATCCAGACATGTCCACGCTACATGAGCTACAGTGGGAAATTCAACAGCAGGTTCACAAACTGATTAAGGATGCAAAAAAAGACCTGCTTCACCAGTTAGCAGTATCATGCCAAGATTAGGTGCAAGAAGAGGCACCACGGGAGGATTCGACTGGGGAGGAACTCTTTGACTTTATTGTTTACTTTTTAAGGAGTAAACAGCTGAGAAGTCTGGAGGACCAAGGGATGTCTCGCCTGCTGGTGTTTCGTGAACTCATTGATGAACTGCAGTCACCTCAGGAAGCAAGGGACCAGCATTTCACAGTGAATGAAGAGCAAGTTGGATCAGTGTCTGGAACCGAGCAGACCATGGCAGCATCAATGATGAGTAAGACGTTGTCAACGCCAGTGGTTGGTGATCATGTACCTGGTTTGCTAAAACTCACAGACGTTACTGCACTACTCCCACGTAGAGAATTTAGGATTCATGGTGGTCAGATTTCCGACTCTGATTCAGATGTGAGCTTCAACTGTTTGAGTAAGCAAATTGATGAAGGATTAAGTGAAGGTTTGTCTGAGACAGATGTTATCAGGACAGTGCTCAGAATAATTAAACCTGGCACATTCAAGGACATGCTTATTACCAAAGATAGTTTGACTGTAGCTGAACTGAAGTTTTTTCTCAAAACACATCTTAAAGACAAAAGCAGTACCGAATTATTCCAGGAACTGAGCAACGCAAGACAACTTGACAAGGAAAGCCCACAACAGTTTGTGTATAGATTGATGGGGTTAAAGAAGCGTGTACTTTTTGCTTCTAAAGTAAGTACAGGTTTTCAGTATGACGAGAAACTAGTACAGGGAGTGTTTCTGCATTCACTGTACCAGGGGATACATGAAAAATATTCATATATCAGGCGTGATTTGAAACCATACGTTTCAGCTGAGAAAGTTACTGATGATTTTATCCTGGAAGTGATAACTAAGGCAGTGAGTGAAGACACAGAGAGACAAAATAGATAGGGTCAGACCGTCAAACCAAAAGCAGTCTACGTCAGTACAGTGCAGGTGGATAAAAAAAGTCAGAATGCAGTTCAGATGCAGGCAGAAGTTCAGGCTAACCGCACTGCAATACAGGAGTTGACAGCACAGGTTTCATCACTGACAAAGAGTTTAGAGAAGGCTTTAACACCCATGGTTAGTATAGTAATAGATAACAACCACACACATTTCCCACACAGAAAGCAGTCATTAAGATCAGAAGTAAAGTGAAGATGTCAGCAATGTGTCTTCCAAGGAAATAATAGCTGCACACATTGCTTCAAGTGTGGTAAAGAGGGACACAGAGCTATTGGCTGTCTAGTAAAGACCAATCTGTCGGGAAACTGGGTGAGGTCACTGGAGCGGGACCACCAGTGACCAGACTGAATGAAGAGTCCCACCCCAGAGAAAGACCGCATCTTCGGGAAGACATTTCATCTTCAACCAAGTCCGTGATACGAAAGAATGTTACAAAGAAAAAACATGTTGTACACTTTATTGGTGGGAGGTACACTGTGACATGCCAATTAAATGGAGTTAAACTGCAGATGTTACTGGACAGTGGGGCACAAGTGAGCGTAGAAGAGAAGTCCTGGGTGCAGAAAGCTTTGCCAAATGTGACAATCCAGCCGCTTGAAAGCCTACTACCCCTACACCCTCTCAAAAGTACTGCAGCTAATGGGACAGAGGTGCCATTCATTGGATGGATAGAAGTCTTGCTTGAACTTACAAGTATCAAATATGGTGCAGTAGCTCTCTATGTCCCAGTACTTGTAAGTCAAGAGAGTGTAAGTAGCCCTTTGCTAGGTTTCAATGTAATCCAAGAGATTATAATGGGAAACACCGATCAGACAGACGATATTAATTTGGTAGGTTTACTTTCAGAGGCGTTGAAAATTCAAAAGAGTAGTGCTGAAACTCTAGTCTCTGTAGTATGCACTCTGGCATTCCAGGAAGGATCAAAAGCTTCAAAATTGAGGGTTGGAAAGAAGGGTTTTAGTGTCCAAAGTGGCCAAATCTATCAAGTAAAATGTCGCATCAGAGCTTTTCCAGAAGGAGTAAAGTTGTTTGAACCAGATATTCAATACATTGTGCCAGATGGGTTGGAGTTATTTCCTGCTCTGATTGACGTAACTGTTGGAGTTTCTAAAACGGTCCGGATTCCAGTTCAGAACGCAACCAACCATGACATTTTCCTCCCTGCTAGGACAGTATTAGGATGTCTTGAGGAAATAGATGGGAGCAAACCTGTCAACATCCCTCCACGTTCCCAGAATCTGATCAATGGACAGGATGACCAACTCCTGTGCGCCGCTCAGGTGAGCTCATTGATTGATGGAAACGGCAAAGGACAAAGAAACCACATACCTGTCTACCCCCGAGAAAAATGGCATCCAAATGTGAATTTAGATCTTCTGTCTGAGCATGAGCAGGATGTGATATCCGATGTGTTTGCACGTGAAGAAGGTGATATTGGGTGCATTCCTGGTTTACAGCTTCAGATCACCACCACAGACAACACTCCTGTCCAAAAAAATTATAATTCCATTCCCCGGCCACTGTACCAAGAAGTCAAGGATTATATTTCCAAACTTTTGGATCGAGGATTGATCAGGAAGTCAGCTTCAGCCTATTCATCACCTGTTGTCTGTGTGCGAAAAAAAGATCAAAGTCTGCGCCTGTGTGTTGACTTCCGTGAGCTCAACCGTAAAACCGCTCCTGATCGCCATCCATTGCCACGGATCCAAGACCTACTGGACGGCCTTGGAGGGAATGCATGGTTCTCCATTTTGGACCAAGGAAGTGCATATCACCAAGGTTTTGTGAGTGAAGTGTCAAGACATCTTACAGCGTTCAGCACACCATGGGGTCTTTACGAATGGGTGAGAATACCATTTGGACTTACTAATGCACCAGCTGCATTCCAGAGATGCATGGAAGGTGTATTAGAAGGCATCAGGGATGAGTGTTGTGTGCCTTATTTGGATGATGTGCTCTGCTACTCAAAAACATTTGAAGAACATGTGGATCATCTGAGACAAGTTTTCTGCAGGATGCGACAACATGGCATTAAACTTCGGCCAGCCAAATGTGAGCTTTTCAAGAGGCAAATCCGTTACCTTGAACGGATGGTCTTGGAAGAAGGCATCCAGATTGACCCAAAGATTTGGAATCTGTAATGGCTTTGAAAGAGAAGAAACCCAGTACAGTTGGAGATGTCCGGACGTTACTAGGTTTCCTGAGTTATTACCGGTCCTTTATCCAAGAGTTTTCAAGACTGGCAAGACCTCTTTTTGAACTTCTGCAGCACCCAGCTGACATAAGTAACAACAACAAGCTCCAAAAGAGTCGAGGTGGAAGGATGAAAGAAAAGGCAGGTCAGCTTCCCTCTCGCACAGCTGTGAATTGGACAACTGAACACCAGACTGTGTTATCCAAGCTTGTGGACATGTTGACAAATCCACCCATTTTAGCCTATCCAGATTTTGATCATCCATTTGTTTTACATACAGATGCATCAAATGAAGGAATCTGAGCAGTTTTATATCAGCGCCAAAACAACAAGTTGCGTGTTATTGGATATGGATCCAGGACCTTAACACCTGCTGAAAGAAACTATCACTTCCACTCAGGTAAAATGGAGTTCCTGGCACTCAAGTGGGCCATTTGTGATAAGTTTCGGGACTATCTGTATTATGCACCAACATTCACTGTCTATACTGATAACAACCCCCTGACTTATGTGTTAAGTTCGGCAAGGTTGAATGCCATGGGTCATAGGTGGGTTGGGGAGTTAGCCGACTTTCATTTTGATATAAAGTATAGACCAGGGAAGAGAAATGCTGATGCTGATATGTTGTCCAGGCATCCAGTGGGATTTGAACAGTCGATGAAAGATCACACGGAGAAAGTCCCACATGAGATTGTTTCTGCTGTGTGGCAAGGCAACAAAGCAACACAAAACAACGATGTGCCTTGGATTGCTGCATTGCAACTCACTGATGGAAATGTTAAAGTACCGGATGGAGTCATGACTGTTACGTCTGAAAACATCAGAGCAGCACAACAACAGGACACAGCTATTAAAGAGATTGTATCATTAAAGCAGAGAAACTGGAATCCAAATGAAAGGGATAAAATAGGGATGTGTAAACAAACAAGAAGACTGTTGTTTGAATGGAGCAAGTTTGTTGTGGAAAACGGATTGCTTTTCCGGAAAACAGAACTGAACCGACAACTGGTTCTTCCAGAACAACTCAAACCACTAGTGTTAAAGAGCTTGCACGACGACATGGGTCATGTGGGTCCTGACAAAGTGATCCATCTAACCCGAGAACACTTTTACTGGCCAAACATGCAACAAGATATTGAGGATTATGTGACAAAGAAATGCCAGTGCATTAAACAAAAGTACCCCAATGTCCAACAGAGAGCTCCAATGGGATCCATCACAACTAGTGCACCGTTTGAGTTGGTTTCTATTGATTATATGCATTTGGAGCCGAGCAAATGAGGATATGAATACATTCTGGTTGTCGTTGATCACTTCACCCGCTTTGCCCAAGCCTACCCAACAAAAAACAAATCCGGAACGACAGCAGCTGAAAAACTATTTCAAGATTTATTCCTCGTTTTGGGTACCCAGAGAAACTGCATAATGATCAAGGATGTGAGTTCGAGAAAAGCCTGTTCCAACAATTACAACAACTCTCAGGAATTGCTCATTCACGCACCACTCCTTATCATCCTCAGAGCAACTCGGTGGAGCGACTGAGTTGTACTCTTCTCCAGATGTTGCGCACCTTACACGAAGAGAAAAAGAGTGAATGGAAAGATCTGCCGCAGATTGTGAATGTATACAATTGCACAAGGCACGAAGCAACTGGATATTCCCCTTCCTTCCTTTTGTATGGTAGGGCTCCACGTTTACCAGTCGATTTACTCTTTGGCACCAGGAGAGAGACTGAAGAGCACAACCATCAAACATTTGTGCAAAAGTGGGCTGAAAGGATGCGTTTGGCTTACCAAATAGCTGCCAACAACAGTTAAAAGTCCTCAGCTAAAGGGAAAAAGCAGTATGACAGATGTGTCAGAGGTGTCACTCTCCAGCCAGGTAATAGTTTTAGTGAAGAACCTATCGGAAAGAGGAGGCCCAGGCAAACTCCGCTCTTATTGGGAGAAGGCAGTTTACCGTGTGACTGAAAGAGTGGGGGATGGACCTGTTTATAAGGTACAGCTGGAGAGGGGTAGCTAAGTTATGCGTGTGCTTCACAGAAACCTGCTGCTGCCTGTCAATGACCTGCCACTGGAGCAAGAACTTCCTATGAGAGAACAGACGAAACAGAAAAGACTAAGACAAACTAAAAGAAATGAGAACCAAGTTGAAACTGATGGATCTGATGATGAAGAGGAGTATACGTACTACTATAACCTCCAGAGTGAAATCCCATGCTATGGATTTGCAAACACATAGCAAACACCAACCAACCCACATCAAAATCCTGAACAAGAACCTTGTGTTCCTATCAGGCAGGACCTGCAAAGTTAAACTGATCTGCGAGCCATAGCTGATGAGTTCTGTCCTTCTGAAAGAGAAATCCCTGTCAGTGGAGGAAATGATGCTGAGACTGAGGGAAGACAAGTACTGCATGACAGAGAACAGAATCGGATGTATGAGACGGAGGATGGAGACAGAGGGGAAAGGGATGTCAGGAGATCACAAAGAACGGGGAGACCAACAGAAAGACTAACATATGAGACACTTGGTAAGCCATCTTAAAGGTGTTTGAGTGCAGCTTTGAACCAGTTGTTATTCAATCAACCCTTCACAACAACACACGGTTTAGTACCATTTCCCTATTTTCCTTATCCCCAACTGTTTCAGCCAAGTTTATACACTCCTGTACAGTGAGATTTAAATACAGACAATAACTCTATTTTCTGTTAATGTCAGGAGACATTTGTTTAAGTGGGAGAGAGTGTAGAGGGGTGGAAATGAATAAAGTCAGATTTAAACACTTATCAATGTACAAAGAAAGAAAATAGACACCCTAACATAAAATTTTCTGTTTTATTCTTAATATTTCATTCTAATACGCCATTTAGTGTTACTTCAGGTTTTCGATGCAGTTCAATTTCCAACCGCTAGGTGGTGCCTGTTCCGCTGGTGGCACAGAGTACACTCTAAAAAAGAATGTACCGAGTTTACTCAAAAAGGTATGTTTACTTTTTGCATAGATCTTTTTGAGTTGTCCTAACTTCAGTGTTAATTTAGTAATCAGTACTAGTCCAGCATCATAAGGCGAACTTAAATAGCCACGCAAATCTAAAGCTGTATTAAGTTGAATCTAATTGATTTTTTGTATATACTACTTGAATTTTCACGTTGATTGTACTTGATATACGTTTTAAGTACAAGATAAAATCAAGTACAATGACCATGATTTTTATATATATCTAAGAGCTAAATCAAGTAGTGCTTACTTAAATAGGTTGTCATCTCATCATTCAAATTTAAGTTGTTCTAACTTTATTTAGTGAATGTTTTCTACTCAGAAATGTCCATGCAAAAAGTAAACATACTTATTATAGTATATGCAACTAATTTTACTCAAGTTGGGGTAAATAACAAGAACCACAATTTACAATTCAAATACTTTATTTTGTGAACATCCTTTAAACTTTTGACATCATTCATCACTAACAGACCTAACAGTAGTACGTTGCGGCAGTGATGTCAAAACACTGACCCTCAGGTAAAAGAACAGTTCTACATTTTGGCAAACTCATCAACTATGCATGGTTGAGGATTCGATATAAGTGCAAATATTGCCGACAACATTATCAAAAACTTGCTACCCATAGTTGTCTGAATCAAGAGCTGTTTAACATCAAATTCCATTTGTTGATCTCGATGCTGCCATTTTGGTCAGTAGTGTGTGTGTATGTAGTGTGCTACAGTGTGTGTAGTCTGTTAATGAGTGTGTTTAGTGTTAGTGTGGGTCTGTAGTGTTAGTGTGTATACTAGTGTGTTAAGGGAAACTTTCAACCTGTCTCCTATCGTCATGAATGCGCTTCATGTGACTAGAGGTGTAAATATTAGTTGTCATGTTAGCCGTCATCTAGATACAACTGGGGCGCAGCTAGTAGCTTCAGACCTGTTACAATGTAAGTAAACATATTTTGGTGGGCATATTTTTCCCCACCAAGACCGCCTCACATTGTTAGTATAAATGTCAGAGAACATAGAAACCACATGGAAATGTGTTGTTAGCTTACCCGTCATCGGGTGCAGCTTTCATTGATTGCCATACAAATACCATGCAGATGAGTGGAGGTAATTAGCTCAAACAAACATGTAAACAAAGATGGCTTAAAACGGGTAAGCTAACACGACACATTTCCATGTGGTTTCTATTATGTTTTCTGACATTTATACTAACGATGTGAGGCGGTCTTGGTGGAAAAAAAGTTTTAGTGGACTAACTTTGCCCGTGAAAGTATGCCCGTTCACTTAGGTTTTAACAGGTCTGAAGCTAGTAGCTGCACCCTGTCTGTATCTAGGTAACGACTACCATGACAACTGATAGTTTCACTAGTCACATGAAGCACACATGACAGGTTAAAATAAACCAAAGTTTCCCTTTGTGTGTGCGCGTGCGCGCCTAGGTATTATATGAGGCACCTGTTTAAGTTTTTCTGAAGGGTAAATGGGTTTGACTATGCTGTTTCCCACCAGTCACAATTGTGACCAAGGATAAAACGTACATTTTCATTAACTAACTTTTTTTGGCAAACTCATGAACTATGCCTTTATGGTTGTGGATCCAAATGCAAATATCGCTGACAAGCGCCATCAAAAACAGTTAAAATTCTGGGTCAGCTGAAAAGAATACAGTCTACAATATTCCAGCTCTCAATCAACGACAGTCAACTTCAAAGACTGGAATAACACAAGCGGCAACCATCTCAGATGCAAGCTGGATGACATTTAACCACGTAATCTAGAAAGAACTGGAACAGCAAGTCCATCACAGCACAAATGAGGTGTCCATGTTTGATTTTCAGTCATGAGGCTTAAAGGCTTTTCCTCGCAGCTTTTGCTTTAGAGATGTGACTTTTGGGCTGCTTTTCTGACCATCTAATTCCAGGAATACCTTCTGAAATACCTCACAAGTGTACTTCAGCTCTCGTGGGTAGCTCAGATTGAGGGCATAGATGAGGCCCATCAGCAGAGCACAGGCCCTTGGTACATCCAGCCCCTGCAGGACTTCTGTGCCCTCTATCATGATGGTCGCACTGGCTGGATGAGATGCTGTGCCGCCTTTGGTGACTAGGATCTTCATGACCCGACTCTCAAGGTCTCCACTTTGGCCCTCAGAATCATGAATGCAAGAATATGAGAAACACATGTCAGTATTCATTGTCATTAAGCTGGCAAACTCGACCCCTAGCTACCTATGTTTGCCTTTACTTTTTTTTAACCCTTGTGTTGTCTTCTCACGTCAAATTGACTCCATATATTTTTACTGTTCCTTCTTTCCTCCGTCCCTCCCTCCTTCCTTTTCCTTCCCCTGCCTTCCTCGCTCCATTTCTCTTTTTACCTTCCTTCTGCCACTACTTCCTACCTTCGTCCTCCTTTGTTACGTCTTTCCCCTTTCCATTCTCTCTTGACTTTCTTCCCTCCTTCGTTCCCTTTTTCTTTTCTACCTCTTTCTTCCCTCCCTCCTTTTTTCCATCCATCCCTTACTCATTTCCCTCCTTCATCCTCCTTTCCTTCCTTGACCTGAGGACAGCATGAGGGTTACCATAGTGGAAGGCAAATTCTATAACAGCGCTCTGGAGACAAGGAAAACCTGTTTTACCGCATTTCCATTCG